>CM040239.1:30823117-31240371 GCA_022545495.1 Chrysanthemum lavandulifolium | reverse complement strand
TTAACCTAATCGACCTCGTAATGTCAGTAAAAGTTACAAGCAGTGGTAAGTGGAAGTGGACAAAGATTTATCTAAACACCCATAAACAAAACAACAAATCTCTCATTCAAATTGTAAGAAATTTACCTTCATCGACAATAATGTGCGCTCTTCATAGATCCGCTTCATATCAGGATAATGAGTGAAATCAACAACCTAAAAGCAATTTAAAAAAATGCAAAAAATAACAGATTTAGCTATTCAAACAAAAAACCTGCTACAAACAAAAATAGATCAAAAAAATCAAATTCATTACCTTTCAATCGGATATATGGGTTTTCACTACTTTTCAATCACATCATAAACATAAAAAAAAAATCAGCAATACTACAAACCTAATCGATTCAATACAATTAGAATTAACCGAAATTATTGAATCGTATAGAGGAAGATTGAATCACATTGGAGAATTGAAACTGAAATAAAGAGATGATTTCGAATTATAGAATTGGAAATGAATGCTATTAATGGTTTAACAAAAATAAGAAGAAACGTATTGAAGAAGAAGGAGGTCTTTGATTGAAGATGGAGGTGTAGAGGAGCGTGTATATGGAGCGTGCATATAACTCACTTTAAAAACCTCCCGCATAAAGTAATTGTACTTACAAGCTAAATAAGGTAGGACATTAAACCAATTTTTAATGCAGAGGGTCTTTAGGAACTTGTACAAAAACTATTTTATTATATATAATAATATATTTAAGTTAGGTGGTGATTTGCACATTCATTGCCACACTCTAATTTAGAGTATGTTGACAATTATACTTTTATATCGTTTTACTAATTTTCATTTATGTAAAAGTATAAATATCAAAACACTTTAAATTAAAATGTGACAATCTATTTGACTAGTGTTCAAATCATGTCCTTTTCATTTAAGGGAATGTCTAACCAATGCCCTAAGGGCATTGGTTAAAATTTTTCTTTTTGTGACTTTTTATAATTATTTATGTGGATCCCCGTCCAAATATGCATGTTTATGTCAACTACAAGGTCCATTTATGTAATTAAAAATCACAAGAAGACAAAAATCTTAACCAATGCCCTTACGGCATTGGTTAGACATTCCCTTCATTTAATAGCAAGTTTTTGCATTAATAAATTTTAGACCGTAAAGGTAGCATTTACAAAATCTAGGTAATCCATAACTTAATAGTGTATGAAAGTTTGGGAAGAAACATATTGTCGGTTCAAAAAATTGTTATTTATATATTTGAATGTAGAACCAACAAGTATAATTTACTATCCTACAACGTCTCTTTTTTGACTTGAAATAATCATTTAACTTAAGTCTCAAGGAATATATATCGAGATAAGTGACTCACATGTATTTATTACTATATATACTATTTGTCGGGGAAGAGAGAAACCAACAACACGCATTAAATGCTAAGTTTTTCAAACTTGGCGAAAAGCCCCTGAGGTTCAGTATTGCAGTAAGTTCAACATTAAATCAAGTTTCACAACTTAGCAAAATAGTCTTTGAGGTTCAAGTGTCATTGCAAAATAAGTCCTTTGAAGCCAATGCATTGCGTCGCGCGGATTCCCGATCGTTATTACTAATGTTAAATGGTCGGGGAAGAGAAACCAACAACACGCATTAAATGCCAAGTTTCTCAACTTGGCGAAACAACCCCGAGGTTGCAGTATTGCTTGCAGTAAGTCAAACATTAAATGCAAAGTTTCACAACTTAGCAAAAATAGTCCTTGAGGTTCAAGTGTCGCTGCAAAATAAGTCCTTTGAAGCCAATCTCGCTGCATCGCGCGGATTCCCACATTCGTTATTACTAATGTTAAATGTTATATATTTCATAGAATCAATTAATGTGATTTACTGACATGGGTTGGTACATATATGGTTTAGGATGTATTTGCAGGACAAACTTTTGTTTGTCGCACTGGTTTATATAAACTTTAAAAAGTCGTAAGCTTCCATAAATTTAAATAATTTGAAACTAGCTTATTAGGATTTTTAAGTTAGTCAAATTATTTAAATGTCTGTAAATATATAATGGATTATTACTCAAAAATTGAAATACATATAAATTTAATTGGATGTATATTATACGATTTAACATTAATAAGCTTCAGCTTCAATTAATTCGTCAAACAACTTTATTAAAAGATATCAACTCTAGCTTCACGCTTATAATATAAGTTACAGCTTCAACCCGAGCTCGAGCCTATTTCACCCGTTAGTAGTAAAATTATGGGTAAAGATCTAACTAGAGTTGACTTTCTTCAAGTCACGTGTTATTTGTATTTGTTTTAATTTATTAATAACTTCTCACCAATATTTTTAACTGTATAACTAAACTGTATGTATTATTTAGTCCATACCAAATTGTTATGTACAGCTATAGATTTTATTGTGGAATTTTACAAGATACTCGAGTTATGCTATCGCGCGCATTTTTACAAGCTGTTTTTTAGATAACCGGGTATTATTTACGGATGAACAGAAATAGGGGGGTGTTTGTGATAAAGGTAAATACGGGTGAAAAATATTGTTTCGGAAATTAGATTAAAAAGTTTTCAATGGATAAGTAGGAGATCATCTAAGAGACGCTTGGTATGAGAGAATTGGATATCTAATTCGAGCTCGTGTGGTCAAGATAGTTAGAGTGATCGATGATATTGTTGGATGACGATTGTGGTGTTGACACGGTACTAAGGACTTATGACTATCTCAAATGCTGGAGGACATCATATCCCATCTTTTGTTTCACGCGGTGCTGAGGAATTATGATCATTGTTTGTTTGTTTGATCATTACTCCAATCTTCTAATCATGATTCGTTTATTTTTTGATCTTATGATTATGATGTTTCGCTTATCTTATTATGTGTTTTTTGGATTATGATAAACCTGTTGGTTTGTGGGAGTTATAAACACACGTAAACGACCAGAAGTGTGTGAGCCGATGGAGGCACACACGATAAACACGAGTATACGTGTTGAATGTATTCTATACATGAATAATTAGCATACCCGATATGCATTACTTGACCCGATGTTAGGAATTAGAAATTCCCTGTATTAAAGAGTCGGTCACCTCAAGTATATGTAATCGTTAGAAAGCTCGTAGTCGTAGTTCATTTAAGTTTAGTAGTATTTAGTTAAGTAACACCGTGGAGGACGGACGGTCTTTACCCATCAGATGCGATCCATGACCCAAAGTGTGGCGAGTTATGTAAGACTATAAATACTCTACCTCCCAGGTAGAGAGTTGGAGCTCATAATAATATCTTTCACTTTCTCTCACTAAGTTCCCTAAACCTCTAACTTTCTCTCTAGAATTCCATCTATATGCTACTTTGTGTTATGGTTTGATGTGTATGTGAAAAGTTATATCTTACAATTGGTATCAAGAGCCATGGTTAGATCATATCTTGCACATCTTTGGATTTATAGTGGTTTTAGGTGGTTTTGAGTTTGAAAAAGTTTAGTGGTTTTGCATCATTTGGGTGATTTCTTGTGTTAAAGTTTGAATTTTGTTGGTACTTTTATGTTTAGAATCATCAAAAGTGTTTAGGTTTTCATTTGGTAAGCTTGAATCATCTTGGTTGGGTTGTTTTGGATTGAAAAGTGATGTTTATATGGTTTTCAAGCTAGCGACTTAGTTCACGGAATAGTTTCTTGGTAGCGACTTGCTTCACATTTTGTAGCGACTTACGGTGTTGGTGGTAGCGAGTTAGATCTAGCGAGCTAAAGTACAAGTAGTGGAATCTCCACTACGGGTGGCGACTTATGGTAGCGACTTGGTCGATGTGAGTTGCTCTTTAGCGACTTGTGTTTCTAGCGACTTGTGTGGCAATTCTTGCCAAAATTTGGTTAGCGACTTGGTCCGTAGCGAGTTACTACTTAGCGACTTGCTTTTACATTAGCGACTTGGGATTCTAGCAACTTGGTCATCTAGCGAATTAATTGGTAGCGACTTAGTGCATTTATTTCTAGCGACTTAGAGCTTTATCATCTAGCGACTTGAGTGATTGTTTACGGTTTCTCTTGATTTAGTAAAATCCGTGAAAGAATCTATTTCGGTTTAATCATTGAGTTATAAAATCCGTATAATCTGTTAACATGTCTACCAACGTCCCTACATCATCTCCATGCATTCGGGATGTACAAGCGGTGGCTCGGATACTCGCCCACCCATGCTTGCAGAATCGACTACGATTCTTGGGCTCAACGAATCAGTTGTATTGCCTTGGAAAGGAAAATGGTGTCAACATTCTCAAATCCATTGATGAAGGACCATATCGAGTTGAGGCGACTAGAGACATACTTGATACTAATGAAGATGGTACTCGGTTTACGGAATGGACGGACCTAAGATGTATGATGAGCTTGATGATAAAGAGAAAAGAGATTCGATGTCGATATCGGGCTTCAAACATTATTCTTCAAGGTCTTCCTAAAGACATCTACAAGGCGATCAATCATAACACGGATGCTAAGGCGGTTTGGGATAATGTTAAGATGCTTCTCGGGTTCGAAATTAACTATGGAAGACGGAGAATCCCAACTCTATGGCAATTTGAGCACTTCAAGATGAAACCGAGATGAGAGTGTATATGAGTACTATGTGAGATTCCATAAGTTAGTGAATGACATGAGGAACATCGAATGACTATGCCTAACATTGGTGAACTCAAAGTTTGTGAACAACATGAATCCGAATGGCACAAGTTTGTCACATTTGTGAAGCTCACTAAAGGATTGAAGAATACAAACTATGAGCAACTCTATGCCTTCCTCCTTCGAATGAGAGACATGCCATGTTTGAAAAATTGATTCTCAATCGGTTCAAAACCAACCAGGGAGAGACAAGCTCGTCTAATGACTCAATGACCTTCTACTCAAACATCGGAATCACTACCAAGCCTCACAAGTCATACCCTTGGGAATGGTAATCACAAACTCATTCCCGATCCCATGTTCAAACAAGTCGATCTTGATGCACACGTGGGTAACATCATCAATCAACTAGCTCTTCTCATTAGTCAAAACATGAATTCTCCCACAAACCAACAACAACCTCGAATCGCATCTAACCCACATAATCAAGCCACCAAAAGATGGAAGGATCGTGGTGCAACCGATTCGGGAAAGACGATATGATCGGGGAAGAGGTGGAGTGGGAGAGGTTATGTTGGCAACCAAAATCGAGGAAGAAATGGTAACCAAGGTCAAGCTAAGTCAATCAAATGCTACAACTGTGGTGGTGAAGGACACATTGCAAGGAACTGCACATCTCCAGCGTCCTCGAATCGCCGATTACTTGAGATAAGATGTTGCTGGCACAAGCTCGGGACAATGGTCTGCGTTGGATGAAGAGGAATTGTTTTTTCTTGAGGGCAATGCCAAGACCTATGATGCGAGATGTGAATGAGCAGCCTATTCGGAGATAGGTCACAATCATCGAATGCCTTTCAAGTCGCCGATGTGATGCTTACGACTACGATGTAGATGATGGACCTCTGCACACACAATCTTTATGGCTAGCATCTCTCCAATGGTTTCTCCCAAGATCTCTTCTTCACCACAAGGTGGCCCATCCAAGGACAAACTCGTCTCGAGGTATTAAAGCTATACGATGATCTTGATGTGCAGCAGATGCATGACAAAGTACAACCAATCGAAACTATTGAATCAAATATTGAAAATATGGGTAATATCAATATTGTCCCATACGATCAATACGTGAAACAAAGTGAAAGTGAAGTTGTACCAAGTGATGCATCTTCTGCGATCAACAATGACTATGTCTTTGATGAATACACTGCATGTGCTCACGATGGTTCCATAATTTCGAACTAAATGCCTATAAAGAGCGTGTTGCTATTTATGAACAACGTGCTAAGTTTGAGTTGACCACTCGTGAGCGGGAAATGGATAACCAAGTGAGTACGGTAATTAGAAAAAGTAAGTTTAGAGAAGAAGTATTGAAACAAGAATTAAATTCCTTGCAAGAAAAACTTTCTAAAACATTAAACAAAAACAAGAACTTCAAGAAAATGTGAAAATGCTTAAGCAAGAATTTAATGCAAAGGAATCAAAACTCTTGAGAGATTTTCTAATCTGAAAACTTTGAAAAACAAACTTGAGAACAAGTTGTACATACAAGGAAACACCATTGATTTGCTCACATGGTCACTAAACATCGAGTCTTAAGCGATAAGCATAGCATTCCCCTTGTTGAGGAACCAAATCCAGAGGTAATTAAAAGGCTAGAAATGCTCATAAGGTGCTTTATGATGGTAATGAAATTCTTAAGCCTGGCGAAACCTAGTTGTGTTGAGTGCACTAAGGAAGATAAGAAATCTGATGAAGTCACTAGGAAAGGATGAACAAAAACTAGATGACCCGAAATGCAAAGAAAAACATAATTATCTCTCCTCATGATTACAAGAAGAAAACTGATTTCATTGAACAAATTTAAGCCTCGAGACTTTGTTGACTCCCGAACAAGTCTTCGGAAAAAGGATTTAGATAAGTAAAGCGGAAAATATTGTTGAAACAAACCCTCCCTTAGGAAAATGCCTAGAGCGACGGTATATCCTCCTAATACACCAATGCATCTTGTACCTAGAACAATTGCCACTAAAAGCAAGACATTAATTAGCCAATACGTTATATTTCAACTATTTGTTGATTTTGAGAAAACTTGCAAGAAAAGGATCACACCCATGTATAAGCAAGGAGAAAGGGTTTTGAACAAATGAAGAATGTTATTTAATCGAGGTCATGCCTTTCTTTAAACTTCTAAAAGATCACTTTGAGAGTCTTAAAAGGGATAGAAAGCGATATTAAGGAATGGAAAAGGAATTTGATGCAATGGTTGTTGAAGTTAGTGACTATGAGCGTGCAATTTGAAATATAATGAGATTGAGAGAAAGAACTCGCATACATTAAATGAGAATCTTATTCTTGAATGTGTTGTTCAAGATGTCTTTTCATCGCTTGAATTGCTCTATTAATGCTTTCAAATTTCATGAACTATCTGTGGCCTGAAAGTCTCCATGATCGTGTCATTGAGCTTGAAAAACTAATTCTAAACTAAGCGAGAAAATTGAACTGGATGATCACGACAATTTGGTTAAACATTTTCTAAACTAGAAGTTGAGTATTTTAATCTTCAACTAAAATATCAACATCTCAAAGAAAATGTCAAAACTTCAAATATCAAGACATCTTGGATGCTCGAGTTTGATGCGCTTTTTCAAATTAACAAGCGAGATGAACAGATTCAAGCTCGATGTAACACGATCGAAAAGTTGAAAGCCCAAATCTCTCAATTAAAGGGTCAAACGAACAATATGACGGGCTCCCAAATGCCTCCTCCTTTAGATTCTCGAATTCTCAAACGTTTCATCTTCAAAACCTAGTAAATGCTTTACAAAAGGAAAACGAAAGTTTTCTAGAAGAAAATGAAAAGGTTAAACGTCATTGCAATGAGTTATTTGAATCAATTAAAGTCACTCGTAACAAAAACAACGAGCAGATAGCGTCATTGCAAAAGGAAATTGAGAATCAAAGGTCGGGTAAAAGGAAAATGCCAATGATCAATGAGGAAAATGTTGTATCAAAGGTTCACTCGGTAATAAATATGCTTTATCGTGACTTATGTCCCCTCACCTAAGGAACAACAAACTTGCCATTCAAACATATTTCTCATCCCTTAAGGATTGCTTAGAATACTGCGTGAGATTGTTGAAGAGGATAAGATAGAAACCTCATGATAATGCAATTGGACATGCATGCTTATATGCTAAACGATCTCAAGAAATCTTAGAATGTTTGATCACAATATGCCCAAAGACATTAGGTGAGAGAGTTAACCCTTTGATTCCATGCTCAATGCCTAAGGCCAAACATGATATGCACTCGATTCCCAATGGCTTGAATGTGAGAAATAGTGTACCATTGAGTAATTCAGATTCTAGATTTGTCAATGCTAGGAAAGTGAACTCAAATGTGCCTTCTAGGAGTACTAGTCTCAGTACCTCTAGTGTTAAGAAAGTGAACCTTAGTGCACCTGCATGTAGTTCGGATCCCAAAGACATCTAAGCAGGTGGTGCAAAGAGTAGTAAAACAAACTAATGTTCCCATTCCTCTACAGGAGTAATCGGTGACATTAAAGGAGCATGTCAAAGTCTCAAGACAATACAAGGAATGATAGGACCTCGCAAGCTAAAAATGTGCCTTTGGAAAGAGTAGAAGAACAATCTAGGAACTTTAAGTTTGAGTCGAATAAACGATTTGTGTTGATTCTAGTATTAGCCATAGGCGTCTTGTAATTAATTCAATTACGATACTATTTGCAAACCTTGTATTGATGATTGCTTGAATTCGCTTTCTAATCATGAATGTGATGTTAATGTTACGCTAATGATGTTAATTGTCCGATTAATTACATTAATGCTAAAATTCATGCTAAAAAGGCTAAAAGGCAAAGCGAAGAGTTAGAAAACAATGAAACCCACAGGAAGAACATTGAGAATAGGCTTTTATTGGATACCATTGGTCATAAGACTAATCGATAATGCCCACTAGAAAATGGATGCCTCTTGGTAGAACTATTCCCTTAAGAAGTGGTCACACCGTAAATGCAGGCTAATCTGAGACACTAGTGTTGCATCTATTCATAATGATTCCATTACCTCACCGTCTCGATATGAATGCTTCTATTTACGATGTGGGTGGTCCAACCATTGTAACTAACCAAATGGAACCCATTCTTGCATGGGATCCCAATTATCGATTATCCATTCTTGTGCGTGTTCAACTGCGGATCGTTCAAATCGATTACGTGGTACTGGACTCAGTCGCTCCAAGCATATATTTGGAGACCGGTCACGGCTCATGAACTTCGTGAGCAAATTCATCGGGATGTTAGATTTGGTAATGATCATTTCGGTGCTATTATGGGTTATGGAGATTATGTTGTTGGTGATAGTGTCATCTCTAGAGTGTATTATGTGGAAGGTTTAGGTCATAACATTCTCTGTTGGTCAATTACGTGACTCGATCTAGAAGTAGCCTTGAAAACATACCGCTTTGTTAGAGATCTTAATGGTAAGGAACTGTTGAAAGGAACTCGTGGCTCAAACCTTTACACTATCTCTATCGATGACATGATGAGGCATCTCCGATCCGCTTGTTATCTAAGGCTTCAAAACAAAGTCATTGTTATGGCATCGTCGTCTCAATCACTTGAACTTGGCACCATCAACGATCTTTCCGAAAGGACTTAGTTGTAGGTTTACCTAGACTAAAGTATGAAAAGGATCATCTTTGTTCAACATGTCAATTGGGAAAAAGCAAGAAGTATGCCCATAAACCTAAACCTACTAACTCGTCACGAAGTTCTTCATATGATTCATATGGATTTATGTGGACCAATGAGGTGCGAGAATATCTTTGGGAAGAAATATGTGTTAGTTGTGGTTGATGATTACTCTAGATTCACCCGGGTCAAGTTCTTAAGGACAAAGGATGAAACTCACGATATCATCATCAAACTCATCAAGCAAATGCGAGTTCGACTAAACAAAACCGTCGAATTGTCGAGCAGACAATGGGCCGAGTTTGTCAACAAACAACTTAGTGAATTCTATGAAAGCGTTGGAATCGACCATCAAAGAAGTGTTCCATGAACCCCTCAACGAGCGGTGTAGTTGAAAGACGAAATCGTACTCTTGTTGAAGTTGCTAGAACAATCTTGATCTACTCAAAGGTTCCAATGTTTCTCTGGGTGAAGCAATTGCCACTGCATGCTACACACAAAATCGTTCCCTCGATTCACACCATTCATGGAAAACTCCATATGAACTTGTCCACAATAGAAAACCTAATCTATCTTTCCTTTGTGTGTTTGGTGCCTTGTGCTATCCAACTAATGAGGCCAAGACTTAGGCAAACTTAGAGCCAAAGTGACATTGGAGTATTTGTAGGATATGCATCAAACAAAAGGGATACCGAATCTACAACAAAAGAACCCGAAATATCATGGAAACAATTCACGTTCGTTTGATGAGTGACCGGTCAAATGGCTCCCGGACACTCCATTCGGGACCCGCACTTCAAAACAGTCCCATTGGTTCATCCCTTGTTCCAAACTCCTCTCAAGAAACTCCATATGTACCTCCATCGAAGATGATGTAAAGAAATTGTTTGATCCCATGTTTGATGAAGCTGTATGAGTCTACTACTAATGAGGTGCTGATCCCTACGACGGAGGATGCCCATATTCCGATGAATGAAGTCAATCCATCGGTCTCAATATCTCGTAAGTCAAGAAGCACCTGCTTCTTTGATCCTTGATCTCATCAACAAATCATCATTCTTCAAATGTACATCATGGAAATGTTTCGCATCAATGATGAAGTTAATCCCTTTGCGACTCTGAAGATGCTCCATTTGAAAACATATTTGCTACTCTGAATCATCATCGAACCATCTTCTTGAGACATCGACTCGACTACCTCGGTTCCTCAACAAATGCCACATGAACACCTCGGAAAATGGACTCACGATCATCCATTAGACAACATCATTGGAAATCCCTCTCGTCTGTATCAACCCGGAAGCAACTCATAACCGATGCCTTATGGTGCTTCTTCAACTCCGTACTATCTAAGATCGAACCAAAAGATGTTAAAGCTGCTATGAATGAATATAGTGGTTCAATGCTATGCAAGATGAAATTCATGAGTTTGATCGTCTTGATGTATGGGAGTTAGTACCGCTCCAGATCGTGCTATGATTATAGCTCTAAAATGGATCTTCAAAGTAAAACTTGATGAGCATGGTGATGTGTTGAAGAACAAGGCTCAATTAGTTGCTAAAGGATATCGTCAAGAGGAGGTATAGACTTTGAAGAATCGTTTTCTCCGGTTGTTCGAATCGAGGCAATCGAATCTTTCTAGCTAATCTTGCTAGTAAGAACATGGTGGTATATCGGATGGATGTAAAGACGGCATTTACGAGCGGAGATCTTAAGGAAGTTGTCTCGTCACCAACTGAAGGTTTTGTGAACCAAGAGCATCCTACTCACGTTTATCGTTTGAAGAAGGCTCTTTACGGTTTAAAGCAAGCTCCAAGGGCATGGTATGATACATCATCAAAGTTTCTTCTATCAACCGGATTCAAAGAAAGGAGCAATTGATCCTACATTGTTCACTAGGAAGTCGTGCAAACATTTAACTCATGTTCAAATTTATGTTGACGATATTATTTTTGCCTCGATGACCCAATGGAATGTGATCGTTTTCTAATGAAATGAGTTCAAATTTTCAAATGTCAATGATGGGACAAATGTCATTTTCTTGGGATTACAAATTTCACAAAGTCCGGAGGCATTTTCATAAATCAATCTAAATATGCAATGAGATTTTAAAGAAATTTGGATTTGATTCATGTGACCTGTTGACACCCCATGATTGACCGAACCAAACTAGATGAGGATCTCTCGGGATCATGATTGACCAAACGAAATATCGGAGTATGATTGGATCCCGATGTATCTCATTTGCTAGTAGACCCGGACATCTTGTTCTCTGTGTGCATGTGTGCTAGATACCGAGCTAAGCCTACTAAAAAGCACCTTGAAGCGATTAAGCGGGTCTTCGGTATCTCCAAGGAACCATCAATATGGGACTATGGTACCCAAAGGACACCGGTATGTCACTAACGGCCTATCACGGATCTTGATCATGCGAGTTGTCAAGATACACGTCAAGACGTCGTGGAGGTGCTCGGTTTTGGGTGATAAGCTTGTGAGTCGGTCTTCAAAAAGCAAATGAGTACTTCTATTTCCTCTCAGAGGTTGAATACATAGCCATGTCATCTTGTTGTGCTCAAATCTTATGGATGAGATCTCAACTATCGACTATGGCTTTGAATTCAACAAAATCCTCTCTGTCTTGTGACAATAAAAGTGCTATTTCTCTCATGCAACAACGTTCAACACTCAAGAGCAAAGCATATCGACATTCGACATCATTTCATCGGGAACAAGTGGAAAAGGTGTGGTGGAACTATATTTTGTGAGGTCTCGAATATCGGTTAGCGGACATCTTCACCAAAGCTCTTCCAAGAGAACGTTTTGAGTTTATTCTTCCACGTCTTGGTTTGAAAAGCCTTCAACGAAACTCTCAAACGTCTTCGGAGGAAGACGAGGAATAAAGGTCTATCTTCATCGATCTCTTGTAAATATTTATTTGAAAACAAAATACAAAATTATAAAACTTTCAAAATCCATAAAATTTGAAAAATTCAAAAATCTTCAAAAAAAAAAAAAATTGGCATTTTGTCACGTTTTTTTTTTCTCGATTCGATAATATCTACGGTCTTTGTGTTGTCATTCAAAGAATGACACGGGACTTTAGATGTTGTTCAATTCTTAAAAAAAAAATATATATATATATATATATATATATATATATATATATATATATATATATATATATATATATTTGGGAGAAAGAGAAAAATGGTTTATTGTCATCTTGAGCAATAACCCGGCTTTTAAAGAAAGAACAGAGCCATGTTCTATCATGTTTTCAAAATTCCATGCTCGATTCTATAAACATTTATCTCATTGAAAACTAAATGCTTTGAAAAATAATTCAATCTCTATTTTTGATAATCATCGTGACTTATCATCAAAATTCATATCTCTCAATCAACAACCTATGTCATTGATTGAGGGGAGAATGATTTCAATTAAATTAAAAAGTTATTTGGCATTAAATTGTTTTCAAAAGATGTACATGCATGTTTTATCAATGGAGTCGATCCTTATCGGTTCAAACGCTTTCATAATCAAGTCACAATTCTCCTTAAAAGCTTTCAAAATCAATTTAAATCTATAAGAGATCACAAATCTCAAATGATTTGATAATTGTGATCGGGGAGAATGTGTGATTTAAATTGGTTTAAACGATAATTCGGTAAATGGTTTCATAAGAGTGTACATCTTTGTCCTTCCCACATGTGACAAACGATTTCAAATTTTCCATGCACATGTTGAGGGGAGCATCTATCTTAAACCTTTGATTTGAAACGTGATCATTCATCCCAATGTGCGAGTTCCTCTAGTATGTGCAAAACTCTTTTCAAATCTCGAGACACATATTGAGGGGAGCAAAATTATGGAAACCTCATCCTTCCGGAAATGCTTTATCTACTTGATTTGTTGAGGAAGTGATGTTGATATCTTTAGAAAATGGTAATCAAAGAAGTTAATTCTTTCTCTTGCCTCCGTGTGCAAAACATTTTCAAATACTTGATGCACATGTTGAGGGGAGTTCTCGTTCTAAAAATATCAAAAAAAAACAATTCGGTACAAAATGCTTTGATAATATATCACAAGTATCCGAATTGATTTTCAAATGGTTTTCAATCGGATCCAATGGCGGATGAAGAATACCAAATTGACCGACCAACTTTACTTTATGTACGGTGATATAAGGATGATAAGGTTAGGTATTTGTTCCCACGATCCGCCGAACCGGAGGATCTTCCAGGACAATCCACTAGATAGTGTAGAGTCCTTAGGAATATTGAAAAAGGAGAAAAATGAGAAATGGGAAGAGTGCGGATGAGACAGAGCTAGTCTTGGAATAAACCCAACAAAGTTCTAGTTATGAAGTCTCGGTAAGCCTTCAAGGGGTTGAAGAATGAAAAGAAATGAATATGAAAATGGTGAAAGAAATAGCCCTCCAATAATTCAACCATTAGGGCGTAAACCGGGTTCAATACATATGCTATTGGTTGTTACTAAGGTAACACTAGTATTGAAGACAAGACGTCATGGACCCAATGACGACCGCACTAAACTTCCCAAGCCACTCAAGTTCCTCTTAAAAGGACTTGTTTCATTCTCACGGGAACCGACATTATCTATCGACTTTCTCTTGAGAGATGGTTGATATTGAAGAAGGAGACCCTCTCCTAGTCTCCGTCAAAGGATCCAAATATGCACAAATTGAGTCTAGAGCCACGAGATCATCAATAAATCTCATTAGGACACTTTCAATGAAGACTCTCTTTTCACACAATGTGGAAAGAGATTATATCTTGAGTCCTACGCATTATCCTTGTGGTATTGCGGAACATCCGAGTGATGTGTTTACATATTCACAATGAAGATGGAAAGCCTTCGGAGCCAACATCAAACAAGCTCCTGGTAGGTGGCATGTGAGATCTATTATATAGATCAACCATGTGACAACCGAGCAGAAATAATGGGGCGATTCAATCTCTTGAATCAATCTGGTTCGAGTTATGGATTGACGGATACCTTTGAAAAACCGGTCTTTGTGCTTAAAACTCTTTTCTTTAGCACATCGATCGTGTACTCATTTTTCAAACCAAAAGGTATTTTATGATTGATAATTGATTTTCAATAAAACCTTGATGTATTGTAAAACAATTTCTATTAAGCAATACACGATTGTTTTCAAATCTCTTTCATCAATCGGTGGAATTAAAAATTCGATGGTTCACTCACTCCGTGTTGTCTTCTTTGAGATGTTCGGTTTGAGAACAACTAGAACATTGCGAAACCCTGTCAAGGAGATTCTTAGGAATCCTACGATCACAGGCGATTTGTCTTGATCAGCGAGGAACCGTGGGCGTGTACCTCAATTCAACGAAAGTGATCAAAGACACTTTCGTGCGATTTGTTAAGCTTGTTGTATGCGAGTGCGCCCGACGCTTTGCGGTGATCGAATGAAGCGGTCAATCCATAGCCGCATGCTCACTTAACTCATTCATCTCAAAAGAAATCATGATTAGTGCATCAATGACTCGATATTTTCACTCCATGCTTCGCTATGTCACGCCATTATCATGATTCAACAAAAGCTTCCGCTACTCTGATGAGAAGATATCATGATCCAGAATGTGAGCATGTCGGTCCTAAAGTCACAACACCACAAAGGATGTATTAGAGATTTTTGATAGCTGATGATCTCAAAAGATGGCTCAAAATTATTATCACGTGGATCAGTAAAAGACCTCCACTTGGAATAACCAAACATGCAATGTGAAGAATCAATGACTACGAGCTTGGGAGCAAAGGACTACATCAAGAATGCAAGATCAATTGTTAAATGTAATATCTATTTGTATTCGATGTAATTTGGTACATGATTGAGGTGACCTCCTTGGGGAGATTGTTAGAATTAGAAATTCCAGTATTAAAGAGTCGGTCACCTCAAGTATATGTAATCATTAGAAAGCTCGTAGTCGTAGTTCATTTAAGTTTAGTAGTATTTAGTTAAGTAACACCGTGGAGGACGGACGGGTCTTTACCCATCTGTATGCACGATCCACAGCCCAAAGTGTGGCGAGTTATGTAAGACTATAAATACTCTCTACCTCCCAAGGTAGAGTTGGAGCTCATAATAATATCTTTCACTTTCTCTCACTAAGTTCCCTAAACCTCTAACTTTCTCTCTCTAGAATTCCATCTATATGCTACTTTGTGTTATGGTTTGATGTGTATGTGAAAAGTTATATCTTACACCCGACCTCTTATATTAATCCATGAGCTGTTTTTTCAGTTTATATGGGTCGGAATATGGACATGCCATGGGCCAAGGTTCTGTGATCGGGCAACGCATAAAGAATGGGTGGGTTTTGCTTGGGTTTCAATCTTGTCGATCAAGTTACAACCCAAGATGAATGTCGGTTTGTCGTGCTTTATAAAAACACATCTCTTCAGTCAAAACTCACGTATATCAACATCCCTAAACCTCTAAACGACCCAATTGCTTTTCCATGACTTTGATATTCAATCGATTGTACCATGTTTCGATCGGAAGTTTGGCTTGTTCTTGGTTCGTTTAATCCCTACACTTGCATAATATTTTGATTCAAGTTGTGTTGGGTTTTGGTGTTTGTTTATTGTTCTCCGGTCGACAACCGTAATGAGATACAAGAGGGTTTTACGGTTCGTTTTCTCGGACAAAGAAGAAGGAAGATATCGGACAAAGTCATCCGATATCGAATGTTGGTTTTAAACTGGTTCTCGGATAGAAATTGATTGGCGGGAAAGTAATTTGTTTCTTGGAGGTTTCTGGTCATGATTTTATTCAAGTATCAAGTTGTTAACTTGGTTTTAATATTACGTTCTTGACTAGCGTTTAATCAAACGTATACGTTAATCGGGTTTGTGTGTGATACTCTTCGAGGTATCTGTTTAAGATACTTAAGGTTTCGTTTTGGTTTCTTGTTCCGTTACTAGAGATCAATTGTCAAGCAAGGTTAGCTTTTCTATATACTCTTTTATTAATTAATTAATATTGTATTAATTATTTGTTTATTAAACACTCGTAGAGGTTAATGGTTAGCTGGTTCTAAAATCCCAACAGTGGCATCACGAGTCAATTCGTTTTTGCGATTATGGGTTAAACGTTTCTTAATTAATAAACATGTTTTAAAAGGCGGCATGAAACTTAGTTTAGTTATTTGTTTTATTTAATTTTGACAATTACTTGTAATATTTGTCAATTTTTAATAAATAATAACTAGTCACACACAAATTAAAATTATATTGATAATTAGAATTAATTGTTAATTGAAATTAATTTGTTAATTAGAATTAAATTTACATGTTAATTATAAATTACTTTGTTAATTGAAATTAAATTGTTATTTAAGAATTACATGTTAATTATAATTACTTGCTAATTAGAATTAAAAGTTAATTAGAATTTATTAATTGTTAATTAGAATTATTATGATAATTAGAATTACATATTGGTTATTAAATACATAAATTGCGATATTACTTGTTAATTGAGATTGCCATGTTTTATGTGTTTTCAGGCCACAAGACCCACTCAATTTCTTTTCTAAGTGATGTATGGGGCGATCTAGGTATTACATCCTAGCGACGGTCTTATGGTTCTCTGTTTGGGGAAGACTCGCAAGAGAACTCGGAACAATATGTAGTTATTTATATTGATGTTTATGCTTGTATGTTTGTGATTCCTATATATGCATTGTTACTTGCTTTGACACCTAATTGTATGCAATATGGAATAACACATATCGTAACCATAACATTAATATTGGTCTTTATTTACACGCCTATATACCATGCTCATTGTGACCTGCTATTTGATTCGTGGAAAATCGTTTTTGTAAAATAAAGTGACCTTATATATGAAACACGTTTTCAAGGATTTAAAAACTAGACGCTATGGATACTTGGGATGTACGGCTCACCCACTAGAACAAACTCAAAAGAGGGTACAAAGAGGTGCGCATGATCGCACCGAAAGGATGTCTAAGGTTATGCTTCACGTTTACACGGTCCTCTGCCTCCGTATGCTTCGATTGGAGCTACCGTGAATCATGATGATCACTACGATGTCATTACCAAAGTTTTTAAAATTAGTGTTACAAAGTTGTTTTGCATGCTTCTTTGTACACGACTTTTACCACATTTACATGTGCATACTTATTTGTTAATTTTAAGTCTATGTCATCCAACTATGAACACGTGCACTTGGATTGACTTCTGCAGTCGACCTAAGGGCCTTTCCAACCCATGGTAATTATTTCTCACCGGTCGACCTCTAGTTATTTTTACGTTCATACTTGGTCGACTTATTTCGAGTTAGCTTGGTCGACCTTGAACCCGAGGCATAAGATGAGAACTAAACATGCTTTTGACATTATTACTTGATACTAATGCCTTAAACAGTCTCATAAAATCTAAGAGTTGCATTATGCAATTAACGCTCGTCGCTTACCTCTTGTCCTATTTTTTTACACACTGGTGAGACCTATGGTAATTAAGTGGGGTTGCAAGATAGATCTTAGTCTTAATTAGTAATTAATTGGGTAGTTAATTCTTTTAAGAATGTAATTATCAAAAATACTATAATTGAACTTTTTATGTTCTGATTAATTGTGTTATTGCAACATAATTCGTAAACAAAGTTGTTTTTCTTCGAAAGACAAACTTAGTCTCTTTTCCTAGTAAGAAGAGTGAGACTTATACCTATCTTTTCTCCTTAGTTGACAAACTAAGATAGGATTACTAAATTGATAAACTCGGTTATGATCTTTCATTACCCTTTCGTGGTCTAGAGTTAATTGAAAGATAGAATATTTTGTGTAACTGAAAACATTGTGTTTAGAGCTACCAAAATAAATAACATCATGCACTTGTCACGATGTATGAGTTTAAACCGCAAAGAGTAAAGGAATTACTGGCATATTTTCTAGGTAATCTTCTTGGACTCTTATTATTCCTAAAGTGCTAATTACCCTTAGGGCTATGTAGACGATAAAGGAGGAATTGCATGCTAAAGATTCAAGTTAATTGAATGAAAGAATGGCTAGTCCATTGTCTGCATAAGTAGAACTTCATATACTCTGTTTAATACCTAAGTACATGCTACTCGTAGGCTTTTGAAGAGAATAGGAAAGTCTATAAAACTGCTATATGTTTTCTACTGGAAATGTAACACTTACAATGTTGACAAATCCAGTGGGAGCAGTTGTATTTTATAAATGAAATGTCATTCATGTAATGTTGTCAATTTCAGTGGGAGGTACGGGATTTATTTCCTGATAGTCACCCATATCAATTTCAAACTAGCTTTGAAATAATCCATTACTTTCCAAATATGAACAACCATTTCTTAAAGGAAATTGTATTTTATTTTATCAGATAACTCGTTGCCCTCCTGCTGTCGCTTCCTAAAACGTTATCTATAGAATAATAATCCACAATTCTTTATTAAAGGCTATGGTTCTAAAACTACTTATGATATCTATGACATTATCATATCGTTTGAACAATCAACCACGTGTTGTTTGTTTTCATAATATGATGTTGTACCTGACACAAGTGGGAGAAATCTCAAAGTGTGTGCAAGGAACAACAATATTATTGGTATCTCTTGACCGCAAGGTAAAGGAAACTAATAATTCTACTAGGACTTAAACACATTAGATGTTTAATGCCCTACTACATGTAAAATAAAAATTCTACTAGGACTTAAACACATGAGATGTTTATTGCCCTACTACATTCTAATAATGATTCTACTAGGACTTGAACACGCTAGATGTTTGTTGCCCTACTACATTCAAATGTCATGATATAGTGTAAATATACTTCAACATTTGACTACATGTTTTAGTCAACATAATTATGGTTATATGATAATGATCATAATTCTGAAGTATAAAATTAACTTGAAATTACTATAGAACTCAAGAGTTTGCGTTCATGATTATTTTTTTTAGTATAATTATGCTTATATGTTAAGACATAATTATAAAGTGCTTGAATTAGTCAATGACTTATAACATAAAGTATATATAGTAAATGAGTTATTTCGTCTCGTTAACACATAAACATGAGGTTTTGAATTATTCAAAGACTGATAATGTACTATTGAAATGTTCTGTTTTCTTGTTAACACATGAACATATAATCCTTGAACAGTTCTGTCTTCTTGTGAACACGTGAACATGAGGTTCTTGTATTATTCAATGAATATACATTATAGCATGTACTTGGTTCGTAAATACTTTATATGCAATTTGGCTCGACCCAATTGACAAGTATTTGGTCCAAAGAGAATTAAGTTATCTATAGAATTCTGATATAGTTTTACAATTCTAATAACTCAAAGGATACCACTTCATTATGGTATGTCTAATGTATTGGATCAAACCTTATTCATATTATTTGGTTCCTGACAGCTTTAATTGCTCTACCTCCAAAACATATCAAGGTTAGAAAATTACGCTTGTCATGGATACACTCAATAGAGTTCAAATCTAGAAGGTATTCAAGACAACCCATAACTGTAAACCCTACTTCATTAGGGATTTGAGGTTTTACCACTCAAACCAATTGAATCATAAACCCTTTTGAATTTTTGATTTTTCTACACTTCCTAGCTTGAAGATTATGGTTTTGGTGTTCTTCCTAACTTGACGAAACACAAAACTATTGCTAGAACTTTTGGTTAATGAGTGGTACTAAATTAGAGTTTTTCTATAAACCCTAATTTGAGTTGTTGAAAGGAATTCCATTATGTCTTGATTTAAGTTCTGAATTTGTTAAAATCTTATGAAGCATTTTATTAACAAATCTTGAGATGAGAACTTAAAATGTATTTTGTGATTCTCCATAAAAAACAATTTATTGTTGCTTAAATACTTAGTATTTAGAGAATTGTCTCTACTTACAAAAGTAAGTGAGAGCATATACAAATCTCAAAGTTTTTGAGAACAAAATACTTAACCTTCTAAAATCTACTTATTAATGTCGTACTAAGGTTAAATATGGAAATGTTGACCGAAGTATAATGATTACTCTCATTCATAAATCCGAAATGATACCTCATCACTGAGTGATATTTTATTATCAATCTTGAGGATATAAGTTAGAGATTATCGTAAATCAGCTAACTACTAAAATACATTATCATATCTTGAATCGATAAATATTTTAGAACTATGAATGATAAGATGCAATCTTAAAAGGCAAATTGAGTTTTGAGCTTGATTGCTATTTTACCTAACAGTTAACCTATGAGGTTGGAATGAGTTTCTTTTGTAGAAAGAATCACAATGACAAAATTGTATACATATTAATGTTTGACATTTTATAAGAAGTTTTTAATCATACTTAAGCAATTGACTGTGATTAAATTTTCTTATATAATACATGCATTAATTATATAAAGATATTTAATTGTCATACATGTGATTTGTATGTTGAATATGACAATTAGAATTTATAACTTTTTCTTTATGATTACCTTTTGCGACGACGGTGTGTAATCAAAAGGGTTATGAATCTATACAATCTTTATGTAGTATACAAGATTTATGCAATCCAAGTTTTGGATTAAGTCATGCATCTAAGAGCTGAGATCTTGAATTTAATTACAATATGATTATAATTGAATTAAGATAACTCTTGAGTACATCTGACATTGAGTGGGAGCATTGTGTTTTTCCTTAAGTTTACATGTTGAAGATATCATTCTATTTAAGCTAGATATTGATCCTTAAGCTTGGAATGAAACTTCACTTGGAATTTAGGGAATAAAACAAACAACCTTGGAATAGATGTTTATATGGAATAAACAAATGAGGAAAATTAAGTCTGACACAAATGCAATATATCATTCAAGCAAGTCTTCAATGATATATTTCACTTGGAATAATTTACATGGATGGAAACCTTCTTTTTTTAAACTAAGGGCTCATCATGTATATAATATATTGTGTATAAGGCTAGTTGTTGCTTTTGTGCAAGAACAAAATGAGCTGACAACAATTAAATCAATTTAGAGTGTTTAGATTATTGTTTTTATAAATGTTTACGAATTATAAAGCATAGTGATGTATAAGTACAAATGATGCTAGAGGATTATTAATACTAGTTGTAGTAGGATTTTATCATTTATGAAAAATCTGCTAACTAGCTATGCTCAATATAGAGCATTGTTGCATTACACATTAATGAATGAGAATACTTTACACTTTTAGAAACTGTAAAGATGATTGTCAGTATGTCGTTGATTTCTAATACCTCATGCAAGGTAAGACGACATATCCATACTATAATTCTTTCAATAGTATGAGCATATGAGATAAGATACTCATCTTATATTTCAAATCACTCATTATATGTGATATTTGAAATAAGTATTCGGAAAGTTTACTCAGATAACTATTTAGTTTTTCTTTTAAAGAAAGGTTGAGAATATTGGAAACACTAGGGTTCAGCTTACTAAATGAGTTTTATGCATATCTGTTTTAGTATTTGGATAATTGGGATTGATAGACAATTTTTACTTTATGATGAATAAAGATATTTGGTATTTGTTATTCATTCATATAATAATTGTTATCAAATATTTACATGTTTAATCCTTGAATAATTTTATTATTCTAAATATGTCCATTGTCGGTTAACAATACGGGAATATTGTTATGTAAGACAAATGTGAGTATTGGTTATATTCTAACGAGAATGTGGATTGTTCCCGCCAAACTCATATGTATTCACTAGAGATGCATATTGATTCTAACTTTCAAACATTTACTTTTGGATCCTTGTCATAAGTAAAATATTGAAAATGGTTTGTTATCTTCATCCTTAGACTTGAGATACAAGCAAGTTTTGTTATGTGTGGATATCATTTTTTGTAAGTATATGCAAAATGCTATTTGAACAAGGTAGTTATAAAAGTTATATTTCAGAGTGATGTGAAGCAGCATCCACAACACTTGTAGTCAATAAAGGATTTGTTACTCCACTTGATATGTGTAGAAAGATACCATGGTGCCTCTCCATAATTAATAAGATAAATGTTCGGCCGAACCCAAAGGGTAATGCAAGATGATACTTGATTACATTTGGTATATCTAATTAAATTCTATAATGAGATTCTAAATGGTTAAACTATATGGAATGATTTAAGATCCATAATCCATGGTTTAACGGTATCTATAACACATGATGATTAGAGCAAGACATTGAATGACCATGCTACTGAGAAACTTTTACAAAACTATTCTCTCATACACTTTTAGTTTAAAAGCTAGTGAGAGCGTTTGCTAGGCGTTTCCGCCGTTAGTTTTGTGTGCCATTCAACACACCAACTCCCAAGTGGGAGCTGTTGGTTTGTGGGAGTTATAAACACACGTAAATGACTAGAAGTGTGTGAGCCGATGGGGGCACACACGATAAACATGAGTATACGTGTTGAACGTATTCTATACTTGAATAAGTAGCATACCCGATATGCATTACTTGACCCGATCTCTTATATTAATCCATGGGTTGTTTTTTCAGTTTATATTGGTCGGAATATGGACATGCCGTGGGCCTAGGTTCTGTGATCGGTCAAGGCAGAAAGAATGGGTGGGTTTTGCTTGGGTTTCAATCTTGTCGATCAAGTTACAACCCAAGATGAATGTCGGTTTGTGTTGCTTTATAAACACACATCTCTTCAGTCAAAACTCACGTATATCAACATCCAATGTTGCAACAATCGTGAATCGGTAGTCGGGCGATCAACTACCCTGCAGCGAGTAATCGGTCAAGGCGGGATTAATCGGTGATTAATTGGATTAGCATTTCCTGCAAGTTTTGGGTATTTCTTGAGACCAAACTAAAGATCTTACCTGATTTCAAGCCTACTATGTTTCCAAATCTCAATAAAAGGCTCCAATTCTGATTATGAGGCTCATTGTGCGTTATAAGTGAAATAAACGATCCCCATTGTGCATCATAAGTGAAATTATTATTTTTCTAAAGTTGACCGATTCGACCGATTCGGCTGATTTTTAACCGATTCGGCCAATTTTTGACCGATTCGGCTGATTTTTGACCGATTTTTTTACCAGGCAGATTTTTTGACCGATTTTCAAAATTCTAAAAGGTGTATGGCCGATTACCGATTAATCGGTCGATTCGGCCAATTTTTGCAACACTGACCTAAACCTCTAAACGACCCACTGTTTTCACAGCTTTGATATTCAGTCGATTGAACCATGTTTCGATTGGGAAGTTTGGCATGTTCTTGGTTCGTTTAATCCCTACACTTGCATCTTTTGATCCAAGTTGTGTTGGGTTTTGGTGTTTGTTTATTGTTCTCCTGGTCGACAACTGCAGCAGATACAAGAGGGGTTTTCTGGTTCGTTTTCTCGGACAAAGAAGATGGGAAGATATCGGACAAAGCTGTCCGATATCGGGTGTTGGTTTTAAATCTGGTTCTCGGACAGAAATTGATTGGCAGGAAAGTAATTTGTTTCTTGGAGGTTTCCTGGTCATGATTTTATTCAAGTATCAAGTTGTTAACTTGGTTTTAATATTACGTTCTTGACTAGCGTTTAATCAAACGTATACGTTAATCGGGTTTGTGTATGATACTCTTCGAGGTATCTATTTTAGATACTTAAGGTTTCGTTTTGGTTTCTTGTTCCGTTACTAGAGATCAATTGCCAAGCAAGGTTAGCTTTTCTATATACCTTTTATTAATTAATTAATATTGTATTAATTATTTGTTTATTAAATATGTGCTTAACATAATTGTATTAACTATATCTTATATCCGCTGCGTACTCGTAGAGGTTAATGGTTAACTGGTTCTAAAATCCCAACAAAACCCCTCTTATGGATGAGAATAATGAATGTAAACTTATGTAATTCTAAGAGGATAATGAATGTAAACTTATGTAATTCTACTATTTGAGCATACGTGTTTGACTATGTTAGGCTAGATTCAATGACCATATGATCTATCTTAGCGAGTTTAAATTAACGTTTAACTAACAATCTTTACATGAACACTTGTTTGGACCAAAAACAAGGGTTCAAATCAGCAGGGTTTACTTTACTTGTCTTTTTATTGTACTAATTGTATCTAGTTGCGCCCTTTTGTGTGATTGAATTAAGTGTGTTGGGTTTTACTAATCATAACAATTACATAAACAAGTAAACATCATCAAAGCATGCAGCGGAAGTAATAGGAATAATACTTGTAAATTAATTAACCGAATTAAAAGTATATGCGTACCTTTTGCGAATCAATGCAATTAGGGTTTATGAAAAACCCCCAATTAAAATCAAGTACCAAGAAACCTTAAACCCTAATAAATTAGAGTTTATGAATGTCGACCAAAACCCTTGTCGACCCCACCAAGATATGCAAACACAAGTGTATTTGCTCTTCGTTCTTGTACACACGTATTAGTAGCGAATCAATGAGAAAAGCTAGGTTCTTGATCACAATAGATTAACCAAACACCTTTGTTATGCTCAAGGTCACCAGAAATCCCTTACAATGGGGATTCACTCGTCGACCAGAACAAGAGGAAGAAAGAAGAAGTTTGGCCTTCTATTGAAATCTAGTGTAACCAAGGATGAATACATGGGGATGTATTTATAGCCTTATGGTAGATGTCAAGATTACTATGGTTTCCGATGTGGGATTCCATAGTTTCGCCCAAACACAAGCCCCAAAGAGAGTTCCTAAAACCTTCTCTTGGCTTGTTAACTTCTCTTCATATTCCGTTGACATTTAATGACCGATAATCAAAACTCGTCAAATATTAAATATCATTAAGTATTTATTTCGTGATCAAATAATTAAATATAACATTTTATATATTAATTATTTATACATTGATTCTCATACGTAATGTGTGCAATTTCGAAGTCTCGAGTTCGAATCCGGTCATACGTATATTAATAATTATCCATAAACCTTTCAGCTCCCACTTGGATATTACTTAATATAGTAATGACATTGGTTAGTCTAGCTTTAACACGCCAATGCCCCGAGATCGAATCGAGTATGGTTTCCTGGAAAACCATTTAATGATTCATCATTTTACTTATCCTTTTATTACTAATACTACATTAATTATAAATATGGATCAAGTCATTTCATAAGTTAATATTCGTTTCTCGTTGTATTCGATTGAACAAGATTACCAAATCATCTCGAGCGTATTCCGGATAGATCTTGGGTATGGCCATACAAACATCTTGTCAACCCTACGAGGGCCCAAATATAGTATTATGCTTTGAAACAAATTCAAATGAACAAATTCTCTTGACTACAAACATAACTCATGAACTTTGTAACACTTCAAAATAGCCCTTATAACTACCGATTCACGGATAGCGTTAGACTATCTTACACAAATGCACTACATTCATATCGCTTATCCGGTATCTCAAGTCTGAGGATAAACACTTCATGATATACTTAATGACAAAGATCCATAAAGTATCATCATGTAAAGTATATTCTACCAAAACTCATATTTGTCTTAATTCAATGACATTCCCACATCATTGATCGACAACTGACTTTTAGAATAACATAAGTTATTCACGGATTAAACATGCAAATATAGGATATAATATTAAGAAAATGAAAAATAAACATAACCAATATTTTATTCCATTTAAATAATATTTGTTCAAAACATCCCTTATCCAAATACTAAATAGATCAATGCATGATAATCTTGGTTAATGAATTATGTCTCAAGTAATGACAATCATACTTGTTGACAAGGCATAATTTCAACTAACTTTGATCTATCGTAATTTTGAGAATACTTATTTTAAGAATTCAACTAGTGAAGTTCTTGTATGTGTGCATTCAAAATATCTTGATATTGCCACATAATATTTCATAAAGTGTGTGACATCCTCAAGCACCAATTTATGACAATCAAACTTTCAAACAATTTTAAAGTTTAAAGTATTCTTATTCTTTATTGTATAATGCAACTATGCTCTTAGTTGAGCACAACTAGTTCACATAGCCATTTACAAGGATGAAATCCTCCCATGACTAGTATTGAGTGTCATCTCAATTAAACCAGCATCATTGTATACAAACAACAATATGCTCTTTAAAATCTCCGTAAACTTCAATATCTATAGTGTAATGTTTGATGCCTTCCAAACTTTCAAGTTTGTTGGCTATGACAATTCGTAACAATTCTTGTATTGCTCATCCATAGAATTTTGAGAGCAACTCCGGTGAGGAATGTAATTCTAGATTCAAACATATTCTATTAGAATATTCATTACACCAGTTATCTAATAAATTCATTAGATATCAATGTTGTCAAATCATCTTGCAATCAAGCATGATACAACAATAACATGATGTACATGAAAAATCCTTATGTCAAACAAAGATTTAATTCATGTTCTACATATCCATTTTCCAAATAATATAACATGTTCTATTAGACTCATTAATTTAATACCGCCATGTTTACTAACAATAAACATATACTCCAAGGTTTTATGTCTTATTTTCTAAATCTTTCATGTGAAGTTCCATTCCAAACTAAAACTTAACATTTAGCTTAGATGGAATGTTACTACCCACAACATATAAGATTTAAAGAAAATAAACACAATACTCCCACTAGCTTTCAGGAATACTTAGAAATTATCTTATTTTAATTTTTTTTTAAACCAAAACTTGGATTTAATAGTTAAACATAAGAATCATCTCCTAGATGTATGCATATATCCATTCATGGATTCTTGCGGTTGTACATTTCAAAGATTATGTGAATTCATAAAACTCATTTGTATTACTTATCGTCCTCGCAAAAGCAATCACATAAAAAGAGTTTTAATATCCAATTGTCATTTTTCATATCAATGAAAATAAGTATGATAATTATAATCATTATATATTTAATGTGCCAAATAAAGAATATTCAATCACAGTTAATTGCTTAAGTGTGATTAATAATCTTGTCACAAGTCATGCATTAAACACATGTACAATATTGTCCATATGATTTCTACACAAAGATTTAAACCACTAGGTTTTTCCTTCCTTTTAAGAAACTCATCTTTATTAAGATAAACCAAGTTTCAGAGTTGATTATCTTTATGGACAACATCTTATCATTCATTGTATGAATAATTTACCACAATTCAATATTAGGTAAATACATCATCATGATTAACAGGTTTACCATGATCCTGCAACTCATATATCTCAGCACATCAATCAATTATCTGAGAATCCTTGCGGATCTATGAATGAGAATTCCATCATCTTGAGGTCTATCAAAATTTTCCTCATCATGATATTTACTAGTGTATTTTAGAAGATTATGTGTTTTGTAATTGTAATTTAATCTCTTCAAGATCTAAACAAAACTCCCACTTGCTTTTGTAATTTAAAGACTATCTATAAATACTTTAGCAATTAGAACAACACTAAATTGTTTTCTAGTGGGATATTACAAATCACATTAATAGTTCGTAAATCTTGTTCGTTAATAACCTACTCAATAAGTAGTTTTAATAAATCAGAACTTCAGTATAAGACTCAATGTGATTCATCAAATTCCATACTAAAATGGTGTCTTATTAATCTTCTAGGTTTTGAGTTTTATTAAGTATATCCAATCAATACTCAATTTTCTAACTTTGATAACTTTTGGAAGAAAAGAAGATATTATTATCTTGAATCAAACAATATAACAAATGTTTGATTCTTCTAACTGAACATTCCATATACATACAGTATTTCATTAGAATTAATATTGTAAGACAATCTAACAATATTTAAGATAAACATATTCCTTTTGGCCTACCTATTTACCAACTAAGTCAACTTAATGGTATAATAGAATATCCAAGCCAATTGCATGTTTTATAACATAAGTATTCTTTGGCCAAGTCAAAAGACATAACAATTATAGTATCTTACTTTATATTATAAGTCTTTAAAAGACTTCATGTTTATGAGTTTATATAGAAACACATAACCATGTATAATTTTAAAGTTATTATGAACACCACGCCATGGTTTCAATTAATTAATTTTTAAGTTAATAAACTATTTATGTCATTGCAAGAATACACAAATATTTAAAGTAGCATTAGATTACTTTATTTAATTATGTCATCCTTTGGAGTGTTCAACTTAAGAAAATGCAAATCATCCACGCCCGATCCCACGACAAGTGGTGATTTACCTTGAGATTACAATCTAGCCAAGATCTCACTTAACCTAAAATGTAACTTCAAGTGTTTCTATAATTTTAATGACATAAGACATAAAAGTAGTCTATGCTATAATCTTGACACATGTTCTTTAAGCAAGACAATGTTATTAGAACGTTAATCTCTTACCTTACGATCAAGAGAATCCATTAATCATATTTGTATGTGTTGTTCCTTTGCACACAATAATACTTCTCCCACTTGTGCATAGAACAACATCATATAGTAGATAAACACCATGACATTCGTTTGTTTATGTGAGCAATATGATAGTGTCATAGATATATAAGCATTACAAGTAGATGTAGGAGCACTTAATTTATCAAGGAAACGTTCATGACTATCCTTGAGAATATGAATGTCTACATTTTTGAACGTAATGTATTTTTTAAAGAAAATCTAGAAATAATCCGAGTTATTACCAAGATAATAACTTGTAACTCCCACTGAATTAGACAACATTACAATAATGTCTTATTCAGTAATACACCATACTCCCACTGGATTTGACAACATCGTAAGTGTTTCATTAACCAGTGAAAATAGCGTGCTATTACGTTGTAACTCCTTTCAAAGACTATTCGTAACAATTACTTAGGTACCAAAAGAGTGTATTCTACTCTGTAGATGACGGATCATCCATCATGCTATTAACTTGAAAATTGAGCATGCAATTTCTTCCATAATAGGTCTACTATTCCCACAATGGTGTGTAGCACCTTTAATTGGTCAAAGCAAAACAGCTAGATAAAATATACCAGTTTGTCTTTTACCAATTTTGCGGTAATTAGTCTAGCTTCTAATTTAATAACTCATAAAATGTCAAACATGTTTTCTAGTTGACCAAAATGTCATATAAGAATTCAATCACCAACGGAGGGTAATGAAATATCTTAAGGAAAGCATGGTGTGAAATTTTCTTAACTATTAAAGTTTCTATGAGTTATATATTAGAATTTAGATAATTCTAATGTTCCTAACATACCTTTATCAATCATGAAAAGGAATAGAATTGAGTCTCACTCTTCTTCCATGGAAAAGAGTTTATGTTTGTCTTTTAGTAAATTTTTCTTGATCAAACATTTGTTTGAAAACAAAACTAGATGAATTTACCAAAGCCCAAACCACGTTTACGGTTTAATATTGCATTAATACAATCAAAAGAATTAACAAAATTCAATTTTTAGTATTTTCGATAATAAAATCTTTCAAGAAAATAAAATACCCTTTGGTCAATATTCATATTAACCATAGTATTTTCCTTGAATTTTGGATCCTCATTATCATAGTTTCACCACATCGGTTGATCTCGCTAGTGATGAAAGTATAGAATAGGTGTCGTTGAAAACGATAATTGACAAACAAGTTTCCAATTCCAAAAATTATGGGATTTACAATTTTGCCAAAATAATTAATGCAAAATGTAAGCATGTTTTATCCCATCTTATGTCTTAAGTAATAGGTCTCACTAACTAACTTAATTAAGTTGTCTAATTTAGAAACTGCAAATCATTAAGTTGAGGTCTCACACAACAAAATAATTCACCTTGTTATTGTAATCTAGATCAAGGTCTCACATAACTAAATTACAATTTCAAGTGTTTCATATCATTAGATGGCATAAACTTAAATTTAAAGGGTACAATTTATTTATGTGTAATCAAAACTTATGTATAAAGAAGCATGCATACAACTTTATAACACAAAATTTTCGAAAAAACTTACTTGTATTTTAATTGCTAAGATTAAATTCCAAAAAGTTTTAATCGATGCGTTGAGAAACTTACAACTTTGCACTAAGATGCTTCGTACATAGAACGGTTATACTAGGTAGCTCCAATCGAACTCACGAGAGGCGAGAGGACCGGTAAGTAACCAAGCATAACCTTAGACATCCTTTCGGTGTGATTATGCGCACTTCTTTAACCCTTTTTAGTTTGTTCTAGTGGGTGAGCCGTTCTAACCATTTAGTACAGTCGCATCAATCGATTAAAAGCTCAAGATTTAATACTTAGAAAAACAAATCAAAATTTTGTCATTATTTAGTCCATTTAATTTTCTATTCTTAAAAAAAACCTTTTTTGCTTACTAACGTGTCATACAATATAAACAAAAGGCATTTTAATAAAATTAAAAGGAACTCAAATAATATACATATAACTTAACAATTAACATATGTAAAAACAATTAGCCACTTGCATAATTATTTCGATAAAACCTAATAAACAATTCTAGGCGTAAAAAATGCATACATCAACTAGGGCTTTCAACTACAAGGTAGATGAGCCACATACATCAACAAGTCGATTGCGTAAGCCAAAGTCAATAGTATACCAAATAGCACATAACGAATTTTTATTAGTATAATTGAGGTCTTCCTCAATTCAATAATTATCAAATAAATAAACACGTGTATATCACTAAACAATTTATCAAAACAATAATCCATGGCAAAACATGCATGTTCCACCATGAATTCCTCATAACAATTATAATCCCAAGCTACGCATATAATCATGGCACATAACAATTATTCATGAAAACCACATAAAATATACATGCAATCCTAGGGTTTCTACAAGTTTTACAAAAATAAAACCTAATTAAACAATTAATGGGTAATCGACCCAATTAATAAAAAATAGGGTTCAATTTTCAAAACCCTAGAAACCATAAAAGCATATAATAATCATAAAGATTCAATTTTATGTGTTTGATGATTAATTACAACATATTAACGGCTCTTGATGCCACTGTTGGGTTTTACTAATCATAACAATTACATAAACAAGTAAACATCATCAAAGCATGCAGTGAGTAATAGGAATAATACTTGTAAATTAATTAACGAATTAAAAGTATATCGTACCTTTGCGAATCAATGCGTTAGGGTTTATGAAAAACCCCCAATTAAGATCAAGTACCAAGAAACCTTAAACCCTAATAAATTAGGGTTTACGAATGTCGATCAAAACCCTTGTCGACCCACCAAGATATGCAAACACAAGTGTATTTGCTCTTCGTTCTTGTACACACGTATTAGTAGCGAATCAATGAGAAAAGCTAGGTTCTTGATCATAATAGATTAACCAAACACCTTTGTTATGCTCAAAGTCACTCGTAAATCCCTTACAATGGGGATTCACTTCGTCGACCAGGAACAAGAGGGAAGAAAGAAGAAGTTTGGCCTTCTATTGAAATCTAGTGTAACCAAGGATGAATACATGGGGATGTATTTATAGCCTTATGGTAGATGTCAAGATTACTATGGTTTCCGATGTGGGATTCCATAGTTTCGCCCAAACACAAGCCCAAAAGAGAGTTCCTAAAACCTTCTCTTGGTTTGTTAACTTTTCTTCATATTCCGTTGACATTTAATGACCGATAATCAAAACTCGTCAAATATTAAATATCATTATGTATTTATTTCGTGATCAAATAATTAAATATAACATTTTATATATTAATTATTTATACATTGATTCCCATACGTAATGTGTGCAATCCCGAAGTCTTGAGTTCGAATCCGGTCATACGTATATTAATAATTATCCATAAACCTTTCAAAAAGCTGACCATTACCTGTTAGACTTAAGCTAGGATCAATGACCAATACTGAACTAGCGATTGCAAGAATTAGGGTGAATGCTCACTCTAGTTGCATGCACCAAACTGTTGGAGTAATGATTAGTATCAGTAAAGTGCTTGGGAAAACTTAATGCGTGCGTGGTTAGACCAATAAATCATCCTAATTGATGTGCCTAATAATCAGGGTCGTCTTTGAAGGTGTGCAAGGTGGCCGACAGCTCATGGTCATAAAATTTTTATAATTTTTATAAGTAAAGAACATATTCTAAGCTTTATTGACACAGCATGCTTACATAATATGCATGATAGTAGATAACACAATGTTCTCATAGTTTACACAAATAGTAACCAAATTGGGCCAGAACCCGTAACATAAAAAAATTGCACATACAATAGACTTTGTTTTAGTTTATCGATTGTTAGTTAGATCACTACTAACTCTTTTAAGGATGGGTACAAAAGTACATATAACACTTGTTGTCACGGTTTAACGGAAAATAGCTCGGCAGCTAATTATATCACCTGTACTAAACATGTAGTCCTAACTTGATTCGGTTCTAACTTCTAACCAAAAAATTTAACAAAAATCCAGCCCACAAAAAATTGCTATTACTCCAATCGGCCTACTCAAAAACCCTATTACCTTTTATACGGATATAAAACACTAACATAGTACATTGTAGATTTGTATCATACAATATACACTACTACACAAAGCATTATTTGGTACGGCATTTAGATACGGTTTAATAAAAACCGTATCAAAAAACGTCTTTTGGTACGGTTTTTATTAAAACCGTGGCAACTAATATTCATTTGGCACGGTCCAGTAGTTGCTCTGTAATCTGATACGGTTTATTCGTAAACCGTGGCAAATAACTATTTTCTGCTACGGTTTTTTAGTAACCGTGATAGATTATTTCTTTTCTGCTACGGTTTCTTAGTAAGCGTAGTAATTGATTTCTTTTCTGCTACGGTTTCTTATATAACCGCAGCAAAAAATACAAGATCTGCTCCCCCAACGGAAACATGCTTCCACACCCACATTTACTTCTTCTCATTTATTCCTTCTCAACTTAAACCTTTCAAAACCATAACATTAAACACTTCAATCAACAACCATAATAAATTTCACTTAAACCTCACAAAACTACATACAAGGTAATAGTTATATTTTGTAGATAGTTTTATTTATTTTTTACTCATTATAACTCTTTTATACTTAACTTATATATACATTTTGATAGTTGTATAGGTATAAATTTCTTCATCATGTATCCATATTAGAGATTTTCCACTCAATTTATAAATATTCGGATCGTAAGGTGAGTTTTATGAACATTTTGTTATTTGTAACATTATTTATATTTTTGTTATTAGTTCTAAATAGTTGTATATACTTATATTGTTGATAAGCTTATTTGTTTTATATAGCATGTGCATCTAGAAGTTATTAGTAGATCATGATATAAAATTAGTTAGTACCGTCCAAACTAATCTAATAGTAGATTAATTTGAGGCGGTCCCGTTAGGACGCTTTTGAATATTTTGTCTCATTTAGGATGTTAAAATTGTTGAATATTGTTTGTGTATGCTTGAGTACTATTCGGGTCTTTGGTAGTGTTTGGTTTGCAGGTTCTCGAAAACAAAATGTAATTATTTTTTTTATTAAAGAAACATATTTGGTACGGTTTAATAAAAAACCGTAGCAAACAAGAAAAGTATGGTTGGTAGTTGAAGAAATTCGCTACGGTTTGATATAAAACCGTAGCAAATAATCATTATTTGCCACGGTTTAAAACCGTACCAAAAAACGATTTTATTTTTTGGTACGCTCGTATCTGCCACGGTTTTAAAACCGTGGTAAATGGCCTTAAAAACCGTACTAAATGAGATTTTTGTGATGTAGTGCCATTAGACTTAACTCTATAATGTCTTCAGGCAATTAGATATCGAGCACCCAAGCTTTCGTGCAACATAGATTATGTATGTTGCATTTAGCTTCCTTTCATCGTCTACAAAAACACGAACAAAAGAAATTTTATACCTTATTATAATCTGATTTGCAGTGATAAGCACATCTAGTTTAGTCATTATGACAATAATGTATTGTTTTCATAATATCTGTCTTTTTGGCCTAAGTAGTCGATCGAGTTCATGCAAAACGTCTGTGATTCAAAGAGTTTCTAAGAACGAATTTTCAATTCGGTCCAGAGCCAAAAAGAGTTAACTATCATTATCTTTTATTTTTATTTCTCAAACATGAAAAGTCAAACATGAAAATAACTTTAAGATCCCAAACTAGTAACCATGTGGCAATCTTAAATTGCAATGTTCGCTCGTATGTCCATTTGTTTCTTTATTAAAATTCAATATACGTTCAACACTTTGCCCTATTAACTCATTTTGGAGATCTTCCTAAATGATTTAACTATCCTAAATGATTTACTATGCTACTTATGTTCCTCAACCACCATTGAACTAGTCTTTTTCCACCCTCTTCACCTTCACCAAAATACACACAATAACAAACACAAATCTCTATCAGCCACAAGATCTATTTCAATCCAATGGTTCTCCTACCCGATCCGCACACTTCACTCCCATTGGCTCTCACCACCCCCATTTAATACACCCCTATAAATACATACATTCATTTCATCACTGCATTGTGCATTCATATATTCATATCTCTCTACCTACTCAAACCCACACACTTTAATTCACTCAAATAATTGGTGGGAAGACATTAGGATCAAGAGCATGCAACATCAACAAGTAACATTTAGTTTATAATTCACCAAAAGCTTGTATTTGGACCGACCATGGATTTTGGCCATGAAAGGAGTGTGTGGCATGTGGCATGGCGATTATCTTGTCATCTTTATTGAAATAGGTGCTCTTGGAAATTAAGGTAGATCTAATTTCTCTTTTGTTACATATATCAGTTTATTTACATTATTCGTAGATAGCCATTCATGTTAATTACATGTATTTTGTCATCGTTGAATTCGGTCCTTATGATGATAACTCATGTAACTTATGACATTTCGTTATGAATCTGTATGGTATATACTAAACCTTTAACGACATTTAGTTTGTTAAATAAATATGGTTAAAAGTTTGTTTAAGTTGTACATGTATGATTATTACTATTTCAATTGTGTTTATTTTCATCGGTTAAATGTTAGATAATGATTAATTCATAGTGTTTAACTCTTGTTTGTGTAGTTGGTTAAAAAGTTATTTTAGGTTGTTGATGATTATTTGAATGTTTTTAAGCTTTTGTGTGTGCATAAGGTTAATTAAATTGAGTTTCTTTAGGATGTAGATGATGATTATTTTGCTTGTTATTGCTTATGAATCGTGTTTTTTTTAAATTAAATTATGGTTAAAAGTTTTATTTTATGATGATGTATGGTATGTATTGTGTGAATTGTGTATGCTTAGTGATAAGTTAGGGTTAAGAGGTTGATTTGTTGTTGATGATGATGACTCTAAATTATTTAGGCTTAATATAGTTTAAAGCTTGTTGTATACAAGAATCTTTATGTTGCGTGTATGGTTTAAATAGTGTGTGTTTTGAATTCTTTTACGGTTTAGAGGTTGATTATGTACTATACTAATACACTTTTTATTGCTGTAAAATCGTCTACACACAGGGGGAAAGTTTAGAGTTGGCCAGTGCTTTATAAAATTTGTCTTCCTTCGAAGGTGCCATCTTAACTTTTCCAAACAACCATTCCAATTTACTTCTTCATATGGTTCTAGTTTGATGTTCTCTTAGTTTCTGAATAACATGCTCATTAATGTACATATTCTACAATGTTAAATTATCCTTTTTTTTTTTCTTCTAATCATTCTAACCACATTGTATATACCACCATAACACACTCAACGATCCCTCATCTCAACTCTCGCCTTTTACTTTATTTATCTTTCACCTACTTAAATATAACACAAACAACGATCCCTCATCTCAACTCAGTGTTCTAGATCTTCTCGGATGGAAAATGGAAGCGAAAGCTAATGGTGTTCTTAGTTGCATGCATTGTGGGAGAACTAGCAATCAACTTTGCATAACATCAGAGTCCATATTTCATCAGACGGTGAATCATGAGGATAGTTGTACGGTAAGTCTTAATTAAACATACTTATAAAATCAATTCTTTGTTATACAAACAAAACATCTTTCATGAAACAAGTCTCAATTTTATGAGATATATGTTGGATAAAGATCAAATAAAAAACAAATATCCGTAAAAGATAAAAAAAATTCAAAAAATTCTCGAAAAATTCTCAAAAATTTCACATGATCGAGTATGATGGTGCATGAAAAGTTGTGAAAAACTTTTTTCGAAATTGGATATTTTTCCGAAAAAAATTATGAAAAATACGTTTGGATTAAATCGTTTTTGTGCATCAAAATTGGTTTTGCACCCAACTTCTTTTGACTTTTTCATCAAAATAACATTAGCATCTAACTAAAACAAGTTGAAAATTTTGTGCAACAAATTTTTTTAGCATCAAAATTCATTTTTGTGCATTAAAAAAACGATCAAAACTCAAAATTATAAAAGTATTTTCACAAAAGTTTTATGCACCAACATACCGATCTTGTGAAATTTTTTGAAATTTCGGAGAATTTTTAAAAAATAAAACTTTTATTCTTTTTACTGATATTTGTTTTTTTATTTTAACTTTACCCTATGTACCAACATCAAAAAAAGAATGAATCGCGGTTGGACTATGATGGCATATTAACGGTTCAAATTTACATTTAAAAAAAAAAAAACAAAAAAAAACAAAACTTTTCGGGTTGAACTATGTTAAAACTTTTGAATCAAACTATTGACTTTCTTGGACTTGTATTTGAATTAAAGTATTATAATTTTAGTTGCAATTGTAATTGTAAAACAAAACATACATATATGAAAGTGTAAAAATGTGTACGATATATCGACACTAAAGTGTTTTTATTCTATCTCAAAATTTGGCATCAAGGTTATTTTATCGTACATGATATAATCATACTCTTTTTGTTGTTTCGGTAAAATAATCTAGATCTGACCTTTTGAACTTCAGTCTAGAGTTTGAAAAACTTCTTTTGAGTAAAACTTAGAATTATTCACGCAATTAGCTATTTGAGCTGAGTTCTTAAAAGTTGACCTTTTCACATAGTCAAACACATTTGTGATATGAGTTATGAAATAATGATATCGGTAAGGTTTTATAAGTAGTAATATTATTTTATTAAACAAGTTTCAACGATTACTAAACCGATTTTCAAAACTAGAGGTTTCAACTTTGAAGCCTTAAAACAAGTTTTGATTTTTTATGAGGCGAAATTGAAGGTTAAATCTTTTGTATAATTAATTTAACGATTGTGGACTTGATTAGTTCCTAAATAGTAACATCATCATTATTGATTTGATTTATTGTAGGTGAGGAATGTAGCTGATGCCGCCACCGCTGGCGGCTGAGTAGCCGTTGCTTCCGGGTGAATGGTTTAGTTTATGAATAACATGCTTGTTAATCTACATATTAGTAGAACATTCTATGCGCTTTAGTTTACTGCTACGGGTTTGTATTGTTGATCAGGCATGTTGATCATATAATAATATGAGACATCGTTATGAACTAGCTATAAATATCAACTTGTTGAAGCTTTTAAAATGAAACTTCTGAGCTATTTTTGTTTTGTAAGCACTTTTGATATGAATAGTGCTTCTTGGAGGACTTGAACACCGGCGTTGATCATGAGCCGCAAAGTCACATGATATAATTTAGCCTTTAGCATTTTAGCAATGATAATGGTTAGTATCTAATAGAACTTGTTACTATGCAATAAAAAAAGTATGATGATTGATTCACTTTTAAGAGGAACAATTAACTACCAACATAGGAATGACTAGTAATGAGGAATATAAGGAATTTAGGAAGTGAAGTGAAAAGTAGTTAGCCAATATTCTTCACGAATATAAGGAATCGGTCCAGATGAGGAATATAAGGAATTTAGGAAGTGAAGTGAAGTGAAGGAATTTAGGAATATAAGGAATATAAGGAAACCGATTCTTAAGCGCAAACATTCTTCACGAAATAATCATTGAACATTTTAAAACATTTAAAACATTACTAAACATGCCCAAACATTATACAAAACACACTCTGATTCATTATTCATTTATGCTTAAAAGATATCCATATGCATGCCCTATGTCTCTCTGTCCAAGTGTACGTTCGTTCTACGTGTGTAATGAATAATGATTAATGATTCATTTGCTAAATATGCCAAAATGGCTTCTGTGTCAAAAAATTTGTCCATCTTCTAGTTTAGTTTGCCCGTTAACAATGTCTACTTTCATATATTTTAATAAATCAAAATAGACATTAATGCAAAATACAATAATCTTTATGTCTTAAACAATGTATATTATGAAAGTTGATATATACTACGGTATTTTGTAATTTGAGATTGGAGGGATTGTAGTAAACTAGTACTGCAATGTTTACCTAGCCCTTTGGCAAGCCAAAACTTGTCCAAAACCGACTTAAATGGTATATGATAACTAACCGTGAGATCAAATCTAATCGGACGATCAAAAACCACGACCCGCAACCTTCGCTCTCATTGGCCGATCAACCACCCACACTATAAAAACCAAATACGAAAACAGACGCACAATACACTTATTTACTCTCAACTTCTGGTAGTAAACGTAGCTCACCACCGTTGAAATGAATGCTTAATTTTCATTACTTATGCACTAGTTATTGCCCTAACAATTATTATTTCGGGTTCGAAATGACTACAATTCACATTTATATGGTTATGGTATGTAAATATTACCTGCACGATTGTACGAAAATGCTTCCTTTTGATAATATTGTTTTAATTTTGCCGTAGTTGTGTCATTTATATTTAAATACTTTTATCTATTCTAAATAAATATAAAGGAATAATATATTTGTTTCAAAATTTAAAACCTAAAAAGTATGTAATCTTTTAAAAAATTAATCATTTCGAAGTGATTTTGTCAATTCATTCTTATTGAAAAAACAATTGGGTCAATAGGAGAGCTCGATTTCGTCACGTAAGCAAAATCGTGTGATGTGATTGGTTAATAAAAAGTCAAAATTAAATTGATTTTAGTCAAAATTTAATAAATTTGGTAGAGAAATTTGGTTGATAAAAAAAACACATAAAAATATGAGTAAATTACACCGTTCGTCCTTGTGGTTTGCGTTGACCGCAGGGTTTAGTCCTTTGACCAAAAAAATTGCACCGTACGTCCTTAAGTGTGAAACGTTATGCACGCTCGTCCTCCGTCTAACCGGGCCCACTAACTCTTGTTAACTCTCGTTAAGTTGTTTTCCTTTGAGGGTATACCCGTCATTTCCCATTCTTTATCATAAACACTACTTTTCAATACTCTTTTGCTTTCTCCGATTCATCTTCTACATCCTTCATCTTTTACATCAACAATACTTCTCAATTTTCCGGGCACCTTTCCAAAATCCACATCAATCAACACAAACATAGAACACATTAAAATTCCAACCAATTTAACATACAAACAAATAATTCCCGTGCAACTATGAACTAAAAATCACAAACCCGTTCCATTATTCATTAAAAACATATAAAGAAGATAGAATTTCATCAAACACAACAAAATCAAACAACAAATTGCTCCTTTTTAAAAAAAATTACAAACACAAAGATAGAATTTCATCAAGCCATCTATCCATTCTTATCAACAAGTACCCAATACCACCACGTCGGATCTAGTTTATTGTTTAGGAATAGGCACAAGTTGAACAAATGTTGAAGGATGAAGAAAGGGATCCGATTCTCGAGCAAAATCAAGTCATGCCTCAACCGAAAAAACACTTGGTATGTCGTGAGAAACGGATCCCTCTTCGTCTAATTCCTTTACAACAAGACTTGTAAAAAGCTCGATAATGAAACAACCATCAATCAACATCATTTCCACAAAATCATCAGTCTTCATTTGAATTTCTTCCCATAGCATTTATGAGCTCGGTCTTCTAACTAAATCGCACCTCTCATGAAGACGAAAACGTGGAAACAACTTTTAATGAAAATTAATCATGCCAAGTTAAAAAATTATTATTATTTTTTCTTTCTTGTGCCTCGACAACAAAAGCAACAAGAATATATTCGAACACCGAACACAAAAACTCCAATTGAGGTGACCGGTTCGATTTAGACCAATTAACTGGATAGCTTCTCTTTCACCCAAGAATAAAACCCTCAATCAATTTCAAAAAGCCCTTTGATTTACTCAACCCTAATTTTCGGATCTTTTGAGGATGATGATGAAGACTATGATCAATTCGCTCTAATTATAGTTGGGGTTAAGGAATTGATAGCTCTAGCTCTTTTGACCTCGCGTATAGGGTGTTACCCTTTCTTGGCTCTCTTAAATCCTCCATAGCATGCTTCATGTGATGTCTAGGCTAATAGGGATCTATTTGTGGAATGGAAGGTGATAATCTTTTGCATTTCAGAAGGGAGGAAGGATTCAGTTTTTATGTTTGTTTGAGGATGGGGAGACATGAGCGAAAAAAAAAGAATGTGATAAGGTTTTGAGAAGATAGCACAAATCGCTATAAGGGAAACAAAAGACAAAAATAAAAAGATAGGGAGGGTATTTTAGTATTTTACCCGAGTTTAACGGTCAAACTTAACGTCGTTTGGTCAAGGGACTAACGGTGCATAACGCTCACACTTAAGGACGTCGGTGCAATTTTTTGGTCAAAGGACTAAACCTGCGGTCAACGCAAAACCACAAGGACGAACGGTGTAATTTACTCTAAAAATATAGGTGTCAAATTTGTGAAAATAAAACTAAAAAAAGATGAGGTAATTAATAAAACTTTAGTGGTTGAATTTTTAAAATTATATAGAGTTAAGTGTAATATTATAAGCCTTCATGTTTTTAATAAATTTGGATTATAAATAAATACCCCCTTATACTTTATACCATTTATACTTTATATCTTAAAAAATACAATATATATCTTCTTAAAAAATAACAACAATAAATTTGCATAAGATTATAAATATCAATTTTTTTACTATATACGTTCAATAATGACTCATTTATTTTATTTTTAAAAGTTTAACCTATGTGGGCACGAGTTTACATTTTAAATACGGCTAAATTACTCAAAACGGGAATATAATTATCAAATTGTAAACACGGGTTACTTTAATATAAAAATAAATATACGCGATTGTATAACAATGACTCATGTAATTATTATTTATTTATATAAGGATATCTAGAAAAACATTTTTCAAAATTTTTAAAGGGTATACTTTAACTTTATCAACGCTCATTATGTGCTATTAAACTTGCATCATGTGTACAACATAATATCAGTAGTGAAATTTAAATAACAACATCAACATCTTTATAAATAAAATTAAATCTTGAGTTACCTAACATAAGTTTTTACAAAAATTTTACCAAATTCTAATAGATATTAATGCATAATGAAAAACTCGTGCATAAGTATTAGTTGTACTTATATCACAATTTTCATGGGCAAATTCTTATATGTGTATATACTGAACTAAAATGTTAAAATAAATTTGATTTATGTGTAAACTTCGTGCGTGCACGAAACTTATAACTATATAATTATATGCAATTACCTTTAAAGACACAATATTCAATGTGTCTGACGAATAAATTTTTTTGTCAAAACCCCGTGCGTGCACGGGTATTATAACTAGTATTGTTAGACTATAATACCCTTACTTATAAAAGGCAATAAAGTCTAATAAATATTTAAATACTAAATTATAATTTAAACCGAAAACTTTCTTCACTTTTATTTACTATACGCCCATATGTACATAAAAAAATGATCAAACAAATAGACGCTACTGTACATCATCGCCGTTATGCGCATGTAATCATCTAGTGTTTAGTTAACCCTCAAACAATTATAACATTAAAGATTGAATTAATGACCTCTTAGGATATACACTACTACACAAACTGGTTTTTCCCACAAAAATTTTCCCACGGAAATGAAACTGTGTGAAATTTCACACCGGATACCCACAAATTACACACCAAATTGTTGACAAAATTTTGGTGGAAATATGTCGTAAATTTCCCACGGATTTTCCACTCTTTACACACTAAATTGTTGACCAAGTTTTTGTGTGAAATCCGTCGCAAATTTCCCACGGATTTGTGACCATATTCACACTATTTGTGTTTATTAGACTTCCGTGGGAAACTGGTGGCATATTTCACACATATTAGCCACGGCCAAAAGTATGTGGCAAATTTTAGCTCCAATACTCACGGATTTCACACGGTCTTTATTTATAAAGTTACTATTTAAGCGGTTTGTGGAAATCAATGGGTCACTAGCCACGATTTCCACAAAATGTTGTTTTGTGTTTTTAGTGGCAATATCTACACGACAAACCATTATATATGTGTGGACATGTACATGTATGTTCCGTATGTATGTTTATGACCTTCATTGTATCTATACATGTTTTGTAGCTAGGTATATCGATGTGTATATGTGTGAACGTGTAACTATATCAAAAAAGTAAAAGAAAACGATTATGTCCGTGGGAAATATGTGTGTAATTTTCCGCAGATTACCTACCAATTTAATAAATCCGTGGGAAATACGTGTGTATATACCCACGAATTTCTCACAGAAAATATAGTTTTTGTATTTTTTTTCTTCTTGCTACTTGCACTATCCCACGTTACTTAGTATGTCTTCATATGTGTTTTCTATTTTCATATTATATGTGTTTGTCTATTATAGAACTATATATGTCAGCATCACAAGTTTATGTGTAGGTTTAAGTATAACATTTTTCTGTAACAAACCTGTTGGGTTCAGTAAATACCCAAACCCCTTAATCTAGGATTTGAATAGAAAATAGCCCAAGTATTTAGACATTTAAACATCATCGGTCATCGAGTGCATAGTCTCTCGGTGAGTCATCTTCGGATACTCGATGCAGGCGTGAAGAAGTCTCTCCCCGATGGGCGGAACTTAAAGGGTGAAGGCGAGTCAAGAAGAAGATGATGGATTCGGTGGTGATGACAATAACTCACCGAATCCCTAAGACTCCTCTTCAACGATTTACATCAAGACAAATCAGACAAAAAAATCAAGGCTATGAAGATCAAGAATGGCGGGATTAGGCGGAAATGTTTACCTAGTTAAAACTAAGTCCCTATCTACTAAAGTCAAACATTTCCCTGAATGGCAAGCGGCTGAGCTAAAGCATTTCTGTTGACCCAAACCCGGATTGACATGAACCTGACCAACCTGACACGACTAACACTTTTACAATGTAAACACATTGAATTAAACAATTTTTTAAATAGTTTTACTTATATTCGGGTTGACCCAAACCCGAATTGACCTGAACCGGACTAACCTGAGTTCTAAATAGGATCGGGTTCGGGTATGTTTTTAGCCTTAACCCGAATTGACCCGTACAATCTAAAGACTTAGGGGTGTTCACCACTTTGGTTAGTTTGGTTAAAAAAAATTATGGGTAAAACCGAAAACTTAACCGAACCGAATTCAAGTTGGATTCAACCGAACCAAAAACCAAATTTGAATTCGGTTTGGTTTTCGTTTTGACTCGATAACCCGAATTACACAATTTTTTTCATTTAGTTTTACAGATTTTTTAGCACAAAAAGGATTTTCAAGCTAAAAAATGTTATATTAAAAATGTTATTTTAATATTAGGAAAACGTTTTAATTGTTTTTTTTTATATAAATATATAAAAATTATTTATTTTTATGCGTATTCGGTTTTCATTTTGCCAAAACCATATTCAAATTGAAAACCGAATATTTAATTTGGTTCGTTTCGATTTTGAAAAATTATGTTTGATTTATTCGGTTCGCTTCGGTTTCGGTTTTCGATTACCATGGTTATTACACTATTTGAGAACACCTCTACAAGAAAGATCTAGGGGTGAGCGAAAAAACCGAAAACCGAAACCGAACCGAACCAAAAATAACCGAACCGAACTAATAACCGAACCGAATTTTCTAAAACCGAACAGAACCGAACTACTAATTCGGTTCTTGGTTTGGATATTGGTTTGGCAGTTTGAACCGAAAACCGAATTTATATCAATATTTTTTTTAATATATTTTTATATATATATTTATATATTTTTATGTATATTTATATATAAATAAATACTCTCTCCGTTCCATACTGACTGTCCACTTTGAATTAATATGGGACGGGTAGTACTATTAAAAGCTTATCATAATATAATAAAACACTTTTTATGCTTGAATGCTAAATATGTATGTAATTATTTTTTTTAAATAGTGAAACTCGGGTTATTCGGTCAACCCAAGAACCGAACGAACTAGAATTCAACCGAACCGAACCGAAAACCGAATTTGAATTTGGTTCAGTTCAATTCTCGGGTTGACTTAAAATTTATTTTTAACGTAATTAACCAAACCAAACTAACCGAATAACCCGATAACCGAACCGATCAACACATCTAGAAAGATCTATGACTCGGCCCACAAGTTTTTTTTTGTATCCGGATTTTTTTAGACAAGCCCAAAATACCACTAGTAACCTAAAACCACTTGATAACCTAATATCATATCATCCCACCGCAGCCACACATTCAACTATATCCCTTAGCCTCTTAAACATAAAAACAAAAATCTTACAAACACAAACCTTTGCAAGGATTCGGTTAATCTCTTTTCCTTAACCAAATCCTTACAAACACAAATCCTTTTCATTTTCCAAAACCAAAAATCTCAACCGAATAAAAAACCAGAAACACCTCTATTTGTTTTTTTTGGGGTTTGATATTAGTCACGAACAAAGGTAAGTTTTGGGTTTGTTTGTTTTTGTTACTCAACCTCTCGGTTTCTTGTTTTTATACCGATTCTAATAATTGAGGTAAATCTTTTAAGTTTTGGTTATTTTAGTTTATTCAAGGTTTTCTCAAGTGTTTGTGCTTATTCTTCTTCTTTTCATTGTAGATCTTGTAATATATATTAAGTTGGGCCACTCGAAACAACCTCAGCGAAGCGGATGTACAATCGACTAGAAGCAACTGGCGAAAAGAGTTTTCGGAATGAATGGCAAATAAACGGTTGTAGAAAAAAGATGGAAGATGAGATCTATAATGCAATAAAACAATTATTGTTGTTTATGTGGATTTTGAAATGATGTAGTAGTGTTTTTTTTCCAAATGTATAATGCATTAAATCATTTATGTGTTTTGTTGAATATTAATTTGGTATTTATTGGATTATTCATATTGGACTGGTTTTTGAATTTTTGTATTTTGGTTGTTTGTTGTTAATTACTTTGATGATTTGTGTTTTTAATATATTTGCCAAAAATTAAAAAGGAAAAAAAATACCAATAAACCATCAGAAAAAAAAATCAGATAAAATATTAAAAATTTATTGAATTATATAAAATTTTGATTAGGTTTCACACGAAATTTCCACAAGAAAATTATAGTGTGAAAATATTTGAGGCAAAAAAACCACGGATATGTGTGAAAAATGGCGACTAGAAATTGTGAGAAATTTTGTGACTAATCTGTGGGAGAAATAGTAGTGTGAAAATCGTTGGAAATTTGTGGCGTAAAAATCACGGATATGTGTGGAGAATGGCTACTAAAATTGTGGGAATTTCGTGAAATCATGGGAAAGAAACCCACGGATTATCCACAATAATATTCGTGAAATAGTCAACGTTTGTGGGAAAATCGTGGGAAAATATTTACCCACGGGGTTTTTACACACGAAACAATTCCGTGTGAAATCCGTGAAAAAAGGCTCTTTCCCACGGGATTTCCCACTGATTTTGCCGTGGGAAAAACCTGTTTGTGTAGTAGTGATAGTGTTTGGTATGGTCATGTACATTGTACACTATATGAATATAAAAGTGTTTTCAAACTATACATTAATAATAACGAGAGCGATAAGCAATCTAAATTATATAACCTTTTTCTTAAATTCAACCAGGTGAATGGAGATTTTGTAACCCAAGAACGTAAGTCATCAGACCACCCAAACATAAATGCATATTTACTTGCAGTCAACCACCAAGCCTGCAAGACATTTAACCACTCAACTACTATTTTTCCTCCCTATTCACCTTCACTAATGATACACAGAATAACAAACACAAATCTCAATCAGCCACAAGATCTATTTACATCCAACGGTCATCCTTTCTGATCCGCACACTTCATTCCCATTGGCTCTCATCACCCTCCTTTAATACATCCTTATAAATACAAACACATGTTTGTTTCATCACTGCATTCATTCTCTCTAGCTACTCAAACCCAAACACTTTAATTCCACCCAAAGAAGTGGCGGGAAGACATTAGAATCAACAAGTAACATTTATTTATAATTCACCGAAAGCTTAGCAGCCATGGATTTTGGCCATGAAAGGAGTGTGTGGCATGTGGCATGGCGATTATTTTGTCATCTTTATTGAAATAGGTGGTCTCGGAAATTAAGGTAGATTTAATCTCTCTTTTGTTACACTTATCACTTTATTCACATTATTTGTAGATAGCCTTAACTTCATGCCAATTACATGTATTCTGTCATAGTTGAATTTAGTACTCATGATGATAACCCTCGTAACTTATGATATTTCGTTGTGAATCTGTATGATATGTACAAAACCTTAAACTGTGTTTAGTTTGTTAAATATATGATTATTACTATTTAAATAATGTTTATTTTGATCAGTTAAATGTTCATAATGATTAATTCATAGTGGTTAATCCATGTTTGTGTATCCGGTTAAAAAGTTATTTTAGTTTGTTATGATTATTTGAATGGTTTAAAGCTTATTTTGTGTATAAGGGTAATAGCATCGTGTTTTTTTAGGATGTATATGATGATTGTTTTGCTTGTTATTGTTTATAAATCACGTCTTTTTTAATTAAATTATGGTTAAAAGTTTTATTGTCATGATTTTGTATGGTACGTACCGTGTAAATTGTGTTTGCGTAGTGATAAGTTACGGTTAAGAGGTTGATTTGTTGTTGATGATGATAATTCTATATTATTTAGGCTTAATATAGTTTACAGCTTGTTGTATGTATGGTTTGAATCCCTAACTTTTCAAATGCCCAGAACATAATGTACAAACATTTTCATTCTATATTTCTTTTTATAACAACATTACCACACCAGTATGTATTAATCAAATACCACTTCACAATTTCCCCAAAATTTAATAAATACTACTCCGTAAAACATAATACATGCAGTAAAGTCTTCTTTTGTTCGGCTCACTGTCACTTTATCAATTTGCCATTCCCACTAATCCACTCTTTATATTTTAAAATGACTTACCATTGGGTGCAAAGTTGACTATCATTGTGGGGCGCAACAAGAATATTCATGTAACATTTTAATGTAGAAATCAATATCCTAAAAGCTATTCATAATAATGCGAAGTTCTAAATATATGGGTTGTCTTACTTTTACAGATGTTGCCATGGGAAAGCATGGAGGTCTCAACAAACCATGATATTTACAGAATGCCATCGGTTTCGAGTACATGCTATACTTACTACCAATGTGTAAGAGAGATATGTTGTGAGAGTCATCTACCAAGTGATGTAATTGAAACACTTGATACATGTGCAGCAGCAAGCTTGATGGGTTGCAAGAGTGGATTATTAGAGCTGAAAGGACATAATATCCCACAAGGGGCTCTCATAAAGTATATGCTTGCCGATCCAACCATTGTGGTGGGCAACATTTAAGATATATATGCACACTAGCCGCGTTATTTATACAAAGAATTACTTACGATATGCGAGAAAAATATGTCAATGGGTGATGAAGTGAGTATTGTGTCATGTCTTGTTTTATTTAAAAATAAGATTGATGACCGACATCTGTTTGGTGGTGCTACGGTATGTTACGGGGTCCCAACCCTGATTCGGGAACAAAATGAGAGAGAATTATGTTAGTTCATCTATTATCCAAATACTTGATGATGTTCCTTTTTTGTCATAAAATTAGATATATACTCCGTATCAGATTCAATTAGCAGTTGACCAAAATATCAAAATATGTTTTAGACATTAGCCATTTTGTATATTAAATTGATATTTAGTTATATAAATACTTGTTTTGGATTCGTTCGTACAATGGGGTTGTTAAAAAGGTTTTGAGTTACATCTGCGATTGATGTTGTTCTCAAACGGACTCTCTGTTCATGAACAACTATTTATTAAATTTTGGGGGAATTGTGGAGTGGTAATTGACTAATACATACTAGGTTTGATAATGTTGGTATAAAAAGAAATGAAGAATGACATAAATAGGAACGAAATTAAGTGGACACAATAAAATAGGCAAATTGGGAACAATTTCCTGCCATTGTTGCAAATTTCATTTTGGTATTACTTGTAGGGCTCCAAATTTGACTTAAACTTACACCTCAATTAAAGAATCACATTCTATTCTTTAGAACTAAATTTTCATCTTACAAGTTAATGAAGTTAATAACAATAGTTGGGCTATTGTGATGAATGGGATGGAGTGATAGAGATGATTGGGCTATTGACATAAGGGTGATGCCTATCATGGTCTCATGGTCTGATGCTGGTTATGTGTTCTTTCTGTGAAGATGGGATACTGCAGTAAGATCACATAGCTACCTTCATGAAGGAACTGTAACTCTTGGTCCTTAGTAACAAGTTCTCTACAATAATTGATGCCTTTCATGGATGATGGTCATGTAATCTTCATGAAGGAAATATAGTCTATGTAACTAGAACTTTAATAGATATGAAGCCTATACATATTAATCTTTAGACCTTTTGTGTGCTAGGAAGGTTTAAAGATTGATATGTTTATGGGAAATTTAGTATCTATTAGTGTCTATATGAAGTATTAGTGCTTGTATTGTTGGTTTGCATATCAGTTTGATGATTAGCTGTGAGTTTTTTTTTTTTTTTTTTTTTTTTTTTTTTTGAGAAATGGTGCTTTTATAGCTTTTGTTTACAAAAATGGGTTCATTTTTTTTAATGTAAATATGGTTCTTTTTAGTTTTGTGGACCACAAGCCTTTTATTTACTATATAAACTTTACATATTTAACCCTTAACTTATAAAAGATGCTAGATATACTAGCTCATATACACTAGAAAACATCCACTAAATTAAACAAAAAATCCGTTAGATTAAACAAGAAAGCATCCACTAATTTATTTATTTATTTCTTAAATCCACTAAATTAAACAAGAAAAACATTAAACTAAACAAGAAAACATCCGCTAAATTAGACAAGAAATAAAACATAGCATGCATCACACCGAATTAAATCTTGGTTAAGAGTTTGTACAACGGGACCTATTGTGACTAGCTTGACGGCATACTACACATTTTTTCTGTTTGTCCGGGTGACGAATATCCATCTCATTACGAATTCGACTTGATTTCTTCCTTCCTCGACTAACACTGATCTTTGAGTTATTTGCCTTAATCTTCCAACCTGAATCCAACCAGTAATCAACATGGGGAAGTGGAGTAAAATCTGAAAGATATTGTTGTTTGAACGTTGCAATGGTGTACACAGTGTGAATAATGGTAAGAGGGTTGTCCTCTATATGGCTGCGAACAACAAGAGCATGTGAACATGGAAACCTTTACATTTAGCACTTACCACATGTGCATGTTTGTTGAAAATAATGGACAATGTGTGGTATTTCTACCTGTATCATTTATATGTAACTTCGTGACAATCATGTAGACACCTTCATTGTAGTTAAACTAGGATAAATGATGACTTCGTACATGGATATCACAGCTACTAAACTTATGCCACATGCGATGTGGTAAAGGTGTATTGTAGCTCATTGTAATGGCACTATGCTTTCTAAAAAGAGCAACAGTTCGGTTAAAGGTAAGATCGGTACAAGACTTGATCGGTAATCGTCTAGCTCCTCTTAGTGCATTGTTAATACTCTTTAATATATCTGTTGTTAAGCAACCCCATCGCCAATTTTCGTCATTCAAAAGACACCGTTGACTTTTATCAATTTGTTTAAGATACCGCCAAGCCTCGGGGTTGAGCGCTTTTATCTTTTTCCTGTATCGAACAAATTTCCTTTCGTGAGTGGTGGTTCCAATAGCCCAACAAAACCTTTTGAGGCTCAAGTTGTTGAATTTTTTCATGAAATTACTTCTTATGTGTCGAAGACAAAATCGATGGTATGCGAATGGCTCTTTCCATTCCCCCATATATTACATTGCATGTATTATTCCCTTATGCTTGTCTGAAATAACACAATTGTCGATCATGCGCAACAAAATGCCTAAACAGATAAAGAAACCAAGACCAACTATGGGCAGTCTCTTCATCGACAATAGCATAAGCAATTGGCAATATATTATTGTTAGCATGGCAACAAGTAACTTACCTCTGTAAGAACCCTTCAAATGAGCACCGTCAACAAAAATAATAGGTTAACATAAATGGAATGCATTAATAGGAGGTCCAAATGCCCAAAAAATATACTTAAATGTAACAACATTCGATGAGTTGTATGCTGCAATTACAGGAAACCTTGCTTCATTCTTTTTCCACCAACCTATTATATCAAAGTTCCTATTGACAGGCTCACATTGCTCACTTAAGTATCTCTGCAATTCAGTTTGTACACCATTAGAACTTGAGGCCTTGTCCAATTTTATTTTGTACCGACTATTCAAATATACTGATGGATCATCATCAACATCCATGGCAGAATCAACTTCAGAAACTTGGGAAGTAGCTCCGTTACTTCCATTCACCACTCCAACTACAGCAAAATAGTCCTCAAACAAGTCCTCCAACATCCTATCTATCTTCTCGCACAAAGCTTGAGCCTTATCCTCCTCAAAGCTTTGCCCAACAATGAAGAGCACATATCAATTTTTGTGCGTTGGATCAAGAACGGGTGCAATAAAAGGAAACATGTTCATAGTGGAAATATTACTCCAATATTTATCAAACTTCTTCATCATTTTGTAAGCCATGTTTTTAAGACTTTCGTCCTCCATGAGCATCTTCTTTTCAATCATTGCTCTAATACCCAAAACTTCATCGAAGTAAGAGTTGCTAAAACCTTTCTAGAAAAGGTAACAAACACCTAGCATACTCCCATTCTTCTTCTGTAGGCATGCCTTTCGAGAATAAAAGTTCGGTCCCATACTTACTATCTTGTTCCTCCAACATATCAAAATTAACTTGAAACTTGATAGCACTTTCAAGCATTAGGTACGTTGAATTACACCTTGTTTCAACATCAAGGCAAAGAAGACTCTTACTATCAGTTTTCACTTTCTCAACACATTCCTTGAAACATAAAAGCATAGCGGGAGAAGACCTCACATACTTCATAGCTGACCTGATTCTAATGACAGAGTCCTTTACTTCTTTTAGACCTTATTTGACGACAAGACTTAAGATGTGGGCACAACATCTCATGTGCAAATTTTGACTCTCCAGCACACTTTTCTTCCAAGTATTAAGCCTCCTTTTCAAGTACCGTTGATAAGTATCGTTTGAACTAGCATTATCGACGGTAATTGTGAGAACCTTGTCAATTCCCAAATCAAGCAATCTCTTCTCAATATATTTTCCAATTATATCTCCAGAATGACAAGAAACGGGACAAAAGTTAAAAATCCTTTTGTGCATAGCCCATTCACGATCGATGAAATGCGCTGTCAAACATATATAACTAAGGTTTTGCCTCAAAGACCACAAATCTGTAGTAAGAGAAACTCTTTGCTTAGTCTTAGCAAAGTGTTGAAGATATAAGCATTATCTCACAAAGTCAAGAAATAGAAGGACTAAAGTTGTATTATTTAGAAGATCAAGGTTCTTATGTGGAAGATCTATTCTGGCAGCTATATAAGGTCAAGTCAAAGACTGAAGACCTTATTATTCCAAAATCGTTTGTGTGAAATATCTCTCTTCTCTCTATCTTGTTCTCTGAGTAGAAGAGAAACCCTAGTTTGTGTATAGTCTTTATCTGTTCTTTCATTGTATTGTAAACTGCTATAATTTAGCTTTTGATTAATAATAAGAGTGAGCCAATGGGTGGTTGGCTGGGTTCACTATCAAAACAGGTTGTTTGTGTCAAAATTACTTTGGTTTTATAAGTTTCTACATGGTATCAGAGCCAAGTTGCTCTATACCAAAGTGATTTTAAAAGATTGTAACGTTTTTGTTAAACTAGGGTTTCTCAAAATTTGGGGGTTTTGATCTAGTGGTGTGGATCTTGTGATTCTGAATGTTGATATTGGTTTCTTGATATCAGATCTTTAAGATCTGAAGATTAATTGTAAATTCTCAAAAATTAGGGTTTCTTGATTTTTTGGGGTTTTTTGTTTCTGGTGATTTTTTAACTAATTACTTCTTGATTCTATAATCTTGTGAGTTAATTAGTTTTCATAGTGTGTTAATTTGGTTTTTTGATCAAATTAGTTGAAAATTAGGGTTTACTGTATCAAACCCTAATTCAGGTTGTTTTGTTTTGATTCTTTTAATAATCTGACTAGTTTTGATTCTAATTTCAAGATTCTTAAAACGAAAATCAAAAACCCTAAAATAATTTTTAGGGTTTGTTTGAGTCAGATTGGTGTTCTTTAAATTGTAATTGTCTAATAGTATTGTTCTTTTGTTTTTTTTAGGTAATTGTTCCGTTGTACTGTGATTGATTTTTGGATCTTCTTGATCCTGGTTCTTGGATATTGGTTTGGTAGCTTGCGTGGTTGTAATACCTCTTACACTCTCTTTTAGGTGTTTTCTTAGGTTTTTCTGTTGGTTAGGATTGTGGAGGTTGAGTAGTTTAAGGGATTTGTTTGTTGGAGTTGGTTGAGATTGTTTGGTGGTTATTTGTGATTGAGGAGTTACAAGGTGTTGCTGTTTTTCTGTTTCTTGTTTGTGTTGTTATTATTGCTTCTTTCTGGTATTCATTATGGTTGATGGTCCTGATGATAAGGGCAAGGGCCATGAAGGGGAGTAGTGAATTAAAATTGGACATATATGACCCTTTATATTTACATCCTCAATACATTGGTGCTCAGTTGATTACCTTCAAACTTGAAGGTACTGAGAACTATAAGGTCTGGTCTGCTGCTGTGCAGCTGGCTTTGCATACTAGAAACAAACTTGGTTTTATTAATGGGAAGTGTGTTAGAGATCCCACTGATGCTCTATATCAGACACAATGGGATATGTGTAATTCTGTGGTTTTATCTTGGATTCTTGGTTGTATTTCACAAGATCTTTATAAAGGTCAAGTGTTTTCTGTGAATGCCAAATCTGTGTGGGATGAATTAAGTGAAACATATAATAAAGAGGATGGATCCATGATATATAATCGCATCATAAAATACATACTTTAACACAATGCTGAATGAGTCTTCGAGTATTATCATGAGTTTAATGCATTATGGAGGCGGTTTGACTCTCTTGTTGATCTGCTACCAGCATTTGTGAACAAATTTCACTTTGAAAAAGCATTCGGATCTTTTGAGACCGATGCAATTTCTTATGGGTCTTGATGATAGTTTTAGCTCATTAGAAGTCTCATTCTCACTCTTGATCCCTTACCAGATGTTAAGTCTGCTTTTGCTACTCTATCTAGAGATGAGTCTCACAGAATTAATTATGTGGCTAATACATCTGTTAAAAATGGGGCAGCAGCCTTTGCTGCTAGGCCTTTTACTGGTAATACTCAAAATAATAACTGGAATTCTAATAAGAGACTAATAATAACAACAAAAGGTTTGGCAGGAGGTCAAACTTTCTCTGCAAGCATTGTAATATGACAGGTCATACTATTGATAGGTGTTTTGAATTAGTTGGTTATCCACCCGGTTTTGTTAAAAAAAAGGCAATGTTAATAATGTGGTTGATAATAAGACTGATACTAGTAAGGGCATGCTTGGTTAGGGGTTAAAGGGGGTGGAGAATGGGTAAGGTATTCAAAATGGCCCACCTCACTCATAATATAGTGCTTGGTTAGGGAGGGGTAAGGGATTGATTACCCCGTAATGGGTAATGAACCATTATAGAGTAACTTGAGGGGTAAGGTATTGATTACCCACCTCACTCATTCATTTGCATTCCCTTTCCCTTTCCTTTTGCCTTTCCCTTTCCCCACTTTGAACCAAGCGGGCCCTAAGAGTATTACTCATACTCTTACTAGTGATCAGTATAACAGATTAATGGCTTTACTTAGGGGTTCAGGTGATACTAGCAAGGCTCATGCTAGTGTTGCAGGTACTATTATTGCATCCAATTGTGTGATTAGTTTCTTTACTTGCAGATTTTTTAATTTCAACTCTAATATAAGTACCTATAGTACTTATATTGGGTGGATTATTGACTCAGGAGCAATTCAACATATCACTTTTAGTGCTACTCATCTTTATGATATAATGGATGTTTCTCATTTAAATCTTACAGTTGCACATCCCAATGGGACAGTTGCACAGGTTAAACAAATTGGAAGTTTTAAATTTGGAAATAATCTTGTTTTAAAAGATGTGTTGGTTGTTCATGGGTATCATGTGTGTTCGTTGTCTGTTCATAAATTGTCTAAAGATAACAGGTGGTTTTCAGTTTTAATGATAAAGTTTGTAAAATTTAGGATTTAACTCAAAGGTTCCTGATGGGGACTGGTAGTCAAAAAGGTGGTCTTTATTTTCTAGATGAAGGTAAGAGGGTTAATAATAGTGATATTGAGAGTTGTATTATGTCAAATTGTATTTGGCATAATAGGCTTGGACACCCCTCTGATCATGTGTTAACTGTGCTTAAAAGTAAACTAAAAGACCTTAAGAGTACTAGTTCTGAACCTTGTGAGATATGTCATAAAGCTAAACAAACAAGAGAACCATTTCCTTTAAGTAATCATAAAACTAAACATATGGGTGATCTTGTTCATTTAGATGTGTGGGGACCATATATGGTGACCAGTAGAGAATGTGTTAAGTAGTTTCTTACTGTAGTTGATGACTACACCAGGGCTGTTTGGGTGTATCTGATGAAAAGCAAAACTGAAGTTTTTGATCATATTAATAGTTTTTATAATCTCATTAAAAATCAGTTTGAAAAAACTATTAAAGTTTTTAGAAGTGACAATAGGACAGAATTTGTAAATAAAAGATTTGAAGTTTTTCTGTCTAACAATGGTATTTTACATCAGACTTGTTGTCCTTATACACCTCAACAAAATGGTGTAGCTGAGAGAAAACATAGACATTTACTGAACACTGCTAGAGCCCTCATGTTTCAGGGGGGGGGGTTACCTTTGAACATGTGGACTGAGTCTATTCTAACTGCAACTTACCTTATTAACAGGTTGCCAACTGCTGTGTTGTCTGGAAAAAGTCCTTTTGAAATGGTGTATAATATTGAACCTAATCTGTTGAATCTAAAATGTTTTGGCTGCTTATGTTTTTCAACTGTTTTAAATGAATCTGATAAGTTTGCATCCATATCTGATAAATGAGTGTTTGTTGGATATGCTTTTGATAAAAAAGGATACAAACTTTTTAACATTGATCAAAAGAAGTTTATATTTTCAAGAGATGTAAAATTTTATGAAACTGTGTTTCCATTTAAGAATACATCTTTCTCTAAAGATTTTGTTTTTAATGACAATGGAATAAATACTTTAAATTTCTTTGATCAAGATTTTAATAGCAGTCAAGATAATTTTAGAACCTATGAACCCTATGATGATAACATAAGTAGTATAGATGGTAACAACAAATCTGTACCTGAATCTAGTACTCATAAACCTAGTGTCAGCACTGTAGAAGATGATGCTAGTGATGATGAGCATCTACACACTAAAACTGAGAATCACGACACAAATGTAGATATCAATTTGCCAGTTGATACAGCAGAGAATATAGATACAGTTAATGTAGACATCACTAGGAACACATCTAGTAGGAAGGACACTGAGAATAGTGAGTCTGCAACAGAAACTATTGTTTCTGATGGTATACCGGATACTAGTAATGTTGATGATGGTTATATATCTGAGGGTGAGAATCTAGATATGTTTGGTAAAATGTTTGAGTCACCAGAACCAGCAGGGGCACAAACAGTTAGAAGGACTAGTAGAATGACAGCTTTACCATCTAAGTATAAGGATTTTGTGCTCAATAAAAATCATAAGTATGGTATTGATAAAGTTGTTAAGTATTCCAATTTAAGCTTTGATAACTTTGTTTTCACATCTAGTCTTAATAAAATCTATGAACCTACAACTTATGAAGAAGCTGTCAAAGACAGTAGGTGGGTAGATGCTATGAATCAAGAAATTGAAGCTTTAAATAGGAATGGTACTTGGGAGGTTGTAGAACTACCTGATGGTAGGAAAGCCATAGGTTATAAGTGGGTTTTTAAGGTTAAATACAAAGCTAATGGTGAAGTTGAAAGATATAAAGCTAGGTTGGTAGCTAAGGGATATAATCAGAGAGAAAGAATTGATTATGAGGAGACTTTTTCTCCTGTAGTCAAAATTGTCACTATAAGATGTGTTTTAAGTATTGCTATTAATAACAAGTGGTCTTTGTTCCAAATTGACATAAATAATGCATTCTTATATGGTGAATTAGAAGAAGATGTTTACATGACTTTGCCAGAAGGTTGTTCTGATAAAAATGATAAAAGAGTTTGCAAACTGGTTAAGTCATTATATGGGTTAAAGCAAGCTCCTAGAAAATGGAATGAGAAATTGGTGTCTGTTCTTAAAGAAAATGGGTTTAGACAAAGTCCTAATGATTTCTCTTTGTTCATTAAAAATGAAAATGATGTTTTGTTAATTCTGTTAGTTTATGTTGATGATATTATCATCACTGGTAATAATGCTAATGAAATTAACAAGTTTAAAAGTTTTTTAAGTTCAAAGTTTTTGATTAAATACTTGGGTAAACTCAAATATTTTCTGGGAATTGAGGTTCTTGATATTGATAATGGGATCTGTCTTACTCAAAGGAAGTATTGTACTGAGCTCTTAACTGAGTTTGGTATGCTTGGTTGTAAGCCTTGTGGTTCTCCTATTGAAACTAATCCTAATAACAAAAAACTTGTTTCTAAGTTTGGAGATGATGAGCCTTTAACAAGTATAACAAATTATCAAAAACTTGTGGGCAAATTGATTTACGTAACTTTGACAAGGCCAGATATTTCTTATGTTGTGCATTGTTTAAGTCAAGTAATGCATAAGCCTATGAAATCTCATTTAAGGCTTGCTTTTAGAGTTTTGAGATACTTAAAGAATGAGCCTGGTCTTGGTATTACTTTTAAAGAAGGTGATGTTAAAAGCATTAAAGTGTTTGTTGATTCTGATTGGGCAAAGTGTAAGGTGACCAGGAGGTCTGTTACTGGATATAGTGTGTTTCTGGGAAATGATTTGGTTTCCTGGAAAGGTAAAAAGCAAGCTGTTGTTGCTAGATCCTCTACTGAGGCTGAGTTTAGGGCAATGTGTAATGTGTGTTGTGAAGTTATATGGATCACCAAAATCATGGCTGATCTGCATGCTAGTGTAAGATTGCCTGTGAATATGTATTGTGATAACAGCTCTGCTATGCAGATTTCTGTTAATCCTGTGTTACATGAAAGAAGCAAGCATTTTGAGATTGATCTCTATTTTTTGAGAGAAAAAGTGGATGATGGTTTCATTAAACCAGTGAAAGTCATAACTGAGGATAATGTTGCAGACCTGTTCACTAAGGGTCTTAACATTACTGACCATAACAATTTTTGCAAAGTTCTTGGTTTGTTTAATGTGTTTCAGGATAAGTCTGGAGATCAAGCTAAGGATGATGGGGAAGCTTCAGGAAGCTAATGCTTATGGGGGAGTGTTGAAGATATAAGCATTATCTCACAAAGTCAAGAAATAGAAGAACTAAAGTTGTATTATTTAGAAGATCAAGGTTCTTATGTGGAAGATCTATTCTGGTAGCTATATAAGGTCAAGTCAAATACTGAAGACCTTATTATTCCAAAATCGTTTGTGTGAAATATCTCTCTTCTCTCTATCTTGTTCCCTGAGTAGAAGAGAAACCCTAGTTTGTGTATAGTCTTTATCTGTTCTTTCATTGTATTGTAAATTGCTATACTTTAGCTTTTGATTAATAATAAGAGTGAGCCAAGGGGTGGTTGGCTGGGTTCACTATCAAAACAGGTTGTTTGTGTCAAAATTACTTTGGTTTTATAAGTTTCTACACAAAGTACTTCTTCAAACTTTCAAATTCAGCCACATACAAATACATGCAATCTCTGGTGATTGTTGCTCTAGACGGGATTGGAAACTGCGGTTGCAACTTGCAACATGTTCACAAAATCACGAAACCCTTCATGCTCAAAAGTCTTGAAAGGCAATTCATCAAGAATAACCATCCTATCACAATACTTTCTTGAAATCTCTTGATTAAAACTCCAATTAACAAACGTCGAGCTACTATCACATGTTTCTTGGACAGAAGCTTGATTTTGGAAAATCAAAAGCTTCTATTTCTTATCATGGTTGTAAGGGAATTTCCTACAGCGACTTAGATGATTATGCAAAGAACTGGTTCCATTCTGACTGGGACACTTGATTGCTCGAGTGAAATAATTGTAATTAGCATACTCTGAATTAGGAGCATCCCTAATGAAATGATCCCATGCTGCAGATTTGAGATTCACCGGTTCTTTTCCCTTTCTCTTTTCACCTTTCTCCTTTTCCCCATCATTCTTGGTTTCTTGCTCTTGAGCTTGTTCCGTTTTTGGGATTTCATCAGCAAAAACATCCCCATTTTCACTTAAAGGCGACATAGGTGGAGTGTCCATGGTGAGATCAGGAGCATACTGCAGTTTGTTGTACATAAAACGATATTACAAAAGTGATCAGCATGTAATCATTCTCGTCATAAATACTAGACAGTTACGCTTTATGTAAAATCAATTCATGTATACACCAAGGTGATGAAAACAGACACTACTTATGGTTTAATTGAATCTTGAAGCAAGCATGGATAATTATTGTTTTATATAGAACAAGACATCCATAGACTATGGCTAGACGGAAACGTTTTAGTACATATAGATACTTGAGTTTAAATACCTTGTGACTAGCAAATTCGAAATGTAGTTCTCTATAATAAAGGTATTGACATTATACTCAAATGTAATTTTACAGGGTATAATAAGAATCCTAGCAAACAACCATGAACGTCTGAACATATGCAAACTGAAAACAGTACTCCTGTAATAACTATTAGTTTAAACTTTGTATCCTGCAATAACTATTGCGTGCACGCAATTACTGATCTTAACAGTTAACACACAAGATCATTACAGAGCCATAGACAAATTAGCAAAACTAGAGACCCAACTTAATTTAGTCATATTTGAGTGTTAATTGCATAAAACACCAATATACTTTTTCACTTGTTCCATTTTGGACATTGTATACTTCTGTTTGCACATCGGAGTCGTTAAAGGGTTACACCTAGTAATTTGAAGGGTTACAAAAAGACTAACAGGAAACAAAACCATATTTTATAGACTTGGGTATCCAAGAAAAAGCACAATTACTATAATGGGGAGTATGGGACACATAAAAAACTATGTATGATTCAAGTTAAATAATACTAGTCTATGGCTCTATGCTGTTGACTCTTGTAGTCTTGTGTTGCTTTGATCTAATTACTTAGTGAAGCAAAAACATCTAATCATCAAACAATTTACTCCTACCAACATGAACATCACCATCCCTATACAATTTAGGACAAAATACGTATAAAAGAACATATAACATAACAAAAGCATAAATAAAAATAATATTATAAGTACAATACAAATCTAACATGTTAAATTTTATGGATAATATCTTAAAAAGCATCATACTTGTCCAAAAATACTATTCTGATATTAACATTGACACTTTTGTCTTTATGTGTGTTGTTTGACCATTTTACCCGTCCAAATTGCATAAATGATCCTTGAGGGTTTGCGAAATTGCAGTCACCGTCCCTAGGGTAAATTAAATAAATGATTCCATGGAATTTTTTTATTCAATTTTTTTTTTCCGAATTTTTTTTCGAAATTCTTTTTTTTCAAGTTAATATTACATATTATTATTCCGAATATGTATGATGCTTTTTATTCGGAAGTTTTAAAGTTTTTGGACAACTATGATTCTTTTTAAAAGTTAATCCCTTGATATTAATATGTAATATTGTCAAGTGATTTATGAGGATATGTTAATATTTAAAGCTTGAAAAATAAATGTGTGTAAGAGATGTTTATATGTGAGAAGAGTATTAAGCATATATTTATTGGTTGTCATACATTAATTTCTAACTCTCAACTAACCAATTTATGATTCGCTTCATTACTACCTTTTGAATTTATGCAACTACTTTGTATAATAAGATAGTTAGGATACTGCATTAAGGGGAATAAAACGATACTTGTACATGAGTACATGCGTAACAAAAGCTTGGATGCTATTTGATAGTATTTATAACAATTTCATATATCAAAATTTTGACTTTAAGGTATATGTTTTGGCATCAATCAACTTATTAACAATTATTCCACGGCCTCTATACATGATCAATCACCAAGTATATATCTGGAAGTATTTCAGTATACTAGGAAAGTTTTTTGTTGGGCATAATATAATTCAAAACCCGAATGGAAGCTAATATTGATAACCAAATAATCAATTGTATTAAATAATTAAAGAGCTAGTGTATATAAGCTATTACATATAACATTTTTTTTATAAGTTAAGGGTTAAATATGTAAGTTTATATAGTAAATAAAAGGCTTGTGGTCCACAAAATTACAAAAAGACCCATATATATATTAAGAAAAGGAAAAAACGAACCTATTTTTGTAAACAAAAGCTAAGAAGGAACCATTTCTCAAAAATACTCGATCAGTTGTAGTGATGAATCATGGGTATTTTCCATTGATTTTTTTACCGCAAACAAACAAAATGTAACGGTAACATATTGAAAAATGTAACAGTAATAAATTTTAAAACACCCCATTTCACTATAAATACCCCATTTTTAACTAAACAAATTACATACATTTAACCCAAATCACAATTTCAATACACTTTTTCTTTCCAAAAATCATGGCTTGTAGTCTCCCACACACTGTCGAAGAAATCAATGACGGCATTCAGAAACTGATTGACGACGATAACATTCACAAGGAAAAAGTTTACGAGGTATCCGAGATGTTTAGCAACGCAAGAACCTTTAAAGACGATATGAGGAAACAATATGCGAATTGCAATGAAAATTCGCCTGAGAAACGTGTTGTCATTGAAAAGTTTTTGCAAGAGGAAGGTTGAAAAGATCACTAAATTAAGAAAATGTTGGGGAAATCTGTGTCACAAATACAAGATAACATATGTCACAAAATCCGTTGGATGCATAAGGAAAACACTACAGGTGGTTCGTCATCACAACAAGCAACGCACAAACCCATGTCTCCCATTTCTTCATTTCCACCAGCAGAGGAACCAGTTGATGAGAGCAGATTTACTGAGAAAAAACTATATCAACTTATGCGAGATGAAGAGGCATTAAATGAAGTGTTAGAAGAATAAGCAAGGCGTCAAAAAGAAGCAACAAGGGTTCAGAAAGCGTGGAAAGAGGAACGTATGAAAGAACAAGCAGAATATGATGCGTTCGTGTTGGAATTTGGGGTCATTGAATCATCCGATTATGAAACAGATTAAGTTATGTATTGTTGCTATGTATAGTTTTCAATGAACTATTTGAATGAAATGTGTTGAATAAATGTATTTGTTTTTGTAACACCCCCAATTTCTTGAATGCAGCGAAATTTAAGATGGGCGTTACCTCTTGGTATAACAGTTATAATAACAGAAATCGATCTCTAATTGAGTCGTTTAAAAGGCTGATCATTTGATTCATTAAAGTATATCAGAGTTTACAAACACAGGTCCAGTTGGTTCCATGTTTACAAAATACATCAATATAAAGTATTTGATGTTTATCGAATGATAAAATAATTTATAGCCTTCTTGATTGATTTCATTATGGACATGAGATAAAACATGCTTGAAATCGTCAACACAAAGGTTGAGTGAAATCCATAAGTTTAGTTAAAAGGTTGAACACAATATGTTTTCAGTGTGAGCTAATTAGACTCATACTCATAGTTGAAAACAAAACAGTTATTATTTCACTAAGCTCATGCAACCAAAGCGTTAACGTGTACCAATATCAATTGGCGTGTTTGTCGCCCTTGTAGGTAATTTGCCTTTATACCTATGTTCTCAAATATAGTGCGTTTGTTTGAACGTACTTGGTCAACACAAAAGGGATTAGTCAATCCTAATAGGCCTATTCACAATATTCGTGCTCAATATTTCTAGTAATTAACTGGTTCAGGATATGGGGCCTTATGTTTGGCAATGATGGTACTTAGTGACAATAAAACAATCAGATAAGCATACAGTTCAAATGTTTGTGTGTTCATGTTAAAATAGCATGTATCTCCCCCACGGGTTTGTAAAACAATTAAGTACTGAAAAGTGGGGCTATGAACTCACCTTGAGTTTGATGATGTTAAGTGAATAATGAAATTAGCGGATAAGCCAGGGAAAACTCTATGCGCAACCTAGAGTATGATGAAATGTCTTAGGTTTTGGAATAATATGGTGAAAGCATAAACGAGTCTATATATGTCATTTATATTGATCATGATGTTATACATGGTAGTTTGTGTATGTCGTTTATAGAAATGGTTTAGTTTGTGAAAACGTGTTTAGTTTATATATATCGTACTATTGTTCGGGCCATCACAATCCAGAGGTCAGGTAGTAAACGTACGAGGAGCTAGGACACTTTAAATCGTAAATCCAACAACTTGTCAATACGTTCACCCCGAAGAGGCCCCTCACATGAAGTTCCCTACTATTGTAGTACTCAATATGTAAATATATATTTTTCTTGATTTGATTAGATGCCATAAATGTTAAAATAATCACAATATTTGTAAACTTTAATTGGTTTACATCTTGTATTCTTGATTTTAAACTAGTTTCATGTTTCACATATGTTATAAAACTACAAGTCATTTAATGAATTAGAAATAGGTTTTGGTTATATATCTCACCAAATGTAAAATCTACCTTTCCGATTGTCAAATAAACTTAGGAAAGTTTATGTTATTGTGGTATTTTACATTCTTAATAGAAATAATAAGTTTTTCAAGTTACTTGACTTGATAATACAATATGTTTTACAAAAATTAGATTTTGGTTCAACAAATTCGGGTTGAAAACAGTCCACTTAAGTTTTGATAGGAAACAGCCCTCATATTGCATTTTATGGTTAAAATCTCGCGAGTCTAGATGGTAAAAATCATTCGGACAACTTTCGTTTTAAGTTTTTCATGATTCGGATGAGAAGGGCCTCAAAAACACGTTTCAAAATCGTCACAAAACCATTTTAAACATATGTCAAGTTTTCTTTAAAAATCTATAACTTGTTGTAACTTTTGATTCACAAATCCTTTTTGTATGATTCTAAAGGCTATGATCTTGTTTTTATTTTCTCTACAACTACATAATATCAACCATACTTTGATTTACTAGTTTACTAAACTAACTTTTCACATGAAATCATAAGCTAGTTTACTTACATATTTACTTGTTTTAATGATTATGTACAACATGATCAATACACATAACATATATAACATAGAATAACATAATCTAACAAGCACGAAACCATAGAAATGAGAATGATGATGATGATCATAGCTTACAACTTTTGGCCTTTAAAAAGGGAAATGAATGATCAAAGAACTTATACAAGAACTAGAAACCCTAGCTTTCAAATCCTTCAACCTCTTGATACTAACTTATGATCACTTGGGAAAAAATTTGAAGTCCTATACTAGAAACCTTCTTGTGTAGCTTGCAAATCACCAAAGGAGATAAGAAACTATAACTTGGATCAAACAAAGCTTGACAAGAGCTTTGGAATTGATATAGATCTTGTAGCTTGAAAATCAACTATGAATCTCTCTTGGAAATAATGAGGGCCAGTTTTTGGTGATGAAGAGGAAGAGAGAATGGTCTTGGTTTTATAAGGAAATAAGGAGGTTACTTGGTTAGATATTTTCCAAGCTTACTTAGTAAGTTTCATCATTTTACTTATACTTGTAGTCATCTAAGGCATAAAAGATAAATGTCACTTGGATATTTATCCAAAATGTCGACCAAGGACATATCTTGGATGACTAAATATGAGTTTTGCGTTATCTTTCTTTTACGGAGTAAGTTTTATCCCGGAAATCGCTATCGTTAAGTATTTAAATCGTGAAACTTAAAACTGGGTATCTTCAACATATAAAACTTCTAGAAATATTAAAAATTATCATTATACTCTATAAAAGTATATTAGATGAGTGATCATTCTAACTGAATGCGTAAACGCTGTTAAAACTAAAAAAACGTAGGTTGAAAACGCGTAAAACGTGAAACATACGAAGTTTACGCGAAAATAGAAAAAGTGAAATGTGATATTTCTAATATGATTATTATGAATCTAAAAAACTTATAATGTCTAGACTGGGCCTTGTCTGGTGTCAATTGGTGTTAAGTGCACGTTAGGTCTAAAACTAGGAGTTTAAAACGCGTTACGCGTAAATCAGAAAACGTAAAAATTCAAAACTTGTGGAAATATTGTAAGATATGAAAAACGCATACTTTTCTTGTTTATAATATTGTATGGACATATAGGGATGTTTAAATGACATTTAGACCTAAACGTAAATCTGATACATGGTTTTGCGAAACTGGTTCTTAGTTAATTAAACGTACATTATAAATATGACCTGACGAGTAACAAACTCTCTTATCATTATGAATGTAGGTTAAATTATGAGAATACAAATACAGGAATAAATAGTAAAAGTGAATAGTTAAAATACGAGGATGAATAGTAACCTCAAAATGTAAATTATTACCGTTTTAAATGTCGATTTTTTTATTTGTATTGTAATTTTAATTTATGTTTAATAAAATGTGTTGGTTTTTAACTTACTTTTTTACATTCTTTCTTAAATTTTCATTCTTTCTTCAGTTTTCATTCTTTCTTCAATTTCATTCGGTCCTCATGCAGACCAAACAAATTGGGTGTGGGTGTGGGTGTGTGTATGTATGTGTGTGGGGGTGGGGGGAATGCTTCCGGTGGGTTTTGGGGTAATATGGGGCACGCGTCTAGTTGGTTGGGTTTGGGGTAGACCGAAAGGGAGTAACACCTCTTATTACGTAAAGTCTTAATAATTGTAAAAAAGTGAAATGAGCTTTACTTTAACCTGCTACTTTTTCTTCCTATAAATCTTTCTACACATACAATAACACTATATAGTTTTTTTTAACTTATTTTCTCTCTGCATTCAAACCGTCCATTCTAACATTTGTCAGCATCGAATGAGTAGGACATTTTGCTAGAACAAAATGTAGGAACATTTAACATTTTTCAAATGAAATTGGTGTTGTATGAAAATGGCCTAAACAAATAAAAGAAAAAAAAATAATGACTACTACTCTCTACTACTACAAAAATGGAAATCATAGATTCACGTAATTGATTATCAATAATGTTTAATAGTTTGTGTAATTACTTTTTTTTCAAGAAGTAAAATCCTATGTAGTGCATATAAACCAAGATAAAAACATATAAAAAGCAAGGCAAAACAAAACTAAGTGAGGCATACTAATGTTCAACTCTTAGCTATAAGGCTATGCATAGTCGTGATCAGACACGATCATGCCACATCAGTTTTTTCTCTCCGACGAGCTGATGACAACCAAGTTGTCACAGTGAAGATCAAGTTAATTTTTTTTTATTATTTTTATTTTTATTCAAATTTTCTAAACAACAAATTTAAACTTAATTAATAATAAAAATATTACATGAATTATACAACACGTATCGTTCTCTCAAACGTTGTTTCTTTGATTTTGCGAGATCAAACTGCTTCATAACGTCGACAATAGCATGTTGTCGAGCGGCATCATCTTTATCGCATTGTTTCTTTAATATACATTTGCATTTCTTCGACGATATTGTATTCCAAATTACGTTTCAGGGTGTTTCTATCTAACTGTTTCAAGAATTTTTTTGATTTAAATAAGAAAAAAAGAGAGTAGTTAATTATTATGTTAAATAATTTTCAGAATGAATACGTATTTCTTTAAATACTTTTTAAGAATACCATGGTCCCTTAAAAAACTCATCCTGTGTTAATTGGTATGTTAATGTTAGATGATAGTTTAAGACACAAAACCACAATTATATTATGACTGTGTTTTTGTGTGTCTCCATATAAAGACTTCATATGTATTTATAATGCCTATATAGCATATTGAACAAGTATACCAAACTTTAAACTTAATGGACCCAAAACGACAATTAGATTTGGGTCTTAAACTATCATCTAACAGTTAAATGCTGTTAATTGATCAGTCCTCATTTGTTCCGGTCGCTTCATACAATGTTCTCTAATCTGCTCAAGTGCTGGAAATTCTTCTCTTGCTCTGTCTTCTAGTATACATATCAATCATACAATTTTAATTTGGAGCTTAGAGGTTGACAAAAGTTTTAGATGGCGGCTAGATGATCTTATTAATGTCTTCTTTCTAGTTTTGGTCACTTTTGTTCAGTTTTGTAACTTTTTGGTTTAGTTAAATATATTGCATGTGTTGTTAAGAACACTTGTAATAATGTGAATGGTATATTCATTTCGTAGGAAATGTATCATGATATCTTTATATTGCTTTAAATTGCTTTGAAAGTTTGGTTGTTCATTGCGAAAACTAGTTTCTAGCGTTCATTAACGTATAATCGGATATATTCAAAAACTAGAAATGGTAAATTGCCTAGGCAAAAGTTTGCTTTATCTAAATGGGTCATAGGTATCTTTTTTCTCTATTTGCGGGATCAAGTATTTAGACACATTTTTTGACACTAAAGCACTGTGACATTGTAAGTTTACGCTTAAATTTGAATCAAACATGTTGTGAAATTTTTGCAAATGATATACTTATGTGAGAATGAGCCGTATCTTTATTACTTGGATGCTGATGGAGAGTGTATGACTAGGATTTGTGGAGCTTGTGCTTACTGCATGCTCATCTTTTGTTTACTTTTCTTTTCAAATTTATGGTCCTGTGGTAGAGGTTAATACTTACAGTTTTGCCATCTACTGAATGCAGGTGCTAGGGGTGTTTCGAGGGTAAAGCTGCTAAAGCTACCGCTTTAGGCCACAAATTTCGATGCTTCATCCTTTTATATTGGGTTTTATGCCTCTTTTTTAATAAAATTCCGACTTTCTAGAATTTCTTGATGTAAATTATGGGTGTTTAAAAACTATCTATATTTTGTTGGTATCTATTCACAGGCCTATATTGAAGCCAATCCCTTCGCATAACTTGTTTATAATTAACCATGATTTGAGAGTTTTGTAGAAACAGAAAGATGTAAACAAACGTTCTATTGATAAGAGTGATATATGGGACTTGTTTACATTGACTCAATCTAACCTATAAATACATCATGAAATGACATGACTTGTTAATGTCAACCATTGTGTCGTTTCAATGATAACCGACTCTAACTGCTAACAACAATAAATGTCAAACTAAAATAAATGTCTTACTTAATAGGCTGTTTGGGACAAGGCTTTTGACCCAACCCATTACATGTAGCTCATAAAAAATACGACCCATAAGTGCTTAAACATAAAGTAAATTGTTCATTTAACTTTCTAAGACATTATCAATGCTACATCTCCTTCCTAATGCTTGAATGTTAAAGTTTCCATGCTTCTTGGTTATGTTCTTCAAGTGATGATAATGAAATCACCACTACTTGATGTGCTTGCTTCCTTCTCTTCGTCTGTTGTATCTTCCATGTTGCTATCCATCTTGACACCATCTCGTGCAATCTTCCTCGAAGTTCCTTCTTGTGCACCATCCACTTCAACACTTATCCTTGCATAACCTCGTGGATCGTTTACATGAGCAGTCCCACTGCTATTCCCAACCACTTCCTTTCCTGGTTCTTCCTACTTGGATCTTTGTGCTTCCTCGTAGTATATTTTCACCATACCGATATACTCCTGATAACATTCCTTGACTGCTTACTCATTATCTTGTGCCAAACCTAGTAATTGTGCAACCTTGTTCCATTTGTTGTTGAATGTAACATTCATGTATCCACCCAAACTATCCACAAATTTGTATAAACCCAACAAATCTATCTTTGTCACCCCAATAACTGGTGGCAAATCTCCTAACACATCCTGCCTTAAGTATTCTAAGTAGAACCATTCTAACATGCCTATGAATTTTTTGCCAAACACTTCCCAATTTCTATACACCAACTTGTCAATCTTAATTAAATCCAAGAAAGACAAAAACCTAGGGAAAGTGTTTACCTTCATGGAGTATAGTGTCCCATTTAAACTCAAGTATTCATCATCAATGTAATCTTGAGCATCTTCCTTGTCCATTTTGAGATCCTCTATGCCTTTGATCAATAGACACTCATCCTTAGGATCTATAGAATGAAAATACTCATCGAGAAATTTTTTGTGACTTGTAACCAAGCTTCCTTCATCTTCTGCCATCATGCTATCATCTTGCACTTCCAATGGCCTTTCAAACATATACCTTAGACAGCATGTGTCATAACCATAAGACACAAATAAACCTTGATTTTCTAACTGATCGACGCTTAGTACGTTAAATGTAATCTCTGGTGTGTAGAGTACATTGGGTATCAACAAAATTCCCTCCTTCGTTTCAACTGTTATCTCACCAACACCATACGAGAGAATAAATTTCTTCTCTTCTTGTTCAAGACCCTCCATTTTGAATCTGTTTATCATTCTTTTGAATAGATTCTTTGACGGACTCATGTGCCTTTTGTAAGCACTGCTAGCGAACCAGATGCCGTTCCAACTTCCTTTATCCGAGCCCTCTACCATGTAGTCTGTGGATACGTGTACCCTTTTAGGGTTTTTGAGTTTTTCTTGAACTTCTGTTATGATTGGCTTCATCTTTATGCTTTGTTCCTCGTTCCTGGTTTTATCCCTTTTATTCGGGCATCTCCAAAAAACGTGTCCACATTTTTTGCAGGTATAACATCATGCCCTCTTTTCTTTTTGAGATAAACCGCTACTCTCTCCTTTTTCTTTGCAAACCATTTGTGCCTTTGCAGAGTTATAGGACATAATCTCTTCAACTTTTTGCCTTAGGATCTCTTTCCTTAGGGGATAACTTCTTTTTCTGATTTCCCCTTGGTGGCAATTTGGGGGAACTTCTCTTTGCAAGAACTTCTGATTGAGAGCCATCTGTGCGTGTCTTTGGATTTGCTTCGTCCAGGCATCAGAACCGAGGCTCTGATACCAATGTTGGTATCTATTCACATGCCTATATTGAAGCCAATCCCTTCGCATAACTTGTTTATAATTAACCATGATTTGAGAGTTTTGTAGAAACAGAAAGATGTAAACAAACGTTCTATTGATAAGAGTGATATATGGGACTTGTTTACATTGACTCAATCTAACCTATAAATACATCATGAAACGACATGACTTGTTAATGTCAACCATTGTGTCGTTTCAATGATAACCGACTCTAACTGGTAACAACAATAACTGTCAAACTAAAATAATTGCCTTGCTTAATAGGCTATTTGGGACAAGGCTTTTGACCCAACCCATTACATGTAGCCTATAACAAATACGACCCATAAGTGCTTAAACATAAAGTAAATTGTTCATTTAACATTCTAAGACATTATCGATGCTACATATTCGGATATCCGAAACTTTGATCAGAATTTATTATAAATTTGGGATATATGAATTGTCAATTTCGAAACTCATATGCAAGTTTTCATAAAATGCAGATAATTGGATGTTCGGATATATAAAATTGTCATCCGAAATTTTGGATATCCAAATTGAAAAATTTTAGCTAAAGTAATGGGTTTAATATAAGAGCATTAGCAACGCAAAAATTCTTTGATGATTTTTGCATTTAATGCATTAAATACATACCGCATTTAAAACATAACACTTTGAAGAAAGACTTAAAGTATATCAAGTCATTCTAAAAAGTTTTTCAAACAGCTATGAATGCAATGCACAAAAAGCATTTTAAAAAAACTTATTTAAATAGTATAAGCTATTATTGTTAATATGCATTGCGGATGTAGTTGTTGCTTCTGATTAAAAGGATGAGTTATCTCCGGTTGATTGGCTTAGTTTCAGAATAAAATTGCTCGTTATGTATATATTAGTAGAACATTTTATGCTTTAGTTTACTAGCACTCTTAAGACTAGTAATAGTACTTGTGTGGCTACGGGTTTTATTGTTGATGAGGCATGTTGATCATACAGTAATATTAGACATCGTTATGACCTAACTATAAATATCAGCATGTTGAAGATTTTGAAATGAAACTTCGAGTTATTTGTGTTTTGTAAGCACTTTTGATATGAATAGTGCTTGGAGGACTAGAACAACGGCATTGATCATGAGCCGAAAGTCACATGATATAATTTAGCCTTTAGCATTTTAACAATGATAATGGTTAGTATCTAATAGAACTTGTTACTATGCAATCAAACAAGAAGTATGATGATTGATTCACTTTTAAGAGGAACTACCAACATAGGAATGACTAGCGGAGTATAAGATTTAGGAAGTGAAGTGAAAAGTAGTTGACCAAATAAGATACACTATATTTTGTCTTTGCACGAAAAAAATTCTTCGTGAGCACTCTAGGAGACCCTTCATCCGCCCATTCTTAGTTGCAAACATCCTTCATGAAATGATCATTGAACATTTTAAAACCTTACTAAACATGCCCAAATTGCGATGCTAGGGGTGTTTCGAGGGTAAAGCTGCTAAAGCTACCGCTTTAAGCCTCAATTTTCGATGCTTCATCCTTTTATATTGGGTTTTATGCCTCCTTTTTTTAATAAATTTCCGACTTTCTAGAATTTCTTGATGTAAATTATGGGTGTTTAAAAACTATCCATATTCGAATATCCGAAACTTTGATCAGAATTTATTATAAATTTGGGATATATGAATTGTCAATTTTGGAACTCATATGCAAGTTTTCAAAAAATGCAGATAATTGGATATTCGGATATATAAAATCGTCATTCGAAATTTTGGATATCCAAATTGAAAAATTTAGCTAAAATAATGGGTTTAATATAATAGCATTAGCAATGCAAAAAATCTTTGATGATTTTTTGCATTAAATACATACCGCATTTAAAACATAACACTTTGAAAAAAGACTTGAAGTATATCAAGTCATTCTAAAAATTTTTTCAAAAAGTTATGAATGTAATGCATAAAAAGCCTTTTAAAAAACTTATTTAAATAGTGAAAAGCTATTGTTGTTAATATGCATTGCATATGCTCTAAAACCTTTCGAGCTTTTTCTATAATTTTTGTAGCTTTTGGTGTTCCTGGTTTTTTCCTTCCAGTTTGTGGCTCTTGTATAGATTTTGGTTCTTGTTTGTCTCTTTTTGGAGCTATTCTGATGTTATTATCAGTCTTTCAAAATAAAAAATAATAATAATCTAGATATCTAAATTTATGATATAACTAATGTAGAAATACATGATATGCAGAAACAAAACACTTTTATATAGCTTAAACGAATCAAAGTTCACATCGGAATAATAACAACCATAAAAGATCACCACAACTATTCTGGTATGATCCTATTATCTAACTTGATAATAGTTTTACAAGATATAAGAGCAATAATAAAGGATAGATATGATCTTGAGACAAAGTCTCAAGATCTGTACAATATGAGAAAGAGATATTTTTGGGAGCGGCTAACAACAACCAACTAACTCCTCTAATCCTAGAAAATGAGATAAGGACACTTTATATACTCGACTTCAAACGGTCACAAAATGCAAGGTTTGAGAGAGAGGCTTAGGTCCATGGGCTTGTAGCTTGAATAGATGGGCTTGAGAGATCTTGGGCTTGGATCACACCTGAAACATAAAACAGCAAACAATACACGAGGGATATCGGGTTACATATTTTAACATCCCCCCTTAATCCGATATTCCAAAGAGGTCAATCATTCCAAGTTTTTTACAAGAGAATGATCTTTGAGGAATGTCTAACCTTTGGTAAAGATATCGCAATTTGATTTGTTGAATCTACTTTGACAGCTCTAACAACACCATTTAGGATTTTTTTTTCTCTCACAAAATGCGATCAATCTCAAGGTGTTTAGTCCTCTCATGAAATACAGGTTAGCAACTATTTTGATAGTGATTCTTGTCACATCTGCATCTGAGCAAAAGATTTATACATTGCAAATCCTTAAGAATTTTCAAAATCCAAATGATCTCACTGGTTAAAGATGCTAGGGTTCTATACTCAGCCTCAGCAGAAGATTTGGAGAGAGTATTTTATTTCTTACTCTTCCAAGAAATGAGGTTCTCATTTAAAAAAACACAATAACCAGTAACAGACTTCCTAGTGACAATGCACTTGGCCCAATCAGCATCTGAGTATCCTTTAAGAGACACACCAGTATCCTTAGCAATTTGAATGCCAAGACCAGGTGATCCTTTAAGGTATCTCAGAATTTTGAAACCAATTTTGAGGTGAGATGTTAAAGGAGAGTGCATGAATTGACTAAGACAGTGCACAACATAGGATATATCAGGTCTGGTATTGGTTAAATATATAAGCTTTCCCATAAGCTTTTGATAATCAACAATATTCACAAGAGCAGGATCAGTAGCAGTGGGAAGATTAGATATAGAAAGTTTAGCCATTAAGGGAGTCTTAGAGGGTTTGCAGGCAAGCATACCATATTCAGACAACAAATCAAGCACATATTTCCTTTGATTCAGGCAAATTCCATTATCAGATTCAACCACTTCTATACCAAGGAAGTATTTAAGCTTTCCCAAATCCTTTATCTTGAATTTACTTTTCAAAAACATTTTAAACTTCTCAATTTCACCAAGATTATTTCCCGTCACAATTATATCATCAACATAAACAAGAAGAGCAAGAAACACACCATTATCAGATTTAGTGTACAAGGAGTAATCAGATTTACTTTGACTAAATCCATTTTCAATAAGCACAGATGTGAGTTTTGCATTCCATTGTCTAGGGGCATGTTTAAGGCCATAGATAGATTTTTTAAGTTTGCAAACAAGGTTCTTACCACCAACATAAAAACCTTGAGGAGGTCTCATGTATACAGATTCATCTAGCTCGCCATATAAAAAAGCATTATTAACATCAAGTTGAAAAACGGGCCAGGAATTCACAACAGCAATATTAAGCACACATCTCACAATAACCATTTTAACAACAGGTGAGAATGTTTCCTCATAATCAACCCCTTCCCTTTGGGCACATCCCATGGCAACAAGTCTAGCCTTGTACCTCTCAATTTCCCCATTAGATTTATATTTAAGTTTCCACAGCCATTTGGAGTTCAAGGCTTTTCTGCCTATGGGTAATTCAACAACATCCCAAGTGTCATTTTCAAGTAAGGCAGTAATCTCTAAGTTCATAGCATCAACCCATAAGGGGTTTTGAGATGCTTCAAAGAAGGACTTGGGTTCACTGTTCTTATTCAGTTGTGTCACAAAACACAAGTTTTCACCATTTAATTTTGAGTACCCAACATATTTTTCAATCCCATATTTGACATTAGTTTTAACAACAAAGTCATTATAATTTTTGGGAAAAACAGAAGTTCTAGAAGATCTTTTTAAGGTTTGAGTACCCTGAGCATTTATGTTGGCATCAACATTTCCTTCAGAAATAGAATTTTCAGCAAGTGTAGCAGCCTCAACTTCATGCAAACTGGCATCAATGTCATCACTAGGTGATCCAGTAGGAGAATCACCAGTGTGCACATTGTCACCTAGAGTTGCAGAGGGGCTACTTTCACTTTGTGACTCATGGTCACTATTATGTCTAGATACAACTCTCTCATCATCATTAGGAAGCTCAGGGTTATTTAGATCAAAAAAATTCAACAGGTTATTTTCATGAAAGACATCAGATTCAATATGCTTGTTCTTAATACCATTTGATATAGATTCCTTAAAAGGAAATATGGACTCAAAGAACTTAACATCTCTAGACACAAAAAATTGACATCTATCAAGACTATAGAGCTTGTATCCTTTTTGAGAACTAGAATAACCCATCATAACACATTTTTCAGATCTGCTGGTAAGCTTATCATGACTATTAAGGATAGTAGCAAAACAAAGACAACCAAACATTCTAATATGAGAGAGATTAGGACAGGAATTATAAATCATATGATAAGGGGATTTTCCATTTAGCACAGAAGATGGCAATCTGTTAATAAGATAATTAGCAGTTAGCACACATAAGACATCTGGCCACATTTAAGAGATGTATGTGTTTCCTTTCAACCACACCATTTTGCTGTGGGGTGTAAGCAACAGAAGTTTGGTGTGTAACCCCCATGTTATCACAAAACTTGTTAAAGGTTTGATTTTGAAATTCAGTTCCATTGTCACTTCTAAACACTTTAACAGTCTTTTTGAATTGATTTTTAATCAAATTGTAAAAGATTTTAATAGAATAAAAAACTTCATCCTTGGATTTAATAAGATACACCCACACAGCTCTAGTATACTCATCAACAATGGTAAGAAAATATCTATGGCCACAGTGACTGACCACCTTATAGGGTCCCCACAGATCAAGATGAACAACATCACAAAGCATTTTAGACTTATGATCACTTAAAGAGAAGGGCTCCCTAGTCTGTTTAGCTCTTTGGCAGATTTCACAAACCTCATACTTATCATTTTTTTTTATTTTCAAATAATCTTTTAGAACATCAAGAGCAGGGTCACCAGGGTGGCCAAGTCTACAATGCCAATCATAAACAGACAAAGAACACTTGTAATCAATATTAATATTATCACATTTAGCACCTTCAGTATCTAAATAGTATAAACCACCACATTCTTTACCAATCCCCAGAATGGTTTTTTTATTCAAATCCTGATTCACAAAGAAACATTTACTTTCATCAAACACAACTAAGATCTTATTATCTTTAGCAAGTTTATGAACAAAAATCAAGGTCACACAATAATCAGGAATGACAAGCACATCAAACAGGACAAGACCATTTCCTAGTTTAAGGTTTCCTATTTTAGAAATGATGGCATTAGTGCCATTTGGGTGAGACACTTTGATATTAAGATGAGAAATATCATAGACATTTTCTAACTCTTTCTCACTATTGGTCATGTGTTGATTAGCACCAGAGTCCACAACCTTACCAACATAATTCAATTTTGTCATTAAACTAGATCTGGAACAAAAACATTTATCAAAATTGTCATTGAACAGTTTGCTAGAATTAAAGTAAGTACCTGCCATGTTGGCTTGGACATTTTTCTCAGACATTTTGTTCTCCTTAATAAGGGAGAGTAAGGTGGCAAGTTGCTCATCAGTGAACCCTGAGGATCCAGTGGGACTATCAGCCCCAGAGGACCCAACAGAGTTGTATGCAACATTTTTACCCTTACCACCTTGTCCCCCTTTCTTTTTTCCAAAATCAGCAGGATATCCTATGATTTTAAAGCATCTGTCTATAGTATGACCAATATAACCACAATTCTCACACACAACATCAGAGTTAGCAGGCACATTAGGTCTTATCACATTAGGACCACTAGGTCTGAACCCAGTGTTGGTATTGGGTCTGAAAGCAGTGGTGTTATGTCTAGCATTAGTATAAGAGTTCTGATTTCTTTGAAAGTTGTTTCTAGCAGGACCACTGGCTAAGAATGCAGAGGTCTGAACCCTTTGAGAGGTCCCAGAGTTAGTTCCAGCTGCCACTCTGTGAGATTCCTCACTAGAGATAATGTCATAAGCCCCTTTCACATCAGGTAAGGTCTCTCTAGATAGAATAGAACTCCTAATACTCATGTAAGACTCATCAAGTCCCATCAGAAATTGCATAAGTTTCAATAGTTGATTATGTTTTTTAAATTCATTAGAGGCCATGCACACACAATTAGGCAGCTCAACCATAGCATCATACTGTTTCCACAAAGCATTCAACTTATGATAATAGTCAGACAGATTAGAGCCATTTTGTTTCAAAGTACTAATTTTATGATGTAAGTTGAATATCACAGAACCATCAACTTTATGATAGGTTTCCTTTAACTCATTCCAAACATGTTTAGCTTTTTTATAGAAAATTTGACCAAGGAATAATTCCTCAGAGACAGAATTCAAAATCCATCCTAAAACAACATCATTAACTCTATCCCATTGCTTAGCCAAAACCTTATCAGTAATAGACCTTTTGCAGGTGCCATCAATAAAACCATAACTCCTCTAATCCTAGAAAATGAGATAAGGACACTTTATATACTCGACTTCAAACGGTCACAAAATGCAAGGTTTGAGAGAGAGGCTTAGGTCCATGGGCTTGTAGCTTGAATAGATGGGCTTGAGAGATCTTGGGCTTGGGTCACACCTGAAACATAAAACAGCAAACAATACACGAGGGATATCGGGTTACATATTTTAACAACTAATTATTGACGAGTCCTTTAAATTATTTAAATCAAGAACAAAAAATTTTTATCTAAAAATGTCTCATTTAATATTTTCACTTTAATTTAGGCCTAAAAAAGACATGAGACGACCCTGACAAGGTGCAAGCACATGGTTCGGATGCTATGGTTGATGAAGATAATTGTGTTTTTTTCCTTCCACACCATCCAAAGAGTGAAATTTGTGGACCATTTTCTTTCTCTTCATGAAAGGAATAGATATTAGAACAAGAGAAATGATAGGATGCCTAACAATATGCTTAAAAGTGTGTGTAATAGTTTATTGGTTGTAGGCTTGTAGCAGCTGGACCTACTATTTCATAACCCAATAAATTGTTGCAACACAGTTTTAGACATATAATTAGACATGTTTTTAAGCATCCGTATTATTTCTGTTAGAACAATTTACCTTGAACGTTATTTTTTTATCATCTAGCAGGTTATTTATTCAATTGAAAATTGCTCCCTCATAATAATATCCATTGAAAGTATTATTGGTTTTGGGGTTGAATTCTTTGCTTGTGTTAAGGTGATATATGAAATTCTAACAGATCTTGAGATTTTTTAACTTTCGTCCATAAATCGTCAACTACAATTATTGAAGTTTGAGGATGAAAATGTGAAAAAATGTGTCAAACACATGGATGATTTATGTAATTAACTCTGTTTTTATATAGATTAAGCTCGAAAACATCTCTATAATTGTAATTGCACAATTTTTTTTAAGAAAAAGTAAACGATATATTAATTACCAAATAAAGCTTACAAGCATACTTCATTGGAGCATTGGACAATTGTAGTTGCACTTGACATGATCAAAAAGTGTAGAGCTTAAAATAAGCTTCTATAAAATGTATAGTAATAGTTTAAGCATACGTTAGTGTAGTGTATATCCGTGTGATACTTTTCTAATTTTTCTTGCTTTAGTCAAAAATAACTTTATTTAAGGACTCTAGGAGCAGAAAAGAAGCAAAACAAAACAAAAAGTTAGACTAATAGTAATAAGACCAAACCAAAACCATATCTACAACGCCACATCAGATTTCTCTCTCCTTAGACTAAATACTCGTAGTAAGGAGACCAAAATTAAAGCAGAACGTAGGAGAACTTTTGACATTTAATTCACATGCATATACGTATATGTAGTGGTGTACTTTGACCGGTCTTCGGTCAAACCTGTTCGGGTTTGAAAACCAAACCGGTTCTTGGTCAACGGTTAAGAACCGGTTTTGGCCAAAAACCGGTTCGGTTCGGTTTGGATTTGAAGGGGTAGTTTGGTCGATTTCAAACCGAGTATATTATTACCCTTTCAAATCCAAATCGAACCGAACCAAACCGAACCGGTTCCAAAACTAGGATCCCCAAACCGCCGGTTTTTCCAAAAACCGAATCAATTTTGGTCAAAACCAGTTTTGACTGGCTTCGCTTACAGTTTTTTTTTTGTTTCGGTTTCGGTTTTTTTCCCCACAACTACGATATGCTTCAAAGGAAAGGCAATTAAATATACTCGAGCAATAAATGTGTGTTTATCAAATTTATATGTAAGAGTCACATTTTGCTCAACCACGTGAATTAAAACATCATATCGGAAATTCCTAATTCTCTTGTGTCTAAGCTAACCAATCTTAGCCGGTGACGTAAATGAGCTTGATGATATACGATGAGGGGGTGGCTAGATCGAGTTGAGGTCTTCGATGAGGGTGATATTCAAATTTATTTCGAGCTACATTTTTGTTTTAGTGACGGCTATGATATTAAAATGACTCTCAATGAGCGAGTAAAAAGTTACTACAAAGATGAGGATAAAGCGTTATAAGGATTATCAAACCTCTCTATCCAAATTAGAACGAAACTTTAGCTCTAGTATCCATGTAAAGGATAGAAGCTAGCTTAATGCCATTGAAGATTAGATCCTTTCAGTTTTGGGCTTTAAGAAACCATAAGTATTTGGTTGGCCCAGTTGTGTGACTTTTGGTGCTATCAATTTAAGTCTTTTTGTCAATGGTTATTGGGCTTAGTCCAATGTATGTTGTGTTTGTTAATAAACATTACTAAAACACTTGAACACAATATACAAATTCATGAAATTTTGAATGTTATACATGATAACCTAATTCAAATCATTTAACAAGTTCTATTGAAGAATGAAATAATATGACTTTGAATCTTTATTTATATACATGAAGGTCGATTCAATCTGATTCCGTCTCGTAACTTTCTTTCGCTGTAAAGGATTTGACGCTCTCAGAATAATCGGACCTTTTAACATAGTAATGAAGTCTATCTATCATCTGTCCGAGGAATAAGCAAAAACCTGTGTCATACATATCATATAAATTTTCGCACGCAGTTGGCGTGGGATCATAAGCTAGGGAATATAAATGAAACGTACCCATGAGCGACGCATCAAGTATATGATTGGCCAAAAGAACATGATCAGTTTGATTCACGGTTCCAGTCTCCATTGAACGCTTTTGAATCCTGAATATACTATACAAACTTGACAATAAGGCTAAGAACAATGTCACCGATACCCCTAGTTAACCTCTCAGAGCCTATCCTTTTCGCGGTTCTCGTGATGTTTCGGTTTTCCGGAATATCAATGAAGAGCATTGTTTACAATCCACCCCCAAATATACACCCAAATCGCCTTAGCCTACCTTGTATGCACTCACTTTTAGTGCATTATTGTTATCATACTAAACCCTTAGTTCAATTATCTAGTTACTTGCATGGTTGCTAAGTCGAGTCATATCTTTTGTACACAGTTTTTGGATGATTGAGACTCATGGGTAAAGTTAAATTTTATGGAGTGACGGGAAAGAAAGTTAAATTCAAATTCCCTTTATTTACGTAATAATGTACTCCAAGTGTTTTGATCTTTTCAATTCAGGTCATATTAGTGTTAGAGTAATAAAATTCAAGTGTAGGGATCTGCCTATAAATCACTTATATTTTGATGTTATCGTAGAGGATGGTAGAGTAAAATTGTATGCAAAAAAAAAAAAAAAAAAAAAAAAACATATGAGCTACCATCCTACATCTATCTTTATATTTATTTTTGTTTGTTTCAAAGTTATCTAGAGTTTAGAGAGTCGAGTCTTGGCTTAGCAACGCCATTCTTTTCATGCTTGTAACATAAAGATTTTGACTTGCCACCACTAAATCGCTCTATCCAACCAAACCCTTTGTTTCCTACCTTAAGCCTAACGTTACAACCCTTTAAAAGACCTCTTAGATAGTTGTTCCTAGGTGCTTACGCCAAAGCGTGGAGGTTTGATCTAGTCACAAGCCTATGGTAATCTATGTACTATGACCGGTTAATGAGTGTTTATCTTCCATTTCCATTTGCTATATTTCATATACACGAGAGATGAGAGTATCCAAACACCACTTGAGGTGCTAGTATATAATTTTCGTGCTTGTTATGACTATTAAGGGGCTTATACTTGTTATGAATGATGTTAAACCATTGCTTTATGCCCCTAACTTATAAATTGATTGGCCAAAAGCACATTTACTTAAGGACAAGTAAATACCAAGTGTAGGGATATTTGATAAGGATTTAAACGTACACTTTAAGGGGTCATTTAAGCCCTTAATCGCCCACTTTATATCCGTTATCGCTTAATTTCGTTCCTTTTCACTTTTAGGTCTCTTGGAAGCAAAATGTTTGGAATGATGCATTTGGACGAAAAGGAAGGAATATATGAAGAAAATGGCTAAGTCAAGATCAAGACACTCAAGTCGCTTGGAATAACACTGACTGGCGTCCCAAACAGCAGGCGGCGTCATCCATATTTTGTGACGACTCACGAGCTTAATTTGTTATTTTACACCGACGTGGCCAAGAAGAGTAAAGTGTCACGAAGACTTTTCTTCTCGATCGGCCTAGATCCAGTTCGAAAGACGTCAATCGTCAAGACAGACGGCAACACAACCACAACGTCACGCCGTCCCAATGATGACTGCCAAGACGAAACCCTAATGACGCGATCGACGGCGCCCCTATATAAGCGGCCGTCATAGCTTGTAATATTATATATAGAAATCGAATTTTCGGACTTTGAAGAGAGGTAGACTTGTGGAGTAAAAACCTAAAACGATTGTAGTCCGGTTTGGACAGTATTTTAGGGTTTTCATACCCTATTTTACATCGAGATAAGTTATTTATTCCCTTGATTTCATTATGTCTTCGATTGAATGTGTGTATGCTTGCATGTTTAACATGTCCGGCTGATTTACTTGTGTACTTGCTTAGATCTATGAAACCTAGTTATTAATTATTGATTGGTTGTCTCTTATCTTAATTGTAATTGGCTTAGGAGTGCATGAAGCAATCGTTGTATTTTTAATGCTTGAGTAATCTTTGTTGAACATTAGTTTATAATTACTAGTGGAATTGTAGGCTAAATATCTAAAGAAAACCTTAGTGTTAAGTTTATGAATCCTAGAGATTTCGTAGTCATTAACCTTAAGGTAGTCTCAAAGAGTTAGGGATAAAAAGCACACCCTACGACCTTAGAAAACACAACGCGTTAAGAATAAGGACGTGACAATTCAACCACCAATAAAAGATAACTAGGGAGTAATAGTATCTAGGTAGACACATCTTTAATCATCATACGAGCACACTTCAAAAAGACATAGACTACCCCTTAGTTTAGATAATTAGATAAGGAGTAATCGGTAGAAGTACCAACCCCCAAATCCAAACCTCGAGATTTTATCTTTAGTTTCTTAAAAAAAATATAAAAAGATAAAAAATAATCTTGCTCAACCTCAAACCTTAGCGTAGTAATTTCTCACTAGCATTCCTATTCCCCTAGAGAACGATATCAATACCCGACGCTTACCCAATACTACACTACAACGATTAGGTTCACTGCCTAGGGTGTTGAAAAACTTGCTCGACGAAAAGGAAGTTTCCTTTGACCCCGAACGCGCCTTGTACGCACATCAACAGTATGGTTGGCTAAGTAAACTAGAATTCCCTAAGTTCCATGGTGAAGATGTGCATGGTTGGTTATACAAGGTCCATCAGTTGTTCTTGATTGGCGGGATCCAAGATGATGGTCAAAAGATTAGGTTGGTTTCTATGCATGTATGAATCAGAGATAAAAAAGATGTGGCATGGCAGTTGTATGCATTATATATCAAGAAGATGTTTGATTTAATCCATGAAGATCCAATGGTTGAATTAAAGAATCTGAAACAAGTGTCCCAAGGGTGTTTAGAATTCGGGTAATATCCAAGGGAACTGATAACCGAACCGAACTGAACCGAACCGAAAAAACCGAACCAAATTTGTTAAAGCCGAATTAAATATTCGGTTTTCGATTTGGATATGGTTTTGGCAATCTAAACCAAAAGCAAATCATATAAATATATATATATATATATATATATATATAAGTAGCGTTCTATGCAAGATCAATATTACATCAAGATTTTTCTGACTTATTTAAACCAATAGGAATTTAGTATTAATAAACATTTTTATTTAATTGAAAAGGGCATAATAGTCAAACACATTTTTAGTTTCTTTTTGAGATTTTTTTTTAATTAAAAAACGTTTTTAAATTCCTATAATTTTCGGATTTTTTTTTTAATTTTTTTTCCAGGATACATGTTTTTAGGAAAATGTAGTGCATATGTGTTTTTTTTAAATTGTAAATTTAAATATGTTGCTTGTGTACAATTGATTATACATCAAATTTGTTTTGCTTAAAATGGTAATTGCACATATGTTTCTAGTGTATATTTTTTAATCTTAACCATTTATAACAAAAAACATAAACATAGACATATAAATGTAACATCTAAATTTACAACAAACCAAAAATACAAATAGTATACACAAAATTTGATATCAAACGAAATACAATTTAAATACAAATGTATCTTGTTAAGTATATTTACACGTCAACCAAAAACATGTGTGCACTCTTCTAAGAACATGTATGCACTCTTCGACGAACATATGTGCACGCCTCACTTTCTCATCAAATTCATTAGAACATATAAGTATCCTTCCCATAACATATGTGCACGTTGCGCCTCTCATCATGAAGAACCTGCAAACAATAGGCTAATCAGTAGTTCATTATCAAGATATCAAATCTACTTCAATTCCTTGTTTGTGAAAGGGAACCTAAGGAGGTTTTCATGATCGCGGGGTACAGACCTATCAACAAGCAATAACTCTTGATTCAGCGGTGACTTAAAAATGACCGGACACGAAATATGTTTAACATAAAAAGACATCTTGGCACATCCTATTTAATAATCTACACCAAAATTCTTGGTGAAATACTTCGTAGTAAATTTTAAAAGTGGAAACGTTTCATAAGCACACCAAAGTGGAAAAGATTGAAATACTAGGGAAGGTATAATGTGCCTATATGATCATCTAGCACTCATATTAATCATAATAAATTATTATAGTTATTAGTTTATTACTCTTCAAAAGAATCAACATAGGGTTTAGCACCTAGAAACACCACAAATACAAGAGAGTACCAGACACAAACAATATATGCAAACAATTGTTACTTTTTTTGTAACAAAAAAACTAGCAAACACATATGCACAATCCAAACACATATGCACAATTTAACACATATATGCAAACTTCTTTCTTTAATTTTATATCAACCTTAAAACAAATTTTATTAATGTCATACTAGCCGTAAACCATATATGCAACATTTAAGATCATATAAAAAACATGAAACTCTTCACGCCATCCATAAAATAAAGTGATACAATATGGCCTTTTAGATGAAATGATACTATATCATTATACCCATATATCTGATATTCCACATATAGTTGAATATGTGATTGTGGACTTAAATGGACGAATCATAGGTCCATGTGGTTATCCAAATTCTTTCTATCCTACGAGTCCATTGTGACAGAAAGGGTAGTGTTTATTCTTTACATAATTGTTCATTTTTAATATGTTGACAAGTTGTTTGTTTTGGCAGTCCTTAACCAAACTTGAGTGTGACGGATCTCTAAAAATTGGTTTGTTAGACGGCACCATTTCTTTTAATTGGAAAGCAAAATATCCTATGTCAAACACTTCTATGACTGTTAGTGGTATCGTAATAATGAAATATTTTTTAATTATCTAAAAATCAACACTTCTATTACTGTTGCTAATCAAATTAAATAATTAAAGAAACTATAACCAATTTAAATAAAAAAATTGTTACTAACCGATGAGAGCAAAAAGTTTTTAATTGTCTTTGTGGGTCTTCATGTTAACCAGCCAATTACAAATCTGAACAAGATGCCTAGATCACTTTAGTTGTCTTCAAATCTGGCGGGATGTTTTCTTGGTTCGTCGGTGATAAGATCAAAATGCAATTAGTCGGTGGTAGGCAAGGTTTACAATTTTTAGAGAAATGGTGCCGTCCAACAAACCATTTTTGAAGATCGTCTTTTTTGTTGATAGAGATTCGGTGGTGGCTGACAAAAGGTGAATTAGGGTTTGAGAGAAATATGTATGTGAGAGAGAAGTGATATGTGCAAAATAATTCTCCATATCCTTTAAACAAGGGACGGTTTTTGTAAATGATAAATGTAAACTTCCTATATTACCCTTACATCAATTATAATACTTTTTCAGCCTTAACAAAATAATACCCCATCTTTATATAAAATACAATTTTGATTTTTAATCTTGTCATTGATTAAATTTCATCCAACTACCAGATTCATTTTAAGAAGATCTTGTAAAGATCAGATTCAATATTAGTGATCGTAGAATACAACACTATATATATATATATATATATATATATATATATATATATATATATATATATATATATATATATATATATAGGGAAGGTTATTTTCGTAACCATATAAAATCGAGAATCATGAAACCAATCTACACCGTTGATTTATTTTTCAATCTAAAACTTTTTCTTTTAAATGTAAAGGGCTTATTAGTAAATTTATCATGTTTTTAATTAAAAACTCAACTAGTAACTGTATTAATCTCCATGATTTTAGGAACGTAATTAAATATTTGCCTTTTGTACGTGGATCAATTTTAAGGATCTTTCGTTCCAAAAAAAAAAAAAAAAAAAAAAAATCGCATGTATGTTATACAAAAAATATGTGCTTAAAATGCTATGATTATATGAATATTAGTATTTTAAGATCATTTAAAGAGTAGATTAAATTTGCTGACATACATAACATTCACAAAGATGTGCTTAAAATGCATTTGTGTATTCCTACTAAATCAAAAGACAATCAGTTCATGTCTCAAAATCGTTTTATGCCTCAAAAGCATTGATATTTACATTAAATTTGCTGACATACATAACATTCACAAAGATTGCAAGTGGATCCGCATGCCTAAGACGCTATAAGAGATTAAAAAATAAGATTTGTTATTATACATGTGCATTACTTTCTACAACACTAGTTAGGTATAAGTTACGTATACATATGCATGGACAACTTTTTCATGATACACATTAAAACAACTTGTTCATCAGTGGGAACATATGTATCGTTCATGCATAGGTGTTCTCGATTTTAGGTTATGCACATATATATGTATGAGTTGTCCTTGTCATTTTCATCTTGTTCAATATCTTCGACATGCACGTCAGCACATGTGTTTAGAGATAAAAAGAGTCGAGTTACTCTTGTATACACATGTGCACAAAATATAATCAACGCCAACTTCGTCTTTTGAGGTTGAGCGTTTATATCTTTAATCTTGAGGTTTGTTCATGCTTATATGTCGTGTGTCTCATCTTTATCTTCATTGCCATGTTTCAAGAATCTGATTCGTATGTGATATCAAGAAAACATATGTGCATTAATCATCTTCATCGTTGATCTTGATAAGATGGTAAACGAAGAGAAACCAATAATCATCTTCAAACACATGTGATCATGACGAAAACACATGTGCATTGAGTCATATGTGATATCGAGAAAACATATGTGCATTAATCGTCTTCACCGTTGATCTTGATAAGATGGTAAACAAAGAGAAACCAATAATGGATACGTATGTGCATTCATCTTCAAACACATGCGATCATGAACAAAACACATGTGCATTGAGTCATCTTCACCATAGATCTTGGAAGTATATACACGTGCATTGGTGTCTATATCATTGATGTAATCTAACGTAATGATATTCAAGCTTCATCATCATCTTTATTGTCTCAAATGTTGATATGATCATCACCAACAAACCTGATTCAAACTTAACGATATCTCAAGTGTTGCACATGTAAATTCACCATCTTTGGCATCTGAACAGGCCAAGACATATATATTAACCAATAAAAAATTAACCCCAAAGTACATTAGAAGTTAAACTATGATATATGAAACACGAGATGAAAACATATATCCGTCCAACATAACGTTAAATCAAAATATAATACTACATATCATCCTTATACTTTATAGCTTAATCATTAAAAAAAAAAAAAAAAAAAAAAAAAAAAACTTCTAGAAAAGAGATGACAAGTTACATATGTCGTACATGTATAAACGTTTTAAAAATAAAGAAACCTCCAACTTATTAAAATGTAACCTGGCAAGTTACATGGAGAAAATACAACCATTTAAAAAAATAAGATAGAAAAAAAAGAGAAAAAAAAAAAAAACTAACATGGCATTGATAAGTGATAAACAAGAATGGGAGATTGTTACTTACACGCAAACATGTCTTTTTCTTTTCTCCATATGCCTACTTGATACCCATCTTGATTATTATATATAAGACTACAAATAAATCACAGAGAAGCCATGAGATTCTATATGAATCTCGATCCGATTCGAAAAAGGAACACATAAACTAAACTGAATTTCTTTATTTTAATGTTACGAGAATATGAACAGATGAGATGGAGGCGGTTTTAGCCTTTTAGGGTGACACATTTAATAAAATATTAAAGACCTTGTTTTATGGTAGAAGAGTCAATCATCCCCTAGAAATAGGACCTGCGAAAACAAATCCATTTGATTATTAAATATGCATGTTGAAATACCTACAATACCCTTTATTTGGTTATAAAATGCCACCATTATTTTCATTTAATTACCAAACTACCATCATCATTTATAACCCTTGATTAAATGATCCAATAGGCTCAAAACTGTTCGCGCAGCTTCTCATGATTTATTTGGTTACGAAAAACTTCACTATATATATATATATATATATATATATATATATATATATATATATATATATATATATATATATATATATATATATATATATATATATATATATATATACATAAAATGACTATTAAAACTCTTTCATACTATGAGTATAATATTTTTTAAATTTGGCATTTTTTGTTGCTAAAAATTTATATAAATAAATAAATAATCAAAATTAAGTAATTCAGGTTATTCAGTTGGGTTTTTTGTTATTCGGTTCAGTTTAATCAAATTTGGATTCGGATTCGGTTTTACCCATAAAAAATTAATCGAACTAATCGAACCGAGTAAAACGAACAACCCGATAACCGAACCAATGAACACCCCTTTGACAGACTCTGGAAGCACTCACAACTTTTTAGATTTAAGCGCTACTAAAAGATTGGGGTGTAGAATGAGAAAAATGTGTCCATTACAAGTCTTAGTGGCCAATCAACAAGTTTTGTCAAGCATGTATGAATGTAAGAACTTTCAGTAGGAATTGCAATGTCAAACTTATGTAGCTGATGTGATGTACCACTAGAAGGTTGTGAAATGGTATTAGGTATATAATCAGGCCCGGATTTAAACATGTGCGGCATAGGCAACCGCACAAGGCCTTCATTTTTTTGGGCCTTCGATTTCTAAAACATCAGTTTAAGTATAAAACCATTTTTGGCGGACTTAATAATGTTGACACATGATTTAGGATGGAAATAGAATATTTTTATTGTAGAAAAAAATTAGTTTGAGAATGCAGCTTATGAAGAAGGATGAGAACGATGAGATCTAGTTATGTTAGAGAAGACAACCCATAGGTTATGTGTGGGGCCTTCAAATTTGAGTTTGTTTTTAACTTTTTTTTATGAAGTTTTATTTTTCAAAGTTCAAATATAACCCGTGTCTTATAGTTTATTTTACTTTAAGCCCTACTTTAATCTAATATTTCTTTAGCCAAAGACTTTAACGTGAGAGTTTATAACAGTTAGTCAATTACAAAGAACAATATATCACTTTGAGATATGTCTTATGAAAAAACTCGAACGAGCCGAGTCTAAACGAGCTCGAGCCCGAGTTCGAGCCTAAATGTGAGCTCGTTTAATAATCGAGCTCGAGATTTATATATAAAGCTCGATTCGGCTCGCGAATCTAAACGAGCCCTAAAAATATATGCGTATATATAATTTCTATACATATACTAGCTTAAAAAAATAAACAAGCTCGATCCTAGTGTGATTAACGAGCTTTATTTCATTCAACATGTTAAATAAGTTAGTCGAGCCCGAGCCGAGTTCGAGCTTTTGAAAATTTTCACGAGTCGAGCTCTAGCTCAATATATAAATCTTGAAACGAGCTCGAGCCCGAGCTCGAGCTTTGTATATGTAAATGAGCCGAGCTCAAGCTCTGACATGCTCGGGCTCGACTCGGCTTGTTTCCACTCCTAGTTATACCTAAAAAATGTATTTAAACCATAATAAGATTAGTTTGTTGTGATTTGATTGATACCAATAACCAATAGGATACTACAATTATTGTTTGTTAATTATGTGAATATTCCGTCTTTCACGGTTAAAGGGCCTAATTTGAAATTACAGCACAAGGCTTTCAAATTTCATGAGACGGCGCTGTATACAATAGTTATCTACTTTGGGTACTATTGTGTGTGACTTTAAGAATTTGGTGATAAAATTTGTGATGTGTGTTGAGGGCAACAAAAAGCTCATACCACTCTCTACCCATCTCTATCTGTCTATTATAAGCAAACCAAGCTTATAAGAAACACGTAAGGTATTTTGTTTCAATGAGGCCACAACCTATTTGTATGGTACTCCTACTTCAAAAGTGGATGGTTTATATTTATTTTACATAAGTGAAGGAGATTAAGTAATATTCAGGAGATCACTATTTTCTTAGAGACATCCACATTCAAAGGGAGCCCGTAAATAAAATTCAGTTTGGGCTTACCATGAGTATTTGGTTGGTCCAGCTGTGTGGTTTTTGGTGCTATCAAATCTAGTCTTTTTGTGGTTGGTTATTGGGCTTAGCCCAATGTATGTTGTGTTTGTTTATAAACATTACTAAATCACTTGAACAGTTGAACATTTCATGAAATTTTGAATGTTATACATGTTCGCCTAATTCTAATCATTAATAATAAGTTCTGTTGAAGAAAAAAATGGTAATATTAATAATAAGGTCTATATTGCTTAAAAGTTACATTAATTACATCTTAAATACCAATTGCAAGTTTGCAACTAGTTAGCTGAAAAGTTAAGGGATTCGAAGTGGATAAAAGAACAAAGGTTTTAAGTTGGTCAACGCTAGGTAACAATTGCAGCCAGTTTATTGATGAAGATAAGCGTTGACCCGATCTGTTTTTCAGTTCGTTTCACATAAACTCTTTCAACCAAACTTGCAATGGCTTCTACTTCAGTTTCATCCATTCAGAAGAGCTTTAAGTATGATGTGTTTTTAAGCTTTAGAGGCGAAGACACTCGAAAGAACTTTGTTGATCATCTATATCATGCTCTAGAGAATAAAGGCATTGAGACATACAAAGACGATGAGAAAATCAAGCAAGGGAATATGATCAGTGGTGAGCTTATTGAAGCCATTGAAAACTCAAAATTTTATATCATTGTTTTTTCAAAGAACTATGCTTCTTCATCTTGGTGCTTAGAAGAGCTTGTTAAGATTATGGAATGCGAGAAGATGGCCGAGCATACTGCTTACCCCGTGTTCTACGATGTGGAACCAACAGAAGTTCGCAATCAAAGTGGAGCAGTTGGAGATGCCTTTGCGAAACATGAAGAGGAAGAAGCTGCATGGAAATGGAGAGAGGCTCTGAAAGAAGCAGCGGATCTCGCAGGAATGGAACTGAAGAACACGCTTGATGGGTAATTCCTTCGACCAATAACATCAATATTATGTAACTAATTTCATTTTGATCTATTATAGGGGACTTAGGGTACCAGGTAAATTGGGTTAAACCATTTTTAGTCAAATCGGTGAAGTCATCTAGGTGTATATAGTATATGCAATGTGTTTTATCTTTAAATTTAGATTATTAGTCGAGTAACATATTTACTTACAATAACCATCTTTAACGAATTTTTTATTTATGAAACTTGAAGAGAAGTGTTTGCTGGTAAACCGAACCTGTTTTGACCCATACAAATATTAGCCTTTACCGAATTGAACAAGCCTATGTTTAATTCTTTCACTATCTGTTTAAAAGGGTTGTCTATGGCATCTCTTTTTTTATTGTTAACTTCTAACTCAAACTTGTAAATTTTCAAATGATTGGACATGATATATAATTATATCACCCTATCATATCCTACTTCATGTATGGCTGTATATGTTATAGATCTGAAACCAAATGTTCAGAGATTTTAACAAGAAAACTATATATTTTGTTTTACATACAGGCATGAAGCTAAATTCATACAGAAAATTGTTCAAGAAATATCACTAGATTTACGTTTCATTAATTCGAGTGTTGATCGAAAGCTAGTAGGCATGGAGAGACGAACAAGGAATGTTGTTTCATTTCTCGAAACTGGTGTTTATGATGTTTACATGATAGGGATCAAAGGGATGGGAGGTAGTGGGAAGACGACTTTGGCCAGAGCTGTTTTTGATCAAATATCCTTTCAGTTCGAAGGTCAAAGCTTTGTTGAGAATGTCAGGGAAGTTTCAAGAAGCTCTTTGTACGGTGTGCAGTGTCTGCAAAAACAAGTCCTTTCAGATATTTCAAAGGATCCAAGGATCAAAGTAAGTAATGTTTATGACGGGCAAAACATGATTCAAAAGATGATGCGTGTGAGAAAGGTTCTTATTGTTCTAGATGATGTGGATGATATAGAACAGCTTGACGCGTTAGCCGGTGATCGTAATTGGTTTAAGCCGGGAAGTATAATTATCATAACAACCAGAGATGAGCAAGTGTTGATACAACAACGAGTAAATTCAATTTGTGATGTTACTTTGCTCTCAGATAAAGAAGCAATTTGTCTATTCAGTAGGTATGCATTTGGGAGAGAGACTCCAATTCAAGGGTACAAAGAGCTATCGAAACAAGTTGTACGTTATGCTGCTGGTCTTCCCTTAACGATCAAAGTTTTGGGTTCATTTCTGTGTGGTAAAAATGAGGCTGAATGGATAGATGCCCTAAAGAGACTAAAAAAAATCCCATTAAAGAAAACTATGGAAAAACTAGAAATAAGCTATATCAGTCTAGAGGATGATTACAAGGAAAATTTCCTAGATGTTGCATGCATACTCAAAGGTGAACGGAAAGACATAGCAATCAGAGCACTTGAAAGCTGTGGATTTCATGCAAGAAATGGTTTAAAAGTTCTTGAGCAAAAATCCCTCATAAGTATATCTAAATATGGGTACTTGCGCATGCATGACCATATAGAAGAAATGGGCAAGAGTATTGTTCGTCGCTCACATCCCCTTGAACCTAACAAACACAGCCATTTATGGATCGACGAAGAAATCGAAGACGTTTTGATTAATAACTTGGTAAGTATAAGTTTATTTGAGATTTGAGATATTTAACACATTTTTATTTGTTGCGACATAAGCCTTATAATTACCTATCTCATCTACAGGGTACCAAAGCAACAAGATGTATAAAAATGTCAGGAGATAAGTATGATCTTGAAGCTTTCATGAGAGGTCTGGGTAACATGAAGAAGCTAAGATTTCTTTCTATCTGTCCTAGATTCTATGAAAATGTTAATGAAGCTAAGCAACATTTTCCAAATTCTATACAATATCTTAGTTGGCCACGTTACCCGTTTGAGTCTTTACCAAAAACGTTTCAAGCAAAATATCTTGTTGGATTAAACATGGAACACAGCAAAATCGTCCAACTTTGGGAAGGGGGAGAAAGCAAGGTAAAAGAGTGGATGGTTATTTATTTTCTTAGATTCATAATAAGGATAAACATCTTGTATCACGCTAATCTTTATTTTTGTTGTGTATGCTTGTCACAGATACTTTATAAGCTCAGATTCCTTGATCTCCGATCTTCAAAGTTGAGGACTTTTGACGGTGGGCTGACTCCAAATCTAGAAACGTTAAATCTTGCAGATTGCCGTGATTTAGTTGAGCTTCACATGTCAGGTGGATGTCCAATGCTCAACTCTCTTGACCTCAGTCATGCAAAATTGAGGACCCTTGACCTAGGGTCAACTCTAACTTTAGAGACATTAAGGATTCAACATTGTGATCATTTGATAGAACTTTACCTGCCCAATGGAGGGTCAAAGCTCAAATCTCTAAAGCTCAAAATTTTAAAAGTGGGGACCCTTGAACTTGGGCTGTCTCCAAACCTCGAGAATTTCCAGATTGAATACTGTGGGGATTTGGTAGGACTTCACAGGCTTGATCTATGTCCAGCGCTCAAATTTCTTAACATCTCTGATGTAAATTTAAGGACCCTTGACCTAGGATCAAGTCTAACTCTCGAGACATTAAGGATTCTATATTGTGATTTGACAGAACTTTACCTGCCCAATGGATGGTCAAAGCTCAAATCCCTAAAACTTAGATTTTTAAAAGTGAGGACCCTTGACCTTGGGCTGACTCCAAACCTCGAGAATTTCAAGATTGCAGACTGTGGATATTTGGAAGCACTTCACATGGTTGATAGATGTCCAATGCTCAAATTTCTTGACATCTCTAGTGTAAAGTGGAGGACCCTTGACCTAGGATCAACTCTAAATCTCGAGACATTAAGGATTCTATATTGTCATCATTTGACAGAACTTTACCTGCCCAATGGATGGTCAAAGCTCAAATCCCTAAAACTTAGATTTTTAAAAGTGAGGACCCTTGACCTTGGGCTGACTCCAAACCTCGAGAATTTCAAGATTGCAGACTGTGGAGATTTGGAAGCACTTCACATGGTTGATAGATGTCCAAGGCTCAAATTTCTTGACATCTCTAGTGTAAAGTGGAGGACCCTTGACCTAGGATCAACTCTAAATCTCGAGACATTAAGGATTCGAAATTGTTATCATCTGACAGAACTTTACTTGCCCAATGGATGGTCAAAGCTCAAATCCCTAAAGCTCATTAATTTAAAAGTGAGGACCCTTGACCTAGGATCAACTCTAGCTCTCGAGGCATTAAAGATTCGAAGTTGTTATCATCTGACAGAAGTTTACCTTGGGCTGACTCCAAACCTCGAGAATTTCCAGATTGCAGATTGTGGATTGGAAGGACTTCACATGGTTGATGGATGTCCGGTGCTCAAATTTCTTGACATCGATAGTGTAAATTTAAGGACCCTTGACCTAGGATCAACTCTAAATCTCGAGACATTAAGGATTCGAAATTGTTATCATCTGACAGAACTTTACCTGCCCAATGGATGGTCAAAGCTCAAATCCCCAAAGCTCATTAATTTAAAAGTGAGGACCCTTGACCTAGGATCAACTCTAGCTCTCGAGACATTAAAGATTCGAAGTTGTTATCATCTGACAGAACTTTACCTTGGGCTGACTCCAAACCTCGAGAATTTCCAGATTGAATACTGTGATGATTTGGAAGGACTTCAAATGCTGGATGGATGTCCAATGCTCACATCTCTCGACATCAATGGTGTAAAATTGAGGACCCTTGACCTAGGATCAACTCTAACTCTCAAGACATTAAGGATTCAATGTTGTTTTGATTTGACTGAACTTTACTTGCCCCGTGGATGTTCAAAGCTCAAATTCCTAAGGCTCCGTAATTTAAAAGTGAGGACACTTGAACTTGGGCTGACTCCAAACCTCGAGTATTTCCAGATTGAATACTGTCATGATTTGGAAGGACTTCACATGCTCAATGGATGTACAATGCTCACATCTCTCGACATCAATGATGTAAAATTGAGAACCCTTGACCTACGGTCAACTCTGACTCTCGAGACATTAAGGATTCGAAACTGTTTTTATTTGACAGAACTTTACTTGCCCGATGGATGTCCAAAGCTCAAATCCCTAGAGCTCAGTAATTTAAAAGTGAGGACCCTTGATCTTGGGCTGAGTCCAAACCTCTTGACCATCCAGATTGCATGCTGTAATGATTTGGTAAGACTTCGCATGCTGTAAAACTTTGGTAGCAAAAATACATTTAAATCCAAAGTCGTAGATCGTTTGTACTTAAACATGTTATATCTAGTTTACTTAGGATAGCTATGTGTTGTTGATATACATCCAAAGATTTTTTATTTATGGGAATTCAAGGACGTTTGGTTTTCTTTTCTTTTATATGATCACCCTGAAACTAGTCACTATGAGTGTTAGTGTTTTGTTAAAGTATGATTTTATTTAGCTTTTGGTAGTTGTGGCTATTTGTTGGGACGGTTTCGGGTTGGCGGGTTAGATCACCCTAAGATGAACAAATGCTATTTAAACTATTAGGTCAGCTTTGAGGACTCTAACCTGTTTACACATAATACGGAAACGACCCACTCAACGTCTGTTTGTAAGCACGTTGGCGGTTTTGTCACATTCAACCCTACTTTTTGATGGCATCTTGCTCTTTATGTGAGTTGGCAGGTCCACCTGTGGATCACACTTTGAACCTGAACACGACCAAAAACCTTGTTTAGACCACACCCTAACCTGACTATTTCCATGTTGGTTTGGTTGTATTTTGTGTTAGGAATTGTCACCCCTACTTTTTGATGGCATCTTGCTTTTTATGTGTTGTATGATATAAAATATAAATAGACTTTTCTTGTACTTTCAGGTTTATGTCAATAAAAACGGGCAAGAGATGACTGGCAAAGCTGCTTGCATTCACTATGAAGAGGTACTTCTGCTCAATTATATCTCCTAACTATCTCACATTGTGTTGCTTTTGTTCAATACAAAACTGTTCTCAACTACTACTACTATCATTCATTAATTATATCTCCTAACTATCCGTTGTTACATGTGTATTGAATTATTGTTTTAATGGCGTTGTTGATGTTGATGGAGTAAAGGATGACCCTGCAACTAGCGCAGCAGATGAGGCATTTGCGGGATTAGAAGAGGAAGATGATGACAGCGACAAGGATGAAGATGACGATGAAAATGACACTGAAGATGAAGATGAAGATGAATATAAAGTTGAAGATGAAGATGAAGATGAATATAAAGTTGAAGATGAAGATGAAGATTAATATGAAGATGAAGATGAAGATGAAGGCAAGAGCAAGCGGAATGCAGAGGTGAAATTTCCTTCAAGTTTTTTCTTGAATTTCTGTTTGCCATTGTTCTGGTTCAGGATTTTATATTCTAGGATATGTGGTTATTACATAAGTAGTGCTATTGAACTCTTTAGGAAGTATCAAAACAAACAGAATCAATATTCCCAAATAGTAAGTGTTGGTTTTCAGTGTTTTAAGGGGGTGGGGTGTGTGATGTTTGTGTTTATGTCTGTGTGTTCTAAGTGGCTCTATATCAGGACTTTTACTTTTATTAATTGTGTATTTGCATTTCTCCTTTTTAATGATAAAATACATTTTCACACTATCCTTATCGACAAATTTGAAGAAAGAAATTGACATAAACTTAAATAAAGGCTTTATTTATGTTTTGTGACTGTCCAAGACCCCGTAAAAGGAAGACACGAAGCGATAGCGGGCAACAAAAGATCACGCCGCTCTCTGGGTGTGTTTGGTAAAAGTAGCAGTGAGTTGTGAGCAAAGAGATGTGAGCTGTATAGCTCACCGCTCACAGCTTCTTAAAGAAGCATCGGAAAAATGAGCATTCTTAAAAAATAGAAAAGCTCACCGCTCCTTTGCCAAACGAACAATAAAAATCAAAAAGCTCATCAAGCCACCGCCACCGCCATCGCCATCGCCATCGCCCAAAAGCTCCACGCTAAACATAGCCTCTACCAATCTCTTTTTGTCTATAATAAGCAAACCAAGCTAGGTTCTTTTAATGATAAATGTACCCTTAGAGTGCCCTTAAGAGAACAATAGCATATGAGTGAAATTTAGAATGTTTTGAAAATGCTTAACAAGAGAGTTTATAAGGAAAATCTAAGGTATTTTGTTTCAGTGAGAGCACAACCTATTTGTATGGTACTCCTACTTCAAAGTGGATGGTTTAGATTTATTTAACGTTAGTGATGGAGATTAAGTAACATTAGGAGAAAACTATTTTCTAGGAGACTTCCACATTATTTCAAAGGGAGCCATAGCCCATAAGCAATTCAGTTTTGGGCTTGAAGAAACCGTAAGTATTTGGTTGGCCCTACTGTGTGATTTTGGTGCTATCAATTTATGTCTTTTTGTCGTTGGTTAATTGGGCTTAGTCGAATGTATGTTGTGTTTGTTAATAAACATTACTAAATCACTTCAATTTAGGGGTGTTCATCGATTCGGTTATCGGGTTATTCGGTTTATTCGGTTCGGTTAAAAAAATTTCTAGGTATAACCGAGAACTGAACTGAACCGAATTAAAATTGATTAAATCAAACCGAATAATCGAAAACCGAACCGATTAACCCGAATTTCATATTTTTATTATTTATTCATTTATTTATATAGATTTTTAGCAAAAAAAAAGTTTTTAACCTTAAAAAATGTTATATTTATAGTATGAAAGAGTTTTAATATTTTTTTTATATATAAATATATAAAAAAATATTTATATTTATTTGGATTCTGTTTTCGGTTTAGATTGCTAAAACCATAACCAAACCGAGAACCGAATATTTAATTCGGTTCGGTTCGGTTTTGACAAATTCGGTTCGTTACAAGTTCGGTTCGATTCGGTTTCAGTTTTCAGTTTATTTGGATATTACCCAAACCATGAACACCCCTACTTCAACACAAATATACATATTCATGAAATTTTGAATGTTATACATGATCGCCTAATTCAAATCATTTAATAAGTTCTATTGAAGAATGAAATAATATGACTTTGTTTCTTTATTTATATACGTGAAGGTCGAGTCAATCTGATACGGTGATAGAAACCGATTCGAGATGGTTATTCTCCTTCTAAACTATAACTAAACTAAGAACTAACTATTGAACTAATTCATTATTTTTCTTCTCTGATTTCATCAAATGCCAAGTACAGTATTTAAAGAAAGGAAACATAAACTACTTGCTACTTTTTAGGAGAACATGGATTTGACTATAACTACTAACAAAACTAATAAGGAACATGGGAACGTAATTTAAGGACTACATGCATGCTAATAGTAAAATAGGAAATGGTCTTCTAACTCTTCAGCCACGTATCAATACTCCGCGGCTCAAAACGAGCCTTGTCCTCAAGGCTCATGGCTTTGTCTCTCGTGTCACATTGCTTCCAAGGTGGTTCCGGTACAATTTGGGTAAACACAAACTTTGGTGGATGACATTGGTGACCGATAAAAATTGCTTTCACCCAACCAAAGATGGGTAACATGTCCTTAACGAGCGTGGCAAGGCCATAATTCTGATGAAGGGTGGCTGAATGAAAGATGGTTTTATCATGTTGGAATGTTGGTGTTTTGTAAGCTTGGTAAGTAGGCATTTGTGCGGCAATTTCGTTTACAAGTTTGTGATTCTTGTTGGTAGTTGGACGTGGTAACTGGGAAGAGGGAACTTGCATGGTGACATTGGTGTGAATGTCAGTGATGGTTGTAACAAGGTCGATGGTGGTGGTGATGTTCACGGTAGTACTAGTGTTTTGGGTGACAAAAGCTTTCGAAATGATTTCCGGTTTGATGGTATTTAGTGGTGGTGGTGTGATAAGTTTCTGTGTGCCTGTCTGTGGTGCGGCGATGGTTAGTGTGTTGGTATCTCGTTGGTTAGCTTGCACGATCGGTGAGATGAAGGCTAAGGCTTGTTTTTGTTTTTCGATGATAATCTTGAGTTGGGCGTTGAATGCAGTTTGATATGCAACGAGTTTGGATATGTTGTCGGCCAGGATGGCCATGGATTCTTGAAGGGAAGGTGGGTATTGTCTTGGAGGTGTCGAGTAAGTCGATGAAAGAACCATTGATAGAAACCGATTCGAGATGGTTATTCTCCTTCTAAACTATAACTAAACTAAGAACTAACTATTGAACTAATTCATTATTTTTCTTCTCTGATTTCATCAAATGCCAAGTACAGTATTTAAAGAAAGGAAACATAAACTACTTGCTACTTTTTAGGAGAACATGGATTTGACTATAACTACTAACAAAACTAATAAGGAACATGGGAACGTAATTTAAGGACTACATGCATGCTAATAGTAAAATAGGAAATGGTCTTCTAACTCTTCAGCCACGTATCATACGGTCTCGTAACTTTCTTTCGCTTTGGTAAAGGATTTGACACTCTCAGAATACTCAAACCTTTTAACATAGTAATGAAATCTTTAAAAAGATTAGAAATGAATTGCTAAAATGCTTTATAGATAATATAGATAACAATATGACAATCTTAAATTGCAAAGTTCGCTCTTGTGGTAGTTTGTTTCTTATTAAAATTGAATATACGTTTAACAGTTTGGCCTATTAACACATTTTGTCATGAATCATGGAGATCTTCCTAAATGATTTACCATATTTCAAAAGGCAAGTTGATTCATACGCAAACATAAATACAGATTCACTTGTGTTTAATATGAAGTACTACGCGTATTTATGTTCGTCAACCACCAAAATAAAACCACTCAACTACTCTTTATGCTCCCTCTTCACCTTCACCAAAATACACACAATAACAAACACAAATCTCTATCAGCCACAAGATCTATTTCAATCTAACGGCCCTCCACCCGATCCACACACTTCACTCCCATTGGCTCTCACTACCCCCTTACACCCCTATATAAATCACGCCGTTCATATCTCTCTAGCTATTCAAACCCAAAAACATTAAATCACCCAAAGAAATGGCGGGAAGACATTAGGAGGCAACATCAAGAAGTAACATTTACAGTAGTTTATAAATTTTTGAGTTTTACTAAAAAATCATCAAGCAAAACTTGGACCAGCCATGAATTTTGGCCATGAAAGGCGTGTGTGGTATGTGGCATGGCGATTATCTTATCATCATTGTTGAAATAGGTGGTCTCGGAAATATAACATTAAGGTAGATCGAATTTATTTCTAGTTACATTTATCACTTTATCCACATTCCCTTTCTTATTAATTATATGTATTTTGTCATGGTTGAATTTAGTCCTTGTGATGATAACCCTTGTAATAATCAAGCATTGTGGTGATTTTGATTATGGTGATTTTGATTAGGTGATTTTCTTAGCTGCAAGCATTGTGGGATTACTATCGATGAACTTGACATATAAAATCAGGGTCCATATTTCACCAGGTGGCGAAACATGAGTCTTGTTGCCCGGTAAATCTTACTTAAACTTATTAACTATGATGCCATGTTAACAACTGTTCAAATTTACATTAAAAAATTAAAACATAAAGAAAAAATAAAAAAATTTGGGGTTGAATTATGTTAAAACTTTTGAATCAAACTATTGATTTGTAGTACCTCAAAAGTTGGAATCAAGGTTATTTTATTTTACATGATTTAAATAAACAATTTTTGTTGTTTCGGTAAATAAATCTCTAACCTTTTTGTTGCAATTATGTTATTTCGTTTCGGGACTTCATTCTAGAGAGTTTGAACAAATTCTTTTGAGAAAAACTCAGATTTATTCATGGAATTAGGTAACTGAGTTGACTTGCAACTGGTAATTTGCCCTGTTTTATGATTATTTCGTTATTCAATTAATTCTACTAACAACTTGAGGAATCAATTAGATGATGGATTCCTAGCCCTTTATTTAAGATAACGAGTCAAAGATTTTGACTTTGATTGCTAACCCTTTAGATTACTTGTTGTCTTGTTCTAAATCTGCTTCAACAAAGGGTTCGAACCCTAATGACCCGTTCTTATAACTTTGTCAACCCAATTTGACCGGTGGATTACACTCTATATTTTAAGTCACTCATTTCGACCCCCTTGACTGAATACATTAAACCAAAACCACTCATTCTAGTTTTAAAAATGTCCAGAAATACCAATATTGTAGCCTTTGGGTCAGGATCCCCTGCCTCACTTAAGAGTTTGTAATATGCAACACCAACTTCACTTTGTCATGTGTCAAACTGTGAATTTGCCCTGTTATATTATTGAAAGTAATCACTTAAGTTTTTCTGTCCTGTTTTATGGTTATAAAATTGTGTTGGTCATCCAGATGTTCTAGGAGTAAGAAGCCCTTCAAGCTTGTTATGCGAATTGATTGAATATCATCTGTCAGATGGCCAGAAGAATGTGATTAAAAATATGGGATTTCAAAGTGTTTTAGAACTTAAGATCAAAGATATACCCACAGACCTTGGATCCTATGTTCTCTCCAAACTAGATACGACAAAAACTCCGATAGTAATCGAAACACCTAGTGGAGATATCCCAGTGAACGAGGAGTCTGTCCATGAGGTATATGGGCTCCCTATGGGGCCAACTATTCTTAATCGTTCAAGGCAGGCAAACTACAATAAAGTGTCTACGATCATCGAATTGAAAACACAATTAGGCCTTGATAACGATAAAGATAATTATCCTCCACAGTTGCTGCAGAAAATGAAGCTTAGAAAAGCCTCTGATTATCTGTTCAAATTAGATTTCCTAGTTATGATAGTTTCAACCTTGGTTGAATCTATGAGCAATGGTCATGCATACATTCGGTTTTTTGGCATCAATAACAAAGAATAGTGACTTTAAAGAGTTTAATTGGTGTGACTTTGTGCTAAAAGCTGTCAAGGATCTTTAGAAAAAAATATTCATTTTAAAGGTTGTGGATAAAATGTATACATTTTCAATTAACGGCAAAAACCAACATTGAAAGAGCTGTGTAAAAATATCAATTTTACAACATGGATGTTGCTTAAAAGATATCCATGTGCATGCGCTATGTCTCTATGTCCAAGTATGTACGTCCGGGCTACTTGTGTAATGAATAACGAATGATGAATAATGAATAATGATTTATTTGCTATATCTAGTTACCAAAATGGCCTCTCTGTCAAAATATTGTCCATCTTCTACTTTAGTTTGTCTGTTAACAAATGTCTCCTTTCATATATTTTAATAAATCAAAATAGACATTAATGCAAAATACAATAATCTTTATGTCTTAAACAATTAATGTATATTATGAAAGTTGATATATACTATGGTATTTTGTAATTTGAGATTGGAGGGATTGTAGTAAACTAGTACTGCAATGTTTACCTAGCCCTTTGGCAAGCCAAAACTTGTCCAAAACCGACTCAAATGGTATATGATAACTAACCGTGAGATCAAATCTAATCGGACGATCAAAAACCATGACCCGCAACCTTCGCTCTCATTGGCCGATCAACCACCCACACTATAAAAACCAAATACGAAAACAGACACACAATACACTTACTTACTCTTAACTTATGCTAGTAACGTAGCCCGCCACCGTTGAAGTGAATGCTTAATTTTCATTACTTATGCACTAATTATTGCCCTAACAATTATTATTTCGGGAATGACTACACAATCACATTTATATAGTTATGGTATGTAAATATTACCTGTACGATTGTACGAAAATGCTTACCTTTGATAACATTGTTTTAATTTTGCCGTTGTTGTGTCATTTATATTTAGATACATTATCTATACTAAATATAAATAAAAAACATATTCGCTCAAAACTTAAAACTTAAAAAGTATGTAATATTATTAGACTATAATACCCTTACTTATAAAAGGCAATGAAGTCTATTAATATTTAAATACTTAATTACAATTTAAACAACTAACTTTTTTCACTCTCACTTATTCTACGCCCATGTGTAAATAGTAACCATGTGGCAATCTTAAATTGCAATGTTCGCTCGTATGTCCATTTGTTTCTTTATTAAAATTCAATATACGTTCAACACTTTGCCCTATTAACTCATTTTGGAGATCTTCCTAAATGATTTAACTATCCTAAATGATTTACTATGCTACTTATGTTCCTCAACCACCATTGAACTAGTCTTTTTCCACCCTCTTCACCTTCACCAAAATACACACAATAACAAACACAAATCTCTATCAGCCACAAGATCTATTTCAATCCAATGGTTCTCCTACCCGATCCGCACACTTCACTCCCATCGGCTCTCACCACCCCCATTTAATACACCCCTATAAATACATACATTCATTTCATCACTGCATTGTGCATTCATATATTCATATCTCTCTACCTACTCAAACCCACACACTTTAATTCACTCAAATAATTAGTGGGAAGACATTAGGATCAAGAGCATGCAACATCAACAAGTAACATTTAGTTTATAATTCACCAAAAGCTTGTATTTGGACCGGCCATGGATTTTGGCCATGAAAGGAGTGTGTGGCATGTGGCATGGCGATTATCTTGTCATCTTTATTGAAATAGGTGCTCTTGGAAATTAAGGTAGATCTAATTTCTCTTTGTTACATATATCGGTTTATTTACATTATTCGTAGATAGTCATTCATGTTAATTACATGTATTTTGTCATCGTTGAATTCGGTCCTTATGATGATAACTCATGTAACTTATGACATTTCGTTATGAATCTGTATGGTATATACTAAACCTTTAACGACATTTAGTTTGTTAAATAAATATGGTTAAAAGTTTGTTTAAGTTGTACATGTATGATTATTACTATTTCAATTGTGTTTATTTTCATTGGTTAAATGTTAGATAATGATTAATTCATAGTGTTTAACTCTTGTTTGTGTAGTTGGTTAAAAAGTTATTTTAGGTTGATGATTATTTGAATGTTTTTAAGCTTTTGTGTGTGCGTAAGGTTAATTAAATTGAGTTTCTTTAGGATGTAGATGATGATTATTTTGCTTGTTATTGCTTATGAATCGTGTTTTTTTAATATTAAATTATGGTTAAAAGTTTTATTTTATGATGATGTATGGTATGTATTGTGTGAATTGTGTATGCTTAGTGATAAGTTAGGGTTAAGAGGTTGATTTGTTGTTGATGATGATGACTCTAAATTATTTAGGCTTAATATAGTTTAAAGCTTGTTGTATACAAGAATCTTTATGTTGCGTGTATGGTTTAAATAGTGTGTTTTGAATTCTTTACGGTTTAGAGGTTGATTATGTACTATACTAATACACTTTTATTGTCAGTAAAATCGTCTCGCACACGGGGAAAGTTTAGAGTTGGCCAGTGCTTTATAAAATTTGTCTTCCTTCGAAGGTGCCATCTTAACTTTTCCAAACAACCATTCCAATTTACTTCTTCATATGGTTCTAGTTTGATGTTCTCTTAGTTTCTGAATAACATGCTCATTAATGTACATATTCTACAATGTTAAATTATCCTTTTTTTCTTCTAATCATTCTAACCACATTGTATATACCACCATAACACACTCAACGATCCCTCATCTCAACTCTCGCCTTTTACTTTATTTATCTTTCACCTACTTAAATATAACACAAACAACGATCCCTCATCTCAACTCAGTGTTCTAGATCTTGTCGGATGGAAAATGGTAGCGAAAGCAAATGGTGTTCTTACTTGCATGCATTGTGGGAGAACTAGCAATCAACTTTGCATAACATCAGAGTCCATATTTCATCAGACGGTGAATCATGAGGATAGTTGTACGGTAAGTCTTAATTAAACATACTTATAAAATCAATTCTTTGTTATACAAACAAAACATCTTTCATGAAACAAGTCTCAATTTTTATGAGATATATGTTGGATAAAGATCAAATAAAAAGACAAATATCCGTAAAAATATAAAAAAAAAAATTCAAAAAAAATTCTCGAAAAATTCTCAAAAAATTTCACATGATCGAGTATGATGGTGCATGAAAAGTTGTGAAAACTTTTTCGAAATTGGATATTTTTCCAAAAAAATTATGAAAAAATACGTTTCAAGCATTAAATCGCTTTTTGTGCATCAAAAATTGGTTTTTGCACCCAACTTCTTTTGATTTTTTTCATCAAAATAACATTGCACATCTAACTAAAACAAGTTGAAAATTTTGTGCATCAAAATTTTTTTTGCGCATTAAAAAAAACGTATCAAAACTCAAAATTATAAAAAGTATTTTCACAAAAGTTTTATGCACCAACATACCCGATCTTGTAGAATTTTTTTGAAATTTTTGGAGAATTTTTAAAAAAAAATAAAACTTTTTATTCTTTTTACTGATATTTGTTTTTTTATTTTAACTTTACCCTATGTACCAACATCAAAAAAAGAATGAATCGCGGTTGGACTATGATGGCATATTAACGGTTCAAATTTACATTAAAAAAAAAACTTTTTAATCAAACTATTGACTTTCTTGGACTTGTATTGGAATTAAAGTATTATAATTTTAGTTGCAATTGTAATTGTAAAACAAAACATACATATATGAAAGTGTAAAAATGTGTACGATATATCGACACTAAAGTGTTTTTATTCTATCTCAAAATTTGGCATCAAGGTTATTTTATCTTACATGATATAATCATAAACTCTTTTGTTGTTTCGGTAAAATAATCTCGATCTGACCTTTTGATCATAATTATGCATATTATTTCATTTTTGAACTTCAGTCTAGAGTTTGAAAAACTTCTTTTGAGTAAAACTTAGAATTATTCACGCAATTAGCTAATTGAGCTGAGTTCTTAAAAGTTGACCTTTTCACATAGTCAAACACATTTGTGATATGAGTTATGAAATAATGATATCGGTAAGGTTTTATAAGTAGTAATATTATTTTAATAAATAAGTTTCAACGATTACTAAACCGATTTTCAAAACTAGAGGTTTCAACTTTGAAGCCTTAAAACAAGTTTTGATTTTTTATGAGGCGAAATTGAAGGTTAAATCTTTTGTATAATTAATTTAACGATTGTGGACTTGATTAGTTCCTAAATAGTAACATCATCATTATTGATTTGATTTATTGTAGGTGAGGAATGTAGTGATGCCGCCGCTTACCAAGGGCCGAGTAGCCGTTGCTTCCGGGTGAATGGTTTAGTTTATGAATAACATGCTTGTTAATGTACATATTAGTAGAACATTCTATGCGCTTTAGTTTACTGCTACGGTATGTATTGTTGATCAGGCATGTTGATCATATAATAATATGAGACATCTTATGAACTAGCTATAAATATCAACTTGTTGAAGCTTTTAAAATGAAACTTCTGAGCTATTTATGTTTTGTAAGCACTTTTGATATGCATAGTGCTTCTTGGAGGACTTGAACACCGGCGTTGATCATGAGCCGCAAAGTCACATGATATAATTTATCCTTTAGCATTTTAGCAATGATAATGGTTAGTATCTAATAGAACTTGTTACTATGCAATAAAAAAAGTATGATGATTGATTCACTTTTAAGAGGAACAATTAACTACCAACATAGGAATGACTAGTAATGAGGAATATAAGGAATTTAGGAAGTGAAGTGAAAAGTAGTTAGCCAATATTCTTCACGAATATAAGAGCTTTAGGTGTCATAACAAACCTCAACTTCGTCGTCGTGCTACCTCAGTGCCACATCAGCATCCCATTTTTCCACAACTAACCACAACAAACCCCCTCCTCACTCATAACAAACCTCAACCTCTTCATCTGGGGCCCACCACTACTAATTTATTTTTTATTCAATTTTCATTTCTAAATAAACTAAATAAATTCATTTCATTCAAATTAAAAATACAACACATAACTTAATAAAAACGTACTAAACATAAAAAAGATACGGAAAAAACATACGCAAGAAATACATGAAATTATAACGAAACTAATTATCCGGATTATGTTGTTGAAATTGTGCCCATTGAAGTTGTTATAAACATGCTCGATGAGACATCGTTGAAGCTTTGCGTGTTTGCGCTTATCATGTAGTTCTTTGGCTTTTTTCTTTGCACTTGGCAACGCTCAATCCATGTCTGCCAGTAAATTTGGTATTGAGAAATATACGTTTCAACAATATCCGATATTGCAAAGTTTTCATCTTTCAAAATCATGTTATGCATTATGATGCACGCAGTACACGATTCTCCGTAACTTGCCAATAGTAAATGCACGCGCGGTTGGGTAATGATATGCCAACGCCCTTGGAGGACACCAAAAGCTCTTTCGATGTCTTTTCGAGCACTTTCCTGCTTTCGCTTTGAATGCGGCATTTTTGGATTAGTTGCAATCGTAAATGACTTGACGAAGATGCCCACTCCGGTAGATTCCGTCATCTAGATAATACCCTTGCTTAAATTTACACCCATAAACTTCAAACTCAACCTCGAGGGCGATGTCATCAAGCAAGTCGTCGAATAACGGAGAATTATTTAAAACCGTTAGATCGTTATTCGCACCCGCTACCCCAAAAAAGCATGCCAAATCCATTAAATCGTATGAAGCAACAACAAGCATTATAGTGGGATATTTTTTATCACCTCTATGAAATTGGCCTTGCCATTCTTTCTACGCTTTTTCCATTCCCAATGCATACAATCGATGCTCCCAACATTCCGGAAGCCCATGAACACCGTTATGTGCATGGTATATGTGACGAATGTCATCCTCATCTGGTTTTCTTAAATACTCCTTAATAAATAGTTGGATTATGCACATAAGAAAAAAATCTAGGCAATCGCTTGCACAGTGTTCACCTATTTGTAAATACCCATCTAATGCATCAGCTGATATCCCGTAAGCCAATTGGCGTAGGGCACATGTGCATTTCATAATCACACTAAAACTCATTACACCCCTAGCATCGGGTCGCACTCTAAAGAAATCAAAATGATTAGGAAGAGGATGATGAGTTTCAATATATGTTTCAATACCTTGTACTATTTGTAGAAATAGACGACGGCTCATACGAAATCGACGTCTAAAATTAGCGTCCGTATATTTTGGGTTGTCGCCAAAATAGTCAGCAAGAAGACGTGCTTCAGCAATTTCACGTTCACGAGGGACATATTGACGACGCTTTGAAGGACCGGGTGCTTGTTCTTGCAACGCTTGCTCCGCCTCGAACTCTTTAATAAACATTTCTAATTCGTTAACTCTTCAAGATCACTATCGCGGAATAATATGATTCACTATCGTAACTCATGTTTTCAAGAAGTTTGAATGGTTTTTTGCTTGAATATGAAAAAATTGTATGAAAGGTTATGTTAATTTATAGAGTGAGTGGTGGGTTTTTTTTTTTAAAAAAAAAAGAAAAAATTACGTTTTTAATCCGTTACACAACGGATACAAATTAAAAACACAACTTGTCTTTGCCTTTTGACAGAAACCATCTTCGTCGTCCCCACGATTTCAAAGCTGACGACGGTCGACGGCGAGCCACCCCGGTGTGGCGACGAGCCACGGCGAGGCTCCAGGTCAGCGATGGCGAAGGACGATTTCTTCCACACCGGGTGCTCTAAGGAATCGGTCCAGATGAGGAATATAAGGAATTTAGGAATTGAAGTGAAGTGAAGGAATTTAGGAATATAAGGAAACCGATTCTTAAGCGCAAACATTCTTCACGAAATAATCATTGAACATTTTAAAACATTTTAAAACATTACTAAACATGCCCAACATTATACAAAACACACTCTGATTCATTATTCATTTATGCTTAAAAGATATCCATATGCATGCCCTATGTCTCTCTGTCCAAGTGTACGTTCGTGCTACGTGTGTAATGAATAATGATTAATGATTCATTTGCTAAATATCTCAAAATGGCTTCTGTGTCAAAAAATTTGTCCATCTTCTAGTTTAGTTTGTCCGTTAACAATGTCTACTTTCATATATTTTAATAAATCAAAATAGACATTAATGCAAATTACAATAATCTTTATGTCTTAAAGAATGTATATTATGAAAGTTGATATATACTACGGTATTTTGTAATTTGAGATTGGAGGGATTGTAGTAAACTAGTACCGCAATGTTTACCTAGCCCTTTGGCAAGCCAAAACTTGTCCAAAACCGACTCAAATGGTATATGATAACTAACCGTGAGATCAAATCTAATCGGACGATCAAAAACCACGACCCGCAACCTTCGCTCTCATTGGCAGATCAACCACCCACATTATAAAAACCAAATACGAAAACAGACACACAATACACTTGTTTATTCCTCTCAACTTCTGCTTGTAAACGTAGCCCGCCACCGTTGAAATGAATGCTTAATTTTCATTACTCATGCACTAATTGCCCAACAATTATTATTTCGGGTTTGGAATGACTACACAATCACATTTATATAGTTATGGTATGTAAATATTACCTGTACGATTGTACGAAAATGCTTCTCTTTGATAACATTGTTTTAATTTTGCCGTTGTTGTGTCATTTATATTTAAATACTTTTATCTATACTAAATATAAAGAAAAAACAAATTCGCTCAAAACTTAAAACTTAAAGAGTATGTACTATTAGTAGACTATAATACCCTTACTTATAATAGGCAATGAAGTCTAATAAATATTTAAATACTTAATTACAATTTAAACAACTAACTTTCTTCACTCTCACTTATTCTACGCCCATGTGTAAATAAAAAACACACAAAAAGACCCTGCTATAGATCGTCGCCGCTATACGCGAGTAATCGTATAACATTTAGTTAACCCTCTAACAATTATAAGACCAAGTTTAAATTAATGAATCTCTTAAGACATAGTTTTTGGTATAGTCATGTACACTATATGAATATAAAAATATGTTTTCAAACTAAACATTAATAATAACGAGAGCAATAAGCAATCTAAATTATATAACCTTTTTCTTTAATTCAACCAGGTGAAAATGGAGATTTGAAACCCTCAAGAACGTAAGTCATCAGACCACCCAAACATAAATGCATATTTACTTGCAGTCAACCACCAAGCCTGCATGACATTTAACCACTCAACTACTTTTTTTTCTCCTCTTCACCCTTCACCAAAGAAAGATACACACAATAACAAACACAAATCTCTATCAGCCACAAGATGTATTTCAATCCAACGGCCCTCCTTCCCGATCCGCACATTTCACTCCCATTGGCTCTCATCACCCTCCTTTAATAAATCCCTATAAATACAAACACATGTTTGTTTCATCACTACATTCATTCTCTCTAGCTACTCAAACCCAAACACTTTAATTCACCCAAAGAATTGGCGGGAAGACATTAGGAACAACAAGTAACATTTAGTTTATAATTCACCGAAAACTAAGCAGCCATGGATTTTGGCCATGAAAAGAGTGTGTGGCATGTGGCATGGCGATTATTTTGTCATCTTTATTGAAATAGGTGGTCTCGGAAATTAAGGTAGATTTAATCACTACTACAAAAAATGCCATGGAGACTAGTTAGAATGGCTCATGAAGAGTGGTTTTGGAACCACTCTCTGTGAGGGGGTATCTCTATAACCGAAACTTAAAAAACCGGTTTTCCAACCGGTCTCTCTTAGTCACATCGAGACCGGTTTTCCGCTCCGAACCAATCTTTATTATAGAGTAAACAAGGAGGTTGTATTTGTGTGAGAGACTTGTGTATATCATGAAAACCGGTTTCTATAATATTTTTTTATAATAAAAAAAAATTAGGCTGCTAGGAATTGCTTATTAAACTTTCTTATACGGAATGTTTAGGATTTCTTATTAAAACTACTTATTAAAGCAGCTTCAGTAAGCAATCCTTAGAGTCCCTATAAGTAGTACATGAATTAGCAATCCCAAACAACCCAATTAAGCAATTAATTCAATAATGAATTCGAAACAAGCATGTGAATCATGTATCTCGAGTAATATTCAAATCTATTCAAAGAAAAATTATTGTTAATAAGTAGACATGTCAAACCAAATTTTCAGGTTTTAACATAAGCAGGATCAATGTCTCAGGCTTCAAAGAGCCTTACAAATATACAAAACATACAGTAAATTTGAGAAGAATGTCATGAACACATCAGCTGAACATAAACTGCATTATGTAGACATTGGGTTCCATTTATTCTGCATATTGCTACTCATCATCCCCATGGGACCCCATCTGTGTTACATATTCTAGGACAGATTAGTACGCTGCAAATATATAATAGAAAAGAAAAGAGAAACTTCACGAATTCTTGACTAATCAGTATCTCGTCTGTCACATCTAGTAACATTTTAATGCACAATAACGAATATTCATGAAACATGTTAGTAATTTTAGCAGTACTCAAAATAGTATTGTTGTAACGTGTAAGCATGGATTGTAATTTCATAAATTCGAATATATACAATTTAATTAAAGTGCAAAGTCGCAATAGGAACTAATATCAATCAGTCGTAAAAATCATTTCTGCTACAACTTAATCTGTAATTCATAATAAAAGGTTACAGCTTTAAGTTGTTCCGTTTAACCCGTTTAAATTAAACTATATCAAACTATGTGCTTTTAAATCATTTTAAATTTATAGTGAACAACAGTTACCTCTTAAGCTTCGCCTCAATAATTTTTCTTGTTCAAGTTTCCACATATGTTTTCTTCTTTTTTGATTATTGTCGAGCTACGTGAAAGGTGCAAGAGAGTTAATTCTTTTACATCACTGTGAGAACTGAGAAATGTGCCTCAACAACATATCACAAACAATTAATAGTAGGGTCATGATGCTAAGTTTCATACTATATAAGCAAAATATACATTGACGTACCTCGGCCTCTTTAGCAGTTGTAGCCTACAAAACCTGAGCCCCACAGTTCTGTTAAATAAAACGAATATTATTAAAAGAAAGTTGGTCATAATTTACCCGTTACTAACAACTCCCTGCATATATGTATGCGCATTTTTTGACAGTAATGAGTAGAGAGAAACACACAGTTCACACAGTGAAAATGATTCTCCTTATTACTTCAAAATGAAAAATACAAAGGTTTTATACATCGAAAAGCGAGATGGGAGGAAGGAGAAAAGAATAATGAAAAGATACAAAACAAACCCTACACTCTTTCAATGTTTCAATATGAGTCCTTCAACTATTAACCAACCCTCTTTACACTCCCCTCAAGTTGAGAGGTGGAAGGACTGCAAGCTCCCAACTTGGACATTAATTTAGAATGCTGATCTGCTGGAAGAACTTTAGTAAACACATCAGCCAGCTGGTCTTTAGTGGAAACATGAGAAGGTAGGACTTCCCCATTCTTGACTTGATCCTTACATAATGGCAATCCACTTCTATATGCTTTGTTCGCATGGAAGACCGGATTGGCAACTATATAAATGGCGACTTGATTATCACATTTCAAATCTACAGGACCAAGATCTTTGAGCCCCAAATCTTTCAACAATGTCACCACCAAGTAACTTCACAACATGTTAGGGCCATAGCTCGTATTCAACGGTGATGATCTAGACACCACTTGTTTCTTCTTAGATTTCCATGAAATAGGTGATTGACCCAAAAATACAATAGCCGATGGTGGACCTTCTTGTCATAGGACAACTAGCCCAATCATCGTCACAATAGGCGTCAAATGAACAGTTGAATCATTAGCTAATAATATACCTTGACCGGTGAATTCAACAAATATCTCATCAAATGTTTCACCGCTTGCATATGCAATCGATGTAGGATTTTGTATAAACGGCTCAACAACCGCACAAGATAGCAAATATCGTGTCTTGTTATTGTGAGATATATGAGTTTGCCTATGTATCTTCAGATACTGGATCGTGTAAAGAAGTTCCCATGTCTGCTTGCAACTTGATATGAGAATCCATAGGCAACTTGTATGGTCTTGCATTAGTCAAACCACTTCTTGAAGTAAATCAAGAGTGTACTTCTTTTGAGATGAAAATGCCTTGGTCACTTTTGCACACCTCCGTGCCTAAGAAATAATTCATCCGACCCAAATCCTTCATGTGAAAATGAGTACTTAATTGTGTTTTAAGAGCTTGAATCAGTGTTGCTAGAACCGGTGATTAGAAGATCATCAACATAAACAAGGATCGCCAGTAAAGGATTCAAAGATCTCTTGATGAACAATGAGTAATCACCTTAGATTGAGTATAGCCAAAGGACAACAATGTTTGAAGAGAGTTTGGCAAACCACTGCTAGGTGCTTGTTTGAGGCCATACAAGGACTTCTTGAGTTTGCATACTAAACTTGAATCGCCAGGAACATTTTGCACACTCTCCCTTTCCAATATACCCTCGAGGCATTTGCATATACACTTCTTCAAAGAGATCACCATGGAGAAAGGCATTAGACACATCCATTTGACAAATTTCCCAACCTTTCATGGTCGCCATCGCAAGTAAAGCTCTAATCAGTCCACCATTTTTGCCACTCGAGCAAAAGTTTCTTCATAGTCAACACCTTTTCGTTGCCTATTCCCATTCACTACAAGTCTAGCTTTCTTCTTGTCAAGTGTACCATCGACTTTGAGTTTGATTTTGTAGATCCAATGACAAGCAATAGCTTTCTTCCCTTTAGGTAGAACAGCTTACTTCCCATGTATCATTCTCCTCTAATGCTCTTAGCTCCAAATTCATTGCATTACACCAATCTTCTTCTTTAACCGCTTCTTTGAAGTAAGTAGGTGCCGACCGAGCCACCAAAGCACATAGAAAAGCATGAAATTGAGACCAAGAGGAGTAATCGACACTTGATTAGCCTTTGGTTGATGAATTGGTGTTACATAATCTTTTAGCCGACTTGGAGCACTTGACACTCTAGTGGATCTTCCGTTCCCGCATCTTGAACACTAGTGGTTGGAATGAAAGATGGTGCGGTGTGAACAACATCACAGATTCATGAACAACTTCAACAGAATCATGAACAACATCGCAGATTCATGAACAACTTCACAGAATCATGAACAACTTCAAAGAAGAACAAAGGGCTCATGAACAGGTTGTGTTGTGGATACAAAATCTTCATACCACAATGGTGAAGAAATGGGTGCGAGCACAAAGTTGAAGAACTTGCAACATACTTGTTTTAGAGTAGGAAATATATGTTCATAGAAGACAACATCTCTTGACACAAACCTTGTATGATTCAAAAATTCAAAAGTTTGTACCCTTTTGATGTTGTGGATAACCCGTAAATAAACAAGGTACACCTTTGGAATCAAATTTATCAAGAACTCGGAAGGATTACTAGCCATTGCTAAACAACCAAACACCCTTAGATGACTATACTCGTGTTTAGATTGCAACAAAACTTCATAAGGTGTCTTAAATTTCAACACAAAGGTGGGAAATCATTAATGAGATATGTTGCGGTGATAACACATCACCCAATAATGTATGTGCAAATGAGCATGCAATCTTAGGGCTCTAGCTATCTCCAATATGTTTCTATGTTTCCTTTCTACCCTCCCATTTTCTTGAGGTCTATCAACACATGAAGTTTGATGCTCTATTACCAGTGAGTCCATAAAAGGGCCTATAGATCCTTTGAGAAATTCTAAGGCATTGTCCGATCTCACCACTTTTATATCTTTTTCAAACCGCTTCTTCACAAAAGTAACAAATGACTTGAAAGTGGCAAGGCATCGACTTTCGACTAGTAAATATGTCCAAACAGCTCTACTACAATCATCAACTATAGTGAGAAAATACTTATGATTCCCTATGGTTGGAACTTTATAGGGTCCCCAAATGTCTATATGAATGAGTCGAAATGGAGCTTTGGAATGAGATTTACTAGCGAAATATGGAAGTTTTGTAAATTTTGCCATTGGACAAGTCAAACAAGAATTCTCATTAGAATGAGAGACACTTTCAGAATGTAGTAATATGTTTGAAAGTAGAATCGTAAATGTGACCAAGTCTATGATGCCACAAACTGTAAGAATTATTGAAAACACTAAAAGCATAGTTTGTTGGAATAGAACAGTTTGAGAAAATGAAAATAGACTACAATCTTCAAGGCGACACAACCATTGAAGAAAGTCGAGAATGAATTTGATCCGGAGGAAGATTGAGTAGATGATAGAGGCCACTTGCTTTTTACCCAAGCCCAACACCTTCCCGGTTTTCAAGTCCCGGATAACATGTAATTTCTCATAAATGTAACAAAGCAATGAGAATCTTTTGTTAGTTTAGAGACCGACAAAAGCTTGAATTTGAAGGAAGGAACTATGAGAACATTGTTCGACTTAAGTCCATTTTGTAAAGCAACATTGCCTACTTTGGAAATGATCAAGTATGTCCATTTGGCAAATTAATAACTGTTTACACTTAAAAGCCTCAACATTATTCAAATCGGTGTTATCGGTGACATATGATCACTTGACCTGTATCAATTATCCATCCTTCTATAACCCCATTAACACAAGAAAACAAGAGAGTGTACCTTCTCCAAAAGGATGTTCCAATGTATTAGTCTCATCGGTGAGTCCGATTGAAATGAGGAATACTCTTCATGAGTTGTTCAAACTGCTTTGAAGTAAAGACCACATGACCACCGGTTTCAACCAATGCATTGTCTTTTCATATTCCCCGAACCACCTTCGAGAAGCTTTACCTTCGTGATCGCTTATACTTGTAATGCCATGTGGGTAACCAACTTTCTCCCAACACTTGTCCGGTGGATGCCACTTGTAGCCACATATGTTACACTTCTTTGACCTCACCTTTGCTATAGAGAGTCAGATTCAACAAATGATTGTCTGATCCAAATACCCCTTTGAGACTCTTCTTGTTGAAGCAAAGCACAAGCGCCTCAACACTTGGCAAAGGAGAATTTAACAACAATCGACTCCTTTGATGAGAAAATTTGTCATCCAAACCATTCAAGAACCTGAAACAATATTTGCTCTTCTTTCCGAGTACTAAAAGCAGTTAGAAAAACAAGAATTTCGGGTGATATTGACTATTCTTGGCAATTCATTCATTGAATCCAATTCTTCCCAAACACACTTCATACTTGTATAGTACTCACTCACGTATCTTCCGATTGCATGGTCTCATAAGTCTCTCCTTCAACTTGTACTTATGTGACCCATTCTTTGAGAGCAAATCTTTTCTCAAGTTGAATCCAAATTGCATAAGCAGTGCCAATGAACATAATGGATTCAGATAATTTTGAACCAGCCTCTTGATGAATCTGCGATTAAAACAGATTTGCGATCCACCATAGAAAATAATAATACAGTATCACAGTAAAATAATGATTTATCACCTACAAAACCAGACCCAACTGATCTCCTGTGAGTCCGTAACAGATAGATGAGCAATCCGTACTGAACTATGACCGAAAGAAGGACCGCCTTTTTTTTCCAGCAATGTTTAGTCAAAGTTTCTCCACCTTTAATTCAAAAATAAACTATCACTTAAAATAGAAGGCGACACAAAAAGAACCTGAAAACCGTACTTCTCAAAAAACAGTTAAGTTAAACTAATACTTGGGCACACCAGTTAACAAACCTAATAGAACAACCATTACAAACAAACATGGCAATCAAAGTATTTATATCATTGGACATAATATTTAACATACTGAATTTATGAGCCTATAAACCTATTGACCAGCCATAAGAGATATTTGCAGTTAGAATGTGATTTATCACTTAACACAAAAGAAACGACAAGAACCTGAAATAGGTAATTCAATCAAGCCATAACAAACACTCTCATACCTACAAATCAACCACCAGTTCAATCCATAGAAAGTAACTAAGGCAAAATATCAAAACCATCAAAAAACTGAGTTGTACTACAGTAATAACTAAGTTACGAATATAGATCATGCATTTAGACAACACATCATAACTTCAAACAGAAGGTGACACACAAAGAACCTGAAAACTGAACTCCTTGGATAGCAGTTTAAGTCATAACTCACAATTCGGCACACCCGATCACTTTCCTAATCACCGAATTGATCAGCCATAAATATATACTTGCAATTAGAATATAATTTAGCACCTAACAAAATAAATACAGCAAGAGCCTAGGATGGCTAATAAACTAATAAAGCCATAACAAACACTCACGTATCTATAAACAAAAAACCCCTTCACATAGCAAATAACTTTAGGAATTGGTTTTTTCAAAATCGATTTCTATTAGGAGGTGTTCACGGCCTTTTGTGTAGTACTGAATATTTCTTTCTAGATCAAAACATTTTATACCAACTTAGCATCTCAAATGTCAACAATGCATCTGGTTGTGCAACATAGTATCATAACGTTTTAACACTCTCTATTCAAATGTGGAAGCTTAAGATTATGAGAACGTACTATAATAGAGTTAACTAGGAAACCATACATCAAAAGAAGTGAAAAAAAAAACAACTCAAACTCTAGTGTTGAAGCAGCTAAAAACTTGGAGATGGCGTAGTCAATTTTTTCACATTAGAAAATAAGCTTACCCAATTTATTTCCCCAAAAATGAGACTACCGGTTTCTACTCAAGTCATGAGATTGATCGCTATCACATAAAGGTCTAAAAGGCCAAACGTTAGGAGGTCCTAATCCTTAAACAAACATACACATACACGTACACATATGGGTACATAAAATCGTTGGCCTTATAAATTTTGGGACGTAATGCCCCAACTTTAGCTGCCTTACCCTTGAGCCAACATTGATCATCCTTTATTAGAAATAACTAAATGTCATAATGTTGTCTGATGTGTTAAATGAAGCAAACATGAAATATTAAAACACATAAGCTGAGTAAGATTAGTTTCAAGAATCTAACAATTTTGTTTATTAATCAAAATTCACTACTATAACCTACAGTAAGAAACATTTGTGGCTTTGTGTAGTCCATATTACTAATTCTATTTTTGGGGATTTTCATCAAACACTTAGTGTTCAAAAATTATTTGGGTCATTTTGATATATCTGTCCATTAAAAAAATTGTACATATAATCAATGTAGAGAAACAAATAAGATTGCAAAGAGCTAAGAAACACAGAGAAATTGATACATCGCATTCAACTTCTACTATATAATAGTTCATCCCAAACGAAATTGGTATTTCATATGCAATTGCTAATATAATATATTTCATGATACTTAGAGATGAAACAATTACATGTTGCTTGTCATTATAAACTAGATATGGTGGAAGAACAATCGAGCAGGGATTAAGGGATGAGCTTTGTATCTGGTGATGAAAATATATCATTTAATACACTTGTAAGGACTTATATTGGGGGAAAATAAAACCGCAAGGTTTAAGAGGGATTTGTAAAAATTTTAAGGAATTTTAAAAGGTTTTGGTGAAAAAAAGGGCGCCATCAATTTGATAATTAGAGATTTTGGGCGGATAAGTGATTGGGTTAGATTTTACGAAGTACTTTTTTTTCTTGTTTTTTATAAATTATTGTTAACAAATTATAGAGTATATGTTTAGAGAGTGGTGTTTTCTAAAAAAACCATTTTTTATATGTTTTTTATTAGAGACATTGGTTTTTTTCTACAAAACTAGTCTTTTTTCTTCCACTTCGGCTTTTCTTTACCATAGAGACTGTTTTTTGTAAAACCGGTCTCTTTTAAGGGGTCTTCTTAGCCTTTTTTGTAGTAGTGAATCTCTCTCTTGTTACACTTATCACTTTATTCACATTATATGTAGATAGCCTTAATTTCATGTCAATTACATGTATTCTGTCATCGTTGAATTTAGTCCTCATGATGATAACCCTCGTAACTTATGATATTTCGTTGTGAATCTCTATGATATGTACAAAACCTTAAACTGTGTTTAGTTTGTTAAATATATGATTATTACTATTTAAATAGTGTTTATTTTGATCAGTTAAATGTACATAATGATTAATTCATAGTGGTTAATCCATGTTTGTGTATCCGTATGACATTTGGAATTAAGACTGCAATATATTAATGCCTATGTTACATGATATCTTACTATGATCTAGTAATTCTATAATTATCTGGATGTAATGAAGCCTTGATTTCCAAAGCTGTGGTTAACCTCATTGGAACCCAATGGGAGTCATTATTCGGATGATTCAAGCCATGTATGGAGAGGAACACTACATGGTCATATTTCAAGAAGCTTAAGGTTGTTTTAACATTATCTTTTTCTGTCATTTTATTTTGAATGTCTCGTTAGGAACCAGGACCAGTTTATTTCCCTAAAGGCATAGGGTTTTACCATTCTCCAAATGATGCCTCGGTCACCTTGCCGTCTTGGTTATCAGAAGACGATGTAGAATACTTATGCTAATAAAGCTGAAAAATCTGGCTTTACTGGTGTAACTATGATAAGACCTTGGTTGCATACAACTGATAGCTGAATTGCAAGAAGTAAAACAAAAGATAAACAAGACAGTAATAACCTTACTATTCGAGACGTTGGAAAAACATGCATGCCATAAAATAACAGCCTTAATCCAGTTTAAATAATGATTGATCCCAATAAAACAATAAAACTTTCAAAATTAGTAAATTGCTATAACGAGTAAACTAATTGAATTACTAAGGACTCTTTCAATTACCAATCCAACCCGTGTACTTGTTATTGGGTCGCCTATCATACACACTTCTTTACAGGGTCTTACTAATACCTCCCACCCAAACAGCCAACTTGTCCTCAAGGTGGAACTCAGGAAATTGCTTCGAATACTAGAAAATGACTCCCATGTAGCTTTGTAGTTCTTCCACTTAATTAATACCTCATGTGTTGCTGGATTTTGCAAATCTCCTGATTTCACCCTTTGAGTTGGTCCGTGTCAACATTACAGCCATGTCTTCGGTTAGAACTACAGGTATGCTTGGATATGCTGTATCAGCGGTTGTCGCTTTTTTAATTGAGATACATGAAACAGGGACGTTTTGCTGCATTGGGTACTTTCAGCTCATATCCCACCTTCCCAACCCGTTTGATTATCCGATAAGGTCCATAAAAAATGGGAGCCAAGTTTTTATTTGGCCTTCGAGCCACTGTTTGTTGCCTGTAACGGTAAAGTTTAAGAAACACCAAATCTCCTACCTTAAAGTCAATATCAGATTGATGTTTATCCACCATGGGTTTAGCTGGCACTCTGGAAGAGGGACATAAATCTGGATCCCCTTTCAATGTTATTTTACCAGTATCACTACCAAACGTCATTGTAAAAAGTTGCCAGTTCGCAAGAACGTAACCTAATGTTTTGAGCCATTTAATTCCCAGAATCACTTCGTAATTACGTGTATTACCCATCTTAAGCTTCAAGAAATCTTCAACCACCTGCAACTCTGGAAACGAAATAATGACCCCCTCACAAATGCCTTGATTGCAGACAGTTCCTCCATTCGATAAAGTTAAAGTAAAAGCAGGTGTGTCCTTAACCGTAATTCCCAATCTTTCCACTAAACGAGCTGAGATAAAATTGTTTGATGCCCCAGGATCTATTAGCACCACGATCTCTTCTCCGCCAAGTATTCCCTTTAATCTTATTGTAGGATTATTAGTATGACTTGCCACTTAGCTAAGAGACACCTTGGCTTTGTCAGCGAAGCTCTCTTTGTCTACCAAAACAAGTTGTAAATTAGGAATCGCACACCTATGATCAGGTGTAAACTTTTGGTCACATGTGACACACAGGCCCTTGGACATTTTCTCTGCTAATTCTGCTTTTGTTAACCGCTGCTTTTCTTTTTCTGATCTTGCCAAACTTTTACTTTCTTTGGAAGCTGTAGATACCAAGGTACCGGTGGAACCCGAACCACTACCTTGGGAAACTGCCGAGCCCGTTAGTGTACCCATTGAGAGATAGGTCTTGTTGTCTTGTTGCTTTTGCTCCTCTGCTGTATTACAATGCTTATTGAACAATTCTTCTAGCTCTGCAATCTTAGTCATGGTCGAGAAAAATTCCCAATCGTTTCAGTAAATCCAATTAAGCCATGCCACAAAAGAGCGGCCCTAATCCCCTATAAATACTAATTGATCACATAAAAACTTGCAAAATAAGTTATGTACTAAAATAAGGAATACTAAGATCGGTTCCTGCAACTTTTTCAGTTATAAATTCCACCCCCTGTACTTGTTGTTTTTGTCGCTTGTGATACACACTTCTGTTCAATGCAATTTTAGTACCATGATACAATGATAAACTGTTGTTAGATACAATTGTTATCGGAAGAAATTCAACAAACCGGCTTCTAGAGCGGAACCACGAATCAAGAACTGCTCCAACAAGACTTCGACAAAGGGTTATGATCCCTTAATTAATGTCGAGTAGCACCAACATACATGAGATATTTACACTCAAACGTTTATTAAACGAGAGGAAGAAAAGAAGGTACAAATAAACCTCTCCCCCTCATCTCTATTTATAGAGAATGAAGGGGGAGAAACCTAATCCTTGATGAACAAGGAATCTATAATTGAAGAGGTTAAGAAATTTCCTATTAACCTCCTTAAGTTTGAGCTAAACTACAACTAACCCCCTAAACTTATATCCTAACGATTAAAATGTTATTTTAGTTTGTTGATGATTATTTGAATGGTTTAAAGCTTATTTTGTGAATAAGGGTAATAGCATCGTGTTTTTTTAGGATGTATATGATGATTGTTTTGCTTGTTATTGTTTATAAATCACGTCTTTTTAATTAAATTATGGTTAAAAGTTTTATTGTCATGATTTTGTATGGTATCTACCGTGTGAATTGTGTTTATGTAGTGATAAGTTACGGTTAAGAGGTTGATTTGTTGTTGATGATGATGATTCTATATTATTTTCAGGCTTAATACAGTTTACAGCTTGTTGTATGTATGGTTTGAATCCGTAACTTTTCAAATGCCCAGAACACAATGTACAAACATTTTCATTCTATATTTCTTTTTATACCAACATTATCACACCTAGTGTGTATTCATCAAATACCACTTCACAATTTCCCCAAAATTTAATAAATACTACTCCGTAAAACATTATACATGCAGTAAAGTCTTCTTTTGTTGGCTCACTGTCACTTTATTAATTTGCCAATCCCACTAATCCACTATTTATATTTTATAATGACTTACCAGTGGGTGCAAAAACCACTATCACTATGGTGCTCGACAAGAATATTCATGTAATATTTTACAGATGTTGCCGTGGGAAAGCATGGAGGTTTCAACAAACCAGGATATTTGCAGAATGCCGTCAATTTCAAGTACATGCTATACTTAATACATATGTGTTAAGTGTGAGACATATGTTGTGGGAGTCATCTACCAAGTGATGTCTTTGAAACACTTGATACGTGTGCAACAGCAAGCTTGATGGGATGCAAGAGTGGATTATTAGAGCTGAAAGGACCTTATATCTTAGAAGGGGCTCCCATAAAGTATTTGCTTGCCGGTTCAACGGTTGTGGTGGGCAATATTTGGGATATATATGCACACTAGCCACGTTATTTATGTAAAGAATTACTTACGATATGCGAGAAAAATATGTCATTGGGTGATGAAGTGAGTATTGGGTCATGTCTTGTTTTATTTAAAAATAAGATTGATGACCGACATGTGTTTGGTGGTGCTAGAGTTTGTTACGGGGTGCAACCCTGATTCGGGAACAAAATGAGAGAGAATTATGTTAGTTCATCTAGTACCCAAATACTTGATGACGTTCCTTTTTTGTCATATACTTACATATATATCACATTCAGTTAGCAGTTGACCAAAATATCAAAATATGTTTCAGACAGCATGCATTTTGTTGGTCATCACATTAAAAGTCTTGTATATTAAATGGATATTTAGCTATATAAATACTTGTTTTGGATTCGTTTGTACAATGGGGTTGTTAAAAAGGTTTTGAGTTACATATGCGATTGATGTTGTTCTCAAACGGACTTTGTGCATGATCAACTATTTATTAATTTTTGAGGAAATTGTGGAGTGGTAATTGACTAATACATACTAGGTTTGATAATGTTGGTATAAAAAGAAATGGAGAATGACAATAAAACAGGGATGAAATTAAGTGGACACAATAAAATAGGCAAATGGGGAACAATTTCCAGCAATTGTTGCAAGTTTGCTATACGCGGGTAATCGTCTAGCATTTAGTTAACCCTCAAACAATTATAAGATCAAGTTTGAATTAATGAATCTCTTAAGATATAGTTTCTGGTATAACGTTTTTGTTTAATTCAACCGAATGAAGATTTTGAAACCCTCAACAACGTGATTATACTTGTTAACCAACATTGATCAGGTCACATAAAGTTAACAAACTATTTGGTCTTAACCACTTGCACTAATACGTGATGACCTTGTATGATAAACAAAATTAATTTGTTCTAAACAAGAAAAAATACATTCAAATTTGATAACCATATAGCAATCCTAAATTGAAATGTTTGTTTTTTAACAGTCGGCCTGTCAACACATTTTGTTATGAATCATAGGCAAACATTACTTGTGTTTCATATGGAGTACTATGCTATTTATGTTGATCAACCACCAAGCCTGCAAGAAATTTAACCACTCAACTACTCTTTTTCCACTCTTCACCTTCACCAAAAATACACCCAATAACAAACACAAATCTTAACAGCCACAAGATGTATTTCAATCCAACGGCCCTCCTTCCCGATCCGCACACTTCACTCCCATTGGCTCTCATCACCCTCCTTTAATACATCCCTATAAATACAAACACATGTTAGTTTCATCAGTGCATTCATTCTCTCTAGCTTCTCAAACCCAAACACTTTAATTCACCCAAAGAAGTGGCGGGAAGACATTAGGAACAACAAGTAACATTTAGTTTATAATTCACCGAAAGCTTAGCAGCCATGGATTTTGGCCATGAAAGGAGTGTGTGGCATGTGGCATGGTGATATTTTGTCATCTTTATTGAAATAGGTGGTCTCGGAAATTAAGGTAGATTTAATCTCTCTCTTGTTACACTAATCACTTTATTCACATTATATGTAGATAGCCTTATTTCATGTCAATTACATGTATTTTGTCATCGTTGAATTTAGTCCTCGTGATGATAACCCTCGTAACTTATGATATTTCTTTGTGAATCTATATGATATGTACAAAACCTTAAACTGTGTTTAGTTTGTAAAATATATGATTATTACTATTTAAATAGTGTTTATTTTGATCAGTTAAATGTACATAATGATTAATTCATAGTGGTTAATCCATGTTTGTGTATCCGGTTAAAAAGTTATTTTAGTTTGTTGATGATTATTTGAATGTTTTAAGCTTATTTTGTGTATAACATTAATAGCATCGTGTCTTTTTAGGATGTATATGATGGTTGTTTTGCTTGTTATTGTTAATGAATCATGTTTTTTTTTTTTTATAATTAAATTATGGTTAAAAGTTTTATTGTCATGATTTTGTATGGTACGTACCGTGTAAATTGTGTTTGTGTGGTGATAAGTTACAGTTAAGAGGTTGATTTGTTGTTGATGATGGTAATTCTATATTATTTAGGCTTAATATAGGTTACAGCTTGTTGTATGTATGGTTTAAATCCGTAACTTTTCAAAATGCCAAGAACATAATGTACAAACATTTTCATTCTATATTTCTTTTTATACAAACATTAGCACACCTAATATTATGTATTAATCAATTACCACTTCAAAATTTCCCCAAAATAAATACTGAAACATAATACATGTAGTAAAGTTTTCTTTTGTTCGGCTCACTGTCACTTTATTAATTTGCCAATCCCACTAATCCACTCTTTATATTTTAAAATGACTTACCATTGGGTGCAAAAATGACTATCATTTTGGTGCTCGACAAGAATATTCATGTAATATTTTAATGTAGATATCAAAATCCTAAAAGCTATTCGTAACAAAGCAAAGTTCTAAAATATATAGTCTTTCTTACTTTTATAGATGTGGCCCTGGGAATGCATAAGGCTTCAAAAGACCAGGATATTTACAGGATGACATCACTTTCGAATACATTCTATACTTACTACAAATGTGTTAATTGTGAGAGATGTGTTGTGAGAGTCACCTACCAAGTGATGTATTTGAAACACTTGATACATGTGCAGCAACAAGCTTGATGGGCTGCAAGAGTGGATTATTAGAGCTGAAAGGACCTAATATCCCAGAAGGGGCTCTCATAAAGTATATGCTTGCCGATCCAATGATTGTGGTGGGCAACATTTAAGATATATATGCACACTGGCCGCGTTATTTATACAAAGAATTACTTACGATATGCGAGAACAATATGTCAATGGGTGATGAAGTGAGTATTGTGTCATGTCTTGTTTTATTTAAAAATAAGATTGATGACCGACATCTGTTTGGTTTTGCTACTGTATGTTACAGGGTCCCAACCCTGATTCGGGAACAAAATCAGAGAGAATTATGTTAGTTCATCGATTATCCAAATACTTGATGATGCTCCTTTTTTGTCATATACTTAGATATATATCAGATTCAATTAGCAGTTGACCAAAACATCAAAATATGTTTTAGACATTAGCCATTTTGTGGTCATCGCATTAAAAGTCTTGTATATTAAATTGATATTTAGTTATATAAAAATACTTGTTTTAGATTCGTTTGTACAATGGGGTTGTTAAAAAGGTTTTGAGTTACATCAGCGATTGATGTTGTTCTCAAACGGACTCTCTGTTCATGATCAACTATTTATTAAATTTTGGGGAAATTGTGGAGTGGTAAACTGGTAATTGACTAATACATGCTAGGTTTGATAATATTGGTATAAAAAGAAATGGATAATGACAATAAATAGGAATGAAATTAAGTGGAAACAATAAATTAGGCAAATTGGGAACAATTTCCTGCCATTGTTGCAAATTTCATCTTGGTATTACTTGTAGGGCTCCAAATTTTACTTAAACTTACACCTGAATGAAAGATTCACACTCTATACTTTAGAACTAAATTTCCATTTTACAAGTTATTGAAGTTAATAACAATAGTTGGGCTATTGTAATGAAAGGGATGGAGTGATAGAGATGATTGGGCTATATATTGACATAAGGGTGATGCCTATCATGGTCTCATGGTCCGATGTTGGTTATGTGTTCTTTCTGTGAAGATGGGATTGTTGGGATTTAATACTCATAACAATTATATAAAATCAAATAACATCATCAAAGCATGCAGCGAAAGTAAATAGGAATAATATATGTAAGTAATTAACCGAACAAGAAAATGCGTGCACTTTTAGCAATTCAAGTAAACCAAACGAACTTTGAACAAGAACAAAACCGAAAACCCTAACTTTAGGGTTTATGTAATTCGACCCAAAGGAGATTGACCACCAAGGAATACACAAGCTCAAGCGTGCTTGTTCTTCGTTCTTGTACACACGTACTATTAGCGATTTGATGTGAAAAGCTAGTTTCTTGAATCACAAATAAACCAAACACTTGTTTCTTTGACTTGGAAAAATCGATCCCAAGGGGATGGGGGTACACCGATCGGCCAAGCAAAGAGGGAGGAAAAGAGAGGAGAAATTAGGTTATTGGTGATCCAAGATTAGGAGAATAATGAATACAAGGGTTTGTATATATACATTCTCAAAACTTGATGACCAAGAAAAGCCTCCCTTGGGCTTTTGAGAAGCCACGACCGGCCACCCAACCCAAGAGGGGTTCTAGACTTTTCTTGCCCACTAATTTCATCTCTAGTCCTCGTAGTTTACATTTAACGACCGTTAGTCAAAACCTCGTTAAATATTAACTATCGTTATGTTTTATTTCGTGACTAATAATTAATAATAACATTTTATATATTAATTATTAACATCAACTCTCATACGTAATGTGTGCAATCCCGAAGTCTCGAGTTCGAATCCGTCATACTAATATAAATAATTATCCATAAACCTTTCACTCCTACTTGGATATTACTTAATATAGTAATGACATTGGTTAGTCTAGCTTTCACACGCCAACGCCTCGGATCAAATCGAGTATGGTCTCCTGGAAAAACCATTTAATGATTCATCATTTTTACTTATCCTTTTGTTACTAATACTACATTAACTATGAATATGGATCAAGTCATTTCATAAGTTAATATTCTGTTTCTCGTTGTATTCGATTGAACAAGATTACCAAATCTTCTGAACGTATTCCAGATAGATCTTGGGTATGGCCATACAAACATCTTGTCAACCCTACGAGGGGCCCAAATATAGTATTATGCTTTGAAACAAATTCAAAGGAACAAATTCTCTTGACTACAAACATAACTCATGAACTTTGCAACATTCGAAAATAGCCCTTATAACTACCGATTACGGATAGCGTTAGACTATCTTACACAAATGCACTACATTCATATCGCTTATCCGGTATCTCAAGTCCGAGGATAAACACTTCATGATATACTTAATGACAAAGATCCATAAAGTATCATCATGTAAAGTTGGGATGAGTCCTATATTCAATTCATTGAATATCATGTGAATCTGGTATGTCCCACGCATCAATATACTTTAAAAGTATAGTCTACCAAAACTCAGATTTGTCTTAATTCAATGACATTCCCACATCATTGATCGACAACGGACTATTTAGAATAGCATAAGTTATTCACGGATTAAACATGCAAATAAAGGATACAATATTAAGAAAATGAAAATAAACATAACCAATATTTTATTTCATTTAAATAATATTTGTTCAAAACATCCCTTATCCAAATACTAAATAGATCAATGCATGATAATACTTGTTAATGAATTATGCCTCAAGTAATGACACTCATACTTGTTGACAAGGCATAATTTCAACTAACTTTGATCTATTGGAATTTTGAGAATACTTATTTCAAGAATTCAACTAGTGAAGTTTTTGTATGTGTGCATTCAAAATATTTTGATATTGCCACATAATATTTCATAAAGTGTGTGACATCCTCAACCACCAATTTATGACAATCAAACTTTCAAACAATTTTAAAGTTTAAAGCATTCTAATTCTTTATTGTATAATGCAACTATGCTCTTCGTTGAGCACAACTAGTTCACATGTCCATTTACAAGGATGAAATCCTCTCATGACTAGTATTGAGTGTCATCTCAATTATACCAGCATCATTGTATACAAACAACAATATGCTCTTTAAACATTTCGTAAACTTCAATATCTAAAGTGTAATGTTTGATGCCTTCCAAACTTTCAAGTTTGTTGGCTATGAAAATTACGCAACAATTGCTGTATTGCTCATCTATAGAATTTTGAGAGCAATTCCAGGCTGAGGAATGTAATTCTAGATTCAAACATTTTCTATTAGAATATTCATTCTAATAACTTCATTAGATATCAATGTTGTCAAATCATCTTGCCTTCAAGCATGATACAACAATCACATGATGTTCATGAAAAATCCTTGTGTCAAACTAAGATTTTATTCATGTTCTACATATCCATTTTACAAATGATATATCATGTTCTTTTAGACTCATTTATTTATTTACCGCACATGTTTATAAACATATTTTCCAAGGTTGTATGTCTTATTTTCTAAATCTTTCAAGTGAAGTTCCATTCCAAACCAGAACTTAACATTTTATCTTAGATGGAATGTTACTACCCACATCATATAAGATTTTAAAGAAAATAAACATAATACTCCCACTAGCTTTCAGGAATACTTAGAAATTATCTTATTTTAATTTTTAAACCAAAACTTGGATTTAATAGTTAAACATAAGAATCCTCTCCTAGATGCATGCATATATCCATTAATGAATTCTTTCCTTTTGAACATTTCCAAAGATTATGTGAATTCATAAAACTCCTTTGTATTACTTATCGTCCTCGCAAAAGTAATCACACAACAAAGAGTTTTTGATATTCATTGTCAGATTTCATATAAATGAAATTAAGTATGACAATCATAATAATTGTATATTTAATGTGCCAAGGAAAGAATATTCAATCACAGTTAATTGCTTAAGTGTGATTAATAATCTTGTCACAAGCCATGCATTAAACACATGTACAATTTTGTCCATATGATTTCTACACAAAGAATTTAAACCGCTAGGGTTTTCCTTCCTTTGAAGAAACTCATCTTTATTAAGATAAACCAAGTTTACAAAGTTGATTATCTCTTTGGACAACATATTAACATTCATAGTATGAATAATTTACCACAATTCAATATTAGGTAATGTATCATTATGATTAACTGTGTTTACAATGATCCCGTAATTCATATTTCTCATCAAATCAAATATCTCGAGATATCCTTATGGATCTATGAATGAGAGTTCCATCATTTTGAGGTATATCATATTTGACCTCATCATGATATTCACTAGTGTATTTTAGAAGATTATGTGTTTTGTAATTTTAATTTAATCTCTTCAAGATCTAAACAAAACTCCCACTTGCTTTTGTAATTTAAAGACTATCTACAAATACTTCAAAGAAGTAGAACAACACCAAATTATTTTCTTTTGGCATATTACAAAACACATTGACGATTCAGAAATCTTGTTCGTTAATAACCTACTCCATAAGTAGTTTTAACAATTCAAAACTTCAATATAAGACTCAATGTGATTCATCACATTCCATACTAAAATGGTGTCTTATTAATCTTCTAGGTTTGAGTTTATTAAGTATATCCAATCAATACTCAATTTTCTAACCTTGATAAATTTTGGAAGAAAAGAAGATATAGTTATCTTGAATCAAACAATGTAACAAATGTTTGATTCTTCTAACTGAACATTTCATATACATACAGTATTTCATTAGAATTAATATTGTAAGACAATCTAACAATATGTAAGATAAACATATTCCTTTTGGCTTACCTACTTACCAATTAAATCATCTTAATGGTAAAATTCCAAGCCAATTGCATGCTTTATAACTCAAGTACTTTTGATCAAGTCACTTCATGTCCATGTCTCAACTAGAAAACATAAATAGTTATAATCTCATTATACGTTATAAGTCATTTACCAATGACTTTATGGCTTAATAAGAAGACATAACAAGTTAACGTATTACTTTATATTATATGTCTTGTAATAATGAAAATACTTCATGTTTGTGACTTTACAAAGAAACACATAAACATTTATAATTTAAAGTAATTATGAACACCACATCATGGTTTCAATTAATTTATTTTCAAGTTAATATACTACTCTATCTATTTATGTCATTCTAAAAATACATAAATATTTAAGATAGTATTACTTTATTTAATTATATCATTCCATGAAGTATCCAACTTAAGAAACTGTAAAAGCATCCACGCCCGATCCCACGACAAGTGGAGATTTACCTTGAGATTACAATCTAGCCAAGATCTCACTTAAACTAAAATGTAACTTCAAGTGTTTCTATGATTTGAATGACATAAGACATAAAAGTAGTCTATGTTATAATCTTGACACATGTTCTAAACAAATCAATCTTATTAGAACATTAATCTCTTACCTCAAGAGAATCCATTAATCATATTTGTATGTGTTGTTCCTTTGCACACAATAAATACTTCTCCCACTTGTGCATAGAACAACATCATATAGATAAACACCATGACATTTGTTTGTTTATGTGAGCAATATGATAGTGTCATAGATATTTAAGCATTACAAGTAGATGTAGGACCACTTAATTATCAAGGAAACGTTCATAACTATCCTTGAGAATATGAATGTCTACATTTTTGAGCGTAATGTATTATTTCAAGAAAATCTAGAAATAATCGAGTTACTACCAAGATAATAAATCTTGTAACTCCCAATGAATTGACAACGTTACAATAATGTCTTATTCAAGAATACACCATACTCCCAATGGATTTGACAACATTGTAAGTGTTTCATTAGCCGGTGAGAATAGCATGCTATTACGTTGCTACCCCTTTGTAAGACCATTCGTAACAATTACTTAGGTAATAAAAGAGTGTATTCTACTTTGTAGATGATGAATCATCCATCATGCTATTAACTTGAAAAATTGAGCATGCAATTTCTTTCTTAATGGGTCTACCATCGCCATAATGATGTATAGCACCTTCAATTAGTCAAAACAAAACAACTAGATAAAATATACTAGTTTGTCTTTTACCAATTTTGCGGTAATTAGTCTAGATTATAATTTAATAACTCATAAAATGTCAAACATGTTTTCTAGTTGACCAAAATGTCATATAAGAATTCAATCACCAACAGAGGATAATGAAATCTCTTAAGGAAAACATGGTGTGCAATTTTCTTAACTATTAAAGTTGCTATGAGTTATATTAGAATTTAGACAATTCTAATGTTCCTAGCATATCTTTCTCAATCATGAAAAGGAATATGATTGAGTCTCACTCTTCTTCCATGGAAAAGAGTTTATGTTTGTCTTTAGTAAATTTTTCTTGATCAAACATTTGTTTGAAAACAAAACTAGATCAATTTACCAAAGCCCCAAACCACGTTTACGGTTTAATGTTGCATTAATACAATCAAAAGAATTAACAAAATTCAATTTTAGTATTTTCGATAATTAAATCTTTCAAGAAAATAAAATACCCTTGGTCAATATTCATATTAACCATAGAATTTTCCTTGAATCTAGGACCCTCATTATCATAGTTTCATCACATCAGTTGATCTGCTAGTGATGAAAGTATATAATAGGTAATTGTCGAAGAACAATAATTGACAAACAAGTTTGCAATTCCTAGAAAATATGGGATTTACAATTTTGCCAAACAATTATGCAAAATGTAAGCATGTTTTATCCCATCTTATGCCTTAAGTTATAGGTCTCACTAACTAACTTAATTAATTTGTTAAATTTAGAAGCGCAAATAATTGTCGAGGTCTCACACAACAAAATAATTCACCTTGTTATTGTAATCTAGATCAAGGTCTCACATAACTAAATTACAACTTCAAGTGTTTCATATCATTAGATGGCATAAACTTAAATTTAAAGGGTACAATTTTTGACGTGTAATCAAAACTTATGTATAAAGAAGCATGCATACAACTTTATAACATAATATTTTCGAAAACCTTACATAAGATTTTAATTGCTAAGATTAAATTCTACAAAGTTTTAATCGATGCGTTGAGAAACTTACAACTTTGCACTAAGATGCTTCGTACATAGAATGGTTATACTAGGTAGCTCCAATCGAACTCACAGGAGCAGAGGACCAGGTAAGCACAAAAGCATAACCTTAGACATCCATTCGGTCATGTGCACACTTCTTAATTAACCCCTTTATAGTTTGTTCTAGTGGGTGAGCCGTTCTAACCATTTAGCACGATCGTATCAATCGATTAAAAGTTCAAGAATAATACTTAGATAACAAATCGGTTTAGCCATTATTTAATCCATTTAATTTTTCTATTCAAAACCCTTTTGCTTACTAACATGTCAAACAATATATAAACAAAAAAGCACTTTAATAAAAATTAAACACACTCAAATAATATAAACATATAACTAAACAATTTAACATGTGTAAAAACAATTAGCCACATGCATAATTATTTCAATAAACTCTAATAAACAATTCTATGTAAATAAATGCATATATTAACTAGGGCTTTCACCCACAAGTAGATGAGCTACATGCATCGACAAGTCGATTATGTAAGCCAAAGTTAATAATATGCCAATTAGCACATAACGAATTTTATTAGTTATAATTGAGGTCTTCCCAATTCAATAATTATTAAATAAATAGAACATGTGTGTATCAACTAAACAATGTATTACAGACAATACTCCATGGCAAAACATGCATGTTCCACCATGGATTCTGCATAACAATTATCACCCAAGATACGCATATTACATGACACATAACAATTATTCATTAATTAATAATTAGCATGCAATCTAAAGGTTTCTACAAGTTTTACAAAATTAAAACCTAATTAAATAAAATTAAGGGTAATCGACCCTATATAAATAAAATTAGGGTTTCGATTCCAAAACCCTAGAAACCATAAAAAACATGCATATAATCATAAAGATCCAATTTTTATGTGTTTCGGTAATTAATTACAACATATTAACGGCTCTTGATGCCACTGTTGGGATTTAATACTAATAACAATTATATAAAATCAAATAACATCATCAAAGCATGCAGCGGAAGTAAATAGGAATAATATATGTAAGTAATTAACCGAACAAGAAAATGCGTACCTTTTAGCAATTCAAGTAAACCAAACGAACTTTGAACAAGAACAAAACCCAAAACCCTAACTTTAGGGTTTATGTAATTCGACCCAAAGGAGATTGACCACCAAGGAATACACAAGCTCAAGCGTGCTTGTTCTTCGTTCTTGTACACACGTACTATTAGCGATTTGATGTGAAAAGCTAGTTTCTTGAATCACAAATAAAACCAAACACTTGTTTCTTTGACTTGGAAAAATCGATCCCAAGGGGATGGGGGTACACCGATCGGCCAAGCAAAGAGGGAGGAAAAGAGAGGAGAAATTAGGTTATTGGTGATCCAAGATTGAGAGAATAATGAATACAAGGGTTTGTATATATACATTCTCAAAACTTGATGACCAAGAAAAGCCTCCCTTGGGCTTTTGAGAAGCCACGACCGGCCACCCAACCCAAGAGGGGTTCTAGACTTTTCTTGCCCACTAATTTCATCTCTAGTCCTCATAGTTTACATTTAACGACCGTTAGTCAAAACCCCGTTATATATTAACTATCGTTATGTTTTATTTCGTGACTAATAATTAATAATAACATTTTATATATTAATTATTAACATCAACTCTGATACGTAATGTGTGCAATTCCGAAGTCTCGAGTTCGAATCCGGTTATACTAATATTAATAATTATCCATAAACCTTTCAGGGATACTACAGTAAGATCACATAGCTACCTTCATGAAGGAACTGTAACTCTTGGTCCTTAGTAACAAGTTCTCTACAATAGATGATGCCATTCATGGATGATGGTCATGTAGGAAATATAGTCTATGTAGCTAGAACTTTAATAGATATGAAGCCTATACATATTAATCTTTAGACTTTTTGTGTGCTAGGAAGGTTTAAAGATTGATATGTTTATGGGAAATGTAGTATCTATTAGTGTCTATATGAAGTATTAGTCCTTGTATTAAATGGCTTCGTTTTTTTAGTGTAAATATGGTTCTTTTTAAGTTTTGTGGATCACAAGCCTTTTATTTACTATATAAACTTTACATATTTAACCCCTAACTTTTAAAAAATGCTAGATATAGTAGCTCATATACACTAGAAAACATCCACTAAATTAAACAAGAAAACATCTCTTAAATTAAACAAGAAAGCATCCACTAATTTATTTATTTATTTTTTAAATCCACTAAATTAAACAAGAAAAAACATTAAACTAAACAAGAAAACATCCGCTAAATTAGACAAGAAATAAAACATAGCATGCATCACGCCGAATTAAATCTTGGTTGAGAGTTCGTACAACGGGACATATTGTGACTAGCTTGACGGCATACTACACATCTTTTCTGTTAGTCCGGGTGACGAATATCCATCTCATTACGAATTCAACTTGATTTCTTCCTTCCTCGACTAACACTGATCTTTGAGTTATCTGCCTTAATCTTCCAACCTGAATCCAACCAGTAATCAACATGGGGAAGTGGAGTAAAATCTGAAAGATATTGTTGTTTGAACATTGCAATGGTGTACACAGTGTGAATAATGGTAAGAGGGTTGTCCTCTGTATGGCGGCGAACAACAAAAGCATGTGAACATGGAAACCTTTACATTTGTCACTTACCACATGTGAATGTTTATTGAAAATAAAGGACAATGTGTGGTATTTTCACCTGTATCATTTATATGTAACTTCATGACAATCAAGTAGACACTTTCATTGTAGTTAAACTAGGATAAATGATGACTTCGTACATGGATATCACAGCTATTAAGCTTACGCCATATGCGATGTGGTAAAAGTGTATTGTAGCTCATTGCAATCGTACTATGCTTTCTAAAAAGAGCAACAGTTCGGTTAAAGGTAAGATCGGTACAATACTTGAGTGGTAATCGTCTAGCGCCTCTTAGTGCATTGTTAATACTCTTTAATATATCTGTTGTTAAGCAACCCCATCGCCGATTTTTGTCATAAAAAAGACACCAGTACTGGCTTTTATCAATTTGTTTAAGATACCGCCAAGCCTCGGGGTTGAGTGCTTTTATCTTTTTTCTGTATCGAATAAATTTCCTTTTCTGAGTGGTGGTTCCAATAGCCCAACAAAACCTTTTGAGGCTCAAGTTGTTGAACTTTTTCATGAAATTACTTCTTATGTGTCGAAGACAGAATCGATGGTATGCGAATGGCTCTTTCCATTCCGCCATACTTGACATTGCATGTATTATTCCCTTATGCCTGTCTGAAATAACACAATTGTCGATCATGCGCAACAAAATGCCTAAACAGATAAAGAAACCAAGACCAACTATGGGCAGTCTCTTCATCGACAATAGCATAACCAATTGACAATATATTATTGTTAGCATGGCAACAAGTAACTTCCCTTTGTAAGAACCTTTCAAATGAGCACCGTTAACAGAAATAATAGGTGAACATAAATGGGATCCATTAATAGCAGGTCCAAATGCCCAAAAAATATACTTAAATGTAACAACATTCGGTGAGTTGTATGCTGCAATTACAAGAAACCTTGCTTCATTCTTTTTCCACCAACCTATTATATCAAAGTTCCTATTGAGAGGCTCACATTGTTCACTTAAATATCTCTGCAATTTAGTTTGTACACCATTGGAACTTGAGGCCTTGTCCTATTTTATTTTGTACAGACTATTCAAATATGCTGATGGATTGTCATCAACATCCATGGCAGAATCAACTTCAGAAACTTGGGAAGTAGCCCCGTTACTTCCATTCACCACTCCAACTACAACAAAATAGTGATCAAACAAGTCCTCAAACATCATGTCTATCTTCTTGCACAAAGCTTGAGCCTTATCCTCCTCAAAGCTTTGCCCAACAATGAAGAACACGTATATTTTTTGTGCGTTGGATCAAGAATGGGTGCAATAAACAAAAACATGTTCATAGTGGAAATATTACTCCAATATTTATCAAACTTCTTCATCATTTTGTAAGCAATGTTTTTAAGACTTTCATCCTCCATAAGCATCTTCTTTTTAATCATTGCTCTAATACCCAAAATTTCATCGAAGTAAGAGTTGCTGGTGACATATAAAGAGCCAGAGATGCGCAAAGTAGCAGTATAAAAACCTTTCAGAAAAGGTAACAAACATCTAGCATACTCCCGTTCTTCTGTAGGCATGCCTTTCGAGAATAGAAGTTTGATCCTATACTTACTATCTTGTTCCTCCAACATATCAAAATCAACTTGAAACTTGATAGCACTTTCAAGCATTAGGTACGTTAAATTACACCTTGTTTCAACATCAAGGCAAAGAAGACTCTTACTATCAATTTTCACTTTCTCAACACATTAATTCCTTGAAACATAAAAGCATAGCGGGAGAAGACCTCACATACTTCATAGCTGACCTGATTCTAATGACAGAATCCTTTACTTCTTTTAGCTAGACCTTCTTTAACGACATGACTTAAGATGTGGGCACAACATCTCATGTGCAAATTTTGACTCTCCAGCACACTTTTCTTCCAAGTATTAAGCCTCCTTTTCAAGTACCGTAGACAAGTATCGTTTGAACTAGCATTATCGACGGTAATTGTGAGAACCTTGTCGATTCCCCAATCAAGCAAGCTCTTCTCAATATATTTTCCAATTATATCTCCAGAATGACTAGAAACTGGACAAAAGTTTAAAATCCTTTTGTGCATAGCCCATTCACGATCGATGAAATGCACGGTCAAACATATATAACTAAGGTTTTGCCTCGAAGACCACAAATCTGTAGTAAGAGAAACTCTTTGCTTAGTCTTAGCAAAGCACTTCTTCAAACTTTCAAATTCAGCGACATACAAATACATGAAATCTCTGGTGATTGTTGCTCTAGACGGGATTTGAAACTGCGGTAACAACTTGCAACATGTTCATAAAATCCCGAAACCCTTCATGCTCAACAGTCTTGAAAGGCAATTCATCAAGAATAACCATCCTAGCACAATACTTTCTTTGTAGAAGCAGAAGACAGAATCTATATCAAAAATTAAATGAAAGCAGTAAAGGTCGTGGAACGAGGCTTGTGTTATACACGATTCCTTTAAAACAGGTTCGCCATTTATTTCCAAGGGTACAACATCCAAAGCTGCTGTACAGCCGGACCTGACAACTTGCCTGAAAGATCGCGGAAAACTTGTGCGTTTCTGATCGAAGAGATTGCTGGAATTCGTCTGTATTAGAGTAGTCTTTTTTTGTGTCAAAAACTGAATGAGAATAGTATATTTGCTAAACAAATCTGTTATATTATAAATGTGATATGCATATCTTTTATTTACACAAAATATATTCTGTAAACTTTGTCAATAAGTTTCAAATCTACTCCTTAAATAGATTTACATAAAATTCGGAAAAAGGAAACTCGAATCTGCAGCAAAAATATACGCACGTATGCAAGGCTTGAGTCGCATTCGTGTCCGCAGTCGCTGGCTTGCATGAGTTCAAGCTTGAACCCATTTGGCCCGTAAACTCAAATCGCACCCTCTCTGCATACATAGATGTTGGAGTAAAACCAACTAAAAGATTTTGATAGCAAATATCATGATTTATATATAAACACCTTCTCACTTCCTTTTCTAGGCGATGTGGGATGCACAACTTTTTCCAAATTTTGTGTTTCACGTGCCTCACTTTGAGACACGATATCTCATTCATACCAACTCTATTTTTAACATATTTTAGCTTGTTGTAAAGCTCTCGTCAAGGAGAACGCAAAGCTACCAAGAAATATAAATGTATATAACATATACATATGTTAAATAGTGTCCAAAATTTGCAAAAACTCATTTTGCAAAACCAATTTTCCAACAATCCCCCACATGAATGGAGATCGGTCAAAAACATACAAAAGTTTCGGTGAAATTTCTACGGATAAGTCCTGCATAGGATAGGTAGGTGTAACCCTTTGAACCTTCCCTTGTGAGATGCACTTAGTCTCCTAGATCTGAGTATACGTGATGTCTTTGAACTCAGCCTCTATTTACGTAGACGACATTACACTTCACACAAGACTCTCCCTAACATTGTCAAGTCCTCATAGTCATATTCGTTATGGTCATGAATATTAGCCTGTTCTCAAGAAGAGCTCTCGTGAATTGTGCCCCACAATTCCCTTCTGACGACCCCACTTCTCTCTCGCATAGGTGATTTCATCTTGAATCATTAAAACATATGTTTTGTGATTTCATATCGAATCATTATGCTTTGTGATTTCATCCTGAATCATTAAAGCCATATGTTTAACCTCTCAACAAGTCATATTTGTTATAGGAATGGACTAGGAAGTTACAATATTTAGTAACTCCCCCACATTGACGTGACTTCCCCCACATTTCTATGATTACATTGTCCTATTGAACCCAGATCTTTGGATCTCCGGTCAACTGGGTTAGGTTTTCCTTCATAGAAACTCATTCCTTCAAGGGCTTTAGTCTCATTCCTTTAGACGACTTACGAACTAACTCTCTGCTTAAGCCTTTCGTAAGCGGATCTGCGATGTTATCCTTTGACTTCACATAGTCAATTGAGATAACTCCTGTTAGAGTAGTTGTCGTGTCGAATTATGTCGACTACGATATGTCTCGACTTTCCATTATACATTATGCTATGAGCTCGCCAATTGCCGATTGACTATCACAATGTATACTAATGGCGTTACGGTTTAGGCCACCTTGGTATGTCCTCTACGAATTGTCATAGCCATTCCGCCTTTTGTCCGAATTTATCTAACGCGATACATTCGATTCCATCATGGACTTAGCTATAACGGTTTACTCTAAGACTTCCAAGATGTAATCGCCTCCTAGTGTAAACACATATCCACTAGTCGATCTAGAATCTTTTATGTCGGATATCCAATTTGCATCACCGTATCCTTCTATAACAATGGATATCTATCATAGTGCACCCATAATCGCGATCAGATCTCAAATAATGAAGTGCCCTAGTCATAGTTGCCCAATGTGCATAGCTTGGGTTACTAGTATACCTACTTAGCCTCGCTAACAACATATGCTAAGTCGGTCGGCACCGTCATTAAGTACATTAACATGCCAATAATTCTTGAATACTATAATTGGGCAACACCTATGCCTCTATTTTTAGATAGATGCTTCTCGGTGTCAATTGATTTCTAGCTAGGTGGAATCCCCGCATTGTGAGTATTAAGAATTTTGTCCACATAATGTTCTTGACTTAACACAAGTCCATTTTGAGTTCGTATGATATTTATTCCAAAGATCACATGAGCCAAACCCATATCCTTCATGTCAAACTTTGATTTCAACATGTCTTCAAATCATCTTATCGTTACTGCCAACGATAAGCATATCATCAACATATAAACACAAGATTACATATCCACTATTTGTGTCTTTGACATAAACACACTTGTCGCATTCATTTATTTTGAATCCACTCTCTAGCATGGCATGGTCAAATTTTTGATGCCATTGTTTGGGAGCTTGCTTTAAGCCATATAATGACTTAACAAGCCTACAAACTTTGTTCTCTTGTCCAGGAGCCATGAAACCATCAGGTTGGTTCATGTAGATTTCTTCTTCTAAATCTCTGTTTAGAAATGCCGTTTTCACATCCATTTGGTAAACTTCCAAATTTCTTAAAGCGTCAATAGCAAGTATCATCCTAATCGAGGTTATTCACGTAACAGGCGAATGCGTATCAAAGTAATCAAGACATTCTCGTTGTCTAAATCCTTTGATTACTAATCTTGCTTTGTACTTGTCAATGGCGCCATTGACTTTCATCTTCTTCTTGAAGATCCATTTATAGCCTAGTGGTTTATAACCAGGAGGTAAATTCACAAGCTCCCAAGTATGATTGTGTAAAATAGAATCTATTTCACTTTTAATGGCTTCTTTCCATTGAGGCCCTTCTGAGAAAGTAACCGCTTCTCGGTATGAAGTAGGTTCGTTTTCAACCATAAAAGAAACAAAATCGAGTCTAAACAATTTCTCGGTTCACCTTTTGCTTCTTCTAGGTTCAATCTCTTCTTCCTCGGTCGATCTTGTCTCTCATCTGGAGATCATTATCACCGTTGTCTCTTATCTTGGACAATTTAGTCATCTATTCTAGATGAATTTTCGGTTTCCTTCGTTAAACAAGGAAACATAGTTTCAAAGAATGAAGCATTCCTTGATTCCATTCTTCGCCCTTTTGTATATCCGGATTTTTTGAATCATGTACAATGAAATGATAACCACCGCTATTCTTAGCATATCTGATGAATATACAATCCACAGATTTAGGTCCAATCTTTTGGGCCTTGGGAGTCGATATAGCTACCTTTGCTAGACACCCTCACACTCGTAAGTATTGATATGATGGTTTTCTTCCCATCCATAATTCATAAGGGGTCTTTTCTTTTTCCTTACGAGGTATGTTGGAATTACTCCTAATTAGTATTTCAAGTGTTAGTCATTTATATATAATAGGTTGTGTAATTATGGCTTTTATGTTAGTAATAATGTTAGGCTTATGTAGAAAGCCCATAGGCCTATGCAAAGGCCCAAAAGGCCAAGGCAAAGGATGCCCTAATCCCCTTGCCTATAAATACATTGTAACCTCTCCAAGGAAAGTTGTTGCTCACTTTCATAATACACTAAACCTTTCTCTCCTTAAAAAAAATATAAGATGAAGGAGGGATGGTTAACACACAATCACACATATGGAATAAGAGAGAAAGGTTTAGTGTATTATGAAAGTGAGCAACACCTCTCTTTGGAGAGGTTACAATGTATTTATAGGCAAAGGGATTAGGGCATCCCTTGCCTTGGCCTTTTGGGCCTTTGCATAGGCCTATGGGCTTTCTATATAATCCTAGCACTATTACTAACATAAAAGCCATAATTACACAACCTATTACATATAAATGACTAACACTTGAAATATTAGTTAGGAGTGATTCCAACATTCTCCCCCTAAGTGTTAGGAATGATTCCAACAATTTTCTTCTAAGTGTTGACGATGATGTAATAGAGTTGCTTGACGTCTTCTAGCATTCTTCTTTCTTATGAGTAGAGATGCTTTAGGTTCCAACAATCTCCCCTATGTTTGGGATCTTGTTTCTTTTGAAATTTTCAACTTTGATGTCTTTTTATTCTTTGTTCTTTGTTCTTTTGTGGATGTTGTGAAAGTATGTTGTAGTCTGCCATTTGTCAGCTTCGTCGTTCAGGTGTCTCCACGTCTTTCTCCACCATGCTCACACGTCTTTTGACTTTGGATTTCAGATGTGATGTAGTTCTCAAGTCTTTAAACAATCTCTAAGAGAAAGTCGATAGATTATGTAGGGTTCTTTGTGAGAATGAAACAAGTTCTTTTAAAAGAAATTGAGTGGTTAAGAAGGTTTAGTACATTGCGTCACTGGGTCCATGACGACTTTGTCTTCAATACCGGTGTCATCTTGTGACATCCAGTAGCATATGAATTGAACCCGGTGTCTGGCCTAAGTTGAATAATTTGGACGGCTATTTCTTTTCACCCTTTTCTTTAACTTTTCTTTTTAATTCTTCAACTCCTTCTTTCTCTGATTCTCATTTCAATCATACCTAAGGACTTCTAAATACTAACTATTGGTGATGTCCTTGGGTAGATCCCTCCGGCTCTGGCGGATCATAGGACGTTTATTCCTAAACTTAGTCATCTTATAACTCCATGACTATCCTATGTTTCCATCAAACCATTTTCTTGAAAATCTCTCAAAGTGTTTCTGAATGAAAACATGTTTGTAACACTTCGAGAGTTTTTCATTTTCATAAATACCCCCCTCCACATGTGCTTATGAGTTTTGACTGAAAGTTGCACAGTGAGGGTAGAGTGCGCACTTTTGAATTGATCGACTCAAGATAGACAATTCCCCGCGAGACACGGTTACATCACTGACTAGGTCAGCTTGAAGTTGTAAACACTCCTTGGTGAAGAGGTTTGTTCATGTCTACCAAGATTTTCTCGGATGTCTACCAAGAGTTTCTCGGATGGTACATTCCACTTCAACACTTATCCTTGCATAACCTCGTGGATCTTTTACATGAGCAGTCCCACTGCTATTCCCAACCACTTCCTTTCCTGGTTCTTCCTGCTTAGATCTCTGTGCTTCCTCGTAGTATATTTTCACCATACCGATATACTCCTGATAACATTCCTTGACTGCTTACTCATTATCTTGTACCAAACCTAGTAATTGTGCAACCTTGTTCCATTTGTTGTTGAATGTAACATTCATGTATCCACCCAAACTATCCACAAATTTGTATAAACCCAACAAATCTACCTTTGTCACCCCAATAACCGGTGGGAAATCTCCTAACACATCCCGCCTTAAGTATTCTAAGTAGAACCATTCTAACATGCCCATGAATGTTTTGCCCAACACTTCCCAATTTCTATACACCAACTTGTCAATCTTAATTAAATCCAAAAAAGACAAAAACCTAAGGAAAGTGTTTACCTTCATGGAGTATAGTGTCCCATTTAAACTCAAGTATTCATCATCAATGTAATCTTGAACATCTTCCTTGTCCATTTTGAGATCCTCTATGCCTTTGATCAATAGACACTCATCCTTAGGATATATAGAATGAAAATACTCATCGAGAAATTTGTTGTGACTTGTAACCAAGCTTCCTTCATCTTCTGCCGTCATGCTATCATCTTGCACTTCCAATGGCCTTTCAAACATATACCTTAGACTGCATGTGTCATAACCATAAAACACAATAAAACCTTGATCTTCTAACTGATCGACGCTTAGTACGTTCAATGTAATCTCTGGTGTGTAGAGTACATTAGGTATCAACAAAATTCCCTCCTTCGTTTCCACCGTTATCTTACCAACACCATACGAGAGAATAAATTTCTTCTCTTCTTGTTCAAGACCCTCTATTTTGAATCTGTTTATCATTCTTTTGAATGGATTCTTTGACGGACTCATGTGCCTTTTGTAAGCACTGCTAACGAATCAGATGTCGTTCCAACTTCCTTTATCTGAGCCCTCTACCATGTAGTCTGTGGATACGTGTACCCTTTCAGGGTATTTGAGTTTTTCTTGAACTTCTGTTATGGTTGGCTTCATCTTTATGCTTTGTTCCTCGTTCCTGGTTTTACCCCTTTTATTCGGGCATCTCCAAAAACGTGTCCACGTTTTTTCGTGTATAACAAGATGCCCTCTTTTCTTTTTGAGATAAACCGCTACTCTCTCCTTTTTCTTTGCAAACCATTTGTGCCTTTGCAGAGTTATAGGACACAATCTCTTCAAATTTCTGCCTTAGGATCTCTTTTCCCTCAGGGGATAACTTCTTTTTCTGATTTCCCCTTGGTGGCAATTTGGGGGGAACTTCTCTTTGCGGGAACTTCTGATTGAGAGCCATATGTGCGTGTCTTTGGATTTGCTTCGTCCAGGCATCAAAACCGAGGCTCTGATACCAATGTTGGTATCTATTCACAGGCCTATATTGAAGCCAATCCATTCGCATAACTTGTTTATAATTAACCATGATTTGAGAGTTTTGTAGAAACAGAAAGATGTAAACAAACGTTCTATTGATAAGAGTGATATATGTAACTTGTTTACATTGACTCAATCTAACCTATAAATACATCATGAAATGACATGACTTGTTAATGTCAACCATTGTGTCGTTTCAATGATAACCGACTCTAACTGCTAACAACAGTAACTGTCAAACTAAAATAATTGTCTTGCTTAATAGGCTGTTTGAGACAAGGCTTTTGACCCAACCCATTACATGTAGCCTATAACAAATACGACCCATAAGTGCTTAAACATAAAGTAAATTGTTCATTTAACATTCTAAGACATTATCAATGCTACATATACGGATATCCGAAACTTTGATCAGAATTTATTATAAATTTGGGATATATGAATTGTCAATTTCGGAACTCATATGCAAGTTTTCATAAAATGCAGATAATTGGATATTCGGATATATAAAATTGTCATTCGAAATTTTGGATATCCAAATTAAAAAAATTTAGCTAAAGTAATGAGTTTAATATAAGAGCATTACCAATGCAAAAAATCTTTGATGATATTTGCATTTAATGCATTAAATGCATACCGCATTTAAGACATAACACTTTGAAGAAAGACTTGAAGTATATCAAGTCATTCTAAAAATTTTTTCAAACAGCTATGAATGCAATGCACAAAAAGCCTTTTAAAAAACTTATTTAAATAGTATAAGCTATTTTTGTTAATATGCATTGCGGATGTAGTTGTTGCTGACGTAGCTGTTGCTTCTGATTAAAATGATGATTTATCTCCGGTTGATTGGCTTAGTTTCAGAATAAAATTGCTCGTTATGTATATATTATTAGAACATTTTATGCTTTAGTTTACTAGCACTCTTAAGACTAATAATAGTACTTGTGTGCCTACGGGTTTTATTGTTGATGAGGCATGTTGATCATACCATAATATTAGACATCGTTATGACCTAACTATAAATATCAGCATGTTGAAGCTTTTGAAATGAAACTTCGAGTTATTTGTGTTTTGTGAGCACTTTTGATATGAATAGTGCTTCTTGGAGGACTAGAACAACGGCATTGATCATGAGCCGCAAAGTCACATGATATAATTTAGCCTTTAGCATTTTAACAATGATAATGGTTAGTATCTAATAGAACTTGTTACTATGCAATAAAACAAGAAGTATGATGATTGATTCACTTTTAAGAGGAACTACCAACATAGGAATGACTAGCGGAGTATAAGATTTAGGAAGTGAAGTGAAAAGTAGTTGGCCAAATAAGATACAGTATATTTTGTCTTTGCACGAAAAAAATTCTTCGTGAGCACTCTAGGAGACCCTTCATCCGCCCATTATTAGTTGCAAACATCCTTCACGAAATGATCATTGAACATTTTAAAACCTTACTAAACATGCCCAAATTTCGATGCTAGGGGTGTTTCGAGGGTAAAGAAGCAGCTAAAGCTACCGCTTTAAGCCTCAATTTTCGATGCTTCATCCTTTTATATTGGGTTTTATGCCTCCTTTTTTTTTTAATAAAATTCCGACTTTCTAGAATTTCTTGATGTAAATTATGGGTGTTTAAAAACTATCCATATTCGGATATCCGAAACTTTGATCAGAATTTATTATAAATTTGGGATATATGAATTGTCAATTTCGGAACTCATATGCAAGTTTTCAAAAAATGCAGATGATTGGATATTCGGATATATAAAATCGTCATCCGAAATTTTGGATATCCAAATTGAAAATTTAGCTAAAATAATGGGTTTAATATAAGAGCATTAGCAATGCAAAAAAATATTTGATGATTTTTTGCATTTAATGCATTAAATACATACCGCATTTAAAACATAACACTTTGAAAAAATATTTGAAGTATATCAAGTCATTCTAAAAAGTTTTTCAAAAAGTTATGAATGCAATGCATAAGAAGCCTTTTAAAAAAAACTTATTTAAATAGTGAAAAACTATTGTTGTTAATATGCATTGCGGATGCTCTAAAACCTTTCGAGCTTTTTCTGTAATTTTTGTAGCTTTTGGTGTTCTTGGTTTTTTCCTTCCAGTTTGTGGCTCTTGTATAGACTTTGGTTCTTGTTTGTCTCTTTCTTGGAGCTATTCTGATGTTCAGTCTTTCAAAATAAAAAATAATAATAATCCAGATATCTAAATTTGTGATATAACTAATTATTGACGAGTCATTTAAATTATTTAAATCAAGAACAAAAATTTTTATCTAAAAATGTCTCATTTAATATTTTCACTTTAATTTAGGCCTCAAAAAGACATGAGACGACCCTGACAAGGTGCAAGCACATGGTTCGGATGCTATGGTTGATGAAGATAATTGTGTTTTTTTCCTTCCACACCATCCAAAGAGTGAAATTTGTGGACCACTTTCTTTCTCTTCATGAAAAGAATAGATATTAGAACAAGAGAAATGATAGGATGCCTAACTATATGCTTAAAAGTGTGTGTAATAGTTTATTGGTTGTAGACTTGTAGCAGTTGGACCTACTATTTCATAACCCAATTAATTGTTGCAACACGCTTTTAGATATATAATTAGGCATGTTTTTAAGCATTCGTATTAATTCTTTTAGAACAATTTACCTTGCATGTTATTTTTTTTTATCATCTAGCAGGTTATTTATTCAATTGAAAATTGCTCCCTCATAATAATATCCATTGAAAGTATTATTGGTTTTGGGGTTGAATTCTTTCCTTGTGTTAAGGTGATATGAAATTCTAACAAATCTTGAGATTTTTTAACTTTCGTCCATAAATCGTCAACTACAATTACTGAAGTTTTAGGACGAAAAGGTGAAAAAATGTGTCAAACACATGAATGATTTATGTAATTAACTCTGTTTTCATATAGAGTAAGCTCGAAAACATCTCTATAATTGTAATTGCACATTTTTTGTTTTAGAAAAGTAAACGATATATTAATTACCACATAAAGCTTACAAGCATACTTCATTGGAGCATTGGACAATTGTAGTTGCACTTGACATGATCAAAAAGTGTAGAGCTTAAAATAAGCTTCTATAAAATGTATAGTAATTGTTCAAGCATACATTAGTGTAGTGTATATCCGTGTGATACTTTTCTAATTTTTCTTGCTTTAGTCAAAAATAATTTTATTTAAGGAGGACTCTAGGAGCAGAAAAGAAGCAAAAGAAAACAAAAAGTTAGACTAACACTGTGTTCGTGAGTTCCATCATTAAAAGAAGATAAGAGAAGTGAAGAGGAAGAGAATCACTTCTCTTCTTCTCTCTTCTTCCCAAAATCGGGCGGAACCACTCATAACCAAAAATAACACTTCAACTTCCTTCATCTTCTTTCCGGATCTCTTCCTTTCTTCCCTTTCGCATCTTGAGAACACGGATTTTTTCACTTCTTTCCGGATCGCTTTTCTTCCCTTATCGATCTTGAGAACACAAACAGAAGAGTATCGTGAGGACTCTAGGAGCGTAAAAGAAGCAAAAGAAAACAAAAGTTAGACAAGAGTATCTGCGATGGTAAAAGTTTATATACGACTTTAACTATTCGAAAAGTTTATTTGAGCAATTTGAAACATTGAGGTAAAAACTTGACAGACTTTTGCAAAATGACTTGTAGAACCTAAGTCTTTGAAAAAAAAAAAAAAAAAAAAACACTATTAGTATTAAATGGGTTGTCGATTAATTGTGGAAGAAAATATTAAACGATCAGATTCAAAGACTGACGATGTAGACGCCTAATAAGTAATAAGACCAAACCAAAACTACATTCACACCGCTACATTGCATTCTCTCCTCAAACCAAACCAAGACTAAATACTTATAGTAAAGAGAATAAACAATTTTTTTTTATTATTTTTTTTATTCTGTTTTATTGAATCTTGTAAGTTATCAATTTTGTGTTAATATACATACTTCACATTTATTTAAAAAAAAAATAACTGTGTTAACAGTGTAATGAAAATTAAAAATTAAAGTAGAACGTAGGAGAACTTTTGACATTTGATTCACATGCATATACGCATATGTAGTGGTGTACTTCGACCGGTTTTTGGTCAAACCTGTTCGGGTTTGAAAACCAAACCGGTTTTTGGTCAACGGTCAAGAACCGGTTTTGGCCAAAAACCGATTCAGTTCGGTTCGGTTCTGTTTGGATTTGAAGAGGGTAAAAACCCAAACCGGTTGAAACCGGTTTGGTTGGTTTCAAACCAAGTATATTATTGCCCCTTCAAATCCAAACCGAACTGAACCGGTTCCACAACTAGGATCCCCAAACCGTCGGTTTTTCCAAAAACCAAATCGGTTTTGGTTAAAACCGGTTTTGACTGGTTTCGCTTAACTTTTTTTTGGGTTTCAGTTTCGGTTTTTTTCCCCACAACTACGCATATGCTTCAAAGCAAAGGCAATTAAATATACTCGAGCAATAAATGTGTGTTTATCAAATTTATATGTACTGTAACATTTTTATTTTTTATTTTTGAAAGGCAATTCAAACTAAAACAACAAAACAAATACAAATGAAGGCATCCACTAAATTAACAAGATGCTTAAGCATGGTGAACCCAAAAAGAAGAAAAAAATACAAATGAACTTCCATTAAAACACAAAATAAGCTAAGCCAAGCACTACAATTGAGGAACATCACACATGATACAACAAAAGTCCAATTTAAACCCACTGACTCAAAAGAAATCATGGACCACACTCAAAAGATGCCAAATCACTTAATATATGTTGCAGTAGAGGAATGACATAAGCATAAAGTGGAGACCATAAAAACAACCAAGCCCAGACTAGAATCACAAGCTGCAACAGGATCTGCAACTCAGCCAAACACAGGAGCTGTAACTGATCTGCACACTCACTCCCTACAGTAGACTACATAAACCTGTTCACTTCACCCACTGGTGCCAATCCATCTCAAATTTCTTTTTCGATCTTCTCGTAATCCATTCGAAGCTCTTTAATTGAATATCTTGAACAATTTTATTTATACTTGAGACTTTTCTTTTGAAGACACGAATATTTCTCTCTTTCCAAATATAATAGCCGGATGTCCATCTAACCGCTTGCCATAAACGGATGGCATGGTTAGGGATATCAACGTTCCCATTGTGTAACATTTTGCTTAACCATGTGAATTAAAACATCGGAAATGCCTAAATTTACTTGTGTCTAAGCTAACCAATCTTAGCTGATGACGTGAATGAGGTTGATGATATACGATGAGGGTGTGACACAAGAGTTAAGGGTCTTCGATGAGGGTGATATTCAAATTTATTTTGAACCACATCTTTTTTAGTTACTTCAATGATATTAAAACGCAAGGAGCGGGTAAAAAGTTATTACAAAGATGAGGATAGAGCATTATAAGGATTATCAAACCACTCTATCCAAATTAGAACGAAACTTTAGCTCTAGTATCCATGTAAAGATTAGAACCTTTTAGTTTTGGGCTTTAAGAAACCATAAGTATTTGGTTGGCCCATCTGTATGATTTTTGGTGCTATCAATTTAAGTCTGTGTGTCGTTGGTTATTGGGCTTAGTCCAATGTATGTTGTATTTGTTAATAGGGGGAATTGCATATATACCCACTAAAACATTACTAAAACAGTTGAACACAATGCATATTCATGAAATTTTGAATGTTATACATGATCACCTAATTCAAATCATTTAACAAGTTCTATTGAAGAATGAAATAATATGACTTTGTTTCTTTATTTATATACACGGTCGATTCAATCGATTCCGTCTCGTAACTTTCTTTTCATCAGAAAGGATTTGACGCTCTCAGAATAATCGAACCTTTTAACATAGTAATGAAGTCTATCTATCATCAGTCCGAGGAATAAGCAAAAACCTGTATCATATATATCATATAAAGTTTAGCACGCGGTTTACATGGGATCATAAGTTAAGGAATAGAAATGAAACGTTACCCATGAGCGACGCATCAAGTATATAATTGGCCAAAAGAACATGATCGGTTTGATTCACGGTTCCAGTCTCCATTGAACGCTTTTGAATCCTGAATATGCTATACAAACTTGACAATAAGGCTAAGAACAATGTCACCGAAACGGTAGACATTACAGGACCTCGACCCTCCTTGAAACGATCCAACACGAACATAGCTAGGCTTCTTAGAGGTGTCCTAAACGAAAGGAGCATGATAACATTTACTTCGATTGCCAGGAGAATACACAAAAGAGGTGTCATTTTTTTCCCAAAATGTTTGTAGCAAATAGGAATGAAATTAACTGGATACAATAAAATGGGCACATTGGAAGCAAATTTCATTTTGGTATTACTTGTAGGGCTTCAAATTTTACTTAAACTTACACCTCAATGAAAGAATCACATTCTATCCTTTAGAAGTAAATTTCCATCTTATAAGTTATTTAGAAGTTGATAACAATTGTTAACCGTATTGATATCTAATACCAGTGTGTTAAGAAAATGAGAAAAAAGAAAAAAGTATATAACTTAGGAAAACTTATTGACATTTAATTCACATGCATAAGCTTCATGGGAAAGGCAATTAAACATACTCAAGCAACAAACTTGTGTTTATCAAATTTACTTTTTCCTCACCCGCACACTTGCACTTGTCGGAGGTTTTCTTGGGAACAGTCTTCCAACTTTCGGGTTTAACCTCAGGTAGGAGTAGGATCTGTCTACATTCTACCTCTCCATTTTCCCGCCCCGACGAAATTAGGATGTTGTTGTTGTTACTTTTTTCCTATGATGAAGCACCATGGAAACAGCTTCTTCCATGTTATTTAAATATAGGTAATTCCTAATTTAATCATGTGTCTAAGCTAAGCCAAACTTAGCCGGTGACGTGAATGAGCTTGATGATATACGATGAGGGGTCGTCGCAAAAGTTAAGGGTCTTCGATGAGGGTGATGTTCAATGTTTTTCGAACTACATTTTTCTTGGAACGACAATGATTTTAAAATGACTCGCAAGGAGCTAGTGAATAGTTATTACAAAGATGAGGATATAGCGTTAGTCGAAGACACCAAGTGTCTACGAGATTCAATCCCCCGCTCCTGCTTCTAATCTCACGCACAACACCGAAGTTTTTAAACGAAGCCGAAATGGTGAAAATGATGGAAGAACTGGCCGGGTTCCTAGTGATCATAGTTTGGCAGGAAAATATGACGTGGGATGAGATTTTCCCATGTGGTAAACAAATGCAGTTTGATGGTAGGGGCTCATGGTGCCAGGCTAACGAATGAAGTGTTTTTACCTAACGGGGCGGTTTTGATACAAATCAGGCCTTTGGGTCTCGAATGGGTGTCGAGTAATTACTTCGGTGAACCAGCAAAAGATATGGGAGTAAAGTATTTGGAGTACAAGATTGAACCTGAGGAGAGTACCCTTGTTGACACCTATGGTTGGGACCATCCGGCTGTTGTGAACTCATCATTGTGGCAGTCGAATGTGAGCTATCAAGTGGGCCGGGCGATGTATTTAGATGGGCAAGATATGAGGATTAACGTTAATAGGTTTAGGGCTACAACTGTTGATGCATTGGGATTCACTGCATCGCAAAAAACGCAAACTTTGTGAAGCGGCATCTTAGACAATTGACCATACCGAGAACAGCATACTTTCTAGTATTAGAAGCAGTAGATGCACCTAGTATATATGCCCAACCCAGTTAGGTAATTCGGGTTCTTTCGTCCCGATTTTTGTACTTCTAAGTTCTAATAAACAGCTTTGATATAATTATATACAAGTTTGACATTCAAAGTCAAACAAAAACAACTCTAGATCAAACATATGCACAAACTGTACCATCTGAACACTTGCATTCGCTACATCGGCATAATAGGACCCGTTTGTTTAAATGATGTAGATCCATTGAACAAAATTTACAGGCTTTTTAAGCCTTCATACGCATGCAATGTTCATACTCTCAAAATTCTGGTTAATTTGTAAACTTGAGCACTTCTGCTAGGTAACAGTACTTCTAGGCAGTTACGCATACCATCAACTCTGCAACACGACATATTTTGATAATTTTAAAACTTCAGTTAGGTCTAAATGTAGTATCAAATTTAATTAAAAAAATGGCTTACCTTCTACTCACGGTTTTCTGAACGTACTGATCCTGCACTATCGATCCTTGACCACTGTACTTCTTTTCATCGGTATTCAGAATAATCTGTGTCAAAATAATTACGGAGTATAAGATATCACAATAATGTATAAGATTATTTAATTTGAATCTGTAAAAACAAGTTATCTTTACTTGATACTCTCCAGCTTCTTCCACGCCTACGTTGTATCTGTCATATGAATTTGAGGGATGGAAATTAAAGATGAAAAGAAATGGACCTCGTAAATACGATATCACCTGTGCCCACGTAAAAAGAACACTCAGTTCGTTATATTTCTTAAAGTCTATTCAAGTGATTAAAACTTGAAGATATTGAGACCATAAACACCTCACCATGTTAGTGTCGTTGACATGATGAACATTAGGAAGCCATCTAGAAATTATTCTTTCTAATTTGTTCAAGTCCATCATATCCTGTAATAAAACTTGTCCGTAAGAATAATTTACATTACCGAATTACGTAAAGTCGTGTTTAGTTAAAGTAATGTGGTACCTTCTCGAAGGAAAGCAAATCTTGATGAACCCCTGGTTTAGCGAGTAGATCCCAATCCCGGTTAGCAAGCGAGAATGAAAAATCGTTACTTTCTGTGGGGAATTCCACTCGCTAGAAACATAATAAAAACAAAATTACTAGCATTTCCTCGGTATAAATAGATATATTTTTTTTGATAATCTCACCTTTGGATGCCCAAATTCGTTGCCCATGAAGTTTAGATAAGCACGACCACCAATTGTGTATGTAATCAATCTGATCATCTAAATAACGAAAAACATAAGTATGAAAACACAAATTAGGCCATATTCAGTTATTAATCTCTTAAGGATTTCTATTGACTAAAGTGCTAAACCGACCTTATGCAAAGAACAGCCTCTAAGCAATGAGTCATTCATGACTGATGATTGCTCCAAAGTTTTACCAAATAATATTTCGGCAAAAGACCGCCCTCCAGAAATTGACTGCCAACAAATTTATAAAGATAAGAAAAAACGACCAATAGAAAATTTGTTGGATAACCATATAGATTTACCTGGTTGTGGTTTTCAGAGTATAGAAGCATTTTATCGGAACTTCCCTTGATCCCTACCAGTGTGTCCACGATCTGGAACGTACTTTGAAATATTATCCGAATGGTGAAGGTTGCATAAAATAACATGGTACTTTTATGAATCTCTCGTTTTAGCCATTGTACTTTTTTGTACATTTGAGTAGTTGAAAGATAGTTCTGCGACGCGTTTGTGTCGTGTAACTCGTAACCTTAATATTTTTGTATAAAACATTATTTAACATTTTTATAGATACACTTTAAACATAGTTAGAAAGCGTTATACCATGCTTGAAACCTTAATATTAAGGATTCCTAGGCAAGAAATTGAGGCCACAAAGCCATCTTTTAATGACTGGATAAACAATAAAGGTAAAATGACTAAAACGAGACAAATGAAAAAGAATGTTGGTATTTTATCCCAAAAAATAAACAGCTTTAACTTTTATTAAATCGGAACTGGTGATGGTTAAGTGGACACACCTTACTCATGCTCCAATTGGAATCTTGAACATCTTCAAGAAACGACAACCACATATCTGATGCATGTGGGTTTACATAGTAATCGAATCCCAGCCCGCCTTGAGAAGTGGGTTCACATAATCCAGGATAAAGCGTCGCCTGGTCAATTAGCCGAAAAATGTTCATTTTTTTGGCACTTTCAAGATTTTTAAAGCACGAAAAATTCAGTTACTTACGTCTTCAGCAATGGTTATAATATTAGGATGAAGAGCATGCAACGCCTCGCTTGCCAATATGAGGTATAATAGTGCAGATCGGTCAACGACTGGTTATAGAACCTGAAAAACGAAAGATTAGACCGTGTTGACATAAGAATACTAAGCTACGAGGTGGTTAATTTGACCCTTTTTCCAATATGGGTCGATTATATTAATGCATATAATCTCCTACAACGGCACTAATCATCTCGACCCATTTTGACCCATTACCCAACCCGATTGACCCACCCATAATGCCATCTATACAAAACTTATATCAGGAACACGAAAACTACAGATGACTTACTCCTCCATATCACCGGTAAATGAGGCAAACCCGTTGTGCGTATACATCATTGATGCAAGAGAATGAAAATTGAAACCATCAACATGGTACTCCACTACCCACCTATGAAATAAGAAAGATTGTAAATTTATATGACAAAGTAACTTGCAGTATATACTCGTCAAAATAATATCTGGTCATTACCAGTTTAGATTCGAGAGCAAATAATGAAGAACATCAAGGTCTTCATATTTGAACATCCGCGTACCCCAAAACTTATGGTGTCCTCGCTTACCAGTATGGAAATAGCAGTCATTTGATCCATCAAAGAGCGACAATCCAACCATTTCATCTGCAGCTGAGTAAGAATGAACGATGTCCATGAAGACCAGCAATCCAAGCCCTGTTACATATAAATTCAGAAAATTTGAAAATCAATAACGTCAGCATGAAAATTAATACGCTACAAAGGTCAATGACTGATCAGCAAACAGTTATAATAATGTGATCACCATGTGCTTCGTCAACTAAACGTTTGAAATCTTCAGGTGTCCCGAAACGACTGCTGACAGCAAACATATTTGTCACCTATATTAAGACCAAGTAAGCAAACATGTATTTCACAAAAAGAGCTAAATACCAAAGTTTCGTAAAACATCATACAAGTACAGAATTTCCGAAAATTACACATTCTGCAAATGTCTTAAAAAAATTTCCAATTTATGTGCGATTTTTGGAAACATGTATAATCGCCACAAAAGGTAAAAGAGACCAAGGGAAAAAAATATTTGGAAAATTAAACTCACTCTATAACCGACATTGAAATAATCCTTATGCTCAACAACCCCGATTAACTGTATGGCATTGTATCCAGCCTCCTTAACATGAGGGAGAACCTGTCATCATTAAAAAAAATTATAAATCATTAGAAAACAATCTTACAACATAAAACAAGCAATACTAGAAATGAGGAACTAACCTTCTCGGTGAAATCACTAAACGAGGCGATCTTTGGGTCGGATCCACTAATACCAACATGTGCTTCATATATGCGCAAAGATTTTGGTACCTTCGGTTTCTTGTGTATCCATTTATATGCTTGTTCAGGAGGAGGTTCCCAGTGGAATGCATATCCTTGGTTTCCATCAGCCTCTACAATTAATTCCCAGCAAGAAATTATAAACACTACATTAACAATCTTAACAATCAAAAAATGAATATTTGGACAAAAAGGACTAAAAAGGCTGTATGCATGAAAATAAACTTTAGGAGTCTTTCAACCCGTTTGACCCATTCGTCATTTGGTTCGTTCCCCTCTGACTAAATACTTTTTTCCCCCTGCTGTCATGCCTTAATGTCATCGTTTGGGGCTCTAAATTTTAATTTTAAGATTTTTATGTTTCTGCTTTATTATAAATCACGTGGAATCTGATATAACATTTGATGTCGCTGCACAATTAGTATAATTTAGGTGTAGTTCTGTATTTTCAATTTTGGGAACGCCAGCAAAAACAGCACCGCCCTATACAAAAGACCATTTTATAATCTTTTCTAGGAGAGTGTGTTTATTGTTAATTATGTACTTATCTGCTTATTTTTAAGCAGATAAGCAGTTTCGGTGTTTGGATAAAACTGAAAATTTGTGGATTTTACTTTAAAATAAGCACTTAAAAATCAGCAGGTACCTGCTTATTTTAAGCGGATAAGCAATTTAAATAACCAATCCCAATTACCACATAAAAGCATGAATTCTTGAGTCATATGTTATATACAAAAGCAATATGGACATATGTTACCTGGATTCACATAAGTAGCCCAAGCCGGAATCCGTTCTAAGGGCCCGTTAGGAGTGTTAAGATACACTCTATACTTGCTTCCATGAGGAATACCCGGTGTATACTTTTTAACCCACGCTTTCCTTCCTTTACGTGTCTCGAACCAATAAGCAATAGGAGGTTTCTTAGCCCGAAACTTTGCTCGTGAAACGGGATCATCAATAACCCTAAAAATATCATATTCTTTTCCGTCATCAATCACATCATACGACGGTAAATTTTTCGGACGGTCATCTTTATCTTTATTTTCCTCTTTCCACTTTTTATATTGTGTCTCAGCATCCGGTATGTCTTCTAATTCATCTTCTGTTTGGGGCCCGTTTGGTCCGAAAATTTGTTCATACAGTTTAGCAATGATTTCGAAACGTGATTTTACGAACCGGTCTTCACCTGGTTCCCAATACTCATCGTTTGCTTTCTGGAAAACATCTTCGGGGGTTGTGCTGTTGTTGTCACCTTTATCGTAGTCATCGATATAATTGTATTGCTGAAAGTAGAGCTCATCTGGCTCCTCACCGTCCCGTAACTTGTCTTCGAGAATGATGAACCAATACCCGAAATCATCGTGACCAAAATGACCCTCTCGTGCACTGTTTTCAGTTGGAGACCAGTCATTGAAGTCGCCGATGATTGCACAGTAACGAGCACCTGGGGCCCATTCCATGAAATCCACTCGATGTTGCACGTTGCGGTGCATTCCTAACAACTCAAATCTAGAACAAGAATATGCAAGAAACAATTAACAACAGACAAAATATGGTGTTTGGATGTGCACTTTTGAATTGATTATATGGATGTTGCTTGAAGTTGTAATAATCACTTTGACAGTGTAGAAGTAATAGGTTTATTGCACCAAAATGTAACGAAATTTCACCAAATTCTCATTACATGTCACAAACATAAATTATGATGCAACGTGCAAAAGTCATCATTTTTACCTGCTATATAATGCAACTTGCAAACCTTGGTAATGGAATATAAGTTCGTCACGCCAAAAGGTAAATAAACATATCAGTATGTTGCATACAATGAGAATTTGGTGAAAATTTGTTACAGTTTGGTGCAATTTTCTCTCATGTTAAAAACACACACCAAATATATAGCAAAGCACATAGAAAGATAAATAACAAAGATGAACGAATGCATATAGAACTAACCCAGAAGCCATGTCTCTGAAATCAAAGTGACGCGTCAAGATCTCATCTTTTAGGTCTTTGAGAGACTTATATCTGTAGTTCATAAGAAATGATATCCCCATAAATATACAGAAGATTGACCATGAGTCAAGAAAAATAACAAAACTTTTCAAATTCGGGAAGCTTGTGTTCTAGTATAAACAAGATTTCTCCGACCAACAACTTATGGGTCAAACAATGATAATCCAGTGATTTGTGGGTCACTTTAGATGCAAATCGTTACTTAAAATAAAAAGACATGTTGAGTTGTAGAGACTAGTCGCCAGATGACCCATATGTATTTCTTATGTAATTGTAAACCTTAATCTCATATCAATAATATGACTAGCTAGTGCAGTCGTGGACGTAAGTCTACCACATTATAGTTCAGGTGTGTTTGTGAGATCATGTATCCGTTCGTGAATCTGTTTTGGACCACTTTTCTACAGAAAACTTCCACTGATCCAAACACCGCCTCCTACAGCCCATTTTGTTACAGCCCGATTATATGATTCTCATGCACAACTGATCCAAATACTAACTCCTATGGACCAATTCGTTACAAGGGACTATCTAATTCTTCTGATTAATAGGCATTGCATAATCACTTTCAGAACACAATGACAAACACCCCGTAACCCAAAATCTTGCAAAATTGGGGATACCCATGTTCTACACTTCTACTATAAGCAATATATGAAATTTCTACACTTGTTAACATTAATCACTAAACTTCACAGCTTACAAAACAAAAAAAGTTTTTACCATAAATTACCAACGTACTTTACCTATACGTTTGTGTAGTTTTAGTCATTATAACTTAGTGAACCGTTTGGATCATTTTGTATCCAGTAAACCGTCTTTGAAAAACTGACTAACATGAGCACCTTAACTTTTTTTCGGTAAGAGGGAAGCCCCACCCAAGCCATCTTTGGTGACCTCCCGGACTCCACAACCCACCCCGCAAGACCAATGGAGCAAGTAATCATGTTAACTTTACATATAAAAAAGTTAAGTTTACATGTTACAAAAGTTAAGAGCACACATTTTTATGGACGGGTGCAATTAGAAAAAAATATGCGCTTTTTTACAAAACTTAACACTACTAAACATAATTTCATCGGGTCTCGTGACAACGCGGGACACCCCTAGTTCCGTCACTAGTTACAAAATGACCCAAACTATACAAAATCAAAATGAAATTTTCATAACTCTCACTACATCAGAATCAAATCAACAAAAATCTAAAATTCCAATTATCGCTACTATATATAACCAGACAACACAAAAATCTAAAAAGATACCTTTCACGAAGATAAAGAGCAAAGCCCTTATGCACAACCCCTTGTTTTTCAAGAAACCCAACTGGGTCGATCCCTTTTTCACCTGACTCCAAACCCTTCACCTTCCTTTGCCGTTCTTTCGGAGACTGGCCGGAAGAAGTAGCTGAACACCTCCATTTTCTTGCCGGAAAAACAACGGCTCTCCGGAGAGCTATGCTCCGGCGAGTAAAGGGTGTATTGGGTGTTGGCTGAAATGGGATTTGAGTGAGAAGTGAGAGTGATGATGAAGTCATTAGATAAGAGTGTCAGAGTGAGTTGAGTTGCAAGTACATTGGGGTTTTGGGTTTAAGAAAGAAGTCAAGTACATTGGTTTGATTGTTTTGTGATATAGGTCCTTTGTGTATTGGGTTTTGGATAGATTAGCCTTGTAGTTTTATTTAGAGCAAAGGGTGTCATAGAAGATTCTAATAGAATCGAGCTTATAAAATAACATCGCCCACGCCAACATCATCGCTTTTAATATTTCACTTTAACATTTCCAAAAAGCACCCACAACAATAACATTCTCAAGTTATACTTTAACACTCCAACAATTTATAAAATCAACCCCTCATTTAGAGGCATAAATGAAAAAGAAAAAAAAAAAAAAAAAAAAGCAAATAACGGGCGTTGGTGTGTTAGCACCGGCCCTTTAACACCCGAATAACACCGACCCTCCAATGGTAACACCGAATAACGCCCTACATTTTGCACCTTAACGCCGTTGCAGCGTTACTATTGGCTTTGCTCTCATGAAATTGAGTTAAATTTTAACTTAGTGTCACGTCAGCATCACATCAGCTTTAACCTTTCAATTTTAACTAAAAAAAACACCATTTATCATAACTCATCAAGAATTTACAAAAACACCCCTTCATTTAGAGGACTGATTTTTATTTATTTATTTATTTTATTTTTTTATTTTTTTTTAAATATCCTATGTTGCCTTTAACGCACATTAAATGCTTAACTCAAGGTTAACGCTTGACCTTAATTGACTAGGGCAGTATCATGACTTCCCCCTTAACTCAAAAATGTTAAGCCTTAACTCACCTCCAATGTCATGATACCGCATGCTCTTAGAGTTAACTACAAAAGTTACTTTTGTTAAGGTAAAACGGATTTCGCTTTTTCCTGCTCGTGTTGTCCGAGATGAGATGACGGGTATTTGACTTATATGTATGGGACATATATGAGGTATACTGTAATTGTTTTTGAACTCTTTCCCGATAACTTAAAGATGTGCCTAGTCAAGATTGAACATGAGACCTCTTGTGATAATATCAAAAACGCTAACATTAGACTTAGTGTAGTCCTAACTCATCAAAAACCCCTTGTTTACTGCCACATTAGCACTGCATCATACGCATGAGCTTTTCCCCCTCACTCACTCATCACACAGAACCTCCAAACACTCGCTCATCATATGCTTATGCACCTTGTATTTATTTAAATATATAGATGACATATCACTCACACAAACGCACACACTCAAAAGCTTTTTGATCTAGCCATCACGATGACCAAATCAAGCATTCTTTTCCCTCCACCTTCATGTGTGAGGATAGCCTTCTCTTCAGGGGCGGAACTAGTAGAGTGACTAGTAAATGCTAGGCAACCACTAATCAACTCTAGTCGTTAGTGACATAGCCCATAAGCTAATTTTTAGATTATATTGCATTAGCCCCTTTTACTTTCATTGAAATTTCAAATGACTAAAATCAATCAGATACAATATTAAAATTAATTTATTTGTCAAATTATTCTTTTTAAATTTGACCTAGTTTCTAAATATTGTGGTGTTAAATTGAATCTGGGTTAACCTAGTTCTTAAATAGAGTCATTTTTGAAGCAACATTTATTTCTATAATTTTTATGTTGAATTTGGCCCCTTTAACTTCAAATATTGGGTCCGCTCCTCCTACCCCTCACACGAGTGTAATACTATATACGCCTTATGTAGTCGCTTCTAAAAGGACCCAAACATTTTCTTTTTCTGTTTTGAAGATTTGTAATTTTGTAGTTTATTTTCAAAACGTGTTTAAGTTTGTCTTAACACGCATTTTTTGGTTAGTTAATCAAAGATATATCCGACTTTTTGTGTCGTGTATTTTTACTTTTTTTCTAATTAAATACATGTAACTTGTTAATCATTTATTTTTCGTGTTCTAATGTTGACGTCGGCGTTAATAAACACAGAAGTTTGATCAACAAGTTACGTGTATACAGTAGGAAAAGAGTTTGAAACGCGACAATGGAGAAAAGGGCACGTCGGGTACATTTTCGACCTTTATCTCAAACTTCCTTTGTATGCATTGTGAATCTAGCATATTAGTACAATTTAAGACCTTGTATTAACACTACTACACTAGCTGATTTGCCAACAAGGTTAGAAACAATTCAAGATTGAGTTCGACTCAATAGTATGAGGCTAAACTCGAAGATATGTTAGATAAAGCAAATGGAACCAAAAAGGTTTATACATGTTAATATAGCATATGGATTGAAGCGCAAATTAGTTGAGTTAGATTACTCGATTGCATGCAGTTCGACTTCCAGATTCTAAAAGATATATTTGGAGTTTCGAATCTGATAATACTCGTAAGTTTTTAGTTACCTGATAAATTACGTAGTACTAATATAGGTGAAATAGATTTTAATGACAAAAGTTTCAATATTAAGTTATGATTCATAATTAGCTACTATGCAAAAGTTTTTCCAACACTAATTAAAGGGTGTTCTATAAGAAATAACGTGATATAAAGCAAAGATTGGACAAGAATTACACGTCATATATCTCTCGATTCATGCCCTAAATATCGCTATGCACAAACACAAAAAAAGTTATCAAAATTGAGAGCCCAAGCTCTTGAACAATGATTTCACAATAACATAATAATACATTTTTTTGTTACGGGAAATCCTGAAAATGATACAATATCAAAATGATAAATAATAGCATAAGTATGAATTCACAACAATTTTTCGTGTTGACCGCGACAAATCACGGTCCTTATTTATCACATATGCACGAATAATTAATAACAATCGGAAATAATAATGTGTCGATTATGCGTAGTTGCATAGTCCGTATATACAATAACCACCGGGCATGCATTTGGTGCCACACGACCCACAATGCCTCTTATCATACGCCAAATTCACACACTCGCCGTTACAACACGAGCTAGTAAACTTGCACTTGTTCTTACATGCTCCACAGTTATGTTTATCCTCATACAAATCCATGCACTTGTTATTACAACAAGTTGAGTTTTTCCCTTCTAAGTAGTAACAAATTTCATTGTCTTTCTTGCAATGATCAGCCGCTCTAGGGTTTCGTTCTTTCTCAATAAGGAAACGACTTGCGGACCTTGTAGGGAATGGTTTTGGGGAGACCGTAGTGGATGTGTTGGTGGTGCTAGTAGTTGTGAACGTGATGGCGATTGTTATAGTGATGGTGATGGCTACCATGAAGATTATTTGCATAATCTTCATGATGAATGATGGTTGCTAAAATGTGGTCTAAGAAGGGTTTGATTTAGGTCGTCGAAGGCTGTGTTTTGGTTCGATTGAAGGTTCGTTTTGAGGAAGATTGAGATGATGGAATTGGGGTTTTATAAGATGAGTAAAGGAGGGTGTTGACCTCTTGCCATGCACTCTATCAATGTTATATGGTGTTGATTAGGGCATACTTAAGTTTAGCATGTCAACTAGGGTTTATAAAATATACTTATAATAAAAGATTCATGTTACAAAGTACTCCTCCAAATAATTTTCTTTTACACAATTATGACGCTCTAAAGTTACAATGTGAAGCAAAGGTGGCGACTGTCATAAATGTATCAAGCCCACAACTAGCCAACAATATCATATTTTTGTGTGATTCGATTAATTATTCTTTACGAAGCAATCATGTGACTGATATTTTTATACATCAATAAATACACGTTAATTGAGTTACAAGTAAGTTATGCATGTTTTTCTCTTGTACGTTGTATTGAATTTTTTGCAACCAAATTCTTAAATTTAGATACATCATTACATACATATGTTTCAAGTAGACATCAAACTTAGACACTTAGTTGTAGAAAAAACGATACGAAGTCTCACAAAAATACAATCCGTTACTAGAGGGTGTCCGGGGTTTCGATGAATGTTTGTTGCGTGGTGTAAATTTTCAATAAAATTCCCGATTTTTTCAAAATGAACCGGTTTCAAAAATTTGTGTCACATAAATATTACTTAATCCACTAATATGTCACACAAACTAAATTTTGTATCCTTTATACTAGGAAAAAAATTGTGCACCTGATAACTTAGTGTTACGAGTCCGCCGCCATAATGTGTTGAATCTTAACATCTAATTTTATTCATTAACACATTTATATGCTCTAACTGTACACAGTACACACTAATTCTACACAGTTTTACGTCGATCATGAAAGATTTGAACCCATAATCTTGAAGAAACACCTTGGTTAAAGTAGACATTATTATATTTGGCCCAAGTCTGATTGTGAGCTCGGTCATTAATATATTTATATTTATAAATATCAAAAACCTTTTTGTGATTATTGTGTCATTTCATCGTCCATATTACATCAAGTTTGACTTAATTTAATTTAATACCTTACTAGTATACGTCATGCTAATTTAGTATGGTATATCATTTTTATGTGTATAAATTAAACTCAAGTGTTAAGTTAGCAATGTGTAAATAAGCATCCTATTAAATAGTAACACGTCATATGACCATTTATTTTAACATATAACTTGCATTTTGAGGCAACAAATTAACGCTGTTCCTGGGGGCGGAGAATTGGGATCTTGAAAGTCATACAGTGGACCAGAGATGTATTCTGTTTCCATACTCCTCTAAATATGTGTATTTTAAATATATATGGAGTATCATATTTAGGTTTTTATGTTATTTGAAGTTGAGGGGTGCTTTGAGAAACAAAGATAAAGTTAAAGGTGCTATATATACTTGATCCAAATTGTAAGGGTTATTTGTTGATTTACTTAAAGTTCAAAGGTTATGCAAGTAACAATGGAAATCGGCTGAAAACTAAGCATTAAATGAGAAATAAAATTAAAATAAGAACGATGAGAAAAACGATATTCGTATATTTCAGATGCACTTACAAACATAGATACACCCCCTAAATTTCTCTTTTGCATTTGAAATGCATGGCCGAAATTTTTGTCATTCTTTTCATTTCAATTTTTCTTTTCACCAAATCTTTTCCCATCGACTGAATTAGAAGCTCATCCTCAGAATTAATCAAACTGTTTTAGGGCATAAGGGTTTAGGGTTTAGTTCTTAATACAAAAATCTAAGTCAATACGTCAATTCTTCAAGTTTCATAAACATGTGTTTCATATACAGATATCACATATCAACAAAGATGTTTTTTCAAATCTAATGAGAAACATGTATTATATGTCATCAGAGAAAGCAGAAAATGATTTATTCAGGGTTTTGGCTTTACAGGCATACGATTTTTAGGTTTGTTTCTTAATATAGAAATCATGAACCAATGGTTGTTTAAAGTAGGGGCGAGCAAAAAATGAAACGCAAATTGAAAAAACAGAAAAAACCAAATCTAAAAATCGACCAACAACAAAAACGATGGTTTGGTATCAGAAAATAGAAAACCACATTTTTCGGTGCGATTTTGGTTTCCACCAAAAAACCAAACCTCAATAACCGCACCGAACCACTCTGCTATATTCATTATTTCTTTAAAATAAACCAATTAAGTTTCATAAACATGTGTTTCATATACAGATATCACATATCAACAAAGATGTTTTTTCAAATCTAATGAGAAACATGTATTATATGTCATCAGAGAAAGCAGAAAATGATTTATTCAGGGTTTTGGCTTTACAGGCATACGATTTTTAGGTTTGTTTCTTAATATAGAAATCATGAACCGTTGGTTGTTTAAAGTAGAGCGAGCAAAAATGAAACGCAAATTGAAAAACCAGAAAAAACCAAATCTAAAAATCGACCAACAACAAAAACGATGGTTTGGTATCAGAAAATAGAAAACCACATTTTTCGGTGCGATTTTGGTTTCCACCAAAAAACCAAACCTCAATAACCGCACCGAACCACTCTGCTATATTCATTATTTCTTTAAAATAAACCAATTAAATTTCATAATTTTTGTGTGACAAAAATGCTTTGTTTATACTTTTTTAATTAATTATCTTAAACACATTTTATTGATTATGTGTGAGTTTTTAGGTCATATCAAAATTTCTCTTCTTTTGTTCTCAATTTATCATCGAAGTTTCTAAAATTCTTCATTTCATTTGACTTTTACTATTATCTATATTAATAATTTCATATTTATACACAATATTTTGTATATATGTTTTAACACATCATGTAACCTTGTGATATATTTATCCTATGGTAAATATATACATATTGATGCGTGGGTTCGGGGTCGAGAAAACTTCCTTTTCTACGAGCAAGCTTTTCAACCCTCTAGGCAGTGAACCTAATCGTTGTAGTGTAGTATGGGGTAAGCCTCGGGGATTGATATCGTTCTCTGAGGAATAAGAATGCTAGAAAGAATTTTATGTCGGAAGGTGGGTTGAGGATGATTCTTTTTATTTATTTTTTATGTTTTTAGAAAGCAAGAATAAAATCTTGGGGTATATGATTGGGGTGGTACTTCACCGATTTCACTACTTATTAATTATCTAATTTAACTAAATACTACGGATAGTTTATGCTAATTGAGGTGTGCTCGTATGGTGATTAAAGATATGTTCATTTAGATACTATTACTCCCAAGTTATCTTTTATTGGTCGGTTGAATTGTCATGTCCTTTATCTTAACGCATTGTATTCCTATAAGTCGTAAGGGGTGCGTATTCCCTAGTTCTATGAGGTTATCTCTCCTATAGGATTCACGGGATCGGCAAGCACAAGGCTATTTCACCCGAGCACCCTATCGTACTCAAGCATACTCATGCATTAAATACAACGAAAGCCTAGTTGCACTCCTAAGCCAATATCAACTAAGACAAGAAACAACCTAACAACAATCAATAACTAGGTTTCATATATATAAGTAAACACACAAGTAATTTAGCTAGACATATTAAACAAGCAAGCATACACACAATCAATTGAACACGGGGTAGACATAATGATAAATTGGATTAACAAACTTATTTTGATGTGTAAAATAGGGTATGGGACCCTAGAATACTGTCCAAGTCCGACTACAACTGAGTTAGGGTTTGCTCTCCAAAATTCTACGTCTTAAAATACAGAAAAATTGAATTTTATATATAGATTTACAATCGCGACGACGTCGCCTTTTACTAGCGACGCCGTCAGGTCGTTGTCATTAGGGTTTCGTCTTGGCCAAGTCATCGATGGGACGACGTCACTTGAGAGTTTGTGATGTTGTCGGTCTTTAGTTGTGACGTCGTCTTAGTCTTAGATCTAGGGCGTCTGGAGTGAAACTTGTGAGTGACGCCCTCCATATATTAGGCGTGACGCCATCAGGCTTTAGGACCGAATTCGCTGAGTCGTCACGTGCAATTTTGATCAAGTCTTTATAGAGGACACGCTTTGGATGGGACGTCACGTTCTCACGAAACCTTGAGTGTCTTCGATCTTGACTTTGCCATTTTCTTCATGTTTTGCTCCTTTTCGTCCAAATATGCTTCATTCCGCAGCTTGCTTCCAATAGACCTAAAAAGTGAAAAGGAAAGATTTTAAGCAAGAACGGATATAAATGTGTCGAATAGGCTTAAATGAACCCTAAAAGCGTACATTTTAAGTCCTTATCAAATATCCCTATACTTGGTATTTGCTTGTCCTCAAGCAAATGTGCTTTTGACCAATCAATTTATAAGTTATGGGGTATGAAGCATTGGTTTAAAATAGTTTACAAGTAAGAACGCCACAATAGTCATAACAAGCACGAAAATCATATACTAGCACCTCACAAGTGATGTTTGGATTCTCTCATCTCTCGGGTTTATATGAAATATAATATGAATGGAAATGTAAAATAAACACTCATTACCTGGCATAGTACATAGATTACCATAAGCTTGAGAATAGATCAAACCACCACCGCTTTGGCGTAAGCACCTGGAATAACTATCTAAGATGTCTTTACAAGGGTTCTAACGTTAGGATTAGGGTAGGGAAGTAAAGGGTTTTGTTGGATAAAGGATATTTAGTGGTGGCAAGTCAAAAATCTTATGTCACAAGCATGTAAAGCGTGGCGTTGTTAAGCCAAGACTCGACTAACTAACACTAGATAACTTGAAATAAAACAAACATAATTTTAAAAACATAAACATAAAGATAGATGTAGGATGATAGCCCGTATGTTTTTTTTTCAACTCTTTTTCCTTTTTTTTTTTTTTTTTTTTCTTTTTTTCGATTTTTTCATACCTTTTACTCTACCATCCTCTACGATAACATCAAAATATAAGGGATTTATAGGAGCATCCCTACACTTGAGTTTTTATTTCTCTAATACTAATTGACCCGATTTGAAAAGATCAAAACACTTGGAGTATTTAATTACGTAGACAAAGGGAATTTGAATTTATCGTTCTTTCCCGTTACTCCATAAATATTACTTTTACCCATGAGTCCCAATCGTCCCAAAACTGTGTACAAAATATATGACTCGACTTAGTAACCATGCAAGTAGCTAGATAATTGAACTAAGGGTTTAATAATGATAACAATAATGCTATAAAGATGAGTTCATACAAGGTAGGCTAAGGCGATTTGGGTGTACATTTGGGGGTGGATTGTAAACAATGCTCTTCATTGATATTCCAAAAAACCGAAACATCACGAGAACCGCGAAAAGGATAGGCTCTGAAGGGTTAACTAGGGGTATCGTGTACTAAAGATGAGTACATCGTGTGGGGTAATTACTCAACCAATGTGGAAGATGTAATTTTAATACATGTTTCAAACAAGGGTTATCATAATGCCTCTTATCATTTAGTTGCTCCTAACTACACAAGTGTAGTCTCACTAGCGATCTCGGAATGCATCACAAAACAAGTTCTAGAATCTACTATACTACCGGTACACTCACTAAGCATTAAAGGTGAATGCTTTTATTCCTAAAAATCTAGGGGAGAACCTTACATTTTTGGGGTGGAATTTGAGTGGTAAACGGTTTTTGTGCTAGTCATATAATTCCTATCCGTGAGACGCTTTATTAAGACTAAAGTTTAGCTCGTAAATGTCAAAAAAAAAATTAATTTAGTGCTAAAATTGCCCTAACCAATATTTCTCATAGTTTATTACATAAATTACCAAGGACAAGACAAATGATCAAGTGAGTGAATAGTTTCTAAGTTTCCGTTTTATTCTCCCTCCCTACACCTAAACTAAACATTGTCCCCAATGTTCCCCGAAAGCATCAAAGTTATGATAAAGGAAGGTAAGTAAGGAAAAGAAACTAGTACTCCCCTGATTAGCTCGGTAGGATATGTGCGAAGTTGCGGTTAAATTCTCATCCAAGAATAATGCATAAGTAATAAGCTTCATCCAATATGTGTTTCTTCTTCTTGTCCAACATAACCTGCACACTTATAAGAAAACAACGAAACATTCGCGTAAAATCGGTGGTAAAAATATATATGACACACAACTACACTAGAAAGCAAGTAAGATATAATGCTTGTGGAATGGATGTTTGCGCTTTTCTAGAAAATTAAAACACTGGAATTTTCAAAATTTATAAACCGCACGAAAATGAAACCGAGCATTCTGTTTACATAACCGATGTCGTCAGCTTTAATCTCGACGCCGTCAGTTGTCTGACAAAACCGGTCTCACGCTTTTTTCGAAAATTACATCATTGAAACTCGGAAAAATTCCTGCAAAACATCAATTATGACTCGATACAAGCATTTGACTCTAACAAACACACATAAATATCAATTTCAATAGTTGTAATTCTCATGTTCATGTTCTTAAAAACTTATGTGATCTTCCCTACACTTATCCTTTTGTAAAATATCTTTATATGTAATTAAGACGAGGTTAAAGACAAAATAAAACATTTTCATAAAGTCTAACATGAGAATAAACAACAATGAAAAATATATAAAACACACAAATTGAAAAACAAAACAAGCAAACAATTAAGCATGGGTTGCCTCCAACGAAGCGCTTTTCTTTATTTATGAGTCTTGTAGCTAGACTCAATTGCTGTTCTACTTTCCATATCTTAGATGCCCATTCAATGCCTTGACTCGCCTTCATCACGAATGTATTCGAGGCCTAACTCTAGACAAGCGGTGTAGTAAACTTTATCCTTACAATCAACCTCAAAAGCTGGAATATTGTCCACATCTAACTCATCAATGCCCTTAAACTTTTTATTTTTGTAAGGCATTATATATTTAACACATTCGGTCTCATTTAAGAACATGGCTATTCATTCCTCTTGATCATAAATCATCATGGATTCCTCAATAAATAGTCTTCCAAGTATCACATCTCCTAGGAATCCATCAATGATTCCTTTAACATCTTCCAAAATCATGAAATCACACCTATATGTGAAATTACCTACAAAGACATGCAACCCTCTAGCTCTCCCAACATAGTTACTTAATTTCCTAGGATAAAAGAGGTCTCTCCTAGGTCCTAGCTTTTCGCTCATGATCCAATTGTAATAGAGAATAGACATTACGTTCATGGGCGCCTTATATTCTATGTAAGTTTGATTCCTATACAAGTATCCAATCATGCATGGTATCTTAATATTTCTAGGTCACCCTTTTTATACATGGCTCGAAGGTGGTCGCGGATAGTTAACTACGTTATAATGATAGGCGATTTCCTTTCCATTAGGGTATGAATTAAAATACTCATTAAGTTCCTCTTCCTCACTACCCTTCATAATTTTAATACTTTATAATCTCCTTCCCAAGTTCATCATCCGAATCATCACTCGCGGTTGAATTGCTATTTATAGTACTAGACGTTTCTTCAAGGGCTTTCTCAAGTGCGCTTTCAATTATCCTATTCAATTTCTTAAGTTCTCCAACTTCACTAAAGATACGAGCGCTGATATGTGTCTAAATACACATATATTTTATAGTGTTTAAACCCACAAAAACAGCCAAAAACACACAAATGACTTTATAAATGTTACAAATATCATGAAAATGTGTTTTATGTGAATCGGTACAAAAAGAATTGAAACAGTTTGATTCTCGATAATGATGGTTTCATTGAAGCCTATTGTGATTCTCTTGAATCAATGGTTTCGCCAAGATATAATGCGCCGATGGTTTCTTGAAGGCATACGTTTCAACAGATACTTCCACTAAAATATCCGGTCCCTAAATAATATCCGTCAAAACCACCCTCCACCTTGCTGGTTTTTGCCACCGCTACCACCTTTTTCTCCACCATCCTTTCACCTATACCACCCACAATCAATAAATGCATTCTCACCACAAACACTTCACCTCACCTCACATACCTGCTTTTGCTATCAACTCTACCACTTGACCTCTAAACCCACCAAACATGTCCCTCTGCACCTCTACAAGTGAACAAGAAGCATTAATTGTTGCAGAATCGCCTCAATCTACTAGTATTACTTTTGGCGCCAAAAGTGAATTCAAAGGCTAGGATCATCTCTCCAATCAATGGTCAAAATTAAAGTGGGATTTTACGAGGAAGATGGTGGGAACTCAAATGACTATAAATACCGTAGGAGAGGCAAGAGAAGAAGTTACTTTTGGCTAGCCATTGGTCGTGTAGTATAAAATTTAAATGCTTTCTTTAGATTAAATACCTTTGGATTAGCCTAGGTCACGTAGTTAATTTAGTTTATCTTTCTTTAATTTCAAGTCATTTTATTGCTTTCAATGTTGTATTTTCATCAAATTAGTGTAATGAAACTTTATTTTCGCTCAATTTCAAGTATCATTTCGCCAAGTTTTTGCTTAATTACCTTTAATTTTCATGTCATTTCAATTTCATGTTATGAAGTTGTTTAATGGACTCTTTAAGCTCACATAAGCTCCTGACAAAAGTTTTAAAGCTTTTAGAAACCTTAAAACAAGTTTAGTCTTTAAAATTCAGAAAAACACTAAAAAATCAAGAAAAACAATGAAAATCCAAAAATCATAAAGTGATCTTGGTGAAACCGCATGGAGCAAGGTTAATTGTGGATTGCCTTTGGTTTAAAGCTTTGTGGAAAGCCTTAGGATGTGTTCTGTGGCCATGGTTCTCGGCCAGCAGATTCACTTGTAAGCCCTTTTATCATGTTTTGCAATTTGTCGTTTCATCCTTTTCATGCTTTAATTTTATGTTTTCTTGTTTCTTTGTTGTTATTTAGTGTTATTATAGCATAATCTTAGGTTGTTATGTTTTGGATTTGATTGTGGTTTGATTTGGCATTTGGACCATCAATATGCTAGTTTTTGACAATCCTAGGTTTGAACATTTGTGACTACTTGTTTATGCTTAAAAGGTTCGATTTGACACATTGTGACCCTGGATTTGATGAAATTGGTTTACATAGTCTTATGCTTTGAAAACCTCAAAATCCATTTAAAGGTTGTTTGGATTTGATAATGAAACGTGTTTAGGGTGTGTTTGTGGTTGCTCTTGTTTGATGTACTCTATATGGCCTAAGTAACTCAGTGAAATACTAACCAAAGGGTGTAGCATGGTAGAAAGTCAATTTGACACTTGACAATCTCATTATGAGCACTGTGAGGTTGTTAGATCCTAGAATCTTGCATACTTGTTTAAATCTTGTTTATCTTTGTTTCTTTCCTGTTCTTATAGCTTATTATAACTTAATTAATCAGTAGTTTAAGTTCTTAATTCATATTAGTCAACTTATGTGTTTTAAGTAAAAGTCAAATTTTTAGTTTTCCTGTTTTTGATTTGATTGTTTATTTTCCGTGTCTTTGTCATTTAATTTCATAATCTGTGCTTTTAGGATATTGTAGCTTTGTTGCTAATCTTGTTTATTGCATTTTGTTTATTTTGTTTTCCATGTTTAACTCGCTTATTTTATAGCTTTTTATAGTTTGTTTGCCACATGCACAAGTTTAGTTAAGTTCATAAGCTTGTGAAGCTTTATGACTTAGCCCTAGCTTGTGCACTTGACCGCTTTGGTTGCTGTGTGGCTTATTTGTTATGTTTATGCTTGCTTTTACATTTGTAGCTAATTAGATAGCTTTTTCACCTCTTATTTTGTTCCAACTAAACTCCTTCCATCGAAGCAAACAATGGAGGTTGAGTGATTCTCTTAAGCTTATGGAAAGTTCCTCATTGAACTTGAGCTTGTGATCTTTGGCTTCATGTGAGGCTAACCAATCATACTCGGTGTTTCAAGGTTTGTTGAGCTCTCATAAGCTCATTTGATAAGTTAATTTAGAGCTTGTTGTTTGCCCATTCTCAGCAGCCATCGAGAACTCATGAACTTACACCATTACCAACAACTAAAAAGCTCCTTAGTGATCATAAGCTTGTGAGATTTAGTTCCCGTGGAGCTTATCCGCCCAACTTTAAGATCCTATGCTTAATTTTCCCATTGTAGCCTATTTACTAGGGTCAAGTAGCTTATACTTATCGCAAGAAGATTTGCAATGGTTCGGAGATTCGGATTCTCATTGAATTGCTTATTAGCTTATTACAAGCTTATTTGATGAAATCCAAGACACATGCTTGTTTATACTTGTTCATATCACTTGTACTTATATTACTTTTCCTTTTATTTCTGTGGAGCTTATACAGCTTATTCAAGCCTTCACTCCATCCAAGTTAAGCTCAAAAGCTTAACTGCTAAACCTTAAGCTCACACTACCACACCCATTTTATTGTTTATATTTATCCATTGGACTTGTGTTTATCTTATTTTATCTTTTGTTTCCTGTTTATAGCTTTTTCCAAGCTTATTTCAAGCTTAAACTCCACTATGAAGCCAAAAGCTTAACTGTTGGACTCATAAGCCCACAATTTGCTTATTTTTAGGTTTGTAAGTTTTGTTTTCATTAAACTTGTTCATATTCAGTACATATTGATTTTTCAGATTTTTCAGATTCTTTATTTTATTTATTTAAGATAATTTTAGATTTTCTTATTATTTAATTCGTTATTAAATACATTTAATTCATTTTTAATTTATATTAATTAATTTAATAGTGTAAAAACTTATTTTCCAATAATATCTTTTAGGTTTTTAGGTTCCTGATTGCACGTTTTTAACGACATAGCTGTGACAGAGCTATTACTATTCACATTCCTAGTGTTAGTCAATCGACATCGCTTTTTTGTATATTCAATATCATTTTAGCACACACATGTTCTCAAATGTTCACACCTCGTTGGGACTTAACGACCCGGGAATTCATTATATTCTCTGATCTTCATTGTATTTGTGTCTGAACTGTTTTAAGTTTCTTACGGTTGGCCATTCACAAGTGGCTGGCTTGCGTGAGATAACTTGACGGTTTAGCACAGATCAAGCGCGAAGTTGGTTGGCATAGGTCCGATCAAGTGGTGGGTTTTGTGATGGATGTTTGGTGGTGGATTGTCACCCATAGTGATAAGTGACAAAGTTACGAACAAAAACACGAAGAATGGGGATAGACTACAAGAAAGCTAATTAAAATGAGAAAAAATCTTCCTTGATAGGAATCAAGTAAGGGAACCTAAACGAGATAGAATTCTAACTAGCTATTCTATTCCCCGGAAGCGGCACCAAAAACTTGATGCGTGGGTTCGGGGTTGAGAAAACCACTTTTTCTACGAGCAAGATTTTAAACCCTCTAGGCAGTGAACCTAATCGTTTTAGTGTAGTATGGGGTAAGCCTCGGGGATTGATATCATTCTCTAGAGGAATAGGAATGCTAGAAAGAATTTTATGTCGAGAAGGTGGGGTTGAGGGTTATTTTTTTTTATTTTTTTTTAATGTTTTTTAGAAAGCAAGAGTAAAATCTCGGGGTATATGACTAGGGTGGTACTTCACCGATTTCACTACTTCTATTAATTATCGAATTTAACTAATTACTACGGATAGTTTATGCTAATTGAGGTATGCTCGTATGGTGATTAAAGATGTGTTCACTTAGATACTATTACTCCCTAGTTATCTTTTATTGGTCGGTTGAATTGTCACGTCCTTTATCTTAACGCATTGTATTCCTATAAGTCGTAGGGGGTGCGTATTCCCTAGTTCTATGAGGTTATCTCTCCTATAGGATTCACGGGATCGGCAAGCACAAGGCTATTTCACCCGAGCACCCTATCGTACTCAAGCATACTCATGCATTAAATACAACGAAAGCCTAGTTGCACTCCTAAGCCTATATCAATTAAGACAAGAAACAACCTAACAACAATCAATAACTTGGTTTCATAGATCTAAGCAAACACACAAGTAATTTAGCTAGACATGTTAAACAAGCAAGCATACACATAATCAATTGAACATGGGGTAGACATAATGATAAATTAGATTAACAAACTTATCTTGATGTGTAAAATAAGGTATGAGACCCTAGAATACTATCCAAGTTGGACTACAACTGAGTTAGGGTTTGATCTCCAAAATTCTACCTCTTAAAATACAGAAAAATTGAATTCTATATATAGATTTACAATCGCGACGGCGCCGCCTTTTGCTACGCGCGTCAGTCGCCGTCATTAGGGTTTCGCTCGCCAAGTCATCGATGGGACGGCGTCACTTGAGAGTTGTGACGCCGCCGGTCTTTAGTTGTGACGTCGCCTTAGTCTTAGATCCGGGCGCCTGAGTGAAACTTGTGAGTGACGCCCATATATTAGGCGTGACGCCGAGCTTTAGGACCGTGAATTCACCGAGCCGTCATGCGCTTTTGATCAAGTATTTATAGAGGACGGGCGCCGCTTTTGGATGGGACGCCTGTGTTCTCACGAGCGACTTTGAGTGTCTTCGATCTTAACTTTGCCATTTTCTTCATGTTTTTGCTCCTTTTCGTCCAAATATGCTTCATTCCAGCAGTTTGCTTTCAAAAGACCTAAAAAGTAAAAAGGAACGATTTTAAACAGTAACGGATATAAAATGTGTCGAAATAGGGCTTAAATAACCCACTAAAAGCGTACGTTTTAAATCCTTATCACATATTAAAAAAGTTATCTGGAAAAAAAGAACTTTAAAAACCAAAAAAAGCAAACCAAAAAAAATGAAACCGACCAACATCGAGACCGCAAAAACAGCTTAGTTACGGACTCTCATTTTTGTAAAAATCGCGGTTTCAGTTTGGTTTTTACAACAAAAACGTATCAACCCGCACCATGCTCACCCATAGTTAAAAGGTATGTTTAGCGATCTTGTCGTAATAGTAAAAAGTTAGTAGAGGCATAAAATTGTTTATATTATAAAAGTGAATTGCATAGTAGTTGTAATTAAATTGCAACTTATAAAATAAAGTAAAAGTATTATTAATACAAATAAGCCGTAAAAACGTTTATTTATATTTTACGATCTTCTAATGTTTTGTTGATAACAAACCTAAAATCATTTTAACGAAATAAGGGTGATGAAAGATGAGGGGTGAGTTAAAATGACCCTAACTCTAATATCTATAGTTTATATACCCATAAAGTTAACAAATCAAAGTGTAAGGGTGATGAAAGATGAGGGGGCGTGGGGTAAAAATCACCACAGGGACCAAAACTGTAATTTTCGTAATCTTTTATGATATTGTGGTTCGGGTCTCATTTGGACTAGCAAACGTTCGATTCAACTAACAAAATTACGTCATTTCGTTCCAAATAACTTTTCCAATAAAAATGAGTATTCACATGACTAGTTTCTCGTAAATAATTCCATAATCAATTCAAATCGCTTAACAAGTTTACGGTTGTGCCAGTACGCGTTGTGTGCAGTTTCCACGTTTCGTGAGATAACTTCTTGTTCTCAAGTCAAATGAGCTCGGAAAAGTTCTTAAAAGAAAACTAAGGATAATTCCTTGTAAAAACTAAGTCTGGAAAATTGCGGGTTGTTACAGACTACCCTATTTAAAGGAATCACGTCCTCGCGATTCAATTCAAGTTACCCGTTGGGATTGAAAAGAGATGAAGATACTTTCGCTTGATTTCATCTTCACGTTCCCACGTGAACTCAGGACCTCTCTTAGAGTTCCAATAAAGTTTAGGCTTTCATCAATCTGAATCTCTTCCAGAGGAATAACAATTGTCTCATCAGCAAGACATTTCTTCATATCACACACGTGAAAATGTTATGAACACTGCTAAGTTCTTACAGTAGCTCGAGTCTGTAAGCCATCGGTCAAATCCTAGCAAGGATTTTGAAAGGACCAACATAGTGAGGATTAAGCTTTCCATGTTTACCAAAACGTAACACACGTTTACCAAAACGTAACACAATTTTACCAAAACGTAACACAATTTTACCAAAACGTAACACATGTGGTCTCATGGCATGTAGATTTTGTCTATTTGAAGTAGGTGAATGAACTCGAGTAGTTGTTGATGAAGAGGAACCATTCGCAGGTTCATTGGTTGTATGTGTAGAACATGTTCCAGCTGTAGTATGCATACGCATATGTTCAATAGGTATATGAGTATCATGTTCATCATGTTCTGAAAACAGGTGCACCAACTGTCTCTGGTTCATGGAAGTTTTCTGTACCTGTAATACGTGGATAATGTTAGGAATAAGCAAAATTGTTCTATGATAAATGGGCCATTTTCTTTTGGAGTAGTCAATGTTAACGTACATAACAAATTCATTATTGCAGGACTCTCCATGGAAGATGACTGTATAATTCTTTTCTTTTTCATCGTCTCTGATTCAGTAGGCACATAAACATCATAAACAGGCCTATTTCCTTTATCATTTGAGTGACTGTATTGCATCGACACTTCACCAATAGCGTATAACATTATTCCCCGACTATTTAAAGTTTCGCATCAGAGCGTAAAAAAAATGTGAGGAATCAACAAAGGCAATCTATCTGTATAAGGAACGGTGCAATATTTTCTTTAAAAAGTGGGATCGCCATATACAAAAAGGTCCATTAGTGCAGAAGTCCCCATGGAATATGTCCCATTGTTTTTAGCTCTTTTACTTGACTGCAACTGAGACGTGTCATAAATATCAGGAACAAGACGTTTGCCTTTTTCTACTTGGAATGTAGGATTCACAGATACATGGTTTTCGTTTGAAGTAGGTGTGTATGTCTGGCTAGTAATTCCCGTATGGATATTGGCTGAAAGCATAAAATGAACGAAAAATAAGCCAAGTTCAATAAACAAAAAGATGAAGCTGGAAAATAAGGTAGATACAAAAAGGATGTGATTTTTATACTTACATTCGTTTGTCTCTTGTAGATGAATAGGCGCATAAGTAAGCAGTGTGTGACAACCATTGGTATTGGTCTTTCGTTGTTCGTTGGAAGTAAGTAAACTTTGTATCGGTGGGCTGCATTTGAGTTTGTACTTTGGATACTCCATCGGTTACAAAAGACGCAACTGTATCGTTGTATAACCGTCGATTTACGTGGCCTTTGTCTTTCGAGATTAAACATTGAGAATGAACCCCTTCTCCAACAGAATCAACCCTAGGTATGGCTTTTTTTTCGAGCGCATATTATAAACACTAACTTTTAACTGTTTTTATTTGAGGGCTAATACGCACGAACCCACTAAAAAGGAAATAGGTAACAATCGACAAATACATGGTGCTTCATTGTGATTGCATAAAATGGCATTCTATTTAGGCATTAGTATTATTGTGATTGGAAACTGTTTATAAGTTTCGTGCACGGAAAAAAAGCAAAGAGATTAAGCAAATAGCATCAGTGAATGCATGAGTATCATGATATAGACTACGTTTTCATGCAAGTGGTTAAAGTTAGCATGCAAATGTAACATTAGAACAACATGTATTCAACATGTTTACATCTCAGAATCAGAAATCATGTAGGCATACAAACCGAAATCAAAATTACAGAAACATAATAAACCTTCAAAACATAGCATTATAAATATGAGTATACCTTGTTTGAAACTGGAGTTTTTTTTTTTCTTTCCTTGTTTTGCCTGCAATTGTAACATATACTTTTGGACACAACAATAAGAACAGGAGAAAGAGCAATGCAGATGAAGGAAACTTGAAACATGCCTCTTCCAATAAAATTTGAGACACTTCAGTGGTTATTTTTTGCCCGTTTTTTTTTCTCCTTTTTTTCTTGATCAACTGATTAGTTCAGGTTGCTTAGTATAAGACGATGGAGAAGGTTCTATTACCATCCAAAATGTAGCCGTTAGATGATGGATAACAATGTACTTTTAAGGTAAGCATAGCCATTGATTGAATATTGGTGGAAAACTTGATCTCATACATTAGATGGTGGACATGTAACATCTAACTTATCATGTTTTTGGACAATTTGGGGTGTCATGGACTGGTCATCGAGAAGGCACTTAGAAGGCCAATATGTTAGCCCTTCATAGCCAACCCAACAACTTTTTGGTCGGAAAAAGCTGGTGCAAACGACGTAGTCTTCAACCATGTTTAATCTATATATTAATCACCTTTTTTTTTGTAAAGGGAAATTTCCAGGTAAAACATATTACTCCAAAAAAACATTTAGTACAACGGATGAAAGTGAATTCTTTCATCTCGGCCCATTACATAGGCAAAACCAATCACCTATAGTGCTACAAACCTACACACTACATAGAAAGGCAAGCGAATCTTATGAAAAACCAAAGCAAGAGCAACTACTTCCTAACACGACTCTTAAGCCAGATATCAAACTGGTCACAAAAAGCCTCCATTTTCCTAGGTAAGTCATAGACCTGAGCCTCGTATCCGTCAGAAAAATCAAAATCATCAGCTTCTAGTTGTTGACCTCCTCCAGACGAGGACATACCCTAGCCATATCATCATCAGGTTCAAATACTTCATCCTCGACTCACCAAGCTCACCAAACTCAAAAGTCCCAAGACAAATCAGGTTTGCTAGACCAAATGCCAGTTTTCCTGAGTATCTTCTTGGAAAGAGCCTCCACTTTCCAATTGCAATCTTCAGGTTCCTTTGCCTCCATAGCACTAGGAGGCTTAATAGTTGGGTCGCTAGATTTATTCTCGCAATTCGCCATTTTCGCTCACTGTTCCGTCTCGTGATAACCCGTGGTTTTCAAATTACACATTCTTCATCCTCTACCATTTCATTCAAGACGTCGAAAGTGTTTGACACAGAATATTCGCTCCACCACAAGCGATTATGTGTAGTGGCATCACCCTTGTCATTTGGCCTCGATACATTCGGACCGAATTAGATGGAACATTATGTTCCTTAGGACCAGAGGTAGAAACAACCCCATGATCATTAGCCGGTTTAGCAACGGGCCGGTAGAAATCCGGCTTTGGTTTATTAAGTCTGATTCCACCGACTGGACGGGATTTAGGCTGATTAGAATCAGCCTTGTGACTATTATTCTTCCCTTTGTTTCCCTCTTATGTGACATCCATAAAACCATCATTTTGCACATCCACGGTTAGATCACTCTTTTCCGGATCCACCACCTCGTTAGGGCAGCTTGATGAACACAATATACAACCATCATTTAGTAGTATTAAATAATACTAAATCACTTGATGAACACAATATACAAATTCATGAAATTTTGAATATTATACATGATCGCCAAATTCAAATCATTTAGAGTCTCAATCATTTAATAAGTTCTATCAAGAAAGAAATATTATGACTTTGTTTCTTTATTTATATACATGCGTGTCGCTCAACTGATTGTGTCTGGTATCTTTCTTTCGCTTTGGTTAGGGATTTGATGCTCTCAGAATAATCGAACCTTTTTACATAGTAATGAAGTCTATTTATCATCGATCCGAAGAATAAGCAAAAACTTGTATCATATATATCATATAACTTTGTGTTAATTACATAAATCGTTCTTGTGGTTTGGCAAAAATTACGGATCTTGTCCTTGTGGTTTTTTTAAGCGGTTTATGTCCCTGTGTTTTTTTTTTACGGATCCAATCCAAATTTTGAATCGAGTCCAAACAGGCGTTAAAAAACAACCTAACTTGCAGTTTCTCCATAACTAAAGGGCTGAGTTTTTTAATTTTGGTTTCACTCTTAAAAAAAACCCATGGACGATTTTATCAAATTTACTCTTAAAAAAAGAAGAAGAATGATTTAAAGTTTATTATACGATTTTTTTAAATTTGATTATAATAATTTTAAATTAAAAAAAAAAACGGTTTTAATTTTTTTTCTTAATTTTGTTAAAAAAAAGTTTAAAATTTTACATTTTCGTGCATTTTTATACGTTTTCATTCGTTTTTATACGTCTTCTACGTTTATATACGTTTTCATTTGTTTTTGAATATTTTCATCCATTTTTGTATATTTTTATACGTTTTAATATGTGTTCATCCATTTTTAAACGTTGTCTGCTTTTATATGTTTTATCCATTTTATATGCTTACACGATTTTTTAGGGTGAGCACAAAACCGAAAACCGAATCGAAACCGAAAAAGCCGAACCGAAAAACCGCCCATTTGACAAACCGATGGCGGTGGTTTTGAATTTTATAAAACCGAATGTTTGGGGCGGTTTTTGGTTTCATAAGAAAACCGAACCGAGAAAACCGCCCGCCTACCTTTTTATATGTTTTATATAATTTTATCTATATAAAAGATTTGCTATTTAATTTTAAAATTTAAGTATAAAACTTTATCTCGTTAAAAAATGTGTTGTTTACTATTTATACATTAAAACTTGTTTTATTTATAGATATTATATCGTGTTTTCGAACAATAGTGTTCTTTGAAAATTTCCTATAATTCTCGTAGCGTTTAACGAAAAGTGCAAAGCCGCAAAGACGTGCATTTTATATTTTAGATTGATGTTTGGTTGTTTTGTACGTTTTTTCGACGCTTTGGATTACTAGATAATATGCTATTATTAGTATTTGTTTAAATATTTTTGCTTGAGAAGTTAGAATTGTAAACTTCATATAAGATTAAAACTTGCTTGTTTTCAAGTAAGAAAACCGAATAAAACCGAATCGAACCGATTCAATGTCGAAACCAAAACCAAAACCGAAACCAAACGGTTTGTAGTTTCAAAACCGAAATACACGGTTCGGTTTTTGGTTTTACCATAAACCGCCCCACCCCGCCCCCATGCTCACCCCTACGATTTTTGTACAATTTCATCCGCTTTTATACTTTTTTTTTTTTCGCTTTTGGACGTTATTGCACGCTTTTATCCGTTATTATATGATTTTTTTCGTTTTCGACGTTATTATACTTTTTATCTATTTTGCACGCTTTTTTGTTTTTGCACGCTTTATAAACGATAAAATGAACAAAACATATGAAAACTTATAAACTTACAAAAGCGTAAAACGGATAGAACTATAAGAAAATGTATGAAAACAACGATAAAAATGATCAAACGCATAAAACGAATAATGACGCCCAAAACAAAAAAAAAAATTGTAGAAAAACATCCAAAAATCTTATAAAACGCATAAAACAAAGATAAAACGCATAAACAAATTTTATAATAAAATTCAATAAAAAGTTAAAAAGTTTTTAAAAATTATTTTAATAAAATTAAATTTATTTTTTACTTTATTTATATATATTTTTTAATAAAATTTAAATTTAAAAAAATGTATTATAATAAAATTAAATTAACATTTTTAAAAAATTATTATAATTTTTAATAAAACTTAAAAAATGTTTAAAAAGGTTTTTTTTTTTTTTTTTTTTTTTTTTTTTTTTTTTAAGAGTAAATTACATAAATCCTCCTTGTGGTTTGTATTTTGAGAGAAAACCTTAAATTACAAGGTTAGCCCTCACGTTAGTTCATCTAAGTTAAGTTATGTCATTTTTAACGCTTGTTTGACTGGGGTCAAAATTTGACTTGGTCCAGAAAATAAAAACCACAGGGATATGACCCGCTTAAAAAAAACCCACAGAGACAAGATCTGTAATTTTTGCCAAACCACAAGGACGGTGTATGTAATTAAATCTATAACTTTTAACACATAATTTTCTTGCGATCGTAATTATGGAAATAAAAATGAAACGTACTCATGAGCGACGAATCAAGTATATGATTGGCAAAAAGAACATGATCAGTTTGATTCATGCTTCAAGTCTCCGTTGAACGCTTTTGAATCCTGACTATACTATACAAACTTGACAATAAGATTAAGAACAATGTCACTGCAACGGTAGACATTATGGGACCTCGACCCACCTTGAAACAATCCAACACGAAATCGCTAGTCTTCTTAAAGGTGTCCTAAACGGAAGGACATTTATTTAGACTACCAAGAGAATACACAAAAGAGGTGCCATTTTTCCAGATTTGCCTAAAATCTTGTAGCAAATGGGAACTGAATACTTAATGAAATTAACAGGATAACATAAATACCATAATATGAACTGATGGTGATGGGGTTTCCTACCATGAAATGTGATCTAATAGAAAGAAATCAAATTCTAAAAAGCCTAGAAAACAATCTACACCGTCCAAATATAACCAAGCCAGGAAATTCGAGAGAGGCAGTTTTGTAATATATATTTTTTTCCCCATTCCTTCATCTTCCATACTCATCGTCCCTGGATCTCATCCATATGATAAAATACCACCAATTTTAATCCATCAATTGATTAGGATTCACTAATTAAGCAATACTTAAGGCTCCATTTTGGCTTATGAAGAATGGTTTTACCTTCGACTTTGTCTAAGAAAGATTGAAACTTGTTTTAGGGCTTCAAAGTTGTTAATGAATTGGAGACATGAGTGAATCACATATTTAGTTCTTACCCTTATATACAAACTCTTTTAACTTTCAGAAACTTCTTTAAATGATAACTTGATAATATGCAAACTTATATCAAAATCAAACATTCGAACCTTTTTCATCAGCAATGCAGTTGACTTTCTGAAGAAGTCAACTCTGCTGCATGAAACCAGTTCCATGTACTGTAACAAAGAAGCTGAGTTTGTAGCATCAAAGCTTGCTGTCATGTCCTGTACGTGTATGTGGTCAGTACTGAAGCGGTTTTAGTTATAAGCAACAGTTTTGTGTTAGATCAGTTTTACCATGTCAAACTATTGTCGGAATTTTACATTCTACAGTTTGAAGCCCGACCATGACAAAGACAACACATGACTACTCAATGACTTTCAAAATACAAATAGTTGATGCTCTGATAATTCCGTATCGCTGAAATATGTTTGTCGGTTCAATTTCATAAAATCTCAGTAAAATTCAATGAAAGCCAATAGTTTGACTCAAAAATCAGATGCTTTTATGTTTAATGATTTCATCCAAATGTAGAGCTTATTTATGTGATCATACATAACTTATAACACTTTCTTAAGTTTATTATTTACATGATTTCTGTTCATTTTCATCAAGAAAAGAGTTTGACTTTCTTAGAAGTCAACTTCAAATTCTACTATGATTCACAATAATTAGTACAAAATCCAAAATGGGGATTATAATGTAATCTAACAGTTTAATTAAAAGTACTAATATAGTAATATTGAAAGATAAAAGAAATCATAATTTGAAACACTTAATTACAAATGATAGTACTTTTGGAAGTGTACCAGAGAAAATCATGAATGACCAAAACAGATTTGAGTGAGAGACACTTGAAAATAATCAACAATCAACAATGATCCTTTGCTTCAATTAAGTGACGCGATGAAGAATCTAAGCACGCGAAACAATCAACAATGCCTGGGGAAAAAACATAAACAATTACATCAAGCTAGAAAAATAACGCTTGAATGGGACAAATGTCAGGATCGAAAGTAAAAACAGACACATTAGTTGTTGTCATGTAAGCGATCAATACAAAAACAGAGACGGGGAATGTACCTGTTATTTATGTATTATTGCGTCATGAATAGGCTGCTGCTTATATTTCCCATGAGTATATCGCTTGTAGACCTTTGGTGAAATTACACACTTTATCTTACCCATGTTGTTTGGAATATCTCGTAAACGGTTACACTCCGTTATGGTTAGCGTCTCCAAAGATTCTATTCGGCCAAGATCATCGGGTAACTTCTCAAGAAGCAAACATGATTTAAGTTTGAGAGATTTGAGATGTTTCAACTTACAAATGCTATCTGGAAGATTTCTAACATTTGTAGATGAAAAAGTTAGCTCCTCTAGACATTCTAACTGGTCAAGATCCCGGGGTACCTCTGGAATACTGCCTTCAAGTGTAAGCTTTCTTAAACCTCGTAATCCACAAATGCTTCTTGAAAAACTCCCAAAGTTTGTACAAGCACACAGACCTATGGAAATAAGCCTTTCAAGATTTCCAAACGATGAAGCTAGATCTTCTTTATAATAACATTCAAACCGAAACTTTGGAGAATCATTGTCGGAGTGCAATGGGCAAACATCTGTGGGTTCTGCAATCAGACGTAACTCAGATAAAGCCTTATTCCGTTTAACAAACTCAAAAGACTTAAACCTCCCACATCCAATGGGAGTATTAATCTCTACCAAATCATAACAATTTTCAAGATCTAAGTATTTGAGATTTGGAGTCAGCCCAAGGTCAAGGGTCTTCAACTTTGTATGACTGATTTCGAGATATTCAAGGTTTAGACTCTCAACACGCATTTGAAGTTCTACCAAATCTTTACAGCCCTCGAGTACAAGCGTCTTAAGATTCTGAGTACTCCCGAGGTGAAGGGTCTTCAACTTTGAATGACAGAGTTCGAAATGTTGGAGCTTTAGACTATCATCAGGCATTTTAAGCTCTACCAATTCATTACAGCCTTTGAGTATTAGCCTCTCAAGATTCGGATAATTCCCGAGGTGAAGGTTTTTCAACTTTGAATCACTGAGGTTGATTTCTTTGAGCTTTATACTTTCAGCGGGCATTTGAACTTCTACCAATTCATTACAGCCATTGAGTATTAGCGCCTCAAGATTCGGATAATTCCCGAGGTGAAGGGTTTTCAACTTTGAATGACTGAGGTTGATCTCTTTGAGCTTTGTACTTTCAGCGGGCATTTGAAGTTCTACCAAATCTTTACAGCCTTTGAGTATTAGCGCCTCAAGATTCGGATAATTCCCGAGGTGAAGGTTTTTCAACTTTGAATCACTGAGGTAGATCTTTTTGAGCTTTGTACTTTCAGCGGCCATTTGAAGTTCTACCAAATCATTACACCCAATGAGTATAAGCGCCTCAAGATTCGGATAATTCCCGAGGTGAAGGTTTTTCAACTTTGAATCACTGAGGTTGATTTCTTTGAGCTTTGTACTTTCAGCGGGCATTTGAACTTCTACCAATTCATTACAGCCATTGAGTATTAGCGCCTCAAGATTCGGATAATTCCCGAGGTGAAGGTTTTTCAACTTTGAATGACTGAGGTTGATCTCTTTGAGCTTTGTACTTTCAGCGGGCATTTGAAGTTCTACCAAATCTTTACAGCCTTTGAGTATTAGCGCCTCAAGATTCGGATAATTCCCGAGGTGAAGGTTTTTCAACTTTGAATGACGGAGGTCGATCTTTTTGAGCTTTGTACTTTCAGCGGGCATTTGAAGTTCTACCAAATCATTACACCCAATGAGTATAAGCGCCTCAAGATTCGGATAATTCCCGAGGTGAAGGTTTTTCAACTTTAAATCACTGAGGTTGATTTCTTTGAGCTTTGTACTTTCAGCGGGCATTTGAACTTCTACCAATTCATTACAGCCATTGAGTATTAGCGCCTCAAGATTCGGAGAATTCGAGGTGAAGGTTTTCAACTTTGAATTACTGAGGTTGATTTCTTTGAGCTTTGTACTTTCAGCGGCATTTGAACTTCTACCAATTCATTACAGCCATTGAGTATAAGCTTCTCGAGATTCGGAGAATTCCTGAGGTGAAGGTTTTCAACTTTGAATGACGGAGGTCGATCACTTTGAGCTTTGTACTTTCAGCGGCATTTGAAGTTCTACCAAATCATTACACCCAATGAGTATAAGCGCTCAAGATTCGGATAATTCCCGAGGTGAAGGTTTTTCAACTTTGAATCACTGAGGTTGATTTCTTTGAGCTTTGTACTTTCAGCGGGCATTTGAACTTCTACCAATTCATTACAGCCATTGAGTATTAGCGCCTCAAGATTCGGAGAATTCCCGAGGTGAAGGTTTTTCAACTTTGAATTACTGAGGTTGATTTCTTTGAGCTTTGTACTTTCAGCGGGCATTTGAACTTCTACCAATTCATTACAGCCATTGAGTATAAGCTTCTCGAGATTCGGAGAATTCCTGAGGTGAAGGTTTTTCAACTTTGAATGACGGAGGTCGATCACTTTGAGCTTTGTACTTTCAGCGGGCATTTGAAGTTCTACCAAATCATTACACCCAATGAGTATAAGCGCCTCAAGATTCGGATAATTCCCGAGGTGAAGGTTTTTCAACTTTGAATCACTGAGGTTGATTTCTTTGAGCTTTGTACTTTCAGCGGGCATTTGAACTTCTACCAATTCATTACAGCCATTGAGTATTAGCGCCTCAAGATTCGGAGAATTCCCGAGGTGAAGGTTTTTCAACTTTGAATTACTGAGGTTGATTTCTTTGAGCTTTGTACTTTCAGCGGGCATTTGAACTTCTACCAATTCATTACAGCCATTGAGTATAAGCTTCTCGAGATTCGGAGAATTCCTGAGGTGAAGGTTTTTCAACTTTGAATGACGGAGGTCGATCACTTTGAGCTTTGTACTTTCAGCGGGCATTTGAAGTTCTACCAAATCATTACACCCAATGAGTATAAGCGCCTCAAGATTCGGATAATTCCCGAGGTGAAGGTTTTTCAACTTTGAATCACTGAGGTTGATTTCTTTGAGCTTTGTACTTTCAGCGGGCATTTGAACTTCTACCAATTCATTACAGCCATTGAGTATTAGCGCCTCAAGATTCGGAGAATTCCCGAGGTGAAGGTTTTTCAACTTTGAATTACTGAGGTTGATTTCTTTGAGCTTTGTACTTTCAGCGGGCATTTGAACTTCTACCAATTCATTACAGCCATTGAGTATAAGCTTCTCGAGATTCGGAGAATTCCTGAGGTGAAGGTTTTTCAACTTTGAATGACGGAGGTCGATCACTTTGAGCTTTGTACTTTCAGCGGCATTTGAAGTTCTACCAAATCATTACACCCAATGAGTATAAGCGCCTCAAGATTCGGATAATTCCGAGGTGAAGGTTTTTCAACTTTGAATCACTGAGGTTGATTTCTTTGAGCTTTGTACTTTCAGCGGCATTTGAACTTCTACCAATTCATTACAGCCATTGAGTATTAGCGCCTCAAGATTCGGAGAATTCCCGAGGTGAAGGTTTTTCAACTTTGAATTACTGAGGTTGATTTCTTTGAGCTTTGTACTTTCAGCGGGCATTTGAACTTCTACCAATTCATTACAGCCATTGAGTATAAGCTTCTCGAGATTCGGAGAATTCCTGAGGTGAAGGTTTTTCAACTTTGAATGACTGAGGTGGATCTCTTTGAGCTTTGTACTTTCAGCGGGCATTTGAAGTTCTACCAATTCATTACAGCCATCGAGTATTAGCGCCTCAAGATTCGGATAATTCCCGAGGTGAAGGTTTTTCAACTTTGAATCACTGAGGTGGATCTCTTTGAGCTTTGTACTTTCAGCGGGCATTTGAAGTTCTACCAATTCAGTACACCTATAGAGTATAAGCTTCTCAAGATTCGGAATACTCCCGAGGTGAATGGTCTTCAACTCTGAATTTCTGAGTTCAAGATGTTCAAGCTTTAGATGATGAGCAGGCATATGAAGCTCTACGAAATCAGGACATCTGTAAAGAGTCAACTGCTCAAGATTTGGAGCCAACCTAAGGTCAAAGGTCCTCAACTTTGCAAACCCGATTCTGAGGAACCTGAGCTTATGAAGAACCTAACATAAGTACAAAAAATAATTGATATTGGTGCAATGACAAACCAATAGATATATCTAATCATAATGAATAATGAAAAACAACAAATCAACCATTATTCTACCTTTTCTTCTCCATCTTCCCAAAGTCGAACAATCTTGCTCTGCTCTATTTCAAGTCCAACAAGATATTTTCCTTGAAATGTATTCGGTAAACTCGAAAGAGGAAAACGATTCCATCTTATATATTGTAAGGAATTTGGAAGGTATTCGATAACTTCATCATATTGAATACCGTACTGAAAACGATCCTCTATATGAATAAATCTAAGAGCCTTCATTTTTGCTAGACCTTTTACTGCAATTTCAGCTCTTGAATCCCATGAAGTCCGAAAGTATAGACATTTTGTTTCTTGGGTACCCTGAAATCGAAAAAATAAAAACCTTTAATTTCAAAACACCCAAAATCACTATTAAATTGAGAGTGAATGAAGATGATATAGAACGAATTGAATGATAATCCAAATCGATTTAATGAATTTTTGAATGATTATTAGAGGGAGAAAGTGAATTTGGGGAAAACCTTTATTCCATGAGGAAGATGACATTTGTTACGTGATCTTTTTATGAAAACCGACGGTAACTTATTTTGTCTAAATATACAAAATATTAAACGGTCGAACATAGAGCTAGAAATTTTGGACCGAACCCGCAATAATTTTTTTCATTTTAGACCAAAATCGAAACTTTTTAAACTATTGGACCAAAAATAAAATATCTAGCAAATCACATGTACCAAAAATGTAGTTAGCTTTTTTTTTTATTACTCTAAATCATGATTCTTACCATGTCATTAGCCAATATATCTTTAATTTCCTCTTCAATCCACAATCGGCTATGTTTGTTAGGTTCATCGGGGTGCAAACGGCGAACAATATTCCTACCCATTTCTTCTAAATGATCATGCATCTCCAAGGTCGACCAATATTCAGAAATAGTTATGAGAGATTTGTTCTCAAGAACACTTAAACCATATTCAGCATGAAATCCACGGCTTTCAAGCACTCTAATTGCATCTTGTTTGCGCCAGCCTTTTAGTATGCATGCAACATCTAAGAATATTTCTTTGTGATCATCCTCTAGACTGTCAAAGCTTATTTTCAATACATCCATAGTATCCTTGTTACAGGTCTTGCACGTACGATAGTACATTGTATGATCAGCCTTAACTAAGCTCGTACATGCTTGTGTGATAAAGGACAGAGACTGCTACAGTATGCAATTAAGAGATTACTCAATTTAATTGTTGTTCCATTCTAAGTTTCATTGGCTTAATCAATCGAAGCAAAACCGATGACTTCAAGTTCTGCTCGTGATTGGATGTATAAAATAGACACTCAAGCATTTTATGACGGAATTGATGAGTTCATCAAGCATGCAGATTCTTTTATACGGACTAGAGGAATTACTGATGGCACTATAAATTGCCCATGTACGAGGTGCAATCATAAGGTATGAAAAAAATGAAGAAGCTAAGTATGATTTGTATAGGTATGGGTTTGTTCCTGATTATTATGTGTGGAGCGCACACGGGGAGAAATATCCTCAAGGGACCTCTCAACAACTACCCGGTCGTAGTGAAGTTGGGACCTCTCAACAAGTACCCCGTCGTAGTGAAGCTGTAAATTTAATTCGTAACATGGTAATGGACGCTGCCGGACCAGAGTTTCATGAGTTTCATTTCCCTGATGTTCAAGATTTAGTTCCCGAAATACAAAATGATGTAGCTCCAAATCCTAAAGCTAAAAGGTTTTACGAATTGTTGTCTAAGGCAGATCAACCCTTGCATCAAGGGTGTGAAAAACACTCCACGTTATCAGCAATGTCTAGGTTGTTAAGCATCAAGTCGGATTTTAACATAAGCCAAACTTGCTATGACCGTATTGTGCAGACTTTAAGAGAGTTTATTCCAGATTGTACATTAAGCTCAAGTTATTATGAGTCTAAGAGGATGGTTTCACAGTTGGGTATCGGGTACAAAAAAATAGATTGTTGTCCAAAAGTGTTGGGAATTACAAGTTTGAGTTGATAAAGACAAAAAGAATGAAACAAGAGGGACTTAATATGACAAGAAGGAAACCTACTAAAAGATGGAAGGGCTTTCTTGCAATGGAAGTTTTATTATTTAGTCCTTATCCTCTAGTATATAAAGAGGACATAGGTGTAGGTTTTTAATTAAGTCTTCCAATAATGTAGTCGACTAAAAGGTGTGTGTTTAGCCTAGACGTTAGGGAAGAACGCTCAGGTATTAGATTTAGATTAGTGTGTCCTAGCGATGGTCTTGTAAACGCCAGGTTATTATTTTAGTTAGTAGACGTGCTTCTATAAACGTCTAATATTTATTAGAGTATTAGTGAATGAAAAACCTTTAGCAATAACAAAGTATTGTTTTGATTATTCCGCTGCGTATTATGTTTATTATCTTTGTTATTGATCCCTAGCTGACCTCATAAACGATCTTATCAAGTGGTATCAGAGCCTGGGGCTCGTGATATCTAGGGATCTACAAGGTTTTCTTGAAGAAGAAGGAAGAAAAATTGTCGCAAAATTGTAATACTTCGCAAAGACTGCTTTCCGAAGGCATAACTTTTATTGAACCGCTGGATCGAGCTAAAATTTGAACTGGAGCTTCTTGGTATATATATCTTTAATTTCACCAAGGGATTGTCAATCGGAGCTTTCAATCAAAAGTTATAAGTCGTCAATTCACGCAGAAAAATCCGTAGGTTACAACAACACTGCTTTTGAAACGATCATAACTTTTTCGTTAACCGCTGGATCGTGACGAAATTTTGGGTGGATGTTCTCTATACTCATCTAACTTTTCACCGTAGGGATCTTCCATCCGAGTTTTTATGTGAAAGCACCGAAAGTACTGCTGTATTTTCAAAGCATCATTGCGTTATTGGTCCCCACAAGCAAAGTATCGCTGACACGAAAGTACCGCTTGAATTGAAGTATCGCTTTGGACACGAAAGTATCGCTCATTAGGATGAAAGTATCGCTCTTGAATTAAAGTCATGCTCATTGGATGCAAAGTATCGCTTGAGTTTTTAAAGTATCTGCTTGATGAAAATATTGTCGCTTGATGAAAGTACCGGTGAATTGGTTATTGATTGAAGGTACTGATATTTATATGAACCAGTAAGGTTATTTTGTTCAAAGTACTGCTTATGTTCAAAGTACTACTTCTTTTTAAAGTACTGCTTAAGGTACTGATTCTTCTCAAAGTACTGCTCAAGGTTTTTGCATGGCAAAACTTATTTGATCAAGTACTAATGGTTTATTACGAGGAGATTTGGAGTTAAGGGAAGTCAAGCATGATGATTGTTATGGATTTTTTGGACGACACACACACAGGTTATTGTTCACACACACAGGAAGAAGTTTATGTTCTTAAAGGATTCAAAAGGCTCGTATTTGATTCTTATGGATTAATTGATTACGAAGAAGGTTGAATATCATTTATTTGATGTTGTAGTTGAGTTTCATGTGTTTGTGTTCTTATCATATAGCTTGATGAATCTAGCAATGTGTGATTTTTCTTATGATGCTCTATGCACACATTGGCTATCACTTGAAGGAGTTACATTGTAGTGCTCGGTGTCTCATACTAGTTGAGGATTCTTGTCAAGGATTGCGGTCTACTTATATTTGGTTCAGATAAGTATGGAGTTCCGTGATAGTAAAAGATTTAAGATACAAGTTTGGAAATTCTACTTCTTCATCAAATTCGCTATACTCGGTTTTCTTCACAAGTAATCATTACATAAAGCCTCTGATTTTGAAGAATCATTGATATACATGCATCACTCAAGGGAAGTGTTTGATTTTACTATTGTTGATCATTATTACTACTACTAGTTGAAGTTTTCACCGCTTTTGGATCCATTTTTCTTATGATGCGAATGGTGGGCGATTTGAAGCATTGGAAGTCTTAGATTGGAAGTATGATATTGTTTCGTGGTGGTCAAGATCAAGTTTGCATATGTTCTCTATTTGTTGATAACAAAAGGGAAGAGATGTTTGAGTGACATGTTTAAGTCAAGGGAAGATTGTTTCATTCATGGCGAGATTTAATTATCTCAACTTCGCTACTTCGCTACTAAGTTCGTACAAGAATCGTGGTTTGTTTTGTCATCATCAAATAGGGAATTGATTTAAGATGAATATCATGAACAACATATTGAATATCTTCTTCATTATGCAAAGGTTGATTTTCTTCTCAATGTGTACATAATTCATTGAAGGAGATAAAATCTCAAGATCAAACATCCAATCGTGACCCTTCCCTTTGTCATTGTCTTGATCCTCTAAAACTCAACATGAAGACAATCTTGAATCTTCTTAGTAACTCATTGTAGACTCTAAATCCTTTACTGTTAGTGCAATATCCCTAGCTGAGCTCTGATACCACTTGTGAAGATCGTTGTAAGCTCTTAGACGAGGTCTAATATTATATCTAGGAACACATAATAATGAAAGCGGAATATTCAAACATAGAATCAACATCATTATGAACAAGGTTTTTTTATTATCATAAACTAACTAACTAACTATAATAAAGATCAAATAATTGATCTAACACTAACTAACTAAACCACTAAACCCTAGGCATTTTCCCAAATCCCTACGCCTAGGTTCCCACACACACACACCTTTAGACGTCTACATCTTGTACGTACACTAAAACTAATGACCCTATGTCTCTTTATATACTAGAGACATCTAGGGTTTACAAGAGGAATCATAATATAATTAGGAAACTAAATATTCTTTTAAGCATATCTTCTAGAATCTTCCAAATCCTCCATCTTTTTGTAGTTTCCCTTCTTGTCACTTTTAGTCCTTCATGTTTCATTCTTCTTGTTTTGTATTATCAAATCTATAATAGACCCAACAAAAAGGTTGCATACTTTATTATGGGAAGGATGAAGGTAGGCGGAAGTGTTATAAATGTGATCATCCTCGATATAAACCTGTGAAACAAGGTACTGAGAAAGGGACAGATATATCTTACAAGTATATGCACTATTTGCCAATAACTCCAAGGTTGCAAAGACTGTATATGTCTAAGGATACATCTCAACACATGACATGGCATCATGAATATCGAAGAGAACCTGGTGTACTATCACACCCATCTGATGGAGAGGCATGGAAACATTTTGATCGAACCCATGCCCCTTTTGCAGCAGAGCCGAGGAATGTTAGGCTAGGCCTTTGTCGATGGTTTCACACCTTTGGAATGTCATCTACCACTTATTCTTGTTGGCTGTGATCGTACAATTTAGATCTCATATAGATCTCGGTATAAAACCCACTCCAATTCCCACCATTTCCCCAATTTCCCAAATACAAACCATGTAAACCCATAGCGTTACTCGATTGATCTCCGCCATCACAGCTTACTCCGCCATCATCTCCGCCATCACGCTTATTACTTCACCATTTTTTATCTCGTATACATACTTCATCATTTTGATCGTTTAATCATACGCTTTGTAGATTGATTGTTTAATTTGTATTGGAGATGAATGTAGTTGTGTGTATTGTTGATTTATTGTAGATTGATACGCTTTGTAGATTTATTGTTGATATTATTGTGTTATAATATCGGACCGTTATCGGTGTGAACTTTAGTTTGCGATTATTTTCGGACATAAGGAGTTGTTTAGATAGTTTGCGCGTTTGTTAGTAGTTAAATTATTTTCGACATAAGGAGTTGTTTAGATAGTTTGCGCGCGATTTGTTAGGTAGTTAGATAGTCTCGCGCATGCGATTTTCTGGACATACACTTGATGAAGGATAGGTAGTTAGATAGTCTGCGCGTGCGATTTGTTTAGATAATAATAGAGATAAAAAAGCTAACTAATCTAAAAGTGAAATGAATCAAACGAGTTAATCCTGCATACAAGCTCCTGCATACTGGAAGTAGTGCTTCGTTTATGCAATGGAATACTGTGTTTAAAAAGTTTTTGCATACTGGATTAGTTTATGCATACTGGATTAGTTTATGGAACTTTTCAGTTATGCGCAAAGTGGCAGTGACTTACCATCCTTCTATTAGACATTTAGTATTTGGGTTTGGTTATGACCGAATTTGCTCATGATTACAACATTGTGGGTATATTGTACGCCAGTGATAAAGGAATTGCCCCCAATGACTCTTCGTTTATTTATTCCTTGAAAACGGACTCATGGACTCATAATGAGATTCAATTTGACTACTCATGTTTTTGGTACGATTAAATTGGCAAAGCCTAGGCGGGATGCTAATCACCTAAAAATTTATAAGCGCTTTAGAGTCTTAAAAGTTTGATTTGGATTGTTGGTGCTAGTAAATTTATAACTGTTAGAGTCTTAAAAGTTTGATTATAAACCATCGTCTATAGGTGAATTTGATAGATCTTTGGGCAACAAAACTCATATTTTTCCCTCTATGACCGTTGACAGTACTTACGAAGCAATCTCATTTTCAATATGTATATAAAAGTATGTTAACATTTGCCATGTATTTAGATACTTGACTATATGCTGTCTAGCTACCATAAATCCTCTTGGTGCGTCGATTGTTACAAAATGTAAATTTTAGTTTAATCATCAATGGCATCAGGCAACACCAATTACATGATACAACTTTATTTCCATTTTAACATAGGCGTAGCATCACAAGCATTTGGATTTAGGATTACGAAGCAATCTCTGTTTATGGTGTTGCTAGATTTGTTTCTCATTTTCAATGTTAGTCATGCATAACTGGATTTAGGATTATGTATGATATAATATAACTCATCGCTCCATAGTATGCAACTAATCATTGCACCTATTTAGCTTTTCTTGAAGTACTCGGATGGTCACTTTGAAGACATATCTGATACTATTATGCAGGAGGGTGATGAACAATCGAGCAATGAAGATAGACGTATCACCATAAGAGTTCAGGGAAATGCGTAAGTTTAGAATACTTAATTTTCATTAAATGTATTTACATGCATATGACTTATGATGAATCCTTCCTTTTTTGTAGTTTTATTCCTTCTCATATCGTGACGCGTAGCATCACAAGCATTTGGAAAGCAAGATTCACAGGAGTATGGGATACGTGGACTAGTGTTCCACAAGATGATAGAAACGTTTGGTTTGATGCTTTCAAGGTTTTATGGCTAACTTAACTGATCATTGCAGCTTATAAGTTCACTATGACTGTTTATATACTAGAGTTGCCTTTGGTGTGGGGCTAAAGGTAACAAAATTGGTAGGATTGTGGTTGTGACTGGTTTACGGTATAACTTGAATAAAGTTAGGTTAAATGGATGCAACTAGTTTTGTTACTTATTAGTTAGTTTATGCAGATGATTGATTAGAATAATGGACTTGTGGCGACCACTACTGGTAGTTTATCATGTGAGGATATTAAAGTACTATTAAAACCGAGCTCTTGAGTCGGTTGATGCAACATACTACATACTACATAAGTAAATAGTTACAACATACTGATTAACAGAAACTACATTATAAACAGAAGTATTTGCTAGAAAGATGGACCTGATAGTCGAGTAATTCTCTTAGTATTAATATCTGTCTTCGATTTAATGTTGTTGTGTTTTAGATTTTCAGCCAAGTTACTCAGTTCTTGTTGCTGAAACTATTTCCTTATGTAGTATGTTCACTTCCAGTAATGAAATTACATTATACTAATCAATCACACTATTTCCTTATGTAGTATGTTGTCACTATTAGTATGTTGAAATTACATTATACTACATTATACTGATTAACATAAACTAATTAGATGTGGCGACCACTACTGGTAGTTTATCATGTGGCGACCACTATTGGTAGTTTTTCTTTACTTATAAGTAGTATTTGCTCTAGCTTTAGTCCACCTTCGTTATTGTTTTTGGTTAATTAAACAGCTTATTGTGATATTTAAGGCATGCTCATTTGTTTATCTAGTGTTGAAATAAGCTGGCTTATAAGAAGCGGCTTAAGTAGGTGTTTATTTTAGCTTGTAGACTCGGCTTACAAGCTTGTGTACAAATTGAAAAATCACTAAGCTTATATAGCCAACATACAAGCTAAGACAAACACCCCGTTAGATTGCTTACAGTGCGAGTAATATGCTTTGATTTGAGTTAATTTGCCACGATTAACCTGTTTGGATAACATAACCTAATACAAGGAATGAAGTATATGATAGCTGATAGATACATTGCACATGGGTTCTTATGTGTCGTGATTACAGTTATGTTTTCTTTTTTAACAGGCTAAACACAAGTGGGACCCAAGGCATGAAGATGCTGTTCGACGTGTGTTCAAAATAGTTGGAGCAAAGAGCTTGCGGAACTTTATGTCTAAGGCAAGGATGAAACAAACAGAGAAACCAGAGTTTATGCATATCAGTCATTGGCAAACACTCTGTAAGAAGTGGAAATTGTCCAAATTTATTGCAAAATCTAAGAGAGGGGTTGTTGCTCGCCAAGCTAATAAAAGATTGCACACTGGTGGTTCGGTCTCGAACGTTGAGCACACAATGCGACTGGTATAAAAATCAATTGCTTCATCTGCTACTTAGTTATATTGGTGATGGACTTATATATAAAAATTGTTTAATCTTGTATAGAAAAAGGAACTCAAACGTGACCCGAGTGTCGCTCAACTCTTTGAGAGAACCCACAAGAGGAAGAACAAAACTTTGTTAATGATGAAGCTAGGAAACATGGGTAAGTTTTTATCACCAACTGCTTACTTTTTCTTGCCCGATACCTATTATTTGCACTAATTTGTAGAAGAAGTGTGTGTGAGCGCACGCCAGATCTCGACATTTTCTTGTTTTTATTTTCGTTAAATGAATCGCATTTTCTCAGAACTTATTGGGTAGCTATTCCTGGTTTTGTATTCCTGATTAAAATGAATCTGCACATTTGCACATTTTCTGCATTTAGACTAAAGTTGGGTTTGGTTATGTGTTCTATGTAGGAGCGATATAATGAGAAATATGGTGTAGATGATGCGCTTGATGCTCAGTCTGGTAACATGTCCAACACATATCGAAGATGGGTAGATCATGTTGGCTCGAAGAATGGGAGTTATTACGGTTTTGGATCTGGGGTTGATGGATTCATGCTCCAAGGTGAGAATGATGAAGAGGACTTCAATATTGTATATAATGAGGACTTTGTTCGGGTTCAAGAAATGGTAGAGCAGCACGATATTGATCAAGGTACCATGAAAGATCAGTTGGAAAGCTTAAAACGTGCACAAGAAGCACAATCAAGAAAAATAAAAGAGCTTCTGGAATCTCAGACATCAAACGAGCAAAACCTGAAAAAATTTATTGCTTAGGAAGTGTCAAAGGCGTTGCTCAATATGTGGAAAAATTGTTGCTCAAGAAATTGCAAAGTCTAATCGCCAACTACTAGCAATTTCTTCAAAATGTCCGTGATAAATGATTGGTAGACATTTAAAACTCTCTTCTACTTAATATGATAACTAGTTTATATGCTTGATGTTTAAGCGTTTGGTATACTTTAGATAACATTTCATAATTCTAGATGATAACTAGTTCACATGTTGTTGATGTTTTATGTGATATGGTAAATCATATTTTGTATCTTCGAATGCTCTTGTTATATATAATAGTAGCATATTGTTTGGTTTTGAGAGACAACTAAATAACAAATGTGAAAACAATAGCAGGTGAGCATAAGCTTATAGCAGGTGAGCATAAGCTTATTGTAGCAGGTGAGCATAAGCTAAAACTAGCGACCCAAATAGCGATGTGATGTTGCTAATTATTGCTAAAACTAGTGACCCAAATAGCGATATGATGTTGCTAATTATTGCTAAAACTAGCGACCCAAATAGCGATGTGATGTTGTTAATTATAGCAATACGGGTAGCGATATTGACAGCGACCCAGGCAACGAATCAACAGGGACCCGAGTAACGACCCAAATTGCGACATGTGACACAAATAGCGACCTAACTAAGGACATTCAAATAGACGTCACTAGTAAATCTAGTGTCACGTGAAGAGAAGTCGCTACAAGTGTCCCTAAAAATAACGACACAATTAAGGACACATAAAGAGATGTCGCTAGTTATTATAGTGACAAGTGAAAAAAGTGGCTACATGTGTCTCACGTATAGCGACATATCTTTGATGTCACAAAATTCTGCGACTCATTTACAATGACCTTTTAATATGTCACTTAACGTGTCGCTGTGGTCAAATGCGACGCTAACGGCGTCAATAAACATGTCACTAAAAGGCTGTTTTCTTGTAGTGTTTGTTGCTATGAATCATAATGGATATGAGTGTTGGTATAGAGTGGAATGATAATGGAGGGTATGATGAAACCACCCACACACATAAGATATGAGGAAACCTTCTCATTTGGGTATCCTCAATCCATTGTGATGTGCCCCATAACCAACCAAACAACATTAATAACTTTCAAAGTCATAGATTCATAGCCATACACCCCAACCAAACGGACACTAATTTCAAATCTGAATGATTTAAATTCTTCAAAGAAAATAAAAATTGTACTTTATGTATTTTACACCATGTACATATTCCTATTGACGACCAACGATATTTCAAAAATTTTATAACATTTGAATTGCCTCAAGACTACTATCTCTTTCACCTCAACGTCACATCACCATTTACTTTCCCTCACCCCCTCTCACTTTTCACCCCCAGTGATAACACCACCCACACTTTTCATTAAAATACTCACCTTTATACAAACATACCTTATAAAATATTCCACATCTAATCACAAACCAAATATTTAATTATATAAACACCCACTTAGCACGCAAATCAATTAGATAACCAGCTCACCTATCTTCCTACTATTATATTATTTTGTTAATAGTTTTTGTAATATTATTTAAATCTATAAATTATTATATATCATAAACATAAAATTATATTAATGTTTCATGAAAATGTTTTCCTAAATGAATATTGAATGTTAAAAAGATTAATATGTTCTTTTTTTTAATTTTACAAAACATAATCCATAACTTTGTAATTTTTTAGGTTGCGGGTCGAGAAAAGTAATATCAAATGAGAAAAGATCTTAAGATCATATGGTCAGGATCTAGATTTTAAGCTTGCTAAAAATCCTAGTTAATATTTGAATCGTTTTTGCTTTATAATATCATAAAATCTTAAGACATAAAGATCATAATCGGTATCTTAATAACTATGGATTACACTACAACGAAATATACCCATTATTTTATATTAAGGATGTTGCTACTTAGGCTACGCACACCGAATCGAAAAATCACTGGTCGAGCAAGGTGACCGACTTGAAGTCGGTCGTGCCCATCGGGGGGTGTGGTCGAATGTCGGTCGTCGAACAAAAAAACACAATCGGTCTAATTTACAACCGATATTTTGCACACTTTACCAACCTCAAAATCTACCACTTTTGAAAATATATCCATTTGATTAAAATAAAAAAAAAAAAAAAAAAAAAAAAAAAAAACAACTTTATCACTTTACAACCTTATAAATACCAACCTCAAACACTCCTAAACACGCAATTTCAAACAACATTTCTATCAATACCTTCAAACACATTCTTTTAATATGTCGTACGAGCTATTATTTAGTTCTTCGTCTTTCGACGATGAAGTTTTTAGTGAGTTTGCGGAGTTTGCTTTCTTTGGTGTCTCCAGAATGAATAACGAAGTAAACATTTTACATCGTTCCCTTGTTTTCAATGATATCAAATCTGGGAGAGCACCAGACCTTGAATTCGAGGCTAACGATGTACCTTATAAAAGGGGATATTATCTTCTTGACGGATATATCCACAATGGTCCGCTCTTATTAAGTCCATTTCAAATCCTCCCACGGTGACGAAAAAGAATATTGTACAAGAGGAAGCACGAGCGCCGTGAAAGATGTGAATGGGCTTTTGGTGTGTTGAAGAAGAAGTAAAAATGCTTAAAGTTCCTGCTCGAGGGTTGTATAAACGGGATCTCCAAGATATTATATATACATGTATCATATTACATAATATGATCATTCGACACAAGCAGCGGGCGATATGTCCTACATGGTTCGAAGATGAGGGCCATCGTGATACGACCCCTTAAGATCGCATGAAAAATCGTTAGTAGTTACTCAGGAGCTAATAGACTCATCAACTTATCTACACTTAAAATCTGATTTGATCGAACACATTTGGAGAAATTGTAGAAATCAAGTCAATCAAAAGAATGAAAACGGTAGTCACGATTACGATGAGGTAGACGATGAAGAATTTTTGTAATGTTTTTAATGTTATTTGAAAAATTACCCTAAATGCTAAACCTTCTAATGTTTATTTGAATTTAGAATTGTTATGTTTTTATTTTTAATAAATATTAAATTTGTTGTTTAAAATGTTTGAATTAAAAAAAAAAAAAAAAAAAAAAAAAAAAACACTTGATCATTTACTGTGACAACTTGATCGTGTCTGGTCTCTGGATAAAGAAAGCTGATGTGACGGGCGATGACCTAAATCATGATTGTGGGCAGCCTTATTGTTCAAAAAAGGATGTTGCTACTAAGGATCAATGGTCAATGTGAATGTGATCTTTTTGTGTGGAAAAACTTTCGAATGAGATGTGTCACAAAAGACTCTTTTTGTGCAAACAAACATAGAAAAAAGACCCATAATAATGCTTTTTGACTAGGATTGTTTTCTTTAATCACTTACCATTTTAGTGGTTATAAACCATTCCTTCCCTAGATATTTTAATAATTAGTTTTTTGTTTTTATTTATTTATTTATTTTAATAATTTACAAATACACAATCAATTACGAGAAATACCTTTTCATATGATGTATGATCTATACTACATATAAAAAAAATGCCCAAACCTTGAAAAGTGAAATGTTGAAAGTCAAAGGTGAGAGAAATGTATAGTGTAATTAATACTCTTATTGAAACACTCATTACTTAAAAGTACAATAATTTATTCACATTATACAACCAATAAAAGCACAACTACCAAATTAAATACAACCAATTAAAACACCCTTACTAAAAAACACAATAAAATTTTCACAATATACAATTTAAACAAACTACAACATAATCCAAAATATAAAATAATTAAACACACTAATTAATGTTAATTTTAAAACACCCTAAAATAAAAAGTGCATGTTATTATACACATTATATAAATTAATAAAACACACAAAGCTTATACAAGCTAACAAGTTGATGGTACATACAGTTTTGAAAATCGGACCGGACCAACGGGTTCAACCGGGAACCGGTGTCGCCATGGGTTCGGCTAACCGATAAAAGCCATCCGAAAACGAACAAAAGAGGACCCGTTGAAACCGATATATTTCAAAAGTAAACTATTAATACATATCGAAAACCGGGTTATCTGGGACGCTTCAAACCCGGTGGGTTGACCCGGTTTAATTTGACTGGTTTTTGACCCAACCCGTCGGGTTGACTCGGTTTAAATCGACCCGTTTTTCGACCGAAACGGTTCAACCGGTTGAACCACCCGGGTCGAACCAGGTTTCAAAACATTATGTTTAATCCCCAAATCTTCAAAATTTTATTATTTTTCGTTTATAACTCATTAACTTTTTTTTTACAGAAAACAATCTGTCGCTATAAAATCCCGTTGCTATGCACGGGTACTCGTCTAGTAATGATAATGTCTCAAACTTTGAGAAAAGTTCATTTAGAGATTAATTTTTTGTTGCATACTGAAAGACTAATCTAGTTTAATTCAATGGTTGAGATTGATTGAATATTTAATTTGTTATACCTATTTTCTTGTCTTTCATGTCTTTCTAATTTTTTTGTCTTTCTTATTTATTCATGTATACTAAAAATATTTTCTTGTTTTTATACGCTTTCATCTGCTTTTGCCGCTTTCACACGCTTTCATACGCTTTTAGTCGCTTTTAATACTTTTCATCCGCTTTCATATGTTTTCGTCCGTTTTCATATGTTTTCGTCCGTTTTCATACGTTTTCATCCGTTTGACGTCATCTCCGCTTTCATACGCCGCTATTTTCGTTCGTTTTCATACTTTTTAACTATGGGTGTTGACCTCTTGCCATGCACTCTATCAATTTTATGGTGTTGATTAGGGCATCCACAAGTTTAGTTGTCAAATGGTTTTTAAAATAGACTTTTAATAAAAGATTCATGTTACAAAGAATACTTAAAAATTACTTTGGGTTTTAAAGAGTATTAAGCCGTAAGGAGAGAAATGAATGTTTAATTTAACTTTCTATGACAATTTAGTAAAGGAAAATTGGTCAAATAGACCGCGGCCCGATGCATATCACTTTATGGACTACGCCTTTTAAAATTCGAAATAGACAAGTTGCTCACCGCTTTCTTGGACCCAACCAGGGTCGCTATGTGTCCGACAACTTATGACACTAGTACGTATTTTGAAGGTATATGTCATGTATTGTAACGTATTGGTTTTGGGCAACTTGTATTGTTTTTGGGCATCTTTATGTTTTTGGGCAACTTGTATTTATACACGAGGATAGTTTTGTCATTTCATATTTAAAACCAAAAAAACAAATGCCCACACAAAACATAGATTTACGGTACATGTCCTTTAATGTCTTCTGTTCCCAATCACTTTCTTCTTCATCAATACAATTTGTTTAACAAAATCTTTCTTTCTTCTTTTGGTCTATTGACTTCATATATTTATCCCAATCTTTCTGCTTTTGTTTAGAAAATATGTCTGACAATATCCCACTGGATGTTCAACTAGATATCATCCGTAGGCTACCTCCTAAGTCTATAATCCAGCAACGTAGTGTTCGCAAGTTATGGAAGGATAGTATAGATTGTGGAAGCTTCATCTTTAATTACGGTGTTCGTCGTAATGATCGGTGTTTATTTACGCTAACATTCGATATGGATGACCAAGGTTTTGTGTTAGCTTTAGATGAACAAATTAATCGCTACGCCACTTAATACGATTTAATGCTTTCATCTATGATTACGCTTGGCAATTCTAATGGTTTTTGGTGTTTTGTCTATGGTTCTAATCTAATGATCGTTATTTGGAACCCGACAATCAAAAATCACTTGCAGATTTGTCCCGGTTTACACATCAAATCGAACGTCAAAAGATTTGTTTTGGTTTTGCCGTCCGTCCGCACACTCTTGACCCGACGATCGTGAAGGTCTCCTATCCTGCTTTCGAAAGTGGTTTCGGTATGTCTGTCTTTTCTTTGAACTCTTACGGTGGACACGCTTGAAAATTTCCACCCTCGTGAAACAATCAAATTGAAACGTAAAACTCGTGCGGTTGTGGGTCGTTTTATCTATTGGACTCGGAGTGAAAAGTTAACTAATGAGGACGATGTTACCTACAAGATTTATATGTTGGTTTCTTTTGATTTGGTAACCAACCAATTTAAAGTTATAGACCTACCACAGTTTTTAAAAAATGAACTCCCAGTTCCATTCAATGTTTTTGATCTTGGAACCTGTCTAGTGATTTCTAGGACGATCATTGGTGAAGATATTCCATTGTTTTGCGGATGGTTGTTGGACGTCAATGGTTCTTCCGTAACATCATTTAGAAGCCTATTCGCCATCCCTACCCTATATTCGGTTCGCTTGCTTGGGTTTACAAATGATCAAGCTCCAATAGTGGAAGCGCATAACGCCAATCATTTGGGTCACGGTATTTGTGTACAACAAAGAACTTGAATTATTTGTCCGCATGGGAATGTTAGGAGATGCGGATCTTTCTACATCGCCCATACAAAGAATCTCTTCTTTGTTAAATCACCTGCACTATGTCGTTTATAGTATGTTTTATTTTAACTTACCATTCTATTAATGTTTTATTTTAACTTACACCATTATATTCATGTTCAACAAGTTTGTTCTGTGGTTAGGGATCATGCTTAATGGGAATGAAGCTTTGTGGTTTTAGTATGATGTCCGTATGTGAAGGAAGCATGGAGTGGTTAGGTTTTTCTGCGCACTTGTTGAATTTTATAAATCAAGTGGTTACATATTATGTAACCATTAAACTCATAATTATGTAGTAATCTTAATATATAGTAGGTTGTCCAGATGAAACGTCAGATGTCAACGTATTTACTATTTCCTATGTTCTTTAATCCCATTATACATCTTTGTTTAATCTGGGGAACTAGCAGTTGTTTCCAATAAACAATGTGGCAACTAACTGTTCTACGTAGGGCAACTTCTTTTCCTTATTGACTACTTTTATAAACCAAGGAGTCCTTCTAGTTGTTACAATTCGTACTCTACAATCAACTAATAACTACCAACTAGTGACTATGCACACTTGAACTTAACAGATTTACCATTCAACACTAGTACAATTTAACTAGCGCTTGTAAGTTTAATACTAGCAAGACTAAACCAATATGTCTCTATTCATGCCCGTAATAGTAAGACCAACACCTACACAAGGGCACCGAATGGTATCGCAAGACCTACACATGGGCAAAGACAAACATGGCCATACACAACAAGATTAACGACGGTGGCATCATTTCGTTGATGTGTTCTATCACAAGCGATGGTTAAAATAGCTAGCGTAGTAACATGTATATCGGGCGCTTGTAAGTATACAACCAATTCGCTTTACTAGCGGTAGTAAAATAACTATAGCGGTAGTAAAATGACTAGCAGTTGTAAGTGTACAACCACTTCAGTTTTACTAGCGGTAGTAAAATTAACTATAGCGGTAGTAAAAATAACTAGCATTTGTAAGTATACAACCAATTCATTTTCAATGTTTGGCGTTGCTTTCATGATTCAATGTTTTCAATTTTTACGTAGTTATTTCATTTGTTGTATCATCAAAATACATACCTAACTTTAAACTTAGTTTGCTGACTCATTAAACCGAAATATTGAATAAGCCAAACATGTATCACATAACAAACGTAATAAGAGCCATCTCTTCATCTTAATTAGTAGGTTCTCTTGTATGTTGCAAGATCATGTAGTGCTTTTTACTACTTCTATACCAAGAGCCATCTCTTCATCTTGATTGGGATCAAGAGTCTATCTCATTGCATCAAGTTTTTTTTTTTTTTTTTTTTTTTTTTTGGTGCATCAAGTTCATGTTCATTATTTTCTTCAAAATCATCTTCATCTACGCCATGTTCCTCGCACCTCCATCGTCATTATCATTCATGGTGCATGCCTCGCATAATGGTAAACCAATATAATACATCAATAAATAATATCGCTTGACGTAATAACAATTTATCCTCACTTTACAATCATTAACAATGGCCCTAATAAACTATAACATGTACTGTTGGTATTAATGTAGTTGGATATAATTAAAAAGCAAACAACAACAATAGAGAATAAATAATCTACTAAAACTCACCTTTCACAAAATTTTCACAACAAAATCTACAAATATTCTATTTAAAGTATCACAGGATCAACATTGAAGGAGGCGACGTTTTGTTTTCTCTGGATATTTGACTTTTAATGTAGAAGACTAATAGGTTTTATTGGGCCCATCAAATATTTAACGGCACATGACCTAGATAAGTAAACGGATGGTTGTAAAATGACCCATTTTCCAAGTTCAGGGTACCATCCCGAGCCCTTAAAAGTTCAGGGTAGCAGGAATTCCAGTTAGCCAAGTTGGAGGCAGTAAAATGGGGTTTGGCCATATCTTAAGGACCAAATTTGAAAAGCTTGTATCTTGGGCGCGCGAATCAATGAACCAACCCAACAATCACATATAATGATCATAACACACCCTCGTTCTGACCATCAATTGCAAATCAACAACCCTCATCCAAAGCCTCCTGTCGACAATTAAAAAAACCAAAAATATTTCCTTGAAAACCATGTCGTTTCGAGCTAATGTTATCACCATTATGAGAGATTATATTAGCAACATGCCAGATACAGTGATCGGTAACATTTTGAATCGGTTGCCAATAACAGAAGCGGTGAGCACCTCTATTTTATCTACAAATTAGAGGTTTAAGTGGACCTTGCTCACCGAAGTCATAATTGATGAGGATTTCTTTTATTATTTAACATATAAGTTTGATGGGAGCCATGTTACTAGACTTTTAAATCACCACGGGTCCCATAAAAGTTTGTCTTCTCTAGATCCCAAACCGTTGTCCGGAATGGAAGACTTGAATTATGAAGAGATTCGTGATTGGCTTATGTTTTTGGCACTGCAAGAAATTGAGGACCTGACAGTTAGAAACTGGTATGGATAACCAGTTACATTGCCAACCCAACTTTACGGGCGTATTGAATTGACACATCTTGAAATTCATTTTTGTGATTTTCCTAGTTTGGTGTTTTTCACTAGTTTTCTAAATTTATTGAGCTTAGAATTGTGTTTAGTCAAATTTCTTACCGGTACAGTTTGGGATTTAATTGCTGGTTGTCCCTTACTTGAGTCTCTTAGATTGGATGTTGAGAGTACAAACGGGATGAAACTATGGAATCTTGCAAGTCTTAGGAATTTGAAGAAGTTACATTTGTCATTCGGTATTTCAATGTCACACGACAATCATAGCATCCAATATCTTTCACCGACAAGACTTCCATCTCGAGACCCTTACATTGGATTTTGACTATTGCACGGTAAGACCGCTTTGAGATTTACACTTCTAATTTTACAATGTTAAATATATGTGTAATCAGAACGACATTTAATCTTTGAAACTAACCCAAAACTCGACTTGTTGTAGTTGATGCGTGATGGTAATTCCGTGATGAATGTCCCTTGCCGCTTGTATCCCTCGTTAATCGAATCTAAAAGGATTTGATTTTGGCGAGATCATATTGTGTGACTCATCGTCCAAATGATTCGCGGATCTCCAAACTTGAAAAAGCTGGAAACCGAGTAAGTGTAATACTTTATTACTCTATTTCATACGTATCAAATAAACATCCGTAAACCGCCATGTTTTTCTATCTCAATACTATTTGATTTTCCGTGTTGCACACACGCTTAGTGTTTTACCTTTGGAACAACCTTCATTTGATTTAGACACAACCACATTCACCATGGGCGTATTCGACGGTGATTTTTCGATCCTTTCCTTGATCACGTAATGAATTACACATAATAAAGTTTATACTTGCTTGTTCCACGTCGTTAAAGAAAATGTATATCGTACGACGATTTGAAGGACAATGGTTATGATAATATCAAGACAATTGGGAGTTCGCTAGGAAGTCGTTGAAACTCCCGATCTTCCGTCACGTACCGTTGTAAAATTGTTCTAGTGGTTGTAGTTTTATGTATGGTTTGAATACCTCGTCAATTAAATTTGTGTACACAAAGTTTGGTGTGTCTGCTTATCAAGGGTTTATGTAGTAATCGTAATATGTTGTAGGTTGTCGTGGTTATGATAATATCAGTATGAAACATTGTATGTCAACGTATTTAGTATTTCCTCTGCTGCCATTATCCATTTTTATTTCATCCCGCTAACCAGCGCTTGTTTCCAAATATCAATTTGGCAACTAATCGTTGAACGTAGGCAACTTCTATCACTAGCGCTTGTTTTAATAACTAGCGATTGTGCGATAATACTAGCGCTTGTAAGTATACAACCTATTCGCTTTACTAGCAAGAGTCGATAATTACCAAGAGTAAAAATTAACTAGCGCTTGTAATTTGGCAACCAATTCATTTTATAATTACGTATATTTAATTTAAGTAATCAAGCATAAAAGCATTGTACCATTTTTGACGCTTAGAAAAGTCGCATAAACCTCAAAATAATCAACTCACTCTACACATCTAATAACATGAAGCGTTATGTTCTTACGCCAAACCGATGATAAACTCACTCTACACATATAATCAACCAATTAGAGCAACCAATTGTGTTGCTCTTTATAACAATTTTGTGGTATTTTTAAAATCCGTGACCTAACAAAAATAATGTAACATTTTTTAATCTAACTAGTTACAATACATCGACATTTCCGCTTCATCGTTGTTCACTTGAATAGTATGTTTGAAAACAAATATTAATGTTAACAAATTAAATTCACACCAATAAGTTATGGTATATAAAAGACCTACAAATATTATTAATACACGAATACACCGAATAGTATTAGCGAGTAGAACCTGGAGTGTATCGACTCTAGCCCGGACCTCCTTTTATAGTTAAGGAGTCCTTTACAATATACATGATAATTATACTTAGCATACTTATCTAATACAAAACATCCTACTCAAGAAATTCAAGAATGTTACATATTAAACCGACACAATCATACTAGCAATGAAAAACTACATTAGCGTGGTTTGCTCTTTATTTTATCCCGCGCCCGCAAGCTCGCTATTTTACCTTGACCTCGCCTATCCAACCCGATCCGCCAGATTGGTAGACGACACTTGCTTCGGAAACGGGCACCAATCAACAGAGGACCGCAAACCATAATTTTAAGCCTCTCTTTGCATATTCTATCACTCCTTCGACCCAATACCCATGATATACTTCATTCTTCCGCTCGGTAAACGAGGTTAAGTAACTGGTCGAAATTTGAACATCCCAAATAGCTAATGAGAGTCTAATCGGTTTAAACTCCCACCTTGGTACGCCATATGGTCCGGGCATGCTTCCACAAACTTCAAAGGACACGGGTTTTGGGTGAAGGAATGTTGTGAATGGTCGCGATGTGTTTTATTAGTCGTCATTCTCGCCATTTTCAAAATGACTAATTGTTTTAGTAGTCATTTAAGAACATGTTTCGCTTGTGGCAACAATCGCTTACGCTTATGTTTTTTTTTTGGGGTAAAGGTTTAGGCTATGTATGGGCTTTTGGAACCGACGGTGCATGGGCAACGGGTTAACATCTTCAACTTCTCTTTGGAGTTTTTGTTGGTGGAGGAATGGTTGTTTTTTTTATGTGCTTTCCTTTATTTACCGCGTATTTAAACGAGGATTTTACCGTTTTGCACGCGGTATAATTAATTTCCAATTCATTGCTTTGTGGGTAGGCACATTCCTAGGCTCCTACCCTTCTATTTTTCCCTACCGGATTTGTCCCAAAATTTCTAAGGAAGGAACGTGAATATTTTACTTGCAGATTTGTTCATCTTTTTTGGTATTTGGATAAGCCTTATCCGTAATTACAAACCGCTTGAATTTATCGGTTTATTATCCTTTTTGTACCGAAAGTTTGCTATGTCTCTATATACTTTTTTTTGTAAAATGTAGCCTCCACAACGTTGTTGGTTTTGGAAATGTTGCTTATGCACGCTTGACAAAATGAAGTAAATCATTCATATCGGCGCTTTAAATTTCACTTTTAAAATTTGAACTTCAACTAGTCAACCTTTAATTCGCAAAAACCATATTGTACTTCGTAGACTTTTGGAAAACGAAACAAAGTTGATATTTGCGCCGACACTAGCGGTGGTTTGAGCAAACCTAGCGATGGTTTGTTAAACTCAGCGAGTGGTGGTCACAGACAACATATGCATATAATTGAGAATTTGTTCAATCCATGTAGCCTCCTTTGGTTTTACAAAACGCAACCATGTTGTGAGTTGCAGCAGAAGAGTTGGGCACCATTGATGTTTATTTCAAATTGATTGCAATGATTGTTAGGTGTTGCGAATTATGATGTGTGGGTCTAAACTATGTTTTGCCCTAGCGCTTGTAACTCTATTTTTTATCCCCAATTGAATCCAAATTAATCAGACTTTCAAAACAACTGCTTTTACTCTTGTAGCAGCTTGTTAGTATTTTTGGACGATTTATCCCCAAATGTGCTATTCTAATCAAGAACGCAACTGCTATCGTTATCTACTATCTAGACACGACACCATTTTATGACGCTTAGAAAAGTCGCATAAACCTCAAAATAATCAACTCACTCTACACATGTAATAACCCAGCGTTATGTGCTTACGCCAAAGTGAAGATGTTGACGTTTTACAATAACTTATGGTCTATAAAACACCGAAATAATGTTAATACACAAATACTCGAATAGTATTAGCGATTACAACCTTGAAGTGTATCGACTCTAAATATGCCGAAAAGTTATATCAAACTCTAGCTTGGACCTCCTTTTATAAGCTAAGGAGTCCTTTACAATATACAAGATAATTATACTTAGCATACTTATCTAATACAAAACATCCTACCCAAGAAATTCTAGAATGTTACATATTAAACCGACACAATGATACTAGCAAAGAAAAACTACATTAGCGTTGGGTACGCGACTTAATTGTGAGTGTGGATTCCTTCTTGCTTGCTATCATTTTCTTGAAGGATTTCCCATCGCTTGGTTCTCCGGGCGGCCGATTTTCATATGGGATTCCTCGCAGGTTCGATAGGCTTCTCAACGGGTTTCCGTGTAACCGCCTATGCGCGGTATCGAAAGAGCTTTTAGGGGGTTGCTTTTCCAATCCATGCAGCTTTTATTTTAGAGCAATGGTAGAACCACAAATAATTCGAAAAATACATCCACACGCGACGTGATAGGTTTGAATTGGGTGAGGAGAGACAAAATACACCAATCATCCCCTACACGATAACATGGGATTTTTTACTAATTATTTATGTGGTTTGCTCTAAAATTAATCCAAGTGCCCGCAAGCTCGCTATTTTTACCTTTAACCCGATCTATCCAACCCGATATGCCGTGATTAGTAGACGACACTTGCTTCGGGCGGGCTGCAATCAACGAGGACCGAGACCGAAATTTAAGCCATGTTGTTTGCCTCTTTGCACATTCTACCACTCCTTCGACCCAATACCCATGATATACATCCTTCTTCCGCTCGGGAAGAGCGAGGTTAAGAAAGAACTGCACGAACTTTGAACATCCCAAATGGCTAATGAGAGTCTAATCGGTTTAAACTCCAACCTTTGGTACGCCATATGGTCGTAAGGTGCTTCCACAAACCTCAAAGGACACGGGTTTTGGTTGAAGGAATGTTGTGAATGGTCATGAGATAGGTCAATTTTATCGCCTTAGAAACGATAAATTGTTTTAGTAGTCATTTAAGAACATGTTTCAGCTTGTCGCAAAGAATCGCTTTGCTTATGTTTTTGTTTTGGGGTAAAGGTTTAGGCTATGTATGGGCTTTTTGGAACCGACGGTGCGTGGGCAACGGGTTAACATTTTCAACTTCTCTTTGTTGTTTTTGTTGGTGGAGGAATGGTTGTTTTTTATGTGCTTTCCTTTATTTACCTCGCGTATTTAAAGCGATGATTTTACCGTTTCGCACGCAGATAATTAATTTCCAAATATTGTTTTGTGGGTAGGCACGTGCCTAGGCTCCTCGGCATCTATTTTTCCCGCCGGATTTGTCATAAAATTTCTAGGAAGGAACGTGAATATTTACTTGCATTTTTCTCTCCTTTTTGGTATTTGGATAAGACTTATCCGTAATTACAAACCGCTTGAATTTATTGGTTTATTATCATCCTTTTTGTACCGAAAGTTTGCTATGTCTCATACATCCGTTGTTGGTTTTGAAAATGTTGCTTAAGCACGCTTGACAAATCAAGTAAATCATTCATATCCGCGCTTTAAATTTCACTTTAAAATTTGAACTTCAACTAGTCATTTGGAAAATGAAACAAAGTTGATATTTGCGTCAACACTAGCGGTGGTTTGAGAGACCCTAGCAAAGGGTTTTTAAATCAGCGATGGTTGCGTATTCACATATGCATATAATTGAGAATTTGTTCAACCAATGTAGCCTCCTTGTAGGATCGAATATTTATTGTGTTTGATGATTCGGGTGGTCTTGGATGATCAAAATACATGTTTGCCATTAGAGAGAGAAATTAGATAGAGAGGGTGTTCTTGCTAGAGACTTGGTTTACAAATGGAATGTTAGATTGAATGAGAAGCACCACCCCTTCCATGGATGGAAGGGGTATTTATAGTTACATGAAATACGACCTCCTATCGGCCTGTAGATCAGGTATACAGTGGGTAAAGACCCGTCCTTCCTCCACGGTGTTACACTATGCTAAACTACGCTACAAACTAACTAATAAACCACTAAATAACGTAACTAATGATATGTCTACGAGCTAACTTATGCTAGATAATATTTGGGGTGACCGATACTTTACTTATGGAATTTCCAATTCCTAACAATCTCCCCCAAAGGGAGGTCACCCCATGTTTTACATTTCGAATCCTAGCATTCTATTCTTGACTTTGTTCTTGAGCTCGTAGACTTTAATTCTTCAACTTCTGTATCATTGTGCTTTTGAAGCGATTCTTCAAAGTCCGATTATTTTGTACTTTCATTAGAGGTCTTTGAACCGATCCACATCTTTGATGATCTTCGAGCTTTCATTGAGATCATCACCACGAGAAATCTCTTGATCATCCATAGTTGTGTTGCCTTCATGTGATGTTGTGACTTTTGGACCGACATGCTCACACTTCTCGGATCATGACATCTTTTCATAAGAGTAGCGGAGGCTTTCTTGGTTCAAGATATTTGCAAGCAGTCAGCAGAGAACATAGTATAGAAATATCCGAGCTAGGTTCGTAGATATGCACAAGTCATGATTTCTTCAATTAAGTGTGGATGTTGTGAGCATGCGGCTTTGGGTTGACTCCTCAATTCGATCACCGCAACCGTCCAAATGTACCGCAAACAACAGCTAGCAATAAAACACACGAAAGTGTCTTTGATCACTTCGTTGAATTGAGGTACACGCCCACGGTTCCCGTTGATCAAGACAAGTATCGCCGTGATCGTGTATAATTCAAGAATCTCCTTGACAGGGTTTTGCACTGTTCTAGCCGCTCTCAAACCGAACGCCTCAAAGAAGACAACACGGAGTGAGTGAACCAAAGAATTGAGATTCATTGATTGATGAAAATGATTAGAAAACAATCGCGTATTGCATAGAAGAAAGAGTTTTGCAATACGACGAAGGTTTTATGAGAAAGATCAATTTTCAATCATAAATACTTTTTATATTTGAAAGAGTACACATTCGATGTGCTAGATAAAATAAGAGATTCGCACATCGAACGATTTTTCCAAAAGTATTTTTTCAATCAGAGATACTTTTTGAGTTTGAAATATGAATACACATTCGACGTGCTAGAGAAAAGAAGATTTGCACATCGAACGGTTTTTCCAAAAGTATTCGTCAATTCCATTCCTGGACCAAGGTTGATTCAAGATTGAATCTTCCCATCGTTTCAATCCAGTTGTCACAAGCTTGATCTTACGAGAAGATCTCACATGTCACCCACCAAGAGCTTGTTTGATGTTGGCTCTAGAAGGATTTCCATCTTCATTGTGAATATTTTCATATCACTCGGATGTTCGGCAATACCACAAGGATAATCGTGGGACTCTTAATATATTCTTACTTTCCACATTGTGTGAAACAGCAAGTCTTCATTAATTTAGTGTCCTAATGAGATATTGTGGATGATCTCTTGGCTCTAGACTCAATAGTGCACATTTGGTTCATATGCCGGAGACTAGGAGAGGTCTCCTTCTTCAATATCAACAATCTCTAAGAGAAAGTCGATAGATTATGTCGGTTCCCGTGAGAATGAAACAAGCCCTTTTAAGAGGAACTTGAGTAGCTTGGGAAGTTTAGTGCAACGTCACATCGACCCATGACGCCTTGTCTTCAATACCAAGTGTTACCTTAGTAACGACCCAAGAGCATAAGTATTGAACCCGGTTTCGCCCTAAGGTTGAATTATTGGAGGGCTATTTCTTTTCACCCTTTTCTCATTTCATTTCTTTTTCATTCTTCAACCCTTAAGTGCTTACGAGACTTCATTACTAGAACCTTATTGGGTTTATTCCAGTTCTAGCTCTATCTCATCTGCACTCTTCCCATATCTCACTTTTCTCCTTTTCATCATAACTAAAGACTCTACACTATCTAGTGGATTGTCCTCGGTAGATCCTTCGGTTCGGCGGATCGTGGGAGCGAATACCTAACCTAACCATCCTTATAACTCCATGCATAAAGTAAATTGGTGGTCTTTTGGTATTGTTCATTTCTTCTCGAAACCAATTGAAAAATCATTTGGAAAAACAATCAAGGTACTTATGATACGAGATCAAAGCATTTTGTACCTTAATAGTTTTGATCATTTAGAAAACCTCCCCCTCAACATGTGCATATGTTTTAGAAATTGTTTAGCACATGGAGGCAAGATGACTTTGAAATATTTTCTTTGATCACAATTTCCGTAGAAAAAGCCATTTGAATTTCTTTGGTAAATTCTCCCCCTCAACATGTGCATAGGATATTAGAAATCATTTTATCACATAGAGGAAAGAGTTCTTTAAAGCACATCCACGAACACAAAAGCCATTAAGAAACCATTTGCTCCCTCAATATGTGCTTCGAGATTTGAAAGCGCTTAGCACATATGAGAGCACCGCACATTTGAATCAAATCGATCATCATTAATCAAGTTTCATATTAAATCACAAATTCTCCCCGATCAAAAATATCAAAACCTTTGAGATTTTGGATCCCAAGTGATTTAATCAGTTTGGAAAACATGGGAGAATATGTGGACATGTTTAAATACTCATCTTGTTTTTGGATAAATCCTCCTCCTCAACATGTGCATTGTGTATTTGAAATCGTTTGTCACATGGAGGCAGTAGTGCCTATAAAGGACTAAAACCGATTCCATTAAAACAGATTTGAGATTTAAATTACGATCTCTCCCCCGATCAAAAATTTCAAACCATTTGAGATTTGTGATCCCAAAAGATTTAAATCATTTAGAAAATTTTAGGGGAAAGACGTAGCAAAATTTAATTTTAAAAAATGATTAATAAGGAACAGTTTTTTGATATTAAAGATTGTTAGTGTCAGGTATGATAGTTTTTAAGAGATCTTTAAAGTAAAATAAAACAATTTCACAATCAAACAAGAACAGAAAAAATTTCATTTTGAAAGACCTAGATTCAAAAGAAAAATCATACCATGACATAACATTAAATCTTTAGATCACCACAAATTTTGTACAAACGGACTTTTTGTGAAGAAATATCGTTTGAAAATACTTTAAATTAAATCACTCTCCCCCTCAATCGATGACAGAAGTCGATGATTGAGTGACTTATGTTTTGAAAAAATGAAGTCCGGTGATTTTCAAAATTAAGACCAATTTATTTTCAAAACAATATTTTTCCATTTTCAAAAACAATTTAATCAAATTATTCAAAATTGTTTAAAAATGGTATCATCACTATTTTCTTGCACAAAGAAACGTTAGGTGGTTGAGCTGCTTTTGTTGTTGTTGCTGAGGGTTTGGAAGAAAAACCGTCTGATGATGCAATGAGACTTCTTACGTTGCATTTTAATGCCAATCGAGGTCAAATTAAGCTCCGTTTCTTCAATCACTTAAAAAAACTATCTCACGATGCGTTGAGACCTCTTACGTTGCATTTATGCCAACTCTCCATTGAAGTCGACAAGTCCGTTTCTTCATTTGTCGACCCAAGATATAGTTACCCTTTCCTTTCGAAGATCCAATCATCATATTATGTGGGATCCGGATCGGGAACATTCTTATACCAAAATACCTGCATACGTTAGTGAACACACATACAGATATATGGTGGTCGACATCACCCAAACAGCAATCGACTAATTAAAAGTCAATGCAACATATCAATAAGTTCGTATAAAGCATGGGAATAATGTGTTCATCAAACTCTAATCATCTAAACCTAACAATCACATCCTAGAAACCTAATCCTTCAACATAGGCAATTGTATTTTACAGATAAGCACGTAGGATGATTAAGATAATCTCGTTAGATGATACTGATTTGAAAACATTCTCCCTCAATCAATGACTTAAATTTCGAAAAGTTTAAAAGCTGAAGTCATTGATTGAGTTTTCAATTTTAACGAAAACTCAAACCGATTGTATTTCAAGCAACTCATTTACCACCATTTTTGAAAACAACAAATATTTTTCTGAAGAATTTTAGACGGAAAAACATTTGTGTAGGAACAGCAGTCCTTCGACATACTTTCCTCAAATTTTTTTTTAGGATAAGTGCACAAAATATTTGAAAATTGTTTAGCGTAGCACTTTCCTTTCTTGAAGAACGGGTTGCTATCTGAAATAATAGCAAGCCATGGTTTAAGCGTGGGTTACAGTCTGAAATAACTGTAAGCCATAGTTTGTGACATGTTTTTGAAAAGAATATTTACACCTCCTGCTCGAACTTCATCTATGGTCCCGTGCCATTATTGAATGACATTTCTAAGACCGCAGATGTTATCGATACCAGAAGACATGTCATGAGAAAACAATATTTTGGTATTTTTCAAATTTTCGATTTTTATGGATTTTGATGATTTTATAATTTTCTATTTTCTTTTCCGGTTTTATAATTTTGTATTTGGTTTTAAAAATATATACAAAGATAGAGAAGATGATATAGTTAAAGAAGATGATGATACGAGTACCGAGATAAGGATATCGAGCAGCCCGCTATAGAAGATAGAAGTTATCATTTCTTAAACATTCACCACCAAAGCTTCCGAGGCTCTTGCATTGAAGAAAGAAATTGAGCCATCCGAAGTGAGACTTTGGAAGCTTCCCCAAACCGAAAATCCTATAGTGAAAGCGATTCAAAGCTTTCTTTCAAGCTTCTCTTAGCTGTGCACAAAGAAGCACACCATTATCATCGAACTTGTCGCTCCTTTTAAGAATGAAAATCGAGATTCTTCGCTCGGGTTATATCATCAAAAGAACAAAGAACAAATCATCCCACTCATAAATAATCTTCTCAAATTTCATAACCATCAAGTCTCGACGCAATCCATTCCAAAAGGTGTCAAGAGACCACTTCCCCCGAGTAGTTGAAATGATGCAGTCAATCTCTTATACTAGAGCTCACGAACCCGAATACACATATACCCAAAGACAAAGAAACTTATACCATCAAGTAGCATATGAAGTCCAATAGCCAAAGAATAACCCGATGTATACTTTTCTCCCTCAAGAAAGTGTATGAAGCTCAAGAACCCGGCACCAATGCCCAAAGAGAGAATAACCGATAACATTGAAGAAGCATGACGAATCACCGATTATCTCGGAGGACTATCTCTGTGGATTTCAACTCCAAATAAGTGATTATATCTTTGAATCAATGATTAAGCACTCAAGTGAAACAAATGAGCGCCCCAATGTACACAATCTCTCCCCGATGATTGCGATAGCATCATCACACACTTGTGTACCTCTTTATCTCGTAAACTAACTCTTCCATCTCTTCCCTACATAGTTGGAATAAACACTAAACGCCATGAGTCAAACCTTGAGTTTCTCTCGGTAATGACATTTGTTTTCCCGAGATATCTTCAATCACTTAGAAGTATTAAGTTCATCAAGTTTACTCGTCATGAGTCAAACCTTGAGTTTCTCTCATGTAATAACATTTTTCTTCCCGAGATATCTTCAATCACTTAGAAGTATTAAGTTCATCAAGTTTGCTCGCTTAGATACGTGTCTCCTTCCCCTTGCCGGTTTTGATACTTGTAATCAACAACTCTTTGTAAGCCCGTAAACATGAAATCTTTTGAGAAGAACACTTGAAATATTGTGGGAATCAACTTGTCAAGAATGTGAGCAAGTCTACTTGGGATTAAATCGACATTTCACTCTCCCCAATTAGTGCTCTCCCTAAACCGACAATCTTTATGATGAATGCCCAAGTAAGAAGAAGTCTTTAGATCGTTAAATGCAACTCGCCTTTAGTCTTCTAACATGTAGCGTAAAATGTAGAATGCATCGTAGACTCGACCTTCTTCAAGATTGTCTTGTTGGGGATTAGATAGTTAACATCTTCATCTCACCAAATGCGCTCCAATTACCTTATATGTAGCAAATCTCCTTAACTAAGATCCTCCCAATCAAACAAGAACGTAAAGATGTTCATCAAAGAAATCACCAACAACTAGAAGCACTTTGTCATTAATCAAATCACCCGTGTAAAGATGTCAACCAATGGCTCTTAGAAGAAACTCCATGTGAAGATGACCCGATAAGAAGAAGCTCGGTTCTTACATGAGTTTGGAGCCGTATGACCATATATTCTCAGATATAACTCAACATGTAGAATTATCATGCTTCTTCTCCCCCTCAAGAATTGCATACGGAGATGCCATTCTTGATTAAATAAGTGAACATCATCCAAATGTAGTCTATTCACACTTCTCCCCGCAAAATTAGCACATGATGTCGCCATCGTCATTATAGTTGAGCAAGTGGAATAAGAAAACAATCAACAGAGTCTTGTTCACTTGATGTTTAAAAGCGCATGGAAAAGCATGAAGCATGTTGATGAGAATGGTCATAATAGAGAAGATTTCTCTTCGTAAGATAAAGCGCACCGACACGCACACTTTTCTTTTCTTTAGAGTACGAGGCATGAACTGCTGTGTTCATACGTCATAAGAAGATTTCTCTTTTCAAGATAATGCGCACTAAAACGTACCCATTTCTTTTCTTTAGAGAACGAGGCTTGAACTGAAGTATTCAAACGTCATAAGAAGATTTTTCTTCTTTTGAAGATAAAGCGCACTGAAACGTACACTTTTCTTTTCTTTAGAGAACAAGGCATGAACTGTTGTGTTCATACGTCATTATGTTGAAGTACGAGGCCTGAACTGATGTGAACAGGCGTCATTATCTCTCTCTTTTCAGCTCTCTAGTCAAAACATGTAATCCACCCATTATCATTCAGTAGGCTCTTTGTCGTGACAGCTGATGGAGAAAACCCAATATGATGAATTTAACCCTGAAGTAAACTATCCCGAACTCGTGACTTAAACTTGCACATATGTAACAAAGAGCGGTGTCGAGACTTCATCTACCATTGAATATCTAAGTACTCTATACTCTTCAACCAACCAACCATCAAGTATAAGGCGTACATCACATCTTGAAAATCCACAATTGAATGTGACACTGAGCACTACAACGTAACTCCTTTAAGTGATAGTTATTTTGTGGTGATAAGAGCCCAATTCCCCAAGTGGTAAAAGAAAAGGTAAAGACACCCAAAGAATAACTAGATTTCCAAGTCTTCATTTTTGATAATAAGCTCGAACAAGGATCTCAAGAATCTTCATCCATCCATCCCCGATACCTTCGGATACTAAGTACACTTGCCGTGATATTTCACTTCAACCTCAAATAGATAATATCGAATTAACCTCGTTGTCACATCTTCCGTTAAAAGCTCAACTCTAGCCTTCTTTGACATTTAAATGAACTTTGATAATGGTTTCATCTCGACCATGGTTAGAGCACATAACCCCGTAAAATCATGTAATAACCAAGCCGCCATGACGAATATCCAAACACACATCCAATTCATGAAGTACACTCTTTTATCCCTTCTTCAAGTAGAAATCGTAGCACCAACATCGATAAGGTTGCGAAATACACTTTCCTTTCTCCAGGATGGTTCCATCATCACGGGATTTTACAATTCTATGGTTTAAACCGAGAAATAGGTTCTTCCGCGGGATTTTACAAAACCAAGAATAAACCGTAAGATAGATCCAATAATGCACTTTTCAATTGCCAGGATGTTTCCATTGTCACGGGATTTTACAAGTCTATGATTTAAACCGAGAAATAGATTCTTTCGCGGGATTTTACAAAATCAAGACAAAACCGTAAACAATTTCAGCTTGAATGTGTTATGACGACTTTGGTTTCGGTGAATATCTATTTTAGGGAACATGCAATGTTCATTATCCAACATCAACAATATCATCAATCATCCAATAAGCACTTTGGTAAACACATCATCCATATATTCTCGGATGTTGCAATGACCACATGGAGAAGTAAACCCGATAAACCAAACTTGATTATGAAATATAATTCCCCAGATTTGTTACTTAAACTTGTACTAATACTTGTGAGAAAGACACGGTGTACCCAATGTACAAAACCTCTTGACAAATTCTCAACTGAGTGAGACACCGAAGTGATAGCTACGTAGTGGGTTAAGCAAGAAAGAATCACACATGTAACTAAATAGTCAAGTCTTTATCACCCTCTATAAAAGCCCAAACAAGTCATCTTCGCAGAAGGGTAGAAAGAAAGAAGATGAAATAAGCAAACGCGCCCGGATAACCTCACTTCGAATCCAAATAAGAAATACCGTCCAAACAACCCCGTAGTCAACATTTTCCAATATCAATTAAAGCCATGACATAATGTTCTCTGTGAAAAAGTATATACCAAAGTACCAAACCTCATAACCCATTGAGTCGCATCATTAAATCACTTCAACAAATCTCATGATCAATATATACCACTCATGACTTAAATCACATCATAAATCAACTCACATAACATCCAGTTCTTGAGAAGCCCATTCGACCCAATCATGTGAACGGCCCAAACTTGGTTACTTGCAAAAATCAAGGCCGGTTTATGAAAATCAATCCAATCATCCAAGTCCAATGTTCAAATAAAACTGCTTGAATTGTCACTTCATTTACCAAAGTAATACCGGTCAAGAAACTCGAAGTCATTTTTATCTAATATTAGCCCAAGCCATGAGTTTGTATCCCACCTTGAAAATATACCATACCAAAATACCATTCATTTAGACAAAATAAAATTTGTATCCAAAATTTTATAAAAATTCGGTTAGCAAAGTTTATTTGTCCAAATGTTCATTATCCCAATTACCATGCACACTAGTTGACAACAGAAATCCCAAATTCACGTGCAATTCAATAGACATATGTATAAGCTCCAAAGTAACCCAAAGTCCTTGTTATTCCACCAGACATGCAGCCTAAGTGAAATAGCTCCAAAGCCCACGAGACAATTAATTCCAAAGCCCAAGTTGATATATCAGTCCACTCCACACGAAATCAAACACCCGGTCCAACAAAAATATACCCAATTCATGAAACTATTTGAGTAACCGGTATTAATATGTGTCAAACCCTAATAATTCTCACATCAACACAAAACCTGTTAGGAATTAGAAATTCCAGGTATTAAAGAGTCGGTCACCTCAAGTATATGTAATCGTTAAAGCTCGTAGTCGTAGTTATTTTACGTTAAGTAGTATTTAGTTAAGTAACACCGTGGAGGACGGACGGTCTTTACCCACCGTATGCCCGATCCACACCGTTGTGTGGCGTTTTATGTAAGACTATAAATACTCTCTACCTTGCAAGGTAGAGTTGGAGCTCATAATAATATTTTTTCTTTCTCTCACTATAGTTCCCAACTCTCTTCCTTTCTCTCACTAGAACTTTCTCTCTCTAACATACTTATACGCCTACTTTGATTATGGTTTAGGGTGTTTGTGAAATCCAATATCTTATAATTGGTATCAAGAGCCATGGTTTGATCACTCATCTTTCATGTTCTTTGTTTTGGTGGATTTCATAAGGTTTTTGGGGTATTAAGGGTTTAGGAGAGTTTGATTCATTTGGACAAATTCTAGTGTTAAAGTTTGAATTTTGCTTGAACTTTTGTGTTTAGGATCATCATATGTGGTTATGTTTTGAATTGGAAGGCTTTAATCATTGTGGTTTGGTTGTTTTGGATTGATAAAGTGGTTATTTGTGTAATAAGGACGAAGCGAGTTGAGTCTCGGACTAGTTTTTCTTCAAAGCGAGTTGCTTTGTTATTTGATGCGAGTTAGTACATGCGACTTGGTTGTTTAGCGAGTTGATTTTTATGCGACTTGGGTTATAAGCGAGTTGTTTCTTTAAGCTACTTGAGATCTAAAGCGACTTAGCTATTGAGCGAGTTGTTAAGCTAGCGTGTTAACTTAAGCGACTTGGTGTTTAAGCGGGTTGATTGTGTTGCGAGTTGATATTAAAGCGAGTTGGCTATTTAGCGACTTGATTCATTAAGCGAGTTGAGTGTGTTGCGAGTTGATGCTAATGCGACTTGCCAATTAAGCGAGTTGATAGATTAAGCGAGTTGATAATTGAGCGAGTTGTGTGGTTAGATACTTGTTCATTTTGGCTTGTTACTTCTTCGTGATACATTCTTACGGTTGTTCTTTTGGTTTAGTAAAATCCCGTGAAAGAATCAATTTCCCGGTTTAATCAAAGAATAGTAAAATCCCGTAGAGCTTGAAACATGTCTACCAACGCTTCTACTATCATCTCCATCGCTGTCGAGGATGTTCAAGCAAATGGTTCGAGATACTCATCCACCCATGCTTGACAAAACCGACTATGACTCTTGGGCTCAACGAATCGATTGTATTGTCTTGAAAGGATAATGGGATCAACATTCTCAAGTCCATTGATGAAGGACCCTATCATGTTGAGACTACTAGAGACTTAATTGATACAATGAAGATGGAACAATGATTTATGGAATTGATGGACCAAAGACATATGATGAGCTCGATGATAAGAAGAAGAAAGATTCGATGCGTATATCGTGGCTTCTAACATCATACCGCAAGGTCTTCCAAAAGACATCTACAAGTCGATCAATCACAACACCAAGCAAAGGTTGTATGGGATAATGTCAAGATGCTCCTCTCCGGTTCGAACTAACTATTGAAGACAGAGAATCACAACTGATGATGAATTTGAGCACTTCAAGATGAAACCGGATGAGAGTGTCTATGAGTACTATGTGAGATTTCATAAGTCGGTGAATGACATGAGGAACATCGTAATGACTATGCCTAACATTCACCGAACTCAAAGTGTGTACACAACATGAATCCGAATGGCACAAATTTGTCACGTCCGTGAAGCTCACTAAAGGATTGAAGAATACGATTATGAGCAATTGTATGCTTTCCTTCTTCGAATGAGAGGCATGCCATGTTTGAAAAGAGGATTCTTGATCGCCCAAAGCTCGTGGAGAAACAAGCTCAACAAATGATTCAACTGCTTTTACTCAAAAGTTGGGATTACCACCAAAGCTTCTCAAGTTGTACCTATGGAAATGGTAATCATAAACTTATTCCGGATCCAATGTTTAAACAAGTCGATGCGATGCGTGCATGGAAAACTTCATCAATCAACTAGCACTCATGATAAGTCAAACATGAATTCTCCCACAAACCAACAACAACCTCATAACAAAGATCTAACCCACACAATCAAGCTACCGCCGAGATGGAAGGATCGTGGTGCAACCAGTTCAGAAAGACAAGATGATCGGGGAAGAGGTGGAGTGGTAAGGGTTACGTTGGAGCAAATCGTAATCGGGAAGAAATGGAAATCAAGGTCAAGCTAAACCAATCAAATGCTATAACGTGGTGGTGAGGGACACATTGCTAGGAACGCACATCTCCAAACGTCCACGTAATGCGAGTATCAGAGGATAAAATGTTGCTAGTGCAAGCTCGTGACAATGGTGCCGCTTTGACGAAGAGGAGTTGTTGTCTCGTGAGGGCAATGCCAAGACCTATGATGCGATGTGGATGAGCACCAATTCGGAGATAGGTCACAATCATCGAATGCCTTTCAAGTAGCCGATCGTGATGCATACGACTCGATGTTGATGATGGACCCATCACAAAACAATTTTCATGGCTAGCATTTCTCCAATGGTCTCTCCTAAGGTCTCTTCTTCACCACAACTGGACCATCCAAAGACAAAATCATCTCGAGGTATTAAAACTATACGATGATGTTGAAGTGCAAAAGATACATAATGAAATACAATCAACTGAAACCATTGAGTCAGATATTGAAAATATGGGTAATATCAATGTTGTCCCATATGATCAATATGTGAAACAAAGTGAAAGTGAGATTGTATCAAGTGATGTATCTTCTGCTGTCAATGATGATTTTGTTTGTGATAAATACACTACATGTGCCCCTGATGATTCTGTTATCTCTGAACTTAATGCCTATAAAGAACGAGTTGCCATTTATGAACAACGTGCTAAGTTTGAGTTAACTACCCGTGAGCAGGAAATGGATGACCAAATATGTACAATTATTAGAAAAAGTAAGTTTAGAGAAGAAGTGTTAAAACAAGAGTTAAACTCCTTACAAGAAAAATTTTCTAAAACGGTGAAGCAAAAGAAAGAGCTTCAAGATAATGTTAAAGTGCTTAAACAGGAATTTCATGCTAAGGAATCAAAACTTTTAAATGACTTTTCTAACCTAAAAACATTGAAGAACAAGCTTGAAAATAAGTTGTACATACAAGGGAATACTATTCAGATCGCTCACATGATCAATAAGCATAGAGTCTTAAGCGATAAGCACAAGGTTCCCATTATAGGTAAGCCCAATCCTAAGTATGGTAATATAGCAAAGGTCGCACAAAATGTAATCTATGATGGAAATGAAACCTTAAGCCTAGACGAAACCTAGTCATACTGAGCCTTCAAGAAGATAAGCAATTAGAAGATGTCACTAAAAGGAAATTGGATGAAAAACTTAAGAGCCCTTCTTGCCTAAAGAAAGAATCGCTTTTAAGGCACCAAACTACTCTAAGGAAAATTGATTGCTTTTAACATGTTTAAGCCTCAAACGTCATAACACCCGAACAAGTGTTCGGAATGAAGACTTAGAGAAACTAAAAGCGTAAAAATTGTTGAAACAAACCCTCCCTTAGGAAAATGCCTAAAGCAACCGTGTATCCTCCCAATACACCAATGCATCTAGTCCCTAGAACTATTGCCACTAAAAGAAAGACCTTAATCACCAATATGTTATTTTTCAAGTATTTGTTGATTTTGAGAAACTTGCAAGAAAAGGATCACACCCACCGGGATAATCAAGGGAAAGGGTTTTGAACAAACAAAAGAATGCTATTTAACCGAGGTCATGCCTTTCATTGGGAATTATGTGAAAGTCCGGATTATGTTGAACTTAATGCCAAGTGTTTCTACCAAGTGAAGTGGATTCTCGTCAAGACTTATTCTCAATAAGTATAATAGTTATTAGTTTGTTTCATGAAGTGTTTATTCCGTATTTAGTTTATTTAGTGTGGATATACATGAGCTTTATTAGGAAGTGATTGTGTATATCTTATTTAGTTTTATGATTATACGCTTTCTTGGGAAACGGTTTAGCGATATTGTTTAGGGTTCCTTATCTATAAAAGGAACACATTAGAAAGAGTTATGTACCGATTGGAAAAACTCGCTTTTAGTTAATATAAAGATCCATAGAGGATCAAGAAGTTCTTAGTTATTTGTTACTTGTGTTTATATTCCACCGATAAACATTAGTAGTAGAGACTGTCTTTTATTGTGCTTGTGATTACATAGGCATATATAACGATCCACGAGCTCAAGATCTATCAAGGTCTTTGTTTGTTTCAACAAGTGGTATCGAGCCTCGTGAGAGTCTCTACGATACTAAGGACAAGCTTTTCTAAACACCCATACAACCATAACAAAGACATCATGCCCGGTTCGGGATGTCGATATCGAACTCACCAACAACCAAAACTCCACCCATCTGCAACAACTAAGTCTCTCTAATAGCAATGCTAAGTTTCCTTATCTTAAAATGGAGGAATATGATCTTTGGGCTATGAAGATGCAAACCGATCTCCAACATTGATTGGAATCTATGGCGTAATTTTGAAGGGAACAATAAGAGGACTACCACGGATGTCTGGTAATATGATGAATGTTCCTCCCAAAATCTTCAAGAGTTTGGCGCTTCAGAGACAAACAAAGGTCGAACTATTCTTTGCAAGCTATTCCCGAGGATCACTTGAGTGATTTTCACTTCATGCAAGATGCCAAGGATATATGGTTAGCTATTAAGGCGAAATTCGGTGGGAATGAGGAGTCTAGAAGATCAAGAAGTCCATGCTAAGACAACAGCCAGGACTTTCGGATCTCTCAAGAGGAAGGAATTCACAAGGGCTATGATAAGTTTCACAAGATCTTAAGTCGGTTGAATCACCTACTGCAAAGCCGGATAATGATGATCAGAACTCTAAGTTTCGAGGTCATTACCTCCATCCCGGCTACATGTAAGCATAGCTTTAAAAGCTAAAGGTGGTTTGGACATGATGACTTTTGATGAGTCAGATAACAAACTTAAAGCTCTTGAACATGATGTTAGAAGCCCTTTTCGATCATCTTCATCGCTAATCATATCGCATTTGTTGGAGCTTCTACTCCAAAGTCTAGCTATGGTCCAAGTCCATATCCATCATCATCTAATATCGCTCCTTCATCAAGTTCTCTTCCTAGATCCAAAGGTATTATGGAAGATGTTCTTGGATCTTTCTTTGTTGATTATGATCCTCAGCAGGATCTAGCCTATGAAGATTTTGATCAAGTGGACCCACTTGAGTTTGAAGAGATGAAGTCGAGGTGGCAAGTGGCCATGCTTTCCATGGATATCAAGACCTTTGAGCGCAAAGTCGCGTAAGGTTTGGATTCAAAGGTCGCGATCCAAAGAAGGTTTGATAAAAGGAAGGTTAAATGCTTCACATGCCAACAGATAGGTCACTTTTCTAGAGAATGCAAAGACAGAAAGTCGGTGATGAGACAAGATATTCTACTTATCGCCAGACGTAAGGATGCAGAACTTCAAAGGGATCAACCGCATTGGTCACTCTTGATAGCAATGTGGACCGAAGCAACATGAGGAGTCCGATAATGATGGTCCCGATAATGTTGGGTTGATTGCAAGTCGTATTTCGAGGATAGGCATGATCGATTGCCTTGATGGGCATCTCGTGTACAAAACTGCTTGTTTGGTTGTAGTGAGCGTTATAATGAACTCAAACAAGCTTATGATATTATGGAACCAAAATATAATGAATGCTATGTGGAAGTAGAAGCTTATAAACAGCTTTAAAAACACTAGAAAGACAAAAGGTTTGGTTACTGTAAGAATGAAATAGCTTATGGTGAGAAAATAGGTGTTTTAGAAAGAGATCTCGAATGTGCTACAAACGAATTAAAATGGTCCGAGAAGTTAAGAGCGTATGTAGAGTCGAAAATCTAGAGCTTAAGGAGAAACTTAAGGAGGAAATTGCTAGGAATAATGACCGGATGATGAATGGTAATAAGTTGGCTAGTCTCATTTATAGCATCAAGCTCCCAATTCTACAAATGGCTTTAGGTTTTAAGAAATATGTAGGCTTAGAAGCTAGGGATGACACACGTAAATCTACACCAAAGAAGCCTAGCTAATTTTGTGAAAGAAGGTGACCTACATGTCAGACGTGGACCAATTAGAGGTGAGCACATGCCCATTGACCTTTCCACTCTTAATGACTTTGATGGATCACACCATCTGTATGGCAAAAGTCAAGAGACTTGCTAGACCCTAATACTTTTACTAATGACTTTGTCTCTTGTGTTAACAAAGGACAAGTCCTCCAAGCAAGGGTCTCTGAGTGTGATTCAAATGACAAGTCCGACCTTCCCAAGTCGACCTTCCCAAGTCTTCACCCCCTGCACCCAAGACTACCAATAAGCATGACAGAGTTGTCGCCAAGGAGTGTACTTCCAAGACAGTTGCCTCAAGACTTGCTTTTAATTCTTTGCATAATAATACCGTTAAAACAATTCTTTCATGGTTTTGGTTTGAATACTCGCTTGTAAGAATACTTCTTTTGGTTTGAATAAATCTTCTTCGAAGAAATGTTTTGTGTGGAAGTAAATCTCATTTAATTAAGGATTGTGATTATCATGAGCAAAGAATGAGTAGGTGTGGTGATTCTAGGAATATTAGACCTATGTGGACCAATGTTAATGATATACCACCTTATGTTCCACAAGTCGCTAATAATAATACTTCTTTTCCTTGGAGAAGATCATTTGGAAAACCATATGTTCAACCAACCAAAGTGAATATTTTAAAATGGTTTTGGCCTAGATATGTTAACCCTATGACTAATGAGAGAGGTATCGATATCATTGTCAAGACCTCAAAGAGTTGTTCTTGAATAAACAGAGACCTAAGTTTCATTGGAAACCCAAGAACAATAGTGGATCTTATACTTCTACATGGCACAACTCATATGATCCACAAGGCGTGTTCAAGTCAAGAATGACTTGAGCCTCCATAGTGTACTAATTCTTTGTATATTTTTGATGTTGTAGGATCATCCCTTAAGCATAAAGATGTTGGAATTGTTGATGTTGGTTGTTCTAGAAGTATGTCGTGAAACAGGACATGATGCATAACTTTGTACCTATTGAAGGTGGAGGCAATGTAACCTTTGGAGGAAGTGATGGACCAATTCATCGAAAAGGGACCATCAAAACACCTCACCGGACTTTGAGAATGTTTACTATGTTAAGGAACTTCAACACTTCAATTTGTTTTCGCCTCACAAATATGTGACACTAAGAACAAAGTACTCTTCACAGAGGATGAATGTCTTGTCGTCTAAAGACTTCAAACTCCCGTAAGAAACTTCAATTCATCAAGGTTCCTCGTAGTCACAATCAGATACATTCAACTTAACTAATGTCAAACCAAAGAGTGACTTAACATGTTTGGTAGCTAAAGCATCCGAGGATGAGTCCACCAAGTGGCATGTAAGGATGGCCCATGTCAATTTCAAGACCATCAACCAGCTCTCTAAGTCGGGCCTCGTATAAGGTCTTCCCGCCAAAGTATTCACCAATGATCATAACTGTGTTGCATGCAACAAAGGAAAGCAACAGACAGAGCCTCATATAAAGGAGTTCTCACAAAGAAAGAACTATTATTTCAAGCTCTTCACCGCTTCATATGGATCTGTTTGGTCCAACTAAAGTAAGAAGCATTGATCATAAATATTTTTGTCTAGTGATCACCGATGGTTTTAGCAAATTTTGTTGGGTATTCTTTCTAAGGACCAAAGATGAAACATCCGACATATTGAAAGATTTCATCACCCTTATTGAGAATCAGCTTGAACAAGAAGGTGAAAGGAATTAGGTGTGATAATGGTACAGAGTTCAAAATGCCATTCTAATAGAACTCGCAGTTAAAGGGAATCAAAGGGACTATAGCACTCCAAGAACCCCTCAACAAAATGGGGTGGCGTAAAGAAAAATAGAACCTTAATAGACGCGCAAGATCAATGCTAGCAGACTCTAAACTTCCTACCATGTTTTGGACCGAGGTCATTGGTACAAATTTTGTTATGTACTCAATAGAGTGTCCATTACTAGACCACACATTAAAACACCATATGAACTTTTTTGGGAAAGTTCTCGTTATTCATTACCTTAAACCGCTTGGTCGCTAAGTGACAATTTTGAATACCAAGTGATCCTTTGGGCAAATTTGATGAGAAAGTCGATGATGGTTACATTGTGGGGTATTCGCTCATAGTAAGGCATACTGAGTTTACAATGTATCGCAAAGAAAATTGAGGAGACATTGAATCGAGGTATCTTGAAGACAAGCCTAATGTTCAAGGCCGTGGTCATGTTTGGTCATTTGATCTTGATTACTTGACCGATTACTTGGGTTATGCTAGACATATGGCTAATCAAATGCGATTCAAGCATCCCCAACTAATAATGCGTAAACTTTGGAAGCTCATTCGAAGTGGGTCCGATGATGATGAGCAACCAATTGTAGTACCTTCCTTCTCTCCTAACAATTTTGTAGGTGACACTTCCAAAGATTATAATTGATGTGGGTGAAGATGAATTCTATTATGTTGAGGATCTTGCTGATCAAGAAACAAGAGTATGCGACCACTTTAGATGCCGAGAGGAATGTTGAAGAAGGTTCATATGAAGCACCTCAGAAACTCCAATTCTGCCGAAGGTGAATCCGCTTTCTCCTCACCTCTCAAATTCGGTGAAAGACATGTTGACTCTACTCCTATGTCTACTAAAGTGTCAATGGATCTTGGTGAACCCTATACACGGTTTCCCAAACCTTCGATCTTGGTCATCATCAACCTAAAGGTGCATCTTCAACACACCTTCCTATGATATCGACTTTGAACCTCACTGTGACTAATCTTGATTCTTCCATTGATGTCAACACCACCTCTACAACAAGGATCAACAATATTCATCCACGCCTAATATTATTGGTGATCCTAATGCCCCGTTAGAACAAGAGGTACCGTAGCACGCTCTAAATATGGATGGTGGCTTTTATCTCTTATGTCTCAAATCACAGAGAGACAATCACACGACTATCAACATTGTCTGCTTGCTTGTTTTCTCTCACAAGTGGAACCAACCAGTGTTACTCGTGCTCTTGAAGACTCAAGTTGGCTTGAAGCAATGCAGGATGAGATGCAACAATTTCAAAATCGCAGGTTTGGATTTTGGTACCACTACCGATGGTAAGTATGCTATTGGGACAAAATGGATTCTCAAGAATAAGAGAGATGCTCGAGGTGTTGTTATTAAAAACAAAGCCGAGTTAGTTGCATGGGTTATAGACAAGAGGAGGGATAGATTATGATGAAGTGTTTGCACCAAAAGAGTTGAGGCTATACGGATTTTCTTAGCTTATGCATCCTATATGGGCTTTATGGTCTATCAAATGGATGTTAAAGGAGCCTTCTTGTATGGTGAAATTGAAGAGGATGTGTATGTCACTCAACCTAAAGGATTTGAAGATCCGGATCATCCTAATCATGTTTATAAGGTGGTCAAAGCTCTCTATGGATTACATCAGCACCCGTAGCTCGGTATGCTAGGCTTCTACATTTCGTCAAGCATGGTTACGTAAGAGGTGCAATTGATATGACTCTTTTCCTAAAGAAGAATTCCACCGACATTATTCTTGTGCAAGTGTATGTGGATGATATTATATTTGGATCCACAAAGGAAGCTTGGTGCAGGGAGTTTGAGGAGCTTATGAAGGAGAGTTTCGGATGAGTGCAATGGAGAGTTGACTTTCTTTTGGGTCTTCAAGTTCACAGAAACTGATGGTATCTTTATCACCGTGACAAATATGTGAGGGACATCTTGAAGAAGTTTGGTATGGAGGGTGTAAGGATCACACTACACCTTATGAAGCTCCAAAGACAAAGACAAACAATGAAGTCGATCCACCGTGAATGTTCATTTGTACAGTCTATGATTGGGTCTTTGATGTATTTAACAGCCTGTGCCCGATATTACATTTGTCATGTGAGTGTTTGTTCGCGACATCAAGTTACTCCACCGACTTCCCATCTCAATGTTGTTAAGAAGATCTTTAAGTACCTTAAAGGCCAACCTTTTCTAGGTCTTTGGTACCCAAACGAGTCTCCTTTTAAGTTGGAAGCCTATAGTGATAGTGACTATGCCGGTGCTAACTGGATAGGAGGTCCACCACCGAGGTTGTCAATTCCTTGAAAGAGATTGATTTCTTGGCAATGCAAGAAACAAACTATTGTGGCTACCTCATCTATCAAGCAGTATGTGGTCATTGCTAATTGTCGTGATGTGTTCTTTGGATTCAAAATCGCTTGTTGGATTATGGGTATAATTTCATGAACACAACAATTTTTATTGATAATCAAAGTACCATATGCATTGTTAAAATCCAGCCACAACAAATAACAAAACATATTGAAATCAGCACCACTTTATAAGAGATGCATATGAAAAAATTTGATAAATGTGGTCAAAATTCATACCGATGATAATGTGGCGATCATTAACAAAGGCTTTTGAAGGACCAAGGTTTCAACACCTTGTGGTCCATATTGGCATGCTTAACCCTTAACTGCAAAGTTTAAGGGGAGGCATAGGCCTCAGGGGAGGCATATGCCTCAGGGGAGGATTTGTGTATAACTTTGCATTTTGCTATGTAAATTTGTATATTTTCATGATTTTAACTAACTCTAACCTGCTAATGTAATTTTAGTATGTTTCTTTGTTGGTTTGTGTATGTTTCTGTGTTTGTTTTGCAGAATGGTTGTCTCTGATCTGTTGAGATATGGTCAAGAAAGCTTAAGCTTGTTTCCACTGAATTCATTGTCCTGAAGTGTGTTATTTGTTTCCTCCAAGTTGAAGTACCGGGTTATATGAATCAATCAAAAGCAAGATGTAAGCAAATAGATCATTCATTCATTCAAGAAACAGCTTTACAACTTACAGACATAGCAGAGTACCGACAACATCAAAAGCATCTACATGATCTAACAGTCCTAATCTATTACATATCATCTGCTCCAACATCTAAGATGAGCACGATGAGTATGGTCGCCACATCTTTCACACTAATAGTTGTTGGATATGCACGATCGTCACATCTTTTGGCACTATATGATGGCTATGCTTTTGTGATAAGCATAACCAACCCTAACAGATGCTAAGGATCAAAATGGAGAGGATGGATTGATGAAAACGAAGAAGTCAAGTCGATTGTGGTAGAGATGAGAAGGAAAGATTTTCATTTATGCATCATCTACTCTTTCAATCATACATCAACTTACATCATTTTCCTTTTCCATTCCCTTATACGATATGTGATGATGCACCAAAACCCGATGCGAAAGACCAAGCACCAACTTTCTTCCCATAGGAAGTGGTGGATTTTGCCTCGTGGCCTCGTTGAGGCCTAGGTGCCGAGGGTTGGGAGTAAGATGTTCCCTCATTATAGGATTCATCGAATCTTCAGATACACTTGGTTTCTCAACACTTTCATCTTCCGATGAGGAGAGAAAGGGTGACTTCTTTGGTAGTGGATATGGTTTTGGAAAATAGTGAAACCATGGATTGGTATCTTCACTAGATGATGAGGATGATGATGAGGATGTTGTTGTGAGATCTATGATCTCGTGTTTGGTACTCATGTTAATTATGGTTAATTTTGAAGGATTGAAGAAATTAGGGTTTGAAATATTATTTGGGGATTTTGATGAAGAAGTCTATGTGCATTGGGATTGTTTTATAGCGGGTTCAAGTGGTAAGAGAATTAATGCGTGTGGGTGAAACAAGAAAAGATATTTATCAAGCTTCGTGAGTAAGTCATTGGTTTCACGATTGTTCTACTTCAGCAGTAATGGTTTCCGCTTCTACCGGTTATAAGTAACCGAGTGAAAGTAGAAACCACGTCGCCTTTGGTCAACTTTGACCAAATTTGGGAAATTTCTATTTATTCTCTACAAGATATTTTCGCTACACATTAAGTGATTCGATTATTACTCATTAAAAACACTTTTTGGTACAACATCTTAACCCTAATCTTCAAAATCTCTCATGGCTCTTCAATTTAAACATGATCATAATAAGGTTGCTTTTCTTGAACCGCCGAGGAGATGAGATGTATGAGGCCGATGATTTCTTTCTTACTAAGATCAAAGATTGTGATGCATTGACGATTCTCCAAATGCTATATATGAAACTTTGGTTACTCAATTTTGGGCGTCGTAAAAAGAGAGGTGATACGAGATTGTTGCAAGTGTTGATGGACAAGTATATGTGGTGACAGAGGAACCGATCGTAAGACAACTTCGCTTGATGATGAGAATGGAGTTTATCATTCGATTCTATGATGGTACTTGAAGGACTTAGAGCGATTGGATATCAAAGTACGAGGACGATATGTGGTTGAAAAATAAGCTTTGTCCTATGTGGAGGTTCTTGGTTCATACGTTGCTACAAAGGTGTATGAGCAATAAGTCCGAGGATGGGATCTTTTCAACACAAATGGGATGTGGTATTGTTTGCTTATCTAAGGGTTTGACTTATAATTTTTCTAAGTATATCTTTGATAATATGGTAGAAAATATAACTAGGAAAGAAGGGTAAGTTTTTGATGTACCCTAGGTTCTTACAGATAATATTGAATGTTTCTACACAAACCCAAGCTTTTCATCCCATAAGTGTTTTAACTCCTAAGTTATTTGCTACAATGAGGACTAAATTTGAAGGGACACATTTTCCTTTGTTAGCTGCCATGTTACTTCAGGAGAATGAGACTGCTAATGAGCTTAATGTTGTTTTACCTTCTTCCATTCCTACTGATGAAAATCTTTCAGTAGATGGTGATGAGGGTCCTTCTGTTGTTGCTGAGGCATCTATACCTTCACCTAGACCATGTTCTAGTCCTGCAATTATCCAAGTTACTATTGATGAAGTTCAGGATCAAATTGATGAAGTTCAGGTTGATACTGATAGATTATCTACACCAAGTCCTGTTAGGACTCCATTTGGTGAAGGAGGTTCTAATGTTGATCAGGTTAATGTTGCTCCTGAACAGTCTACTGAAGTTCCAATTTCAACTGAGCAATCACCTGATGCTGATGAGGATCCTATTACACTTACCTCATTATATGATCTGATGAACAAGCTTACAGGTGAGGTGACTGATCTTAAGAAAGAACTTGCAGAAACCAAGTCTGTTCTTGGTAATAAGATTGTGGAATTGGAGACTAAAGTTGAGCACTTGGAGGAATTACTAAGTCAGAAAGGTAAACAGAGTAGTTTGATTTCTTCTGAGAAGGAGGATGAAGAGAATCTTCATGAATCTCTTGAGATATTGGCTGATGTGGCACTTACATCTGATGTTTCTTCTCCTATTGTTAAATCTTCACATAGAAAGGAGTCTAGTAAGGAGCCTATTTTATATACTAGCAAAAGAAGAAGAACTTATTTGAATAAGGTATCTGCTGACATTTCACAGGAAGAACATATGGTTGATGCATCTGCTAATGATCAAGTTAAGGAGGTTGCTTCTGATCATGGTCAAACTTCATCTATACCAGAACACTTAAATGATTCATCTTCAGCAGCTGATGAAGAGGTTTTATTGCTGGAGAATGTATAAGTTGAATGCTTCATCCAAGTTTTCTACGCCGCTGAGGAATTGTCTCAACCTATCTCCTCTTATGTGGGTTTAATTGTTTCTTCCAAGCTCATATTGGTTCTCAAATTGGTTCTCATGAGATATCTTCTCGAAATTGGTTCTCACGAGACATCTTCCGAAAAAGGACAGATCCTGTGATTAATGATCTGCTGAAATCGTGGATAGTGATCAAGAACAAAATCAAGCTCGTGCTAGATTGTTTGTCGACTATGAGAATATGCAAGAGTCGATTGTGCTAAATTTCTTCAAGATCAAGATGCTTCGATTTGTCTCCGAAAGGAAATTAGAGCTTGATGCATTCCTTCCTACTATCACCGATGATCAATGGATGGTTATATTTCTCAAGGTGCATCTCGATCCAAATCTTGCAAAACTTATCTTAGGAGAATCTTTTGATGATGATAATTTTGTGGCAAAATGATGGCACTTGGTAATCAAAGGAAGCAAGAATCACGCAAAGAGAAGAGCTCTTATTGATCAAAGAAATAAAGCCAAAAGAGAAAAACCTATGATCTTGTTCGTAAGAGGAATTATATGAGAAGAGTTGTGAAGAATGATGCTCAGATAATTCGGTATGACAATGAAGCAAATCATGGCTTTGTCTCGATGATGCTTTGATTAGACAAGATTATATGGTTATGAAGTTTTCTTCTTCGGTTCTACTTCTTCTTCAATGACTGATGTTCCCATCGCTAAGAGATGTAAAACAGCTTGAAATTGTGGATAATTTTGATACTGCTTTGCCTTCGTGGTATCTTCGCTTGTTCCTTCCGATACAACTTCGATGCTACTCCTACTTCGATATGGGTGTTTCACGAATCTTCTTTGGTTTCTTCTCAAATGTTGTCTAGTGTGGAGATAAGTGATTCTCGATTCAGAACCGATCTACAACTTGATAATGATAACATTGTTGATATGGGAAAGCGAGTTTGGTTACAAGAAGTTCGATAGATTGGCTAAGAAACATGCTTCAAGGAATACTAATTTAGATCTTAAGGTCGATGAATCTACATTTATTGAGGTTGGATCTATTGAAGCTTTTCCCAAGGTATTCATGTGGTTTTGGTTAATTGACAAACCGGAAAGCTTAACACCGCTTATAGGTCGGATAATATTGTTCTTGAGTTTAACTTCTTAAAGGATATTCTTCATTTGGTGAATAGACATGATTTGAAGATGTTGTATGAACATGTCATTCAAGATTATAAGTTTCATTCAAGAATCGGTTCGGTTTATATTTGTTGGGTGATCTTCGTGTTATGTTTGATTCTCGATTCTCCAAATGGTAAAGGGTATTTTATTTGGAAGAATTCTCATAAATGGGAGATTGAGAGTTGGAGATTTTATCCTCTGCTTTGTGTTCATGTAGTTCGGACTACATGTGGATGATTTTGTATGCTATCGATAAGCTTTATCCTTTATCCGATACTTTTATGGAAAGGTTCTTTGAGACACAAATTGAAGTGCCTCCTAATCCGGTTGGCAATGATGACCTTCATGCTACTCAATGTGTTGGTTTGATTAAGAATCAACTTCTATCACATAAAGGTTCACCTTGATTGTAATACTTTGTAATATTTGTTTTCTTTCTTTAGTTAAAAAAATATATATATATATATATATATATATATATATATATATATATATATATATATATATATTTTTTTTTTATCTAACTTTTTATTGCGTGTTTGTTGTATATTTTTCTTGGTTATTGACTCACCCGATATACTTTGTGTATGTCAAAGAGTTAGCTAGTCCAAAGTGGCACAATTTGGTAAAGACACATCAAATCATTGATAGTCAGAATGGTTTGCTCAAAATCATAGGGTCTGCAACCACCTATGCTTTATTGTCGAGTGTTGTATGGTTTTCAATTCACCATGGTTTATTCCTATTTGGAATCCAAGAATTGGCTAGCCCACATGTATATGGCTTGTGGTAAAGGCAAGGGCATTCCATATTTGGTTCTCAATTCACCAATTTTAAGAATTGACTAGTCCCGAGCAAACGGCTACGTAAAGACATATCAAACCGCTCATGGTTGCCGGTTTGCTAATAAATCGATGGTTATCGGTGTACCATAGTTTACGAACTCCAACATATGGCTACTCCAAGAGTGATGGCTATTGGTAAAGAGACATCAAATCCATTTATTTTCAATGATTCACCTCTCACGGAGTTAACACACCGGATGTGATGAGAATAGTATGAAACTAACTGCTTTTGATGTTCTTCTTGTCATTTGTTGCCGCAAAGATATGGCGTTTCGTAGTTTCTTCATCATAGAGATGTTCTTGGATTCTTTGTTGTTGTTGTTTGTATACAATCCTCCGTGTCAGACGATCTATCAAGAAACCGAACTTAACAAGTCAAATTCCAGCTAGGGAGGATTGTTGGGAATTATGTGAAAGTCTGGATTATGCCGAACTTAATGTCAAGTGTTTCTATCAAGTGAAGTGGATTCATCAAGACTTATTCTCGTCAAGTATAATAGTTATTAGTTTGTTTCGCGAAGTGTTTATTCCGTGTTTAGTTTATTTAGTGTGGATATACATGAGCTTTATTAGGAAGTGATTGTGTATATCTTATTTAGTTTTATGATTATACGCTTCTTGGAAAACGGTTTAGCGATATTGTTTAGGGTTCCTTATCTATAAAAGGAACACATTAGAAAGAGTTATGTACCGATTGGAAAACTCGCTTTAGTTAATATAAAGATCCATAGAGGATCAAGAAGTTCTTAGTTATTTGTTACTTGTGTTTATATTCACGATAAACATTAGTAGTAGAGATTGTCTTTTATTGTGCTTGTGATTACATAGGCATATATAACGATCCACGAGCTCAAGATCTATCAAGGTCTGTGTTTGTTTCAACACTTTCTTTAAACTTCTAAAAGATCATTTTGAGAGTCTTAAAAAGGGGATTGATACTGATATTAAGGAAATGGAAAAGGAATTTGATGCAATGATAGTTGAGGTTAGTGACTATGAGCAAGCACTAAAATATAATGAGATTGAGAGGAAGAACTTGCATACACTAAATGAGAACCTGATTTCTGAATGTATTGCTCAAGATGTGTTCTACATTGCTACTAATTGCTCTATTACTGCTTCTCAATTTCATGAACTGTCTGTTGCTTTGAAAGTCTCCCACGATCGTGTCATTGAGCTTGAAATCAAAAACTCCAAATTAAATGAGAAATATGATCAGGATGATCATGATAATTTGGTGAAACATTTTTCAAAACTAGAAGTTGATCATTTTGAGCTACAATTAAAATATCAACATCTTAAAGAAAATGTTAAAACCTCAAACATCAAGACATCCTCGATGCTCCGAGTTTGATGTCGTTTTCAAATAAACAAACGTGACGAACAGATTCAAGCTCATTGTAACACGATCAGAAATTTGAAAGCCCAAATTGCTCAATTAAAGGGTGAAATGAACAATGTGACTGGTCCCCAAATGCCTCCTTCTTTAGATTCTCAGAATTCTCAAAACTTTCATCTTCAAAACTTAGTAAATGCTTTATAAAAGGAAAATGAGAGTTTTCTTGAAGAAAATGAAAAGGTTAAACGTCATTTCAATGAGTTATTTGAATCTATAAAGGTCACTCGTAACAAAAATAACGAAACGGTAGCCTCGTTACAAAAAGAAATTGAGAATCTAAAAAGTCAGGTAAAAGGGAAGATGCCAATGACCAATGGGGAGAATGGTGTATCAAAGGTGCCTGTCTGCAACAAATATGCTTTGTCTGTGAAATATGTTCCTCCTCATCTTAGGAATAACAAGCTTGCAATTCAAACATATTTCTCATATCTTAAGGACTGTTTAGAATGTCTCCGTGAGATTGTGGAAGAGGATAAGTTAGAGAAACCACTTGATAATGCAATTGGGCATGCATGCTTATATGCCGAACGATCTCAAGAACTTCTAGAATGCTTAATCACAATCTGTCCTAAGTCCTTAGGAGAGAGAGTTAATCCTTTGATTCCTTGTTCTATGCCTACTGCCAAGCATGAAATCCATTCTATGCCCAATGGTATGAAAGCGAACTCTAGTGTGCCCCTTAGGAGTACAACTCCCAGCACTTCTAGTGTTAAGAAAGTGAATTTTAGTATGCCTGCAAATAGCTCATATCACAGCCTTAAGAAAGTGAACACTAATGTGCCTTCTAGTAGTTCAGATCCTTGCACATCAAGTTCATGAATGCAAAAATTAGATCAACCAACTAATGTTCCCATAATTCCCTCTACAGGAGTAATCAGTGACATTAAGGCAAGCGGGTCAAAGCCTCCAGGCAATACCAAGAAAGATAGGACCTCGCAAGCTAAGAATGTGCATTGGAAGAGAGTAGAAGACCAACCTAGGAACTTTAATCTTGAGTTGAATAAAACGAATCGTGTTGATTCTAGTACTAGTCATAGGCGCATCGTAATTAATTCAATTCGATACTATTTGCAAACCATGTAATGATGATCGCTTGAATTTCGCTTTCTATTCATGAATGTGGTGTAAATGCTTTGTCTAATACTGTCAAATCCCCAGTTAATCTTGTTGATGCAAAATATCATGTTAAAAAGACAAAAAGGCAAAGGCGAAAGAAAGTTAGAAAACAGTGGAAACTCACAGGAAGAACATTTAGTAAGATAGGCTATCAATGGATACCTGTTGGCAATAAGGTTAATCAGGCAATACCCACTAGAAAATGGATCCTTACTGGTAGAACTATTCCATTAAGAAGTGAACATAATTTGAATAGGGCAAATACAGACACTAGTACTTCATCTATTCATAATGATTCCATTGCCTCAACTTCTGATATGGATGTTTCTATTTCTGATGTGGGTGTTCCAATCACTGTTACTAACCAAATGGAACCCATTCATGCATGGGGATCCCAATTATCCAGCTTATCCATTCTTGTCTCGTGTTCAACCGCAGATCGCTCAAATCGCTCGTGGTACCGGACTCAGTCGTTCCAAGCATATGACTAGAGACCGTCACGGCTCATGAACTTCGTGAGCAAATTCATCGACACTTAGATTCGGAAATGATCATTTCAAAGCAATTATTGGTTATGGAGATTATGTTGTTGGTGATAGTGTCATCTCTAGAGTATACTATGTGGAAGGTCTTGGTCATAACTGCTCTCTGTTGGTCAATTTTGATTCAAATCTAGAAGTAGCCTTGGAAAACATACTTGTTTTTTAGAGAACTTAATGGTAAGGAACTCATAAGAGGAACTCATGGTTCAAATCTTTACACCATCTCTATCGATGACATGATTAAGTCTTCCAATTTGCTTGTTGTCAAAGGCTTCCAAAACAAAGTCATGGTTATGGCATCGTCATCTCAATCACTTGAACTTCGCACCATCAATGATCTCCTAGAAAGGACTTAGTTGTAGGTTTACCTAGACTAAAGTATGAAAAGGATCATCTTTGTTCAAGATGCCAATTGGGAAAAAGCAAAAGTATGCCCATAAACCCAAACCAACAAACTCAATTATCAAGTTCTTCATACCCTTCATATGGATTTATGTGGACCAATGAGAGTGCATAATATCTTTGGGAAGAAATATGTGTTAGTTGTGGTTGATGATTACTCTAGATTCACCGGGTCAAGTTCTTAAGGACAAAGGATGAAACTCACGATATCATCATCAAACTCATCAAATGCCTGCAGTTCGACTTAACAAAACAAATGTAATTATCCGAATGTACAATGGAACGGAGTTTGTTAACAAACAACTTAGTGAATTTTATGAAAGCATTGGAATCACCATCAAAGAAGTGTTCCACGAACTCCTCAACATAACGGTGTAGTTGAAAGACTAAATCAAACTCTTGTGGAAGCCGCTAGAACTATGCCGATTTACTCAAAGGTTCCAATGTTTCTCCGGGTCAAGCTATTGCCACCGCATGCTACACACAAAATCGCTCCTCGATTCACACTGCTCATGGAAAAACTCCATATGAACTTATCCACAACAGAAAACCTAATCTCTTTCCTTCGTGTGTTTGGTGCATTGTGTTATCCAACTAATGAGGGTTAAGACTTAGGAAAACTTAGAGCTAAAGCGGACATTGAGTATTTGTAGGGTATGCACCAAACAAAAAGGATACCGAATCTACAACAAAAGAACCCGAAATATCATGGAAACAATTCATGTTACGTTTGATGAGTCGACCGTCAAACGGCTCCTGGACAATCCAAGCCTGACCCGCACTTCAAAACAATCCCATTGGTTCATCCTTGTACCAAATTCTTCTCAAGCAACTCCATATGTACCTCCATCCAAGATTATTTAAAGAAATTGTTTGATCCTATGTTTGATGAACAAGATGAGCCAAGTGCTAATGAACTGTCAATCCCATCAACAGAGGTCGCTTCTATTCTCATATCGAAATTAACCTTTGACTTCTATGTCATTAAGCCAAGAAGCTACTGCCGATCAACTGCTTCATCAACAAATCTTCAATCATCATGTACATCATGGAAATGCTTCGATTCATAGGATGAAGTTAATCCCTTTGCTACTCCCCAAGATGTTCCATTTGAAAATATATTTGCTCCTCGAATCGCCATCCGAACCATCTTCTTCGTGAGACATCGACTCTGCTACATCGCCTCAACAACAACGCCACATGAACACCTCAAAAATGGACTCACGATCATCCATTAGATAACATCATTGAAATCCTCTCGCCCGCTTCCACACGGAACAACTTGCAACCGATGCCTTATGGTGCTTCTTCAACTCAAGATTTCTAAGATCGAACCAAAAGATGTCAAAGCCGCCATGAATGAAGATAGCCGGTTCAATGCCATGCAAGATGAAATTCATGAGTTTGATCGACTTGATGTATGGGAGTTAGTACCTGCTCCAGATTGTGCAATGATTATTGCTCTAAAATGGATCTTCAAAGTGAAACTAGATGAGCATGGTAATGTATTGAAGAACAAGGTTCGATTAGTTGCTAAAGGATACCGTCAAGAGGAGGGTATTGACTTTGAGGAATCATTTGCTCCTGCTGCTCGACGAGGCAATCGAAATATTCTTGGCTAATGTTGCAAGTAAGAACATGGTAGTCTATCGATGGATGTAAAGACGGCATTTCGAACGGAGATCTTAAAGAAGTCGCTTACGCCACCAACCCAAGGCTTTGTGAATCCGAGCATCCTACTCACGCTATCGTTTGAAGAAGGCTCTTTATGGTTTAAAGCAAGCTCCAAGGGCATGGTATGATACGCTATCAAAGTTTCTTCCGCTCACCGGCTTCAAAGAAAGGAGCAATGATCCGACATTGTTCACCGTAAAGTCGTGCAAACATTTAATTCACGCTCAAATTTATGTTGATGATATTATTTTTGCCTCGATCGACCCCAATGAGTGTGACCGCTTTTCTAATGAAATGGGTTCAAAATTTCAAATGTCAATGATGGGACAAATGTCATTTTTCTTGGGATTACAAATTTCACAAAGTCCCGGAGGCATTTTTATAAATCAATCTAAATATGCAAATGAGATTTTAAAGAAATTTGGATTTGATTCAAGTGACCTCTGACACCCCCATGATTGATCGAACCAAGCCGGATGAGGACCACTCGTGGATCATGGTAGACCAAACGAAATACCGTAGTATGATTGGAACCTCGATGTACCTCACACTAGTAGACCGTACATCTTGTTCATTGTGTGCATGTGTGCTAGATATCGCCTAAGCCTCACGAAAAGCACCTTGAAGCGGTTAAACGGGTCTTCGGTATCTCCAAGGAACCATCAATATGGGACTTTGGTACCAAGGACACCGGTATGTCACTAACACCTATGCGTATGCCGATCATGCGTGATGTCAAGATACTCGTCGGCACGCCCGAGGTGCTCGGCTGGGTGATAAGCTTGTGAGTCGGTCGTCAAAGAAGCAAATGAGTACTTCTATTTCCTCTCACAGAGGTGAATACATAGCCATGTCATCTTGTTGTGCTCAAATCCTATGGATGAGATCTCAATTAACCGACTATGGCTTTGTATTCGACAAAATCCTCTCAGCATCGTGATAATAAAAGTGCTATTGCTCTCTCATGCAATAACGCTCAACACTAAAGAGCTAAGCATATAGACATTCGACATCATTTCATTAGGGAACAAGTGGAAAAGGTGTGGTGGAACTCTATTTTGTGAGGATCAATACCGCTAGCGTACATCTTCACCAAAGCTCTTCCAAGAGAACGCTTTGAGTTTATTCTTCCACGATCGGTCATGAAAAGCCTTCAACCGTAAACACTCAAACATCTTCGTGGAGGAAGACGAGGAGTAAAGGTCTATCTTCATCCATCTCTTGTATATATCTATTCAAAAAAAAAAAAAAAAAAAAAATTACAAAATCCTCAAAATCAAATAGAAAATATAAAACTTTCAAAAATCCATAAAATTTGAAAACTTGAAAATCTTCAAAAAATAAAAATAAAATAAATATTGTCCTTTTGTCTCTTTTTCTCGATTCGATATATATCTCATAGTCTTTGTGTCCGTCATTCAAAGAATGACACGGGCTTTAGATGTTGTTCGAATTTAAAAGATATATATATATATATATATATATATATATATATTTTTGGGAGAAAGTGAAAATTTGGTTTATTGTCATTTCAGCAATAACCCGCTTTTCAAAGAAAGAACAGAGCCATGCTTTTTCATGTTTTTAATATCTCATGCTCTGATTCTATAAACATCTACTTCTTATCTAATGAAAACTAATTGTTTTGAAAAATAACTCGGACTCTATTTTTGATAATCATCTGGACTTATTTGTCAAAATATCTATCTCTCAATCAACAACCGATGTCATTGATTGAGGGGGAGAATGATTTCAATTAAATTAAAAGGTTATTTGTCATTCAAGTGCTTTCAAAAGATAATCATGCATGGTTAATCATTGGAGTTTAAAGTCTCAAAAACCGATCATTATCAGTTAAAACGTTTTTCATAATCAAGTCTCAATTCTTCCTAAAAAGGCTTTCAAAATCAATTTAAATCTACCGAGATCACAAATCTCAATGATTTGATAACTGTGATCGGGGGAGAATTTGTGATTTAAATTTGAGTTAAAACTGATAATTCGCTAATTGGTTTCGTAAATGCTTAGCAAGTGTTCCTCCCCGCATATGCCAAACGATTTCAAAATTTTCATGCACATGTTGAGGGGGAGCATCTATCTTAAACCAAAATGTGATGAAACGTGATCATTTTTCTCAAAGTGCAGGTTCCCTTTAGTATGTGCAAAACTCTTTTCAAACCTCGAGGCACATATTGAGGGGGAGCAAAATCATGAAAACCTCATCCTTCCCCAAAATGCTTTATCTACTTGATTCGATTAGGGAAGTGATGTTGATATCTTTTAGAAAATGGTAATCAAAGAAGTTAATTCTTTCTCTTGCCTCCGTGTGCTAAAACTATTTCAAATACATGATGCACATGTTGAGGGGGAGCTCTTCTTCTAAAAATATCAAAAACAATTCAGGTGCAAAATGCTTTGATAATTTATCACAAGCATTTGGATTGATTTTCAAATGGTTTTCAATTGGTTCCAATGGCAGATGAACAATACCAAATAGACCGACCATCTTTACTTTATGTATGGTGATATAAGGATGATAAGGTTAGGTGTTTGTTCCCATGATCCGCCAGAACCGGAGGGATCTACCCAGGGACTATCCACTTGTTAGTGTAGAGTTCTTAGGTATGATGATCAAAAGGAGAAAAATGAGAAATGGGAAGAGTGCGGACTGAGACTGAGCTAGTACTGGAATAAACCCAACAAGGTTCTAGTAAGGAAGTCTCGGTAAGCCCTGAAGGGGTTGAAGAATTAAAAGAATTGAATGTGAAAAGGGTGAAAACAAATAGCCCTCCATTTATTCAACCTTAGGCGTAAACCGGGTTCAATTCATATACTCTGATGGTTACCAAGGTAACATCGGTATTGAAGACAAGACGTCATGGACCCAAAGGACGCATCGCACTTACTTCCCAAACCACTCAAGTTCCTCTTAAAAGGACTTGTTTCATTCTCACGGGAACCTACATAATCTATCGACTTTCTCTTAGAGATCGTTGATATTGAAGAAGGAGACCCTCTCCCTAGTCTCCGGCACAGGTAACCAAAAGAGCACTAATTGAGTCTAAAGCCCCGAGATCATCAATTAATCTCATTAGGACACTTATTTCTTGAAGACTCACAGTTTCACACAATGTGGAATGTGCGAATATATTTTGAGAGTCCTACGCACTATCCTTGTGGTTGTGCCAAGACTTGATTGTGTCATATGGACCTCATCAGTGGAGCGATTCAAATTTGAATCAATCCAGGTCCAAGAAAATGGATTGACGGATGCCTTTGAAAAACCGGTTGGTGTGTTTAAAAACTCTTTTCTATAAGCACATCGACCGTGTATGAATATTTCAAATCAAAAGGTATTTATGATTGAAAATTGATTTTCACTAAAACTTCGTTGTATTTCAAAAACAATTTCTATTGTGAGATACACGATTGGTTTTCAAATCTTTTCATTAATCGCTGAATCTCTATTCACGGTTCACTCACTCCGTGTTGTCTTCTTTGAGACGCCCGGTTTGAGAACGACTAGAGCAAATTGCGAAACCCTCATCAAGGAAATTCTTCGAATTATACCGATCACAGGCAAGATTTGTAATCGATCAACGGGAACCGTGGGCGTGTACTCAATTCAACGAAAGTGATCAAAGACACTTTCGTGCACTTTATTGCTAATTATCTTATGCAGGTACACCCCGACGTTTGCAGCTGATCAGAATGGAGCGGTCAATCCATTGCCGCATGCTCACACATCACATTCAATTCCAAAGAAATCATGATTAGTACTTCAAAGACTCTGATATTTTCACTCCATGCTTCTGCTACGCTGCTGCCAATATCATGAAACAACAAAAGCTTCCGCTAATCTGATAAGAAGAAATCATGATCCAGAATGTGAGCATGTCGGTCCAAATGTCACAGCATCTCTATATCCCAACACCACAAAGGAAGAGTCAGAGATTCAATGTAGCTGATGATCTCAAAGCTGGCTCAAAACTCATTATCACGTGGATCAGAAAAAGACCTCCACTTGGATTATCCATACATGCTATGTGAAGAATAAATGACTACGAGCTTCAGAGCAAAGTAATACTTCAAGAGTGCAAGAACAATTTATCATGTAATATCTGTTTGTATTCTTTGTAAGTTTAATGTGTGTTTGAGGTGACCTCCTTGTGGGAGATTGTTAGAATTAGAAATTCCGGTATTAAAGAGTCGGTCACCTCAAGTATATGTAATCGTTAGAAAGCTCGTAGTCGTAGTTATTTTACGTTAAGTAGTATTTAGTTAAGCAACACCGTGGAGGACGGACGGTCTTTACCCACCGTATGCCCGATCCACGACCCGTTGTGTGGCGTTTATGTAAGACTATAAATACTCTCTACCTTGCAAGGTAGAGAGTTGGAGCTCATAATAATATTTTTTCTTTCTCTCACTATAGTTTCCAACTCTCTTCATTTCTCTCACTAGAACTTTCTCTCTCTAACATACTTATACGCCTACTTTGATTATGGTTTAGGGTGTTTGTGAAATCCAATATCTTACAAAACCTAAACACACTTATCACTAAAAATTCGCCTCCAACAAGCTCTCTCCTCTCACCAAACTCCAAATAAGATCTGGAAACAAAAAAATATCTCAACCTTCATCAAAAATACTTTCAACACTAGTCAAATGAGTCTCAATATCTAAACCCCTTATACTGCTTCAAACCCAAAAAAAAAAATCCGCCTCCTTCACCAAATCGCTTTGTCGATCAATATTATGTCCCCATCACTTTGATGCCACGAGATGGTATAGGGACGAGGAATAACATAGCCACGGGATGGCGTTGATTTTTACGAATCAATTTAGTGATGTAGGTAAGTAAACTTTGATCCTTTTTGTTTTGAGAGTTAACCGAGGCATGAAGCTGAGTTAACATTATTGTTACACTCATTTCTTGAACTCGTAACATATCACCAATATAGATCAATGATGACTTGATTCTTTTGGTCACCATTTAACCGAACAAGAGGATTGAGAATGAAACCTTTTTCATGGTTTTGTTCTTTCTTCACAGTTTCAGAGATCGATGATGTATTAATCTTTCTTTCGAATATGATTAAGGAAAGAGTAGACTGAGATCTTGGTTTTATTTAATTAAAGTCCGAGTCTTGTGGTTTCTTTGTTGTTACATTTGGGATTCAGTGATGGTAGTTTCGATTTGTTGGAGTTGGGTTTTAGGTTAGATATGTTGAGATTTGGACTGATGATGGGTTTTTTTTGGATATGAGGTCAAGAGTTTTTTTTGTATTTTGTTCTTTGGTCAACAAGTCGCTACTTTTTTTTTCATCACATGTCGCTAACTTCTTATTCTTGACATAACTCGCTATCCTTTTTCAGAACAAGTCGCTAAATAGTGACAAGTCGCTACCTTTTTGCATGAAACAAGTCGCTACATATTATTCTTGAGTGAGTCAACAATTCGCTACCTTAATGTAGTGAAGCAAATCGCTACTTGTTAAATAACAAGTAGCTATGTCAAGTCGCTACTCCATTTAGTGTCAAGTCGCCATGAAGAGTTTTCAATATTATGACCAATATCAAAACCCAGAAAAACTGCTGCTGAATACCCATTTAGACCATAAAAATACCAGGTTTTACCATATGATTTACACAGAAAAACACGACACTTGGTACCAAACTTTGTCATAAAAGAATCAAAGTTATCTAAAACATATATTTGACAAAAATGACCAAAGATACTGTTTTGACAACACATAAAAGGAACGTGACATAAAATAAGTTGGACCATGGATACTACTCCCTTCGTCCCATTTTTATTGTCCATGTTTCCTTTTTGGGATGTCCCAAATTAATTGTCTCCTTCCATAAATGGATAGTGAATATAAATCATGTTTACCATATTACCCTCACTTGAATTTATTATTACAAACTTTAAAGAAGATATAAATTAATTAGTTAAGGGTAAAACTGTCATTGTGCAAAAAGTAGGAGAGAGAAAGCTATAATTATGATGTTTTTCTAAAACTATGTGTTTTTTGTCGGTGGACAATAATTTTGGGACGGAGGGAGTAGAACAATGATGATAACAGACTGTTATTAACAAAAATATTTTGACTTAAAACTTGATATAAAGAGTAGCTTAGACAGTGTTTCGAACCACAAAAACACAACCAACAAACACATCCCGTATCAAACCGCATCAAACCACATCAAAACTAAACAACCCGCATACAAAAACCGTATAAAAAACCATACAAATCATCAAAACAACAAAACCTTGGCTCTGGTACCAATTGTAGGATCGAATATTTATTGTGTTTGATGATTCGGGTGGTCTTGGATGATCAAAATACATGTTTTCCATTAGAGAGAGAAAGTAGATAGAGAGGGTGTTCTTGCTAGAGACTAGGTTTACAAATGGAATGTTAGATTGAATGAGAAGCACCACCCCTTCCATGGATGGAAGGGGTATTTATAGTTACATGAAATACGACCTCCTATCGGCCCGGGATCGTATACAGGTGGGTAAAGACCCGTCCTTCCTCCACGGTGTTACACTATGCTAAACTACGCTACAAACTAACTAATAAACCAATAAATAACGTAACTAATGATATGTCTACGAGCTAACTTATGCTAGATAATATTTGGGGTGACCGATACTTTACTTATGGAATTTCCAATTCCTAACACTCCTTTGGTTTTTCCAAAAACGCAACCATGTTGTGGTTTTTTATCCCCAATTTAATCAAAACTAATTTGTACTTTCAAAACAACTGTTTTAACTCTTGTAGCAGTTGTTAGTATTTTTGGGCGTATTTATCCCCAATTGTGCTATTATAATGAGCAAACGCAACCGTTATCGTCATCTAGTATCTACAAACGAAAATTCTGACAATCAAGTTAAAGTTATTGGGCAATTTCGTTTGAACCTCAGGCCACCTTCCAATTTGCAATCTGGGCAACTAAATGCCATCATTGGGCAATACTTGTTGTATGATCGGGCAACCATAATTCTTAACCATATGATCATAAAGGATACACTTAACAAAGATAAACCTAACAAAGACTAAGTTTGGCATAGAAGCACTATCGTATGGTTGGCAAGATAAACTCATAATTATTTTTAAAGGAAACAAACATTCATAATAGGTGGAACCATTCCTTGTGCACTAGCCCTTTTTTCTATGATCTCGAACCCTCTTTCGCTTTTTGTGATAGAAACACGCTTTGTTAACTTCCTTTTTGAAAGGTGTTGCACTACCGCACCGCATGCCGTGTCCTCTTCCGCCATACCATGTTTTTGAAATAAAATTGTGACAAAGCTCGTAGCTCGTGCACAATGTAGACGCCCATGGATCCATTCTCATCGCAAAGGTCATACATTCACGAACGTCATTGTGTGTGTGCAACAATGTTAAACCATCTTCTAGTGCCTTATTTGGTGCAAGATAAAATAAAGCCCATTTTCCCTCCAATATCATTCAAAACATGATCAAGCACCCGTAAATGCAACCTCGGTGGAGCTAAAACACCGGACATCAAGAAGAGACCGCCTACATAGCAGAGTGGTGAAATTCAAATTTCCGTTGTGGTGCACTTTAAATATGAATTCTTTGGTTTCCGCCATGTCCTATAAAACATAAACCCTAATAACAATTTCAATAACTTTAATTAAACAAATACTTAATAATAGAATATAAAATATAAAGTCGCACAGCTTATTTATATTCATGTACTCTATAAATATATGAACGAATAAGGTAACAAAGTACATACGGGAGTACAACAAACCCGGATTTGTTTATAAAAAGAAGAAAAGGACAACGATTTTTTATTTGGATTCTTCGATGAAAGTGTAAGCATCCGCAATGGCAACTTGGTGAAAGACTTTTTACTATTCTAATAAGATATTCAAATGACTTGTTCCATTGTGGCAATAACTTTGAAGAAGACTTTTACAAAACACTAGTAAAGACTTCAAGTGTTTGAAGCTATTGTCAAAAAACTTTTGTATTTATAAAATTTCATTTTTCACCCAATATTAAATATGCAAATGCTTTTTGCAATGGAGTAGTTGGTTTTGCAAAAGCTTTTTACCTAAACCATTTAATTGGGAGGTGATACTACACACATTTTTAATTCATTCACCACCATTTATGCATTACAAGATTGTACCGCATAACACCGTAATGCATAAATGGTGGTGAATGAATCAAAAAATGTGGTGTAAGTATCAATTCTATTTATCAGGTTCAATGCATCAAGTCTTTATGACTTGATGCATTGGTAATGCTCGAGGAATGTGTGGATGTTGATAGTTGAAGATTATTAATTTGATTTAAAAATACAAAACCATTTCCCAAAAGCAATCGACATACGTACCAAGAAACAGTGAAAAGTGAAAACAAAATAGCCAAATGCTAGAGTTCACAAAAAGTAAAAAAGTAAAATGCAAAGGCCATCGATACTCTAACTCTTTGTGACCACAAAAACCCATTTGCAAACACCAATTATTACAGTTAGTTTGGATTATTCACACTATAAACCAATTCAAATTGTCAATAAATAATACAATTGTCTATACAAAACTAAAACACCTTTTCATTTGTGAAATTTACCTTTCACTTCTATCGTGATATTTTAGTCAATTGACATTTAGATAAATTAGATTATCAATCATCACAATCATTTACTTAAATGGCGGTACTTTGTGTCAAGATGGTACATGCACTCAATTGTACTAATGTGCACGATTCTTTATTTAATGACATGATAGACCGCTTCAAGAGAATGGTAATTGCTTGTGAGCCGGGAAAGACTTTCCCAATAGAAGGAAATTTTAGAGAAAACAAAAGTCGATTGATAAGAGAAAGAGAATGATTGAACAACTTCCGAGTATGATGTGAGTATGAAGATATGAAAGCGCGCTTCAAGAGGATCAAGATGATAATGCTAATTTAGAAGCAACGTGTGAAGAGGCGTTATCTCGATTTTAAGATTTACAAAGATTATAATGCCGATGTCAAGCGAAGTATGAAGAGATGCAAACCAGCTTTAAGATTTTGAAAGATCATAATGTCGTTGTCAAAGCTAAGTATCAAGAGATGGTTGAATGTGCCAAAATCTTATCAACAGACTAAAGAAGTTGCAAATGATGTCGATGATTTTAGGATTATAAATGTGTTTTGTATATGTTTAAGAATGTGCTATTTTGGACTGATTAGGTATGTAAGGTAATAAGTATTTATCTAATTAACAAGGTACTAGATTACTGCATCAAATTTTATGTTATGATTTTATGATATCATTTGTGAAAACATAAATAATCAAAATAATAGCCAATCTCGATATTATGTATACTCTAACTAGACTTAATTGCAATACTAAACTCAAAATTCCATTAGTTACTGATATTATTCACTAGGAAACATAAATTTTCCAAACCTCAAGAGTCAAGATGATTCTTTAAAGGTCGCAGCTTGAAGAAAAGGAGAATGAAGGGGTGCAGTAACCACTTCAAAGATTGTCGCATCCACCACTAGTATTGAGTAACCACCGCCGCTATTATTATACCCATCGCCGCTCAGACGTTTCCACCGCATAGGCAACCATTGCTACAATTATAACCACATCAATAACACCAACACCAAAACCAAAAAGGTCGACAATGAGATTGACATACAATTGGTCAACCAAAAGCAATCTCACCCTATCCTCGCACCTAGACCTATTGCTAAGACTCTAAACATTGGTGAACTCATGCAGAAAGATGTAGTTACTCAAACCGATATTGAAAGGGTAAAGGATTGCGATCCAACTTTGGTGTTTCAAAGTACAGAGGATCGAGATAGCTTTTGATGAAAAACCACTCCTTATTAGTCTACAAACCGCCACTAAATTTTTAATGAAGCAAGTAATGTTACATACTTAACTAACGACATCTAAGGTATCATACCCTACATAATTACGAATCGATACACATAAAAAGAGCAACAGATTATAAAATGGAATTAACACCTATCTAACATAGCTATTCATCGAATAACAAAACGATTTATTATAATACGTAACCAATTGAAAATAATCATATGTAATAAACAACGAGAACAATATTTACGTACCATATTTGGGAACATTTTTTAAAACTTGATCAATCGAATGTGGTTTGCAATCAACATTGTAGCTTTAAAGATGGTGACATAACCGACGTTACAAGGAAGACAGTGGTGAAGAAGACGGTTTGATTTGTGAAAATAGTATCGCGAGAAGCAAGAGAAAACCGATAACTATGGATGCTTTATTGGTCGATGACTTTTAGATTTTGAACTCTCTTAATTAATGGATATTGTATTTTACTATTCAAACGTGTATTTTTTGTCTAACGAAATGACGATAGAACCCTTTTAAAATTATACGGTTGCCCACCGCTTTTAGTTGCTCAAAAACAATACCTTACACATACGGAACACTTGTCGAATGTCGATGAGTTGCCCAATGACAATTTGCCCTCGGTCTATTTTCAAATTAAAAATAAAAGTGGTCTAGAAAGTGATATGCATCGTATGCCGGTCTATTTGACCAATTTTCCCTTTAGTAAATAGCTAGCCAACTTACTTGAATCATCATTTGCATGCATATGCATATATAGTATATCACCTCTTTATTAGTTTGCAAACAACATAACTATATCTCATGCATTTACTCGAGGAGGTGCTCTTGTGCCGTTGAATATCGCCTATTCGGTGTTTATCGTTGATGATATGCAATCGGTTCTGAACTAATAATTTTTTTGTACTAGAACTCTTTTTCTATTAGTATTTATTTCATTACATGCTTAAGTATCAACAAGCAATATATTTATCAGTAAAAAGTACTCCAAATAGTTTTTTTACATAATTATGACGCTCTAAAGTTACAATTTGAAGCAAAGGTGGCGACTGTCATAAATGTATCAAGCCCACAACTAGCCAATTGACCTAATGAAAAAAATTATGTAAAAAGTTTGCAAAGCCACTCACCTAGTGCCACGTGTAGGGGTGTCACTCGGGCTGACCCGATCCGAACCCGACCCGGTCCGAACCCGACCCGAGTCAATTCGTCAATCGGGTTCAAAATTATATTTGGGTCAATCGGGGCAACCCGAATTGACCCGAGTTCTAAACAAGGTCGGGTTCGGGTATATATTTTTAGCCTTGACCCGACCCGAACCCGACTAACCCGGCTCAACAACACTTTTACAATGTAAAAGACTCGAGTTGACCCCAAACCCGAATTGACCCGACCCGATTGACCCGAACCCGAATTGACCCGACCCGAGCTGACCCGAGTTCTAAACAAGGTCGGGTTCGGGTATATTTTTTTAAGTCTTGACCCGACTTGACCCGACACGAGTGGACCCGAACCCGACCGGGTCAACCCGAATAACACCCCTAGCCACGTGTTCTTCACACACTCTTTTTCTTTTTTCTTAGAATTTTCGGTTAAAGGGTGTTTTGGTCATTTGATCATTTTTTTAAATTCCACCATAAACTTCAAACGTAAATAACTTTTAAACGAAAAACTTTTACAAAAAACCGATTTTACCATAATTTTTAAAAATTAATTCTCTTTAACTTGGTATGCAGTTTGATATATGAATCGCAACTTTTTTTTTCAACTTTTTAAGTAGCTGATGATTTTCTTGAAATTTTCGGCATTTTCGGCTCTAACTTTATCAAGTTTAAAGGCCGATTTATGCAAAACTCAAAACATGAAAGTTGTAGTTTTTTGGCCATGCTTTACCTAGGATTTTGAATCACTCAACTCCGATATTATATGAGTGAGATATCACACGTTAAAGATGACGTCTTAGTCATATTTAGTGCACAAAAGTGTTTGATAAAATGCTTAAAAGATATTTTTCTTATAAAAGTACATTTAAATGTACCAATTGGTGTACTACAATACATATTTTGATAGTTTTAGCTTTTTTTAACTGATAAACAGACTAACTGATGAAAAAAACCAACTGATGAATAATGTGATCATAAGTGATGAATACTTCGATGAACAAGATTAACTGATGAACAACACGAATTGATGAACAAGATGAACAATATTGTTCATCAGTTAATATTGTTCATCAGTTAGTGTTGTTCATCAGTGATCAACTAATGAACAATGTGGTTATAACTGATGAACATTTCCATGAACAAGATTAACTGATGAACAACACTAACTGATACTGATGAACAATATTGTTCATAAGTTAGTGTTGTTCATCAGTTAATGTTGTTCATCAGTGACAAACTGATGAATAATACTAACTGATGAACAACAATAACTGATGAACAAAACGTACATTTTTTTTAATAACGATTAAAAAAATCACTCTTTGAATCTTACATTAATAAAATGATTAATGATGCGTTGTGGTACAAAGTTAGAGCGTTTAATGCATTTTTAACACAAAAATTCTAAGTTTGACATTTCATCCAACACATTATGTGCAACAAATATAACTAAAACGCCATCTTTAACGTGCGATATCTCACTAATTTCATATCGGATTTGAGTGATTCAAAAACCTGTGTAAAGAGTTAACGAAAATCTATAAATATCATGTTTTAAGGTTTTCATGATTCGGCATTTTTGAAAGTAGAAAATCGGGCGAAAATAGCCAAAAAATTAAAAAAATAAATACCAATTTGATGTGTAAAAAAAAGTTTTAAAATTTCTAACAAAATTTATATGAAATTAAAGAGGATTAAATTTTATAAATTATGATGAAATCGGTTTTTTCTAAAAGTTTGTCATTTGTGAGTTATGTACGTTTGAAGGTTGAGAGTGTAAAAGAAAAAACGGGTCAATTTACTATAATACCCCTTTGACAAAAAAAATAATTAGAAAAAGAAGGAAGTTGACTGGATACAATCCAATGGTGGAGATCACTTTTTAGACTTCGCAAATTGATACACTTTTTAATAGATCCTGTACTATAGGTCAATATCATATTTTTTGTGTGATTCGATTAATCTATACTACATATAAAGAGTGTATGGTCAAACCTTGAAAAGTGAAATCTTGAAAGTCAAATGTGAGAGAAATGCATAGTGTAATTAATACTCTTATTAAAACACCATATTTTTTTAAATTACAATAATTTATTCACATTGTACAACCAATTAAAAACATATCTATCAAATTAAAAACAAACAATTAAAACACCCTTTATTAAAAAGTACAATAAAATTTTCACAATGTACAATTTAAACAAGCTACAACATAATCCAAAATATAAAATAAGTAAACACACCAATTAATGTTATTTTTAACACCCTAAAAAAAGTACATGTTATTATACACATTATATAAATTAATAAAACATACACAGCTTCACATAAAGGAAAAATTAAAAAGTAAAAAGTAAAAACGTGCTGGTACCCTACTATGCTATATATAAAGGAAAAATCAAAAAGTAAAAAGTGAAAAGTTGAAACTAAAAAAAGAAATGTTGAAAACATATATTTCAAAAGGAAACTATTAATACGCATCGAAAACCGAGTTGACCCGGGACGCTTCAAACCCGGCGAGTTGACTCGTTTTTTACCCAACCCATCGGGTTGACTCGTTTAAATCGACCCGTTTTTCGACCGGAACGGTTCAACCAGTTGAACCACCCGGGTCGAACCGGGTTTCAAAACATTATGTTTAATCCACAAATATTCAAACTTTTATTATTTTTCGTTTATAACCCATAATTTTTTTTATCACTAAACAATCTATCGCTATAAAATCTCGTTAATATTTTTATTCATCATTAAATACACATTAATTGAGTTACAAGTAAGTAATACATGTTTTTCTTATATACGTTGTATTGAATATTTTGCAACCAAATTCTTAAATTTAGATACATCATTACATACATATATTTCAAGTTTAAATCAAACTTAGACACTTAGTTGTAGAAAAAACGATACGAAGTCTCACAAAAATACGATCCGTTAACCAGGGGCGGACCTAGGGGTTCCTCGAGGGTCACGGGAACCCGATGAATGTTTGTCGCTTAGTGTTAATTTTCGTAAAAATTCTGATTTATTCAAAATAAGTCTGGTTCCAAAATTTTGTGTCACATAATTGTTAGTTAATCCACTAATATGTCACACACACAAAATTTTGTATCCTTTATACTCGTAAAAAAATTGTGCACTTGATAACTTTGTGTTCTGAGTCCGCCTTTGCCGTTAACAGAAGTTGAGTCGACATCTACTTAATGATATTCATTAACACGTTTATATGCTCTAACTGTGCACAGTACAAGTCTACACATTTTTACGTATATCATGAAAGATTTGAACTCATAATCCTGAATAAACACCTTGATAAACTAGACAGTATTATGTTTGATCAAAATCCGATTGTGGGCTCCGTCATCAAGGTTTCGATTATATCTATAAATATCATATCAATAAAACATAATATTTATGATGAATTCACCACCATTCAACTTATTACACATTACACACATAAATATATATCGCTAGGGCAAAAACCCTTTATTGTGTCATTTCATCGGTCAGATTACATCAAGTTTGACTTAATTTAATACCTTATACTATACGTCATGCTATTCTGGTATGGTATACTGTATCATTTTTATATGTGTATAAACTCGAGTGTTAAGTTAGCAATGTATAAAAAAGCATTCTATTATAGTAACACGTCATATAACAAATTATTTTAACATAGAACTTGCATTTTGAGGCAACAAATTAACGCTGTCCCGTTAAATTCCTGAGGGCGGAGAATTGGGATCTTGAAAGTCATAGAGTGGACCAAATGTATTCTGTTTCCATACTCCTCTAAATATATGTATTTTAAATATAAGAAGTATTATATTTAGGTTTTTATGTTATTTGAAGTTGATGGGTACTTTGAGAAACAAAGATAAAGTTAAAGGTGCTATATATACTCGCTCCAAAGTGCAAGGGTTATTTGTTGTTTAACGACTAAGTTGGGAGAGTTGTGGTTTTGTGTGAGTGTGTGTGTGTGATTTTAGAGATGTATACGTGTGTTTAAGTTAGGTATATTTGAGTGGAGATCTTAGTTGTATTATTACAGTATGTTGGTGGTGAAGTTAGAATAAAAAAAAATGGCGTGATGTTGAGATGCCTGTGATAATTGTAAAATTAGTTGTGATGACTCCTTATTACCATTGGCATTAAACATTCTATTTAAGGCACAATAGGTTTGGGGTTTAGTTCTTAATATATAAATTATAAGTCAATACGTTGGTTCTTCGGGTTTATATAAACATGTGTTTCATATATAGATATCACATATCAATAAAGCTGTTTTTCATCCGAGAAAGCAGAAAATTCAAGAAAGCTCGCCCAATTATTTATTCATGGTTTGAGACAGGCTCTACAGGCATACGATTTTTAAGTTTGTTTTTTAATATAGAAATCATGAACAAATGGTTGTTTAAAGTAGGGGCGAGCAAAAAATGAACCGCAAACTAAAAAAAAAAATAATAATAAAAAAAAAAAATGTAAAATCCAAATCGTAAAAACCGACCCACAACAAAAAACGACGGTTCGGTATCAGAAAATAGAAAACCGACCTTTTCGGTGCGGTTTTGGTTTCAACCAAAACACCAAACCTCAATAACCGCACCGAACCACTCCGCCATATTCATTATTATTTTTTAAATAAACCCATTAAATTTCATAATTTTTATGTGACAAAATGCTTTTGTTTATACTTTTTTTAATTAGTTATTTCAAACACATTTTATTGATTAATTATTGTGTGAGTTTTTAGGTCATATATATCAAAAATTTTCTTCCTTTATTCTCAATTTATCATTGAAGTTATTAAAATTCTTCATTTCATTTGATTTTTACTATTATCTAGACTTATAATTTCATATTAATACACAATATTTTTGTATATATGTTTCAACACATCATGTAACCTTGTGATATATTTATCTTATGGTAAACATATCCGTATTAAAAAAAGTTATTTGGAAAAAAAGAACTTTAAAAACTGAAAAAACCAAACCAAAAAACTGAAACCGACCAAGCAAAAATAACGTGGTTGTGGATTCTCATTTGTTAAATATTGCGGTTTCGGTTTGGTTATTACAAAAAAAAAAAAAAAAAAAAAAAAAAAAAAACATGTCAACCCGCACCACGCTCACCCCTAGTTTAAAAGGTATGTTTGGTGATCTAGTCGTAGTAAAAAGTTAGTAGAGGCAGTAAATTGTTTATATTATAAAAGTGATTTGTATAGTAGCCGTAATTAAATTATAACTTATAAAATAAAGTAATTAAAATTAGCATATGAAAGTTAATGGTTGTTTCATTAGTACGTGTATGATAAATTAACCTTGGAATTTTAATGTTTGTTTTCGTCTCTTGTCGCCAAACAAGTTTGTACGTTTACCGCTCCAAAATGCTCAGTGAATTGATAACTCATGGGTTTGTATTAAAATGAACTTTGGTTCGATATATTTGAGATTCTTGTTTCTGCGTTTGGTCCTATAATGTTGTTTCTTTTCGTGTAATTAGTTGTCGTTGAGATGGAATGTCTTAGCCAGATAACTTTGGGTTTGCAGATACGAGCACTTTCGATAACATTACAGTGTCAATGTCCAACTGTAGATGAAGAGTTCTTGTAAAGTTAACATTGTTGTGCAAGGCATCAGATTCTTTTGAATAGTTAAGTTTTGTTGTATACTTGTATATATGCTTTTGTTCTTTTCTTTGTCCACTCCTAACCACATTTTGCCCATTAATTAGGAGATTTAATACGAAGTTTAACTAAAGTGTTGATCACATACACATGGTTATAGACTAGCAGGGTTCGCTTATGTGCCGAACTAGGTTCATGTCAAAACTTATCTGTGCCGGTTAAAATTGAATTGTTCTGGCCAGATTTCTTTAACAGTAATACGATATTAAAACGTTTTTTTGCACTAAAAACATGAGAAATGATTGACAGACTTAAACAAGTTATTTAGTTGTGTATAAACGTGTCCTTTAGCTGCAACAAATAATTTTCATACATGTTTAGGCATAAAATTAAACATATTTTTATGCTTCTCAATCATTTCTCTACAAAACAAATTGTGCCGACTATTAACCCGTTCACATTTGATTCATATCTTTTTGGTTATTGTGACATGTTATTGACTAAAAATGACATGGATGAGTCGACAGTCGACACTTTTACTATTGTGTCTGTGATCATTTATTAGATAACGCGTGAATGTGTAGGGTAGGTCATTTTTAAGCTAAAAGTGTATAGTGTGGGTTGGAAATGCTAGATGGATCTATGGGCTTTAAAAAGGTAAAAAAATTTGGTGTAAAGGGGTAATTTAGGTGTGCAAAAAGTATGGATTTCTTAACAAATGATTGCCATTTGTTTGAAGGTTAAACATTCATATTCACTAGCTATGATTGGTACATTTATTTAGAAATGTTCTTTCACCAAGTTCCCCCTCCCCGATTATGTGTTCACAAACAATTTTTTTGTGATATATTAAAAAAAATAAAAAAGAAAAAAGAAAATAGTGTGAATTGACAGAAACACCCTGACTCCGGATGTCTTTTAACACTAGCCTATCATCCACCTCATGTTAGAACCTCGACAACTCTCCCAGGCCCAGCCAAGACCAACTGTAGTAGGCGGAGCGAGACTCGAACCCTTAACTGTTTATCCACAAAATCTCTCGGTCCATGAGTTTTTCGGAAGTGGGTACCAACTGTAATGTGTGTAATAAACGTAGATTCGAGCTAACAATTTATCAATTTTACCATGTATTTACATCAATTAAATGAGTTTGTGTAATATGTAAAGTATTTAAAGGTAAAATAGGTAAAGACATAAATTATTATTTTTATTTGTTGCAAGTGAACAATTTTTTTGGGACAAAATAAAATAGTAAGGTGGACACTTAAAATGAGATGCAGCGAGTAGTAATTTACATAATTTCTTTTCAATAAAACTGAATGAATAAAAGTTGAAATTTAAGTTGTAAATGATTAAGACACTATACCAAAATGTGATATCGAAAAACATATCACTAATGTACAACAACACATAAATAGTGAAACTGTGTGTTTACTCCAATTCGATTCGAAGCAACATACGATTTCAAATCCTTGGAAACAAACTTGATTATTGTTAGAAGTATCTTAGATATTCAATAATTAGTAGCAAAATCTTATATGATCAAATACTATAATGTTGCGTTTATCACGTTATAGATACTGTTTTATTGAATATTGACACACATAAAACCATGTGTAAATTTTTAAATACACATTTTTTTGGGTTCTAGATGCATGATGTTTACAACAAGAATAAACAAAGAACTTGGTGCGAAAATTGAGAACCAAGTTGTCAAACACATCGGGTAGCTTATAATATATAGTTCTTAGGTCAATTGTAAGAAAAAATGTGATCATTTTTTATTGGTTTCTATAATTTGGTTACTAGAACTTAAAAGGCATAATGAAACACTTTATGGCTTACGTTGTTGTCAATTTTAATTTTAAAAATGACGGTTCTAGATTAAGAAACGACAATGTTGTACAATTTTTTTTTTTTTTAAGTCAACTAGCAGGATATATATACGTTGCAATGGCATGTACCAGGTAATCAATAATTTTAGTGATCAATATTTTTTAATGACTTTACGCATGAAGAGCATTTTAAGAATAACTTTATCGCATATAATTATATCATGTATCTATGCATCACAATCTAATGATGATACAAAAACGGTAATCACTAGTATTATAAAGTTGTGCTGATTAGTAGTGAAAGTGACTTGCTACTTAGTAAATGTTGTGTAATATCCGTCAAAATATATACATTATTAACAATAGAGTAAACTACACCATTCGTCCTTGTGGTATACGTTGACCATCAAGTTTCGTCCTTCGACCAAAAATTGCACCGTTGGTCCTTAATCGCGAAACGTTACTCAGCGTTGGTCCCTCACTCCTAACGGGCCACACTAACGGTCGTTAGGTGTCAACCACATAAGGGTATTTTGGTCATTTTACCATTCTTTTTAACTTTATCTTCTTTCATATATCTTCATCTTCCATCACTACCAAAGACTCCAATACAAATCTTCTATGCACAAATTTAAAGAGTAAAACAATAAATATTCAAATTAAAACCCTATCAAAAAACCAAACGAATCAAATCCATCAAGAAAACACTCGCCCTCTTTGTCACTTTGCACACCTAAATCATAACTTATCAAAATCAATTCATACTATGGGGTCAAATCCCTTTAGATAAAAAAAGATATCCGAAGAAGGAATCATGTAGTCAAATATTGTTTTTGTTATGCTTGATTAGACTCTTAAAAATAGTAAAAGACCATAGTACTCAATGATTTGTTAAAGTATACAAATACTGTAAATGAAGATCTGGTGCACCAAAATGCCATCCTTTAAAATAAGCTGTTATCTCAAACACCAACATTAACACAGATATAAAAAGAAACATTTTTATACAAAAGTAAAACCTCGAGGAACCATTTTCTCGCTTTCTCGATGTCGGTTCTCACGGCGGAGAGACGACAGCGTCTGGCGGAGTAAATGAAAAAGTGGCGGAGCAATGGAGGTGATGCAACCAATGCACGGTGAGTTTTAATAACAAAACCCATGTCAACTGCTTAGCATTTTGTTGGGTTTTGTGTCGTTTAATGAAAATCTTCCTCAATTGACCGCTTATTGTGGTTTTCCATTTTACTATAACTGGTGTCCCTCTGTGAGTTTCGGATTTTGACCACCATTTTAAGGATTCCATTTTATGGGTTTTCTTAAAGATCCAAAAGGGTGTATGAAAATGTGTCAAAGTTTGGATTTTTTGTTGGTCTCGATTTTTAATTTGTTTGTCTTGATTTTATGGAAATGAGATGTTGGTTGATGAGTGTTGGTTTGGGGGTTTGTTTATGGTCTCGATTTTAGTGTTTATAGTTGTTGATTTAGGGGTTTGTGAAGGTGGTCGGTTATGGTGTGATTGGTGGTTGATGGTAGTGAGAGAATTTTTGTAATGGAGATGGTGATGAATGATGATAATTATGGTGGTGTAGATGACAGATGAGGAAGAAGAAATAACCAGGGAAGAGCAATAATTAATTGAGGGTGTGGTGTGGGTGGGAAAAGACAAATATACCCTCCACTTAAATAGCTTAACGCCAGCTAGTCACACCCGCCAGGGTGAGGGACCAACGCCGAAAGTAACGTTTCAGCTTAAGGACCAACGTGTAATTTTTTCATCAAACGACGAAACTCATTGTAAACGATACCACAAAAACGAATGGTGTAGTTTACTCTTAACAATATATATGACATTGCTTAAATTATAGTATTCAAATATTACACATTTTCATGCTTTATAAATCACATGAAAATCTTCGTATATTGACAAGTACGATTCTTTCCACTCGAATTTTTTTTAGCAAAATAATTAGGATTTTACTAAACTTGTACTAAAATACATACATAAATAATAAATGTTTTTTTGAATATGCAATTTTTAAAATTTTTAAATAACTATAACCAAACAAAAAATTGACAAACATTGATAAATGTTTTACATAACATTAACCATTTATACATATTGCATATTAATTTATTTTCCTTAAAACTTAAAAATTATTTAATAGAGAAAATGACATTTAGATATCCATTGACCAAAAGCGAAAACTTATAAAACTTTGGTCGTCACTGATTTATCATTTTCTTTTATTACATTGAAGTTTCATGTTTTTGCTTTAGAATCTTCTTATTTGCTTCATTGCAAACGTCTTCATTGACCCAATACCCTTAGCGTGAATACGTCAACTATATGATTTCTTGCTAAGTCAATTTTATAAGTTTTGTTAACGTCTTCCATGACATATATTATGGTATTTTCTGTGGAAACACCAACTACAAGGTATATTAAAGACTAATATAATTATGGACTAGTACATGGTCAACTTTAATTTGAAATGATCAAATTTGAAGTTTTCATTTACTTTTTCCAAATGTTCACACTTGTTAGAAGCAATTAATTCAATTCGTTATCCCTTCTTGAAGAAAAAGAAATTTCTAACTTGAGTTGCAATATCAACTAACCTTCCTTTTTTTCCATTTTAATAAATCTTCTAGAAAATATAATTACCTATTATTCATATGTCTTTATAATATCTTTTTTATAACTTGCCATTGTGTTTTGATAAAGATAATATTTTTTTAGCCCTTTATGATTCTAGAAAGGAAAGTTGTATGTAATTTGACCGAAATTTATGCAAAAAGGTAAAAATATTCCTTTGTACCTTAATTGGTTTTTAGTAAACCAACATTTGATTGTCTTATAGACAAGTCAGCTGAAAGTCTACCTTATTGGCTTATTCTTGCATGTAGATTACGCAGGTGATTAGGGAACTTATATATTGATATCGAAAATGAAGTGTGTGTGACTAATTCGCGCAGTCAGAAACTACGGTTAACAAAAGAAAAAATAAGCGAAATAAGTACATGAATCACTTAAACGAAAGAAGTACACGCTCGAACAGGGGCGGACCCAAAAAGGTTCTCGAGCTAGATGTCCATGAATTTTTGTTGCGTAATGCAATTTTTTGTCAATAGTTCAGATTTTTCTGAAATGAACCTGGTCCTAAAATAGTTCTCGGCCAGAATCACCACCCTGCTAAACTTTCACAATTGTTTAAGTTTGACTTTCAAATGCATGTATCATTTAGAAATTGTTAAATTCAAGCTAGTAACTTGTTAACACATTGATAAGTTGGCAAGTAAGAAATACTTAACGAATACGCGTATCCATGCACGTGCTCTCACGTGTTATCTTCATGTGAACGAAAACATGGCTCATACTATTTTATTTTATCTTCCTTTTTATTTAATTTTTATAATAAATTAAACTTTTTTATAAATAAAATTTATTAATTAAGCGAATCACCGTCGTCTAGAGCTGTCAATCTTCACCACCTTCTGCCACGTGGTTCAATCACAACTCACCCATTACTATTTATTAAAAATAAAAATTATTTAATGCATGCCATCATTGGACGCTAAACGAGAATGATTCCTAGTTTAGGATTCACGAGACTTAGACTCATCTCATATTATGCATGAAATGAATTTTTAAATGGGTGATTGTCGTTAATAAATAATAATATAATCTTTTTTTCTTTTTTCTATGAATTTTTTAAATAGGGTGATTGTCATTAATAAATAAGAATATAATCTTTTTTTTCTTTTTTTTTTTTGGTGAATTTTTAAATGGGGTGATTGTCATTATTAAATAGTAATATAATCATTTTTTTTTTTTTTTAATATGTAGAAGCCCATTTCAGATCAGAAGAACGATATCTTGTAGCTTCATCATTGTGATCTGTAGCCTACAATACATTGCGTTTTAATATATACTTATAATTTATGTTTTTTTTATTAATCATTAAAATTGTTTTACAACAAGAAGGCTAGTTGTTTGCAAATTGTAATAGAGAAATGATACATGGACCTAAACTTAGGCTTAAACTTAGACCTAAAACTATTTGACATTATTTTGATGGGTTGTAAAATAAGTGAATTTCTGTCTGCAGCCATCAGGATGCTGACACTTGGTTTTAAGTCTAAGTTTAGGCTTAAGTTTAGGTCCATGTATCATTTCTCATTATAACATTGTACTGATGCCAAGTGTTTATTTATTTTTTATTTATTATTATTATTATTATTATTATTATTATTATTATTATTATATTACTTAAGTTTGAACTCGAATAAGTTTGTTTCAATAAGAGTTAAGATCAAATGAGAACTCAGACACATTATCGACTTTTAAAAATCTGTTTATATAAGTTGCAACGGCGGCATACATGATTTTGTTGAACAAGATACTCTATTACTTTCATGTTATTTGAGCTCTATATATATAGGAGCTTCAATCTTTGTCTAGATTAGCTGAATTATGAATAATCAAATCGAGTTTCAGTTTAGTCAAAACATATCACACTCAGCATGCGTAACTTTTATTTTATCATTTAGATCCACAAATGTTGTTTTCAAAAGAATTAGTTTTGCAATCAAAAAAGAGCTAGCCACACAACTTGTTCCTCGTTAAATTTTTCAAAAAACTATGAAATCAAAATTTCACTGTTTTAATATATATGTCACAATACAACTAATTAAAATTTTCATACCCCTCATGTAAACTGTGTATTAATAAACTCAAACAAATTATTAATTATGAGAAAAGGCAAAAATGTTACTACCACAAATTTAAATTGTAATAGTCTCACACTTTTCTTCCGTAGCCTTAACAATTTTTTTTTACCACAATTGTGAGTTTTTCTTCTAGAAAAAGTATTTTAAAGATGAAAAAAATGTAAAAAAAAAAAAAAAAAAAAATTACAGAGAAAAAATAATACTCCATAACATGGCATAAACACAAAAATAAAATAAAATAAAGAACATTATCATATGTTATATGCTTTAATGATGAAATATTACTACAATTAACAAAATTCACATATAGTAATTAAATACCAAAGATTCTATTTCTAATCAATTAAACTATCATTAAACAATACAAAAAATAAAAAAATAAAAAACACCCCAACAACTGTCATACAAATCTATCCCATGTTCCTATATAAACACATTTCACAACACATACATCACCAAACAACACATCTTACAAAAAATGGAATACAAAAAAGGTCCGGTCATAGGCCACGGCTCCTTCGCAACCGTCTCGGTCGCCACGAGCACCACGGGCGACGTTTTCGCGGTTAAGTCCACGTCGAATTCTTTACAAAAAGAGCAAAATATTATGTCAAAAGTAAACTCAAAGCATGTGATCAAATACATGGGTTATGATGTTAGCTATGTTAACAACATGCCCATGTATAATCTTTACATGGAGTATGCTCAAAATGGGTCAGTTTTGGATATGATCAAGAAAAACAATGGGTCACTTGATGAAAGTGTGATAAGATTGTATACTAAGGATATACTTATGGGATTGGAGTATTTGCATGGTGTGGGTATAGTACATTGTGATATCAAGTGCTCGAATGTGCTAGTTTGCGAAAAGGGTGTCAAAATAGGCGACTTGGGCTGCGCGAAAATTATGGAAGAAAATGGAGGGAAAAGAGGTGAAATTTCCGGTACACCGGTTTTTATGTCACCGGAAGTTGCTAGAGGTGAAGAGCAAGGGTTTCCTGCTGATGTATGGGCTCTAGGGTGTTCGGTTATCGAAATGGCAACCGGGTCGAATGCTTGGCCTGAGATAAATGACCCGGTTTCGGGTTTGTATAAAATCGGATATTCCGGTGAGTTGCCGGAGTTTCCTAAGTGGTTGCCGGAAGATGGGAAAGATTTCTTGGAGAAGTGTTTGAGAATTGATGTTAATGAAAGGTGGAGTGTTAAGGAGCTTTTGGGACATCCTTTTGTTTGTAATTTGGGTTCGGGTTTTGAGACAAGAAATTCGCCTACTAGTATATTGGATCAAGGTTTTTGGGAATGTTTATCTGTGTCGGACGTGGGACACAGATGGATGGTCATTCTCTCATGATTCTTGGGAGGAGAGGATAAGGAAATTGGTTGAAGGTAGTGGTAGTAGTTCTTCTTTGTGTTTGCCGAATTGGGATGATGATGAGGAAGATTGGATCGCGGTTAGAAGTAATGTGGTCGATGAAACGAGTCCTGTAAATGACGATTTGAGTAGTGTTATAGTAGAGTCGATTAGTTTTACGAGTTCGAATGTAGAAGATCATGATGTTGAGCTTGAAATGTTAGCTATAGATGATGAAGATTTTCATGTTTTAGAGTATCCAATTGTATCAAGAATTGTTGATTTTGATAACATAATGTATGATGATTATTTGCAAATAAAAAATCCCATTCATTTATCAAGCTTTTTTAATTTTTCATATCTTATAATACCATTTTGTTACACCATAAACATGACATGGGTCGAACTATGTTAGTCATATTTTCTGCATATGCAACAAACAATAAGCTAAGGGTGTCCAAATAATCAGGTTTCGCGTTGTTTGGTCTATAGTTATACGCGGTTTTGATCTATATATTTGAGCAACTCAATCGAGCAAGCTCGCTTACCAGAAGCTGAGCTTGCTTACCAAAAAATGAATTACTTTTGTGAATGATTATCATTTTTTTCTTCAAAGTAACATGTAGTTTTGATGAAAATGTCAAAAGGTATTAACTCTCATTAACTATCTTTTAAATCACAACTAGCTTTCGATGCAACTAATGTGTTCACATTATTGATTAATTTTCGTATGAAACAAATAATTGACTTTAATTAAAACGGCAACCAAGTCAATTTCTAGGCAGGTCAACCAAATTTCTCATCTAGTATTTGTTTGGTAATTTGAAGCCAAATAAGAAGAAAATGAGGTTTGGTAAAAAGCATGGGCAGGAAGTCAATGATTTTGACTTTTACCTCTTGGCTTACATGAAGATTTCACATCTTAAAAAGGTAAATTTTTAAGACCCCAAAAAAGTCAACCTCCTTTCTGTTGCAAGTGTTCATACTTCTTACAAAGAATTCAATTTTTTGGGCCATATTTGCACACGAATTTAAGTGCTTTTACACTTTAAAAATTAACATTTTCCATTTTGTCCAAAAAGGTTTTGAAATGTTCTTGTCTCTTTCTGTGTCCATATGGGTTTGGATTTTGGTTTGAGGTATTATTAGTTGGCTTCTACAGCGGCTTTACCGCTTAAGACTCCATCTCGAAAAATTTTATATGTTTATCGAAGAAATTTTATGAATAAAATGTCAAGAGTTCGAATCTCGGCTCGTGTTCACTCTAGTTGGTGCCTCACTGGGACAGGAGAGTTGGCAGAGCTATTCCTTATGGAGAGAACAATGTCAAAAAAACACCCGTGTTCCCGCTGATTCACATTTTATTTATTTTTAATTTCTTTATTAGTTGGCTTGTGGCAATATACAAAGACATTAGGCAACACCATTTAAGAAATAGAAAGTCATCAACAATACCAAATTAGTTGACATTAATCCTGTTTAGGATAGTTTGGTAATTTACCTAATGTTCTTATCTATCTAGTTGTCTGGTACAAATTTGCGGTTTTAAAAGATGCCTTTTTGACCAAAGGTTACATACCAAATTCTCATGACCTTAACGAGTAGGTGAAATGGATAAATATCAAAAAAAAATATCTTATGTTTATGTTACGTAGAAGATAGTTGACTTTGTAGAATATTTAGTCATATCTTTTTAACCATGGCTCATAGTGTTTTTTTACAATAGTCGACGAAGCTATGAGACTCGGTTAATCACGCTCTAGCTACATGGTCATGGCTCGTCAACCAGACATGGGTTACAGATCTTGTTCAAGTAAAGTCTACGGCTCATACTGTTGTTAACATGTTGTTCAATGAATAAATGAAAGGAAAATAGGTGCGGCGGCTGAAAGGCTACAAGTGAAGAGGATTGGTATCCTTAGAAACCTTTCAAACATGAGCAATGATGGATACAAAGATATTAAACTGACCAGCTGCATTTAACAAAAGGAAAAAACTATAAATTCATAACGTACTTTACAAAAATACTCATTATGCTCTATCTACTTCATTTATTGTCATACATAATCGTTTTATTTTATTCGGTTATTTTCATCCGTTTTATCCGTTTTAATCGTATTTTATCCGTTTCATTTAATATGTCCGGATAGAAAGCAGATGAAAACGGATAAAACAGCTTTGACACGGATAATAAAACGGTTTTATCCGTTTTATCTGCTTTTATCCGGATGATTAAAATAAAACGGATAAAAATAGACGATTTACAAACGGATAAAACGGACAGAAAATAACCGAATAAAATGAAAACGGTTATGTATTATGACAATAAATGAAGTAGATAAAGCATAATAAGTTTTTTTTAAAGTACATTATGAATTTATAGCTTTTTCCCTTAAGAAAAACTAAAAATGACTATGAACACAACTTTTTAAATCTGACTTCATTTAAAACAATCATGGTTTTCTTTTACAAAAACTAGCACAACTGCGCAAAAATTTATGGCCGAGATCAACCCAAGTTAGGTCCCTTAACAAAAGTTTCCTCTTAGAGCAAAAGGTATGGGTGCAAGATAACATGCAAAAAGAAAAAAGGAAATACCAATGGCATGCTATTAGCATACTATCTAACATGCTATTTGTGAGCCAAAAATTATTTGAGTTGGTTGAGTGGCTCAAGCCAAAGGAGAAAGAGGACAAATTTTTACAATTTTTTATTTTATTTTTTTAGTGTATTTTGAGTGAGGGGTATTTTTAGTGGGGTATTTTGTGGACCCAATAACATGTTATTAGTGTGTTATGAGGAAGGGTGTTTGAGTTATTGGTGAGTTATTGAGAGGTGTATGATGTGGCGATGAAATGACATACCAATAACGTGTTATTTGTATCCACGATAACTTGTGATCTTATTGATTATACTAGTCAGGTTACTTACATACTGAGGTTTTGAGGATACCCTTGTGGAACAAATGGACAAAAGGTACATGCCAAGGTCTTATGGCCTTAAATGAGTAGGTGAAATGGATAAAGAGTACAAAGGTGACCTTAAACCATTTTTATATTCTAATACCCATATCAAATCAATGATCATTGGCAAACACCATAGATGTAAAAAATCATAGATTAAAAAGAACACATAAAATACAATATGACAGGTTAAACCAATCCATATAGGACTTTTATATTTGTCAATCAATTTACAGTAACAACATGCCTTTATTCTTTAGTTCCAAGATGAATTTATTTACATAAACATTGAATTCAATCGAAGCTAAGCTTTCTTGCTTTTGTTGACGGGTTGAATAACATCAGAATCGCCAATCTGACTTCGAATCGCTTTCAAGCTCTTTCTTAACAACCATAACTCCTTAACGTAGTAATGAAGCCGATCTATCATCAATCCGAGGAACAAACAGAATCCTACATCACATAAACTATGTTAAATTACCCAAAAAAAAAAAAAAAAAGGGCATAGTAGCATAAAACAAACTTAATTTACGTCACAAAAAAAGTAATGTACCCATGAGCGATGCCTCGAGGATATGATTTGCCAAAAGAACTTGATCGGTTGGATTAGTAGATCCAGTTTCCAACGTTCGTTTTTGAGTTTTAACGATACTGTGTACATTGAACACAAATACTACTAATAACGTCGCTGCAATGGTTCTTGAAGTAACAAGACCTCTACCTTGCTTTAATTTATCCAACCCCATCATGATTAAGTTCCTTAAAGGCGAGTGAAACAAGAGGATTATGATCACTCCCATTTCGATCGCTAGAACCATAAACAAAAGAGGTGTCATCTTTTCCTTTTTGCTTGAACGATTTCAAGCAAACGAGGTTAAAATGACCGAAAGAAGAGAGAATGGCGACAACTAGTTATGGTTTTCTTGCATTTCTAGCTTATTTTCACCTTTTAGAGCTGCAATTGTCATTCTAAACTTGTGTTTCAATTAAAGAATCACATTCTCCATCAAAATTTGGTTTAGTGGATTACTTTACGAATTGTTCAATTTTCCTCGAAAAGAGAATTAGTATCTTCTATAATTAACGTCATATGTTCTAATCATTTGTGTGTGTTTTACTTTTCGTAACTTTATCCTAATACAATTGCATGCATCTCGGATTTGGTTTGGATGGTGAAAGATTAGAGATGATATTATCTATAAATAGGGAAGGAGGCTAATTGAATAATCACTTACCTGGACAGGTCAATCGTTGATCAAGAAGATCCATGGCCTAGGTTGGTGAGCACCATTGCACTTTGGTGCGGCGGGGCCTAAGGTCATCCCAAGTGGTTGAACCTATGTCATGTTGCTCATTTGATACAAGAGAATGTTAACAAATTAATGGTGACCGACTCACTGCAGACTCTCCAAAGGACACATTTTAATACTCTCCAAAACTAATATTTAAAGAAAAAACTAGCAAGGAGCCAGAGATCGCAAAACATCAAACAATCGAAACTAAACAACGGACACCTAGAAACATCACGGTTAACCACACCAAACAACTTTCCAAATAAAATACAAAACCGTAGACGTACTTACAGAGAGACACCAACTATTAAAGACACCGAATTAAACACCTTGAAGCCACTTCCAAATAACTAGGAAAGGCCTCTTAAACTGTGTATGTCCTAAAAATTATACAGAATATCGTCTCAAAATAAACCATATAAACATTAATTAAGTGTGCCATCTGGAATGGGTCGTCATTGGAAGGCTGCTAGGAGAATAACACCTTACTTGTATGCCTAATAACGTTTGAAGACATGAGAGACTATAACATGAAATGTATATTTGTTGTTTGTGCTAAGATGTGATGATACAATACAGATAACTAATCTACGTTGTAATGCAAATAAGAAAACACAAGTAGAATTAGTAATAACTGTTCCTAACAACATCACATTTCCTATAATGTTTACATGACACCGGTGTCAAAGCTTTAATAAAGACCCATCACATACCATGACATATTTACATGAACAAACGTCAAACAGGAAGAGTACAGATTAATAAATGAAAAGATGCGACATACTTATCCTATAACGTTGTTCCAGACCAATTTGGTTCAATCCATGCATGAGAGGAGAAATGAAATGTATTTCCAAAAAAACCACTTATGTGTTCTTGAATGTTTTCGCCATCAAATGTGTGATATGTGCATGTATCGAGTGAATAGAACACTATCTTCCTATTCTTGGCATGCAATTGCGGAAAAAAGATCTTGTTCTCCATTTGCGGCATTTTGGCTTCAATGCACAGACATGTTGCATCACATATATAAATCATATGCTTTCCTACACCATCAACTTTCTCCCATTCTTGTTTGGATGCATTGAGCTTGAATACCTCAACATGTTCTCCAAACTCGCCCACACTAACTAGTAAAAGATGTTGATCACATTTTGTCAAATATTTTTGTGTAGAAGATGAACAACTTTTGGGAGCTTTGACTTCAACAGGATTCAGCAAGTGATTTGGTTGGCCCAAGTTGTTAAAAACAATAAGCTCTCCAGATTTACCCAAGGCATAAATATCTCGGCCATCAAATATCGAAGAACATATCGTATGTGGATCTGGTCCGAGATTAAGTGTATGCCAAACTGGTTCCCGATTTACAAAGTGAAGGTGAGCATGCCAATGCTCTGCCGTTTTAAATCCAACCACGATACATTTAGTGGAAGTTGGTGGCGCTGAAAAAGATAAGCTTTTGAAGCGATCTCGTGATTCTGCTGGAAGCTTTCGAAGATCATTTGTGAAAGGGTTATATAAGACATAGCACGACAAATCATTCTCAAACAACAACCAACCAAACCTTGAACAAAATATTTTGTTTTGAACAATCGATATCTGGGATTTTTTCTTAAAGTAGTTGTCACCAAACATCGGATCTATGAAGGTGATCATATCTCGTTTTTTATCTACCACCATGAGCCAAGGTGAAACTAGTGAGTACATTTGCAATCTTTTTATTGATCTTTTGTTGCTCCATTTTATCAAAGGTGCTGCTAAATGGCATCGTTTGCATGTAGCACGAAAGTTCATGTATTCAACACCAACACAATGCTCCATAATCATCTCCAAAAGATCAGACGAGATATTGAGGAGGTGTGATTCATTAAAGTCAACCCCATCATCCGTAGCTAACCTTAACAACATTTCATCGTTGTTATTCATCTCTGATTTAGAACCATCTATGCATTTGGCTTCTCCATGATCATCTTCTAGCCTACATAAATAGGATTTGAAGAAACAAATTCCCAACAAACTATAAAATACCAATATACTCGTTTTAGTCATTGAAAAATGGCTTTGCGTCTAAATTTGGTCAATTTGAATGAAAAAAACAGTCCTTAAAACACAACAGACTTTCATAAACAAAAATTAATAAAAGCTCCTAGTAAAACATACCTGCATTCCCACATTGATGCATCACTTGTTGGCAGCATTCGAGATGGTATAGACCATGGGAGATGGTATTATCTTTGACATGGTAAGAGTATATTGTTTCACCCATTTTGCATCGAATGTATATAACCTCCTAGCTCGGAGTCACTTACACGGCTATAAGATACCGAGTGATCACGGGCAAGATCCAAACAGAATATGCCGTCTTTGAGGTCGTCCATTTCTTCCCATAAATCACCACTCTTGAGCATATCTTCTAAATCCAGTTCTTCAAAATTGTCATTTATTATCTTCCAGTATTTGAGGCCTTCTAATTCGTCCCACTTTATACTAGTCATGTCTATTTTAAAAAGATACACATCAGCAGGTGTTTTCTTAGTTTCCTCTTCGAAATATATTAAAATGCAGAACAATTCTGTACAATATCCTTTCAAATACTGAACTAAGGCTCCACAACAACGATATGAAGGTTTGCCAGGACATTGGGAAGGAAAAGGGCATGGCCCAAACATCATTAGTGTTATTGCAACTTCTTTATCCGTAACCACAATGTCAATATGTATGACTAATAACATAAAAGAACCATCGGTACTCAAGCCATATACTTTACCATTGCAACCAGTTAGGCTATGTAGTAATTCACCATCGAAAGTTAATTTCTTGAGTTGTTTGGCGTATGACATTTCTGTCCATCTAAACTGGTTTCTTTTACTATCTGGCCTACAATATACAAAGGTAGATTTATTGGATCTCGTTAACAAAAGAATTGAATTCGGATCATCGGGAGGAGCAGACAAACAACCTTGTCTAATAGATCCATAGTCTCCATCTTTCAAAATCAAGGTGGGAAGCCATATGATCTTAGAAGTCACAGGGTTCCAAAGAGACCACTTAATGTTGTGCGGATGATCAGAGAGTATCACCCATCCATGAAAACTCCCGTGGATACATTTACCGCGCAACTCTGGGATTTGAGGTAACTCGTCATGTATGGTGTTGAAAAACTGGTCATTAATGACGCGTTCTATGTCTTCTAGACTTTGGGAAAGCAACCATGGATATTTTGCCGATAATAGAGGCAATCGATCACAAACCGAACTATTAGAAATGCACTCCATCCTAAACATGTTCATAGCAGTATTTTAAAGATAGCTTAATAAGCATTATACTAAGCTGATAAGCCAACACAACAATCCAAACACTCTAAAAGCTTGTTGCTTTTATAAAAGAGACAGAAGAAGGTGTCTTTTTGAGCATTTAATAAGCAAATATCCCAATAAAAAAAAAAAGAAAGCAAACACTCAGAAAAGCACCAAAAAGTGCTTAAAGTATAAAAGTAAGCTATCAAGCCAATCAAGTGTCCAATGTTTAGAGTGGTTAATGCTTTGATGAATAAATACAAGAAAAAGTCATTATTAGGCACTAAAATATGCGAATATGATGTTTTAAAAACCGGTTGACCAGTTTACCAGAACCGGTTGGGTACCCGAAACCGGTTGGACAAAAACCTGGTTGAACCTTGAACCGAGCTCAAGGGGGTCGATTAAAAAACCGGTTTTAAAGAAGTGTTTGTTTATGCTTATATATCGGGCTTATAGCTTATGTGTTTTTCGGCTAATTCACTTTTTATGGCTTATATAAAGCTTAGTCGTAATAAGCTTATATAAAGCTGGAAAAGTTTCAAAGTATAAGCCATAAAATGTGAGCTTATGAAAACATCAGCCGAAAATCACATAAGCCATAAACCTGCTATATTAGCTTAAACATAGAACCCCTAAAACATTAGGCTAAAAAAAAAATAATAATAATAAAAAAAATAAAAAATAAAAAACATTTCAAGCCAATAGGGAACCCAAATACTTATAAAGCTTTTTGCTTTCACAAAAAGGGCTTAGTTAACAAAACAATGTAACATGAACTTAAGTTTCAAATACAGAATTCATACCTCAGAAAACTTTCAGATTGGACTTAAATTTCAAAGTTGATGGCTTTAAATGTTGAATTCATACTTGAGAAAACTTTAATGTCTTAGAAATTTGTATTTAATGATTATGGGATGGGAATTGGGAGAGTTTGGGGTCAAAAGGTTTAAAGAACTAATACCTTATTTCTTTTTTGGAAAAGCTAAAGAACTTATACCTTAACATACAATATTTGCATTTTTACTTTTTTGGATTGGGAGAATTTTTTAAAAAAAAATTCTTCTACAGTAGTCTCACTACAAAAAAATTTGTTCTTTGTAACACAATGAAAAGTGTCATTCAAAAAAATGTCGCGAAAAGTATAGAAATATCGACAAAAGTTAGAAAAAGATGTTACTTGATTTTTTGGGTATTTTTCCTACACTTAAAAAAGTGTAAGTAAAAGTGAAATCGATAAAAATATACTTATAATGACTCAAAAAGTGTTATTTTATTTATTTATTTCATGACACATAAATTTAAAAAGTGTCATTAAATCTTAAAATTTTAACTTTTACTCACACTTTTAAAAGGTGTCATTAAAAGTTAAATTTAATGACACTTTTTTTTGTCATTAGAACAACGATGACTAAAATCAATTTTCTTGTAGTGTCTATTTAATTTAATGTTGAATAAGTATATTAGTGTCTACAGGCAACAGGCAAGCATGGGGCGGTTAGATGCGATTTGCAGAAAACCAAACCGAAATCAAAATTGCGGTTTTATAATATGAGAATCCAAACCACAGCTTTTTGGGTTTCGGTTTGGTTAGTTTCAGGTTTTCTTTTGTTTTGAGGTTTTTCGGTTTTGAAATTATTATGTTTTCAAATTACCTTTTTAGTATATATTTATTATAGAATAAATGTATTAGAAAATTAAATGATGGGTTGAAACATATATAAATGTATCACAAAATTATAAATCAAGACAATTGTAAAAGTAAAAGAAATATAGAATTTTAAACGTTGCTTCTCAGATAGTACTTGAAGAATTGTTTAACTTTTACACCATTTCACACTTTATGATCACTAATACTATTACGTAACCAACAACTTACTCGTATAATAAGTCAAATAGCACTACAAGAAAAAGTAGCTTTAGTGACGAGAATTCAGTGACGAAATTTTTTTTTGGTCACTATTTAGATGAAAATAGTGACGATATAATTTTTGTCATTATTTTTGGTCTTCGGTAGAAAGTCAGTGACAAACTTATAAATCGTCACTAGTTAGTCACTAAATTACATGAATAGTGACGAAAATTTCGTCATTAAGTATTAGTGACGAAATTTTGGTCACTATTTCACATATTGCTAATTCTATAAAGGGGTAATTATGAGAATGCATGTTTTGCTCAAGGTGTCATCACTTTTTAGGAAAAAAGTTTGGGTATTTCCAAAATAGACTTTGAGACTTGCGACTTTTCTGCTTTTCATATAAGCATGACAAGTGTCCTTCGAAGTTTGTGTACCCAATCATAATTTTAACTAAATTGTCTATTATACCATTGTCTTTTAGTACAACGACCGAATCTCAATGACTTTTTAAGAATCTTGCGAATTTTTTTGTCTTTAGTAAAAAGTCAAAGTTACTAAAATATTTTTTATACTTTTCGCTCCTTCCCAATCTTGAGCGACTTAAGCAAAATAATATTAGCGACTTTTTTACTTTATACTTTTGTACCTTTTAGTACATTTTTACACTTTTCAAAATTATAATTTTAACTAAATTGTCTATTATACCCTTGTCTCTTCCATTTCTACCAATTATTTTTCTCATTCATTCCCTATACATTTCCACCAATTATTGTTTCGGATTGCATTCACAAAACAGATTATGCGTCTGTGAAACAACGTAAGCATGTCTCGATCTATTTTGGAACCAGCTTCATGGTGGGGGTGAATATAAATCCTATCTCTGGCTTACCATCTGGTTTTCCGGTAAGTTCTCTTATGATGGACGTACTCTCATTTCTTATATGTCGAGTACTGCGGGAGGGTGTATTCGTTAACTCACAATGGGTCAAACAGGAATTGCTTCAATTTGTTCTGGAGCACGTGGAAGATAAGAATGTGGAACCCCTTCTCGAGGTACTTTTATTTTTTTGTGCAGATGCCACTACTAAACTATCGACACATAAACACCCTCTTTGGTATTTCTTAACACAATAGGTACTTTTTTTTTCATCTAGGGACTGTTAGAGGCACGTGCCGAACTTCAACCAGTATACATTCTCATGTTTTGCTCAAGGGGTAATTATGAGAACTACACCTAGTACTAATATCATTGGTTGTTGATATTATTGGTGTCACGTACATGTTCTACTTTGTATAAATTGGTTGGAGATGTCATTGTCAATTTTGATCATGCACTGATATTAAAAAAAATTGGTCTATTGGTGAGAAGTTATTGTTGATGTGATGTAGAATTAAGTAGATTGGACGATTCGTTAATGTTACCTCGCATGCATTCTTATTATCAATGAATCATTAGTCGATTATTATTGAAGTCGCATGTGTCTTGTCCTACATCTCAATGGGATTGTAGTTTTGCATAAGGCTTTTATTATTGTTCGACTAAGATCTTTGATTGATTATCCTATGACAATACCTATCCCATGTCGATGCTTCAAGTCTACAATCAATGATACTATTTTTCGTTTAGGCTTTCTATATACCTTTCTATTCATTCGAACCAATTGCATTCATCTTAGTCATTGCTCAACAAGATCTTGCTCAACTAAGATCATAACCGCTACTTATGCTAATCTGCGCTTACTCGCTTGGCTTTTGATTGGAACCCTAATTGTTGTCAAAGATTAATCTAGAGTGGATTGTGCATATGTTTCTTGATCGTAATTGGCATCTTGGGGTATATTCGTCGTTGGTTATAACGAGGTTGCATGGTACTTTATTGATGCATATTCAATGTACATGATTTGCTACTCGTATTGATGTTGTTCATGGTGTTTAATAAGGTCTTTGGTTATTGTTACTCCCGCCGTGATCGATAACCACCGCTAAGCTTCTTGTTCCACCGCTATCATATCGGGTACCACCGCTAGTATTTTTCGTAACCATCGCTACAAGCTATCTCGATAACCATCGCTAAGCTTCTTGTTCCACCGCTAGCATATCATCGCTAGTATTTTTCGTAACCACCGCTACAAGCTATCTCGATAACCACCGCTAAGCTTCTTGTTCCATTTGTTAGCATATCGGGTACCATCGCTAGTATTTTTCGTAACCATCGCTACAAGCTATCTCGTAACCATTTGCTAGTTATGCGTGTTTCCACCGCTAGGCTTATAGTCACATGGATGTCGTTAAACATCCGGATGAGTTTGAATGGCACCTTTTGCATGAGTGAATTGCTTAAAATTAGATAGCGTGATGAAGTTAAATATACCATATGCCCATTATGCAAATATTATAGTGTGACATCAACATAATTTAATTTGTAACTTTTGTTATCTTGGAACATACCAATGATGAAAATGGAAAATGATCTAAAAACAGTTATCTAGTTGGCGAATTAAACCCCATACCTTAAGGACAAGTTAAAGTTCACTTACCAACATACCTTAAGGACAAGTTAAAGTTCACTTACCAATGCACACACACGCACACATTACTAAACTCACCATACAAATTTTATAACAAAACAACAGCCCATAGGTTTCACTCGGTTAAGCTCGACTCTAATTAAAATCATCAAATAGGCGAAAAAGGAGACACATCTCTGTCAATATTACACTTATTAATGTACACGACTCAGTGCAAAGCGAAAGCCGAGAAAACATGCAAGAAACTTACACTTACACGGACGATGGATGATGGGCAATCTACAGACGGAAGTCTAGTTACGATCTTCCTCACCATGAGGTGGGGCTGAACTTGAACCACCCTTTGTCGATGTTGAGGTCACCGAGCTCCGGATTCGAGCCCACTTGAAAAAACAAGCTACTAAAGGCCAAAGGGAGAAAAGAAAAACGACTCAAGTTACCCTCGTCCCCATCTTCGCTTTCCTTCTCGTTCTTGGTTAAGTTTGGTTTCATCAAGGCAACTCATACCTACAAGCGGGGCATGAGCTATGAAGCTCTAACCATGGTATGATACATTTGTCATGAAACATATGCTTACACGGCATTTCCTTAACTTCATTCCCAACTTCAAAATCATCCAAACAAACCGAACACTTGAATCGCTTTTCCTGTTCCTTGATTCTCACAGTTGGTATTGCCTCAATGACCTCTTTTTTAGCGGTGGCGTCCCATATCTGTTCGGGTCATTCTCGCCTAAATCTGTAGTAACTTCTAACTAATCGGCCTACTACCTAAATGCCAAAATTGAGCTTCTAACTTCCCAAATTAAGCTTGCTACAAGCTCATGAATATCTTGAGATAGCCTATTCGAGAGCTGCACAGACATTATTGAGCACAACAATTCCACTTTAAGCGAAAAATAAGTCATCCTAGAAAATTCTAAAAATTACACCAAAATACTAGCTTCTATATCACCAACCAAAGACTAAATTCCCAAAATTTAAGATGATTTGAGTTAGAAATGAAGCATTTAAAATGACCAAATTAAGCTACTCAAACCGAGTTGTGGTTTTGACTTTTAAAGAAGAACTTGGAATTTTGACTTTAATGAAATTTGATCTTGCAAAGCAGATTTGAAATTATGTATAAAGTTATAATTAAACTAGATTTAACTAACCTATGCTAATCTAAGGCTAAATGCAAACTATGGTCGTCTAATTCTAACCGATGCATAAGTATGACCAGATTAAGATGAATATTGACTTTCGGATTGCAAGTTCAAATAAATGACTAAGATGACTCTAATAGACCTAAATAAGATTGTACTTATTAAGCTCAACCACCGAACAAGCTTCTAACACGATTTGTGGCTGAACCAAACACTAGTTATGAGGTGAAATGTAAATCTTCCACTAACAATCCTCTAATACTAAACCATGACTACTTCAAAGCAGATTCTAGAGACACTATAACACCTAAATGATGCAATGAATCCAACAATAACTATCAATAAAACTTCATGAAATCATAATCATAAATCATGTCCGCCAATACCATATAAAACCAAAACATATCAACCCTTCATGAATGTAGCGGTTAAAACGACCAACGATGCTAATATGCGTAGCAAGATTAACTCGAACCTTAAACGTAGCGGTGGTTACAAGATGACTAGCGGTGGATTCGAGTTAACTAGCGATGTAACGGTAAGACGAGCCTAGCGGTGAAACAAACTAACACTAGAAGTGGTTTCGAGAACACTAGCGGTGGTTACGAGAACACTAGCGATGATTACCAAAATAACTAGCGGTGGATTCACGAAGCGTAATGGTGGTTAGCCAACACGAGCGGTACAAATTGTTTTCCTAGTGACCCTTTGTGGTGTAATTATTTAAATGTCTTTAATGATCTTTGTAGTGTCTCGTCTTTATTGACTACAACGGAAGTTGTGGTTGTTGAACTTCCAAAGGATGAGAAGGAAGAACCGGAAATGGGTCCCGGCATGGGTGGCTATGGAAGCCAATTCTGAGCGACGAATTCTCCATAATTAACTTACAATGAATTGAGATGGTAGGGGTTTTAATTGTTATTCTGATATACACTTAAACAAACTAACACTAGCACTGGTTTCGAGAACACTAGCAGGGGTTTTAATTGTTATTCGATATACACTTTCGCTTAACTCATTTTCTGAGAATCTAATCGGAAAAAGAGAACATACGTGTACAACGATTCCAAACAATACAAGGCTAAAGAAAATCATCACCGGTGATACCAACAAAGTTAATAACGAACCTAAACAAGCCTACGGTCACCGACACATTCTACTATTATCTCAATGAAAACTATTTCACAAAAGAAATTACATCAATTACAGTTACCCAATTTTAATCTCTAACGGATGATCAACACCATCACAAGCATGAAGATGTGCAAGAGGCCACTTAAAGATTCGTCTTTAAAATCATGTAAACTGTAACGAACAAAGAGAGAGGTGCCCACTGGAACTACAATAGTTTTGTAGCGAAAAATCATTGTAGTCACTTGAAACTATCAATAATGATCAACAAAGACACATTCATGTATACGCCAAGCACTTCAAACATAGTGTGATTTTCATGTGTGTTCGTACTTGATTTGAATGAGCACTTTTTTCCCGAATAGCTAAAGAAGAGTGATCCAAATATGACATCTGACAACTTTGACCTATCCTAATTATCACACAAGAATGTATGTCATATTCGAAAAATTACAAATTACTCATTGTGAAAAATGTGCTCATGCATGATACAATATTGTATGTCATAGTTGAAAGACATATAGATCTTATGTACAAACCGTCGACCTCACAATCTCATGGATGACAAGCTATATCTCGCTACTAGTTTTTCAACATTATTACGTAATTTCACAATATTACGCATGATGGGGAAATTAAAACAAGCTAACAAGGTCATCAACTAAAGAAATATGCATGATTGGGCTGAATAACTCATTCATTCATTGTTTGAATTCATTACATAATCGTAGCAGACTACTTTTTCTAACTCATCAAGTAGCCGCAAATGATTTATATTACTATAATCACTTTGAATAATCGTGACTTCTAAGTAACACCGTTGTCTTGAAACACACTTGTGTGTCTCTGAGACCGCTTCTTCCGAATTTTGGACGCCAAGGCATGAGGAGGCTTTATTTGAGAAGAGAAGCAAACGACGATAGCGGTGAGATTATCGCTTGTGTGTAGGCGTAGTGCTTGATCTATGAGTTCTCTTGCACACCTTTCGAGGTCATTGTGGTGCATTAGTTGACGACGAACAAGGTCCACTATTTCTATATTAGACATCACATCCCACTTACGGATAAAACATAACATGAATTGACCCATTCATAACTAAATGAGTCTAAATTGCTACCACTAACGGATCGATAGTTCTTATCAAAAGCACATTCAAGTGTTTACAACCTCCTATTAACTTGATCGGAAAAACGTGGATCATTATTTTAGTGATGGTTTTTGTAAAACCTTTTTTAGGGATTGATCATATATAGAGCGTGAAAGACAAAAAGTGTTGGTGGGTCAACTGACCCATTTGACTCACTTGGTGCCACTCTCGAATCACGATGAAGATATCGCAATCAAGTTGTTAACAACGACATAGGTGTACAAAGAATCAATTTTAGAGTAAAGGAGACGAAGACACCTAAATTTACATTCTAAAGATCACGATGGAGAAACATGGAAGGAGACATACTTTGTCAAAGTGGAGATGTAAACGATAAACTTTCCACTTCCCTTTCATCCTCCAATTTATCGTTTGTTATTCCTTTGTTTGTAGTCGGAGAGCTTGAAGGCGTTGAGCGAGGTGTCTCTAGTCTTCGATGTGAGGAACAAAACTAATGCTTGAAAGTTAACCTTACATTGAAGAAGTGAATCTCCTTTGGAACATTGAACTGCAATTGTTAGATATATAAGTTCCGTTTGTCTCGAAAATATAGACAACAATGTACCATAATGAGTCAAATTTGATTAGTTATATATAATGCAATGACCTCATTACTATTTTAAGCAGTCAATATATCGAACATATTACATGAAATACTATTTTTGGAAGCTTATTTGTGATGGATATCAAACACATTTGGCTACTACTTAGACACTTTCCATAAATTACGTGTCCATACAGATATTGCGACTTCAAAGAGACAAACAGATAAATTTTAAGTGGCGCACGTATACTTTTGTTAAAAGGTGAAAGTATCGACAAAGCAAACATGCTAAAACCATAATATCGAGCGAGAGATCGAGATAGTTACGCATTAAATCATCAAGTGACAAGAAAAGCGAGAAAACCGATAACTTTGACTGTTTATGCTAGAATTGAATTACAATGTCAAAGAAAATTGTATCACGAACCTATTTAGCAATGGGAGCACATTTTCCGGATACCAATTAGCGAAGCATGAGCAGCGCCGTTTGATTCTAGTAGGTCGTATCTGATATCATAGTAATCCCTTGTGCTCCAAATGTACATGCTCGGTGGTTCTTTAACTATGGAGATTTCATCTTGCAAGACCTCAATAAAGTGGTCGACATCAGATATATCGGTGAAAGAACTGCATAGTAAACGTAACATCTTACGACCAGTCTAAGAGTTAAGAGCTTAAAAACACGATATAAAGCCAAATAGCTGCCGTAAATATACCTTGTATCTTGCCAGACCGTATTAATTTCTAGATGTGGGATTACTAGCGTTGCGTTTAGAATTTTAGCAACAGTAGCTGCATCACAAATCTTTAACACATGGGCATGAAATTTAGAAAAAAATATATATAAAACTATTATTTACTTGCGTTTTTCTTAAAGGGTGTTTATTTTAGCTTATATTTTTGGTGAATGGGCTTAGTGAACTTTTGAAAAGCTAATAAGCTCAATCTTTTAGGCCTATGAGCTTATGAACTTAAATAAGCCATAAGCTCGGTGATAAGCTCATAAGCCTTGAACTTTGAGCTTATTAGCTTTTCAAAAGTTGAATAAGCCCATAAGCCAAACACCCCTTACGCTTGTTTAACATACAAAATAGCACGTACCCCATTCTCTTGGTTCAATCCTCCATCCGAAACACACTGAATATATCCCGTGATTTCTCGGAATGGCTTAAAAATAACATAGGGATTCGATTACATTATGATGAAGGATGAAAGCGAAGCGGTTATAATTAAAGTATGGAGTAGTAGATTACATGAATGATAACTACTTTTGAGATGAGCATTAATGAATAGCACCTACTCACAATTTGATGGAGCAAAGCCCCTCTAATAAGCGAGCGTGCTTAGCATTTGGAGCATTCCATTCCTACAATTCAATAAAATCACCAGTAAACAAAGCGAATCCATACGCAAAGCGATCAACAAATATTTGCGTAATACATAATCAACATAACAACATATATATAAATTACATAAAGATGTTGTAAAATTAGTAGAGCATGTGGTATGGAAGCCTTATTCAGATTCGGGAAGATACTAAAACATGTTGTGAAATTGTTAATAAAGTTAAGGTATCACAAAGAAAGTGTCGATAAGCAACTAGATTGATACGCAACATATGTCTCAACAAAACTTGAACCTACACCTCGGGCCACTCACAATATTGGTATAAATTATTATATAGACCATCGGTATAAAGGGTGCTTCTAATGTGATATGAAGCTACCAAAAAACATATTAATGTAAGTCATATAACCTAAATCATCATTTACAATAACTGAATACTTTGACTTTGGGGCGGGGGTCGTAACTAAACATCCTTAAAATATCAGACAATGGTACTGAATTGTTTCAACTAAGACTTGAACCTTTGGAATAGCTAATTACTACGTTAGTAATATATCTTTGTTTGAATATCCGTCATTTTACTCTCATATGCTACAGCTTAGTTTGCGAAACTATATGTCTAAAATAAAAGCTCCTATAAGCACGATGAAAAGATATAAAAGTACATAGATCGAATTATACTAACCTAATTTAATTGCAAACACTAATATCAATCAAATAACAAAACATATCAGCAATCCTACAAAAACTTTTGTCAGCATTTTTGCACTTTGGGTGTGAAAGAATATTTTTCTAGATACATGACTTGTGTGGGCGCAACATGTGGATTACAACCACTAAAATAGCTATCATTTTCAAATGTATAACTGAAAGCCAAAACTTTTAAATAACTCGAAACGATTAAACTACTAAAGAAGACTTACTTTACATATATTTCGTAAAAGATCAAGGTTAGTGGCATAAAGATGGACGAGCAGACCTTGACCAAACCACTTTGCTAGTATATTTAGGTAACCACTGCTACTTTATTTTATTCCTTTGCTAGTGTTACTAAACCACGCTAGTATATTTAGGTAACCACTGCTACTTTATTTTATTCCACCGCTAGTGTTACTAAACCACTTTGCTAGTATATTTAGGTAACCATCACTACGTTTCTGAAACCACTTGCTAGTTTCTTGTCGTTACCCTTTGCTAGCTTGTTTTGATTCTAATCAATATGGGACTCGCACTATTGCATACTAAGTCCACACAACAATTGGTGATAATCGAAGCTCATTTACACAACAATCGGTGTAAATGAAACACTAATTATTATATGTATATTAAAATTAGAGAAATAATACCTTGACGGTGAATTGACCGGAGATGGTGAGATAACTAGAGATGGTGTTGATAGCGGAGGAGAAGGTGTTGATACCGAATGCGGTGATGGTGGCGGAGGTGAAGGTGTTGATAGCGGAGTTGATGGCGGCTTGAGAGAGATAAAACTTGTGTTTTTAATTGAAATGAGAAATAATGTGAGGAGTTATTGTTTTTGTTCGACTTTTTATTTACTTTTTTATTCTTCAGTCAAAGGTTCAATTTCTCTTGTAGTGTGAATTGGTAGCAGTTGCCAATAACAATTTTAGAGTTTTAGTTTCATAGTTTTTAGTTTAAAAGGTGAATTAGTAGTAGTAGTAGGCTAATTTTGGTTTTGTTAAAGGAAAGAAGATGCTCAACATGTAAAAATAGTTAAGGGTACAATAGTCATTTTAATTTAAAAAGTATTTAAAAGTTATGTAAAAAAAATATAAAAGTACAAAAGTACAAAGTTAAAAAAGGCGCTCAAAATAATTCGCTTAAGTCGCTCAGCATTGGGAAGGAGCAAAAGAAATAAAATAATACTTTCCAAAGTTTGACTTTTTCCTCGAAAATATAAAAAAATAAAATCGCTCGAATCTTAAAAAGTCGCTGGATATAAGTCGATTATAAATCATAGGTACGAAAAGGTAATTTCAATGATTGGGTTCTGAAAAGTGTCAGGACACTTGACACTCTTAGATTGGAAGAAAAAAGTCGCAAGTCTCAAGGTTTATTTTGGAAATACCAAAACTTTTTTCCTAAAAAGTGATGACACCTTGAGCAAAAGATGCATTCTTATAATTAGCCCTTCTATAAAATGGTTAAGAATAAAGGCATTTAGATATGTAATTAAAACTTGCATATTCGTATATTAATCCAAAAATCGTAAACACTATCAAACGTTACGGATAAAAAACTTGTATTCTAGAGAAATATGCAAAATTGCAAATATTTAACTTTCTTTGATGTATTCTCCTCTAAACAAATATTTAAGTCACCAGGTTACTAGTTTGACCGCCGACTCAACCCGGTTTTGTATTAAAAAAAACTATTTTTTTTCAAGTGGTTCGACCACCGGGTCATCCCGGAGTTCTATAAAAAAAATGAAAAAAACTAAACCCAGTCTACCCGGGTCATTTAAAACCCGATAGGTATAAGCTGGTTAACGCGTTCTAAAAATCATTTTACCGTCACATATTATATTTCTTGATATGTAAAAAAAAAAAAAAAAAAAAAAAAAAACTTGAATAGATATCAAGGTCCTTCACTCCGTTGTTATATATAAGAAAATATTTACTTTAACCCGTAATTCATAATTATTATTTATGAAAAATATCTCAAATAAAATTCCCTTTTCATAAACAAGGTTCCTTTAACCCGGCCTCTCCATCACCATCTTCGTTCCAGTTACCATCACCACCATTGCACCGCCATCATCACCGCCGTATCACCGTCACCATCACCATCACCAGCGTTGTGACGCCAAGATCATAGTAATCACTTCACCATCGCCGTCGTCACACCGTCACATTCACAATCACCGCCGTCGTCTCCGATTAGACATCTGTAAGGTTAATTTCTGATTTTACCATCATCAATCATCTCTGTTATTTGTAACAATAATTTCAACCTGTTGTTCGATTGAGTTTGTAAGTGTTGAAGATCACTAGTGAAATCTCTGTACAAACTCCTGATTTGTTGATTGAGTGTTAATATTAGGGTTTTAAATCTAATTATTATATGGGAAAATTGGTCAAATAGACCGCGCGCCCTGATGCATATCACTTTCTAGACCACTTTTATTTTTAATTTGAAAATAGACCGAGGGCAACCGTTGTCATTGGGCAACTCATCGACATTATGACAAGTGTGCCGTATGTGTAAGGTATTGTTTTTGGGCAACTAAAAGAGGTGGGCAACCGTATAATTTTAAAAAGGGTTCTATCGTCATTTTACGTTAGACAAAAAGTACACATTTGAATAGTAAAATTATAGTATCCATTAATTAAGAGAGTTCAAAATCCAAAAGTCAACGACCAATAAAGCATCCATAGTTATCGGTTTCTCTTGCTTCTCTCAAGACTATTTTCACAAATCAAACCGTCTTCTTCGTCCACCACTGTCTTCCTTGTAACGTCAATTATGTCACCATCTTTAAAGCTACAGTGTTGATTGCAAACCACATTCGATTGATCAAGTTTTAAAAAAATGTTCCCAAATATGGTACGTAAATATTGTTCTCGTTGTTTATTACATATGATTATTTCGAATTGGTTCTATGTTATCATAAATTGTTTTTGTTATTCGATGAATAGCTATGTTAGATAAGTGTTAATTCCATTTTATAATCCGTTGCTCTTTTTTATGTGTATTTGATTCGTAATTATGTAGGGTATGATACCTTAGATGTCGTTAGTTAAGTATGTAACATTACTTGGTTCATTAAAAATTTAGTGCCGGTTGTAGACTAATAAGGGTGGTTTTTCATCAAAAGCTATCGATCCTCTGTACTTTGAAACACCAAAGTTGGATCCGCAATCCTTTACCCTTTCCAATATCGGTTTGAGTAACTACATCTTCTGCAGGTTCACCAATGTTTAGAGTCTTAGCAATAGGTCTAGGTGCGGGGATAGGGTGAGATTGCTTTTGGTTGACCAATTGTATGTCGCCCTTTTTGGTTTTGGTGTTGGTGTTATTGATGTGGTTATAATTGTAGCAATGGTTTCCTATGCGTTGGAAGCGTCTGAGCTGGCGATGGGTATAATAATAGCGGTGGTTACTCCAATACTAGCGGTGGATGCGACAATCTTGGAAGTGGTTGCTGCGCCTCTTCATTCTCCTTTTCTTCAAGTGCGGACTTTGAAGAATCATTTTGACTCTTGAGGTTTGGAAAATTTATGTTTCCTAGTGAATAATATCGGTAACTAATGGAATTTTGAGTTTAGTATTGCAATTAAGTCTAGTTAGAGTATACATAATATCGAGATTGGCTATTATTTTGATTATTTATGTTTTCAAAATGATATCATAAAATCATAACATAAAATTTGATCACGATAATCTAGTACCTTGTTAATTAGATAAATACTTATTACCTTACATACCTAATCGGTCCAAAATAGCACATTCTTAAACATATACAAAACACATTCATAATCCTAAAATCATCAACATCACCGCAACTTCTTTGAGTCGTTGATAAGCTTTTAGCACATTCAACCATCTCTTGATACTTAGCTTTGACAACAACATTATGATCTTTCAAAATCTTAAAATGGTTTGCATCTCTTCATACTTAAGCTTGACATCGACATTATAATCTTTGTAAATCTTAAAATCATTATCGCCTCTTCACACGTTGCTTCCAAATTAGCATTATCATCTTGATCCTCTTGAAGCGCTTTCATATCTTCATACTCACATTCATACTCGGAAGTTGTTCAATCATTCTCTTCCTCTTATCAATCACTCTTGTTTCTCCCTAAAATTTCCTTCTATTGGGAAAGTCTTTCGCTGCTCACAAGCAATTACCATTCTCTTGAAGCGGTCTATCATGTCTTTAAATAAAGAATCGTGCACATTAGTACAATTCGGTGCATGTACCATCTTGACACAAAGAACACGCCATTTCATAAATGATTGTGATGATTGATAATCTAATTGATCTAAATGTCAATTGACTAAAATATCACGATGAAGTGAAAGGAAAATTTCACAAATGAAAAGGTGTTTTTAGTTTTGTGTAGACAATTTGTATTATTTATTGACAATTTGAATTGGTGTATAGTGTGAATAATCCAAACTAACTGTAATAGTTGGTGTTTGCAAATGGGTTTTGTGGTCACAAAGAGTTAGAGTATCGATGGCCTTTGGCTATTTTGTTTTCACTTTTCACTGTTTCTTGGTAAGTATGTCGGTTGCTTTTTGGAAGATGGTTTTGTATTTTAAATCAAATTAATAATCTTCAACTATCAACATCCACACATTCCTCGAGCATTACCAATGCATCAAGTCATAAAAGATTTGATGCATTGAACACAATAAATAGAATTGATACTTACACCACATTTTTGATTCATTCACCACCATTTATGCATTACGGTGTTATGCAGTACAAGACGTAATGCATAAATAATGATGAATGAATAAAAAATGGTGTATCACCTCCCAATTAAATGGTTGAGGTAAAAGCTTTTAAAACCAACTACTCCTTTGCAAAAATCATTTGCATATTTAATGTTGGGTGAAAAATGAAATTTTATAAATACAAAGCTTTTTGACAATAGCTTCAAACACTTGAAGTCTTTACTAGTGTTTTTGTAAAAGTCTTCTTCAAAGTTATTGCCACAATGGAACAAGTCATTTGAGTATCTTATTAGAATAGTAAAAAGTCTTTCACCAAGTTAAAGTCTTTCACCAAGTTGCCATTGCGGATGCTTAAAATTTCATCGAAGAATCCAAATAAAAAATCGTTGTCCTTTTCTTCTTTTTATAAACAAATCCAGGTTTGTTGTACTCCACGTATGTACTTTGTTACCTTATTCGTTCATATATTTATAGAGTACATGAATATAAATAACTACTGACTTTATATTTTATATTCTATTATTAAATATTTATTTAATTAAAAGTTATTGAAATTGTTATTAGGGTTTATGTTTTATAGGACATGGCGGAAACCAAAGAAGTCATATTTAAAGTGCACCACAACGGAAATTTGAATTTCACCACTCCGCTATGTAGGCGGTCTCCTTGCGATGTCCGGTGTTTTAGCTCCACAGGGTTGCATTTACAGGTGCTTGATCATGTTTTGAATGATATTGGAGGGTAAAATGGGCTTTATTTTATGTTGCACCAAATAAGGCACTAGAAGATGGTTTAACATTGTTGCACAGAGACAATGACGTTCGGCGAATGTATGACCTTGCCGATGAGAATGGATCCATGGGCGTCTACATTGTGCACGAGCTACGAGCTTTGTCACAATTTTATTTCAAAACATGGTATGGCGGGAAGAGGACGCGGCATGCGGTGCGGTAGTGCAACACCTTTCAAAGAAGGAAGTTAACAAAGCGTGTTTCTATCACGAAACGAAAGAGGTTCGAGATCATAGAAAAAAAGCTAGTGCACAAGGAATGGTTCCACATTATGAATGTTTGTTTCATTTAAAAAATAATTATGAGTTTATCTTGCCAACCATGCGATAGTGCTTCTATGCTAAACTTAGTCTTTATTAGGTTTATGTTGTTAAGTGTATCCTTTATGATCATATGGTTAAGAATTATGGTTGCCCAACAAGTATTGCCTAATGATGGCATTTAGTTGCGGATTGCAAATTGGAAGGTGGCACGAGGTTCAAACGAAATTGCCCAATAACTTTAACTTGATTGTCGAATTTTCGTGTGTAGATAGCACAATTGGGGATAAATCGCCCAAAAATACTAACAACTGCTACAAGAGTTAAAGCAGTTGTTTTGAAAGTACAAATTAATTTTGATTAAATTGGGGATAAAAACCACAACATGGTTGCGTTTTGGAAAAACCAAAGGAGGCTACATGGTTTGAACAAATTCTCAATTATATGCATAGGTGAATACGCAACCAACGCTATAGTTTAAAAACCCTTTGCTAGGATCGCTCAAACCACTTTGCTAGTGTCGACGCAAATATCAACTTTGTTTATGTTTTCCAAATGACTAGTTGAAGTTCAAATTTTAAAAGTGAAATTTAAAGCGCGGATATGAATGATTTACTTGGTTTGTCAAACGTGCTTAAGCAACATTTTCAAAACCAACAACGGATGTACGGACATAGCAAAATTTCGGTACAAAAAGGATGATAATAAACCGATAAATTCAAGCGGTTTGTAATTACGGATAAGTCTTATCCAAATACCAAAAAGGAGAGAAAATCGCAAGTAAATATTCATGTTCCTTCACTAGAAATTTTATGACAAATCCAAAGGGAAAAATAGATGGCGAGGAGCCTAGGCACGTGCCTACCCACAAAACAGTATTTGGAAATTAATTATACCGCGTGCAAGAATAGTAAAATCCTCGCTTTAAATACGCGAGGTAAATAAAGGGAAAGCACATAAAAAAACAACCATTCCTCCACCAACAAAAAACAACAAAGAGAAGTTGAAGATGTTAACCCGTTGCCCACGCACCGTCGGTTCCAAAAAGCCCATATATAGCCTAAACCTTTACCCCCCAAAACAAAAACATAAGCGCAAAGCAGTTGCTGCGACAACTGAAACATGTTCTTAAATGACTACTAAAAACAATTTGTCGTTTCTTAGACGACAAAATTGACCTATCTCCGCGACCATTCACAACATTCCTTCAACCAAAACCCGTGTCCTTTGAAGTTTGTGGAAGCCTGCCCTGACCATATGGCGTACCAAAGGTTGGAGTTTAAACCGATTAGACTCTCATTAGCCATTTGGGATGTTCAAAGTTCGAGCAGTTCTTTCTTAACCTCGCTCTTCCCGAGTGAAGAAGGATGTATATCATGGGTATTGGGTCGAAGGAGTGGTAGAATGTGGAAAGAGAGGCAAACAACACGGTGAAATTTACGGTCTCGGTCCTCTGTTGGTTGCCCGCCGCCACAACAAGTGTCGTCTACTAATCTGGCATATCGGGTTGGATAGGCGGGTTAAAGGTAAAATAGCGAGCTTACGCCCCTGGGATTAATTTTAGAGCAAACCACATAAATAATTCGTAAAAAATCCCATGCTATCATGTAGGGGATGATTAGTGTATTTTGTGACAGTTTTCTCTCCTCACTCCAATTCAAACCTATCACGTCGGTGTGGATGTATTTTTACGAATTATTTGTGGTTCTACCATTGCTCTAAAATAAAAGCTGCGCGGATTGGAAAAGCCACCCCACTAAAAGCTCTTCTAGTACCGCGCATAGGGCGGTTACTGAAACCCGTTGAGAAGGCTATTAAACTTCGCGGGGAATCCCATATGAAAATCGGCCGCCCGGGAGAACAAACGACGGAAATCCTTCAAGAAAATGATAGCAAACAAGAAGGAATCCACACCCACAATTAAGTCGCGTACCACTTGCTAATGTAGTTTTTCACCGCTAGTATCATTGTGTCGGTTTAATATGTAACATTCTAGAATTTCTTGGGTAGGATGTTTTGTATTAGATAAGTATGCTAAGTATAATTATCTTGTATATTGTAAAGGACTCCTTAGCTTATAAAAGGAGGTCCGGGCTAGAGTTTGATATAACTTTTCGGCATATTTAGAGTCGATACACTTTGAGGTTGTAATCGCTAATACTATTCGAGTATTCGTGTATTAATATTATTTCGGTGTTTTATAGACCATAAGTTATTGTAAAACGTCAACATCTTCACTTTGGCGTAAGCACATAACGCTTGTTTATTACATATGTAGAGTGAGTTGATTATTTTGAGGTTTATGCGACTTTTCTAAGCGTCATAAAATGGTGTCGTGTCTAGATAGTAGATGGCGATAGCAGTTGCGTTCTTGATTAGAATAGCACATTTGGGGATAAATCGTCCAAAATACTAACAAGCTGCTACAAGAGTAAAATAGTTGTTTTGAAAATCTGATTAATTTGGATTCAATTGGGGATAAAAAAATATAGTTACAACTGCTAGGGCAAAACATAGTTTAGACCCACACACATCATAATTCGCAACACCTAACAATGTTGCAATCAATTTGAAATAAACATCAATGGTGCCCAACTCTTCTGCTGCAACTCACAACATGGTTGCGTTTTTGGAAAAACCAAAGGAGGCTACATGGATTGAACAAATCTGCATGTAAAATATTCACGTTCCTTCCTAGAAATTTTGGGACAAATCCGGTAGGAAAAATAGAAGGGTAGGAGCCTAGGAACGTGCCTACCCACAAAAGCAGAATTGGAAATTAATTATACCGCGTGCAAGAACAAGATAAAATCTTAGCTTTAAATACGCGGTAAATAAAGGAAAGCACATAAAAACAACCATTCCTCCACCAACAAAAACTCCAAAGAGAAGTTGAAGATGTTAACCCGTTGCTCACGCACCGTCGGTTCCAAAAGCCCATACATAGCCTAAACCTTTACCCCCAAAACAAAAACATAGCGCCAGCGATTCTTGCACAAGCGAAACATGTTCTTAAATGACTACTAAAACAATTAGTCGTTTGAAAATGACGAGAATGACGACTAATAACACATCCGCGACCATTCACAACATTCCTTCACCCAAAACCCGTGTCCTTTGAAGTTTGTGGAAGCATGCCCAGAACATATGGCGTACCAAAGGTGGGAGTTTAAACCGATTAGACTCTCATTAGCCATTTGGGATGTTCAAATTTCAGCCAGTTACTTCTTAACCTCGTTCTACCCGAGCGGAAGAAGGAAGTATATCATGGGTATTGGGTCGAAGGAGTGATAGAATATGCAAAGAGAGGCTTAAAATTATGGTCTGCAGTCCTCTGTTGATTGGTGGCCGTTTCCCGAAGCAAGTGTACATCTACCAATCTCGGAAAATCGTGTTGGATAGGCGAGGTCAAGGTAAAATAGCGAGCTTGCGGCGCCGGATAAAATAAAGAGCAAACCACTTGCTAATGTAGTTTTTCAACTTGCTAGTATGATTGTGTCGGTTTAATATATAACATTCTAGAATTTCTTGGGTAGGATGTTTTGTATTAGATAAGTATGCTAAGTATAATTATCACAGATATTGTAAAGGACTCCTTAACTATAAAAGGAGGTCAGGGCTAGAGTCGATACACTCCATGGTTCTACTCGCTAATACTATTCATGTATTCGTGTATTAATAATATTTGTAGGTCTTTTATAGACCATAAATTATTAGTGTGAATTTAATTTGTTAACATTAATATTTGTTTTCAAACATACTATTCAAGTGAACACCGATGAAACGGAAATGTCGATGTATTATAACTAGTTAGATTAAAAAATGTTACATTATTTTTGTTTGGCCACGGATTTTAAAAATACCACAAAATTGTTATAAAGAGCAACACAATTGGTTGCTCTAATTGATTGATTATATGTGTAGAGTGAGTTTATCATCGGTTTGGCGTAAGCACATAACGCTTCATGTTATTAGATGTGTAGAGTGAGTTGATTATTTTGAGGTTTCTGCGACTTTTCTAAACGTCAAAAATGGTACAATGCTTTTATGCTTGATTACTTAAATTAAATATCTGTAATTATAAAATGAATTGGTTGCTAATTTACAAGCTGCTAGTTAATTTTTACTACGCTAATTATCTTGACTCTGCTAGTAAACTGAATAGGTTGTATACTTACAATCGCTTGTATTATACGCACAACGCTAGTTATTATAACAAGCGCTAGTGATAGAAGTTGCCCTACATTCAACAGTTAGTTGCCAAATTGATATTTGGAAACAAGCGCTAGTTAGCGAGATGAAATAAAATGGATAATGGCAACAAAGGAAATACTAAATACGTTGACATACAACGTTTCATACTGAGCGACAACCTACAACATATTACGATTACTACATAAACCCTTGATAAACAGACACACCAAACTTTGTGTACACAAATTTAATTGACGCAGGTATTCAAACCATACATAAAACTACAACCACTAGAACAATTTTACAACGATCAGTGACGGAAGATCGGGGAGTTTCAACGACTTCCTAGCGAACTCCCAATTGTCTTGATATTATCATAACCATCGTCCATCAAATCGCCGCCCCGATATACATTTTCTTTAACGACGTGGAACAAGCAAGTATAAACTTTATTATGTGTAATTCATTCGTGATCTAGGAAAGGATCGAAAAATCACTTTATCAATCGCCCATGACCGAATGTGGTTGTGTCTAAATCAAATGAAGGTTGTTCCAAAGGTAAAACACTAAGCGTGTGTGCGACTGGAAAATCAAATATTATTGAGATAGAAAAACATGGCGGTTTATGGATGTTTATTTGATACGTATGAAATAGAGTAATAAAGTATTACACTTACTCGGTTTCCGCTTTTTCAAGTTTGGAGATCCGCGAATCATTTGGACGATGAGTGACACGATAACGATCTCGCCAAAATCAACTCCTTTTAGATTGATTAACGAGGGATACAAGCGGCAAAGGGACATTCATCTTGGAATTACCATCACATCAACTACAACAGTCGAGTTTGGGTTAGTTTCAAAGATTAAATGTCGTTCTGATTACACATATATTTAACATTGTAAAATTAGAAGTGTAAATCAAAACGGTCTTACCGTGCAATAGTCAAAATCAATGTAAGGGTCTCAAGAGATGGAAGTCTTGTCGGTGAAAGATATTGGATGCTATGATTGTCGTGTGACATTCAAATACCGAATGACAAATGTAACTTCTTCAAATTCCTAAGACTTGCAAGATTCCATAGTTTCATCCGTTTGTACTCTCAACATCCAATCTAAGAGACTCAAGTAAGGGACAACCAAAGAATTAAATCATAAACTGCACGGTAAGAAATTTGACTAAACACAATTCTAAGCTCAATAAATTTGGAAAACTAGTTAAAACACCAAACTAGGAAAATCACAACAATGAATTTCAAGATGTTTCAATTCAATACGCCCGTAAAGTTCGGTTGGCAATGTAACCGGTTGTCCATACGGTTTCTAACTGTCGACTCCTCAATTCCTTGCGGTGCCAAAACATAAGCCAATCACGAATCTCTTCATAATGCAAGTCTTCCATTCCGGACAACGGTTTGGGATCTCTGAGAAGACAAAATTTTTATGGGACCCGTGGTGATTTAAAAGTCTAGTAACATGGCTCCCATCAAACTTATATGTTAAATAATAAAATAAATCCTCATCAATTATGACTTGGTGAGCAAGGTCCACTTAAACCTCCAATTTGTAGATAAAATAGAGGTGCTCACCGCTTACATTGGCAACCGATTCAAAATGTTACCAATCACTTTGTATCTAGCATATTGCTAATATAATCTCTCATTTTCATTTTAACATTAGCTCGAAACGACATGGTTTTCAAGGGAATTTTTGGTTTTTAATTGTCGACGGAGGCTTTGGATGAGGGTTGTTGATTTGTAATTGATGGTCGAGCGAGGTGTGTTATGATCATTATATGTGGTTGTTGGGTTGGTTCATTAATTCGCAAGATACAAGCTTTTCAAATTTGGTCCGTAAAATATGGCCAAAACCCATTTCTTGCCTCCAACTTGGCTAATCAAAATTCCTGCTACCATGAACTTTTAAGGGCGTGGGACGGTACCCTGAACTTGGAAAATGGGTCATTTCGACCATCCGTTTACTTATCTAGGTCATGTGCCGTTAAATATTTGATGGGCCCAATAAAACCTATTAGTCTTCTACATTAAAAGTCAAATATCCGGAGAAAACAAAGCGTCGCCTCCTTTAATGTTGATCCCGTGATACTTTAAATAGAATATTTTAGATTTTGTTGTGAAAAATTTGTGAAAGGTGAGTTTTAGTAGATTATTTATTCTCTATTGTTGTTGTTTGCTTTTTAATTATATCCAACTACATTAATACCAACAATACATGTTATGGTTTATTAGGGTCATTGTTAATGATTGTAAAGTGAGGATAAATTGTTATTACGTCAAACGACATTATTTATTGATGTATTATATTGGTTTACCATTATGCGGGCATGCAACATGAATGATAATGACGATGGAGGTACGAGGAACATAGCGTAGATGAAGATGATTTTGAAGAAAATAGTGAACATGAACTTGATGCAATGACATAGACTCTTGATCCCAATCAAGATGAAGAGATGGCTCTTGGTATAGAAGTAGTAAAAAGCACTACGAGGATCTTGCAACATACAAGAGAACCTACTAATCAAGATGAAGAGATGGCTCTTATTATGTTTGTTACGTGATACATGTTTGGCTTATTTAATATTTCGGTTTAATGAGTCTGGCAAACTAAGTTCAAAGTTAGGTATATATTTAAATGATACAACAAATGAAATAACTACGTAAAAATTGAAAACATTGAATCATGAAAGCAACGCCAAACATTGAAAATGAATTGGTTGTATACTTACAACTGCTAGTTATTTTTACTACCGCTATAGTTAATTTTACTACCGCTAGTAAAGCTGAAGTGGTTGTAGACTTACAACTGCTAGTCATTTTTACTACCGCTATAGTTATTTTTACTACCGCTAGTAAAACTGAATTGGTTGTATACTTACAACTGCCAGTATACATGTTACTACTGCTAGCTATTTTAACCACTGCTTGTGATAGAACACATCAACGAAATGATGCCACCATCGTTAATACTGTTGTGTATGCCCGTGTTTGTGCTGCCCGTGTGTAGGTGCTGCTGATACCATTCTGGTGCCCTTGTGTAGGTGTTGGTCTTACTATTACGGGCACGAATAGAGACATATTGGTTTAGTCTTTGCTAGTATTAAACTTACAACGCTAGTTAAATTGTACTAGTGTTGAATGGTAAATCTGTTAAGTTCAAGTGTGCATAGTCACTAGTTGGTAGCTATTAGTTGATTGTAGAATACAATTGTAACAACTAGAAGGACTCCTTGGTTTATAAAATTAGTCAATAAGGAAAAGTTGCCCTACGTAGAGCAGGTTAGTTGCCACATTGTTTATTGGAAACAACTGCTAGTTCCCAGATTAAACAAAGATGTATAATGGGATTAAAGAACATAGGAAATAGTAAATATGTTGACATACAACGTTTCATCTGAGACAACCTACTACATATTACGATTACTACATAATTATGAGTTTAATGGTTACATAATATATAACCACTTGATTTATAAAATTCAGCAAGTGCATGAAAAAAGCTAACCACTCCATGCTTCCTTCACATACGACATCGTACTAAAACCACAAAGCTTCATTCCCATTAAGCATGATCCCTAACTTCTTCCGAACAAACTGTTGAACATGAATATAATGGTGTAAGTTAAAAATAAAACATTAATAGAATGGTAAGTTAAAATAAAACATACTATAAACAAAGATGGTGCGGTTGATTTAACAAAGAAGAGATTCTTTGTATGGGCGATGTAGAAAGATCCCGCATCTCCTAACATTCCCATGCGACAAATAATTCAAGTTCTTTGTTGTACACAAATACCGACCGACCCAAATGATTGGCGCCAGACGCTTCCACTATTGGAGCTTGATCCTTTGTAAACCCAAGCAAGCGAACCGAATATAGGGTAGGGATGGCGAATAGGCTTCTAAATGATGTTATGGTAGAACCATTGACGTCCAACAACCATCCGCAAAACAATGGAATATCTTCACCAATGATCGTCCCGAAATCACTAGAGAGGTTCCAAGATTGAAAACATTGAATGGGCCCGGGAGTTCATTTTTAAAATCTGTGGTAGGTCTATAACTTTAAATTGGTTGGTTACCAAATCAAAAGAAATCAACATATAAATCTTATAAATAACATCGTCCTCATTAGTTAACTTTTCACTCCCAAATTCAATAGATAAAACGACCCACAAGTGCCCGAGTTTTACGTTTCAATTTGATTGTTTCACGAGGGGTGGAAATTTTCAAAGCGTGTCCACCGTAAAGAGTTCAAAGAAAAGACAGACACATACCAGAAACTTCTTTCGAAAACAGGATAGGAGACCTTCACGATCGTCGGGTCAAGAGTGTCCGGACGGACGGCAAAACCAAAACAAATCTTTTGACGTTCGATTTGATGCGTGTAAACCGGGACAAATACTGCAAGTGATTTTTTGATTGTCGGGTTCCAAATAACAGTCATTAGATTAGAACCATAGACAAAACACCAAAGACCATTAGAATTGCCAACTGTAATCATGGATGAAAGCATTAAATCTTTATTAAGTGGCGTAGCGATTAGCTGTTCATCTAAAGTGTTGGGAATAATCAGTTACCACGGATGGTTGTGGTTTACACTGCTTGGATTAACACTAGCAGTGGAAACATATTCTCACTGCAAGTTCTTCATTACCACTGCTATCAGTTTATGATAAGGTTAAACGCGTCTAGATAAGTATAGAATAGATCTTGTGTATATTCTATTATGTTAGCTTTATACTTATCTTGTAAAGGACTCCTTGTTGTATAAAAGGAGATCCTAGGTCATTGTCTTAGGTACACGTATTACATTACAATATTACCTACGAAAGCTTCAAGGTGTAACCCTAGTGATAAGTTAAGATCACTCGTATTATTTCGTTAATAATATTGGAGCTTGAGTTTTGTGTTAACTTGTGTTTATTCTCATACATCATATAATTCGTCTTCTAAGTATTACTTAAGTAAATTCCGCTTGCTTGATAATATCATACAAAATATCATTGACACAAGGAGAGTGTCCTAGATCCATCAAGTGGTATCAGAGCAAGTTCTGATATTTTGTTTTAGAAGATCCAAGGAATTAGCTTGACTCACTCACTCAATTCAATGGAGATGGAAAACAACCAATCAAACTCTTCTTCACACCCGGACTCCCTAAGCTTAAGCTTAATGAGTTTGAGATGTGGAGGATCTTGATTGAGCAATACTTCCTCATACATGACTATGCTCTATGGAGATCATTCAACTTGGTGATTCTTTCAAATCATGACCACTACTTCAAAAATTGGTGACACATATGTTGTGAAAGTTTCGTGCTCGAATCAAATCTTGAAAAAGCTCAAAGAAGAATGATCTTAAAGCTAGAAGTCTCATTGTCGATGACTCTTCCTAGAGACCGATTATTGCATTCAAAGAAGTTCAAGACTACTAAAGAACTGTTTGAAGAGATTTGCTCGGTGTTTGGTGGTAATGATGCTACAAAGAAAACTCGAAGACATTGTTAAAGCAAAGTTATGAAAACTTCTCCGCTCAAGCAATGACTCACTTGATAGCATTTTCACCAAACTTGTAAGATTGTTACACAACTAACTATGTTTGGCATTGAGGTAGAAAAGGAAGACCTCAATTTGAAGTTTCTAAGAAGTTTTCCTTGAGTTTCAAACCAATGTTACCGTCTGGGAAAACAAAAGCAGACATAGAAACAATGAAGCTCAATGATCTTTACAACAACTTCAAACTTATTGAGCAAAGGTTGAAGAAGGCGGGAAACTTGGTACAAGCTCTAGTAGTTTGGCATTGTTGTCAAATTCATTGACGATGATGATTACGAAGATGAAAGTGATGATGATATTGCCACCGTGGGTTCTAAAGTTTCCAACGGCAATGTGAATATTGCCACTGCAGGATCAAAGAAGAAGGTTGCTAGTATTGGAGATCCTACCTTTTATGCTTTTATCTCCACACAAGTTGATGGCTCTCTCTTAACTCGTGAAGACATAGAGCAAATCGATGAAGATGACTTGGAGGAGATGGATATAAAATGGCGATAGCTCTTCTTAGCATGAGGGCTAAGAAATTCTACAAGAAGACCGCAAGCCTATCCACATTAATGGTGATGATACTGCAGGGCTTTGATAAGAAGAAAATGGAGTGCTTTAAGCGCCACAAGTTTGGACATTTGCTAGAGAATGTAGAAGACCAAAGGCCAAGGACAACGGTCTACATGGTACAAGCAAAAAGGTATCAACTATGGAAGAACCAAAGGAAATGTTGGCTATTGATGGTGTGAGCTATGATTGGGTTTCATGGTCGATGATCTTGAAGAAGAACACAGATGTTGCTCTTGTTTCTGTGAAGTTGCTCTTATGGCTTTCTCGACTACGGGTACAAAACTCAATGTTGCTCTAAAACATGTAGGGTCGCTAGAGAAGTTGAAAGACTTAATGATTTATATTCTAATGAAAGATAAGAGTTATACACCGCTAATTATCATGTCTAATCTTAGGAGAGCCATGGCGCTTTAGAAAAACAAATAGAGCACTTTCAAGAAAATGAATCAAAATATAGTGATGATATGATTCTTCTTAGAAGAGAGTTAGATCATACAAAAGCTGTGAATGATGCATACCAAATAGAGCTTGAAAAACTTCAAAAGAAAACTGAAAATGTCAATTTAACTCTAGACACATGTTATCATCAATCTAAGTCAATTGATAAAATTTGGAATGCTCAAGTATTTAATAAAGCTAAGTCTGGTATGGGTTATAATACAGTGCCACCACCACTAAGAGGTGTTCCATCACCTCCAGGTATTGATTTAGCTCATACAGGTTTAGAAGACTTTAAGGAACTTGTAAGAGAATATGGTCCTTTAAAGGACATAGTGGTGAAGAGTGAGGAAGAGAGTAAGCTTGATAATTATGTTTTTGAGAGTGCTAGTGACTCATCAGTTGTTGATGAGAATGTTAAAAAGAATGTAGAGACTACTATCCCAAAAGTTGTTAATACTGTTACAGAGGAACCTAGGAAACCAGTTAATAAACCTATACCAACTGTAAGGTATGCTGAGATGTATAGGAACAAGCCTACAGCTCCTAGGGGTAACCAGAGGTGTTCGAATTATGTTAAATCTCAACAACTTGGTAGTGATTTTGTGATGAACAATAAGGCATGCTATATCTGTGGTAGTTTTGATCATTTACATGCTTATTGTGACTATCATGTTGGGAGAAGGGAAGTCTATGGGAATAAAAGGGTGGAGTATGACAGAAATCAACATAATGTACACCCTAGTTCTAATTGCAAAATGGTCCCAAGAGCGGTTCAACTTAGAAGTGGCCTCAAAACATTTGCCACTTTGCAAAAGCTGTAACACTTGCTCACCCTAAGTCACCGTTAAAAGTGCAAACTTCAAATCGAGTTTAACAAAATATGCACAAACAGGAAAAAGAACCCTTCAAGCTCAAAGGTTAATAATAACCAACGTGGGTACCTAAAAAGAAACCAAGAATTACCACTGCTCATTCAAAAGTTACCACCGCAAGGGTTTTAATACGAAAAGGGGACATGGGCAATCTTGTGAAGGCCTCAAGACGTTGGGAATGGAAACCTAAAGGAAATACCTCTACAACCAATCCCAATGGTGTATCAATGACCTTTGATAGATTTAACTATATTGATACGAGGCGGATCCAAGTCAATCATGGCTTGGGTCCCTAAAAGGAACTAACTCTTTTCTCATATGTGCGGGAACATCCAAGGACAAAAGATCGGATCAAGGATATACTGATAATGGGTGTTCAAGGCACATGACCGGCAACAAGTCCTATCTTTACGATTTTGAGCAATATGATGGACAGTATGTCAGTTTTGATAATGAAGTTAGTAGATTGTGATGTATAATACAGGAACACTAAAGATAAAGGAAAACATGGATTATTATTATTATTACAGAACTGCACTGAGAGTGTAGTAAAATTATATCCATGAAGTACAGTGTACTAACATTACTACATAAACTGAAAAACAACCACCAACAACCTACCCCATCATCAATCCTTTATGGCTTCTTGGGAAAGCCCCAGCTTGGCATCACCTTAGGAGCACCACGCATGTTAATCCAGTCATACACCCTAGGGCTTGCTAAACCCATCACCACTATACCAGTAGGTGGTGAGGATGATGAAGGAACTGCTGATGGTGGTGCTGGTATCAATGGTAGAGAAGGTGATGATTGCAGTTCTTCAGAAGGAGCTATTGCTGCAAGAGGAGGAACACTCAGGACTCTTCCAGAGATCTCATCATCTGTAACATATGGAGATACATAGGAGCTGATCTCTGAGCTATCTTCTTTGATTATTTCATCCTGAGGCTCTGGTTGTTGTGATGAAGGTCCAGCAAAAAAAGGATTTGAAAGAGTAAGTGAATGCTTTCTCTTCCTAGATACAACCTTCTCATACTCCTCTTTTTCAACTCTCCCAGGGTTTTTCTAAACAAAATCATCCCAGAAACTATCACATGAATAGCTTGAAGAATGATTGATTGGACTTGATTGACTCATGGTGTTGCTTTGAGGGTGAAAGTTTTGGAGTATGTGATTTGAGTGATTTGTGTTGAATGGTTTGTCTATTATATGTTAAGTTGAATTCAAGAAGTTAATAAGGGGAAGGTGCAAGTAGTTGAGGAGTAAATTGGAGCACTGTGCTCTTGGAAAGTGTATCAATGCTTATGTGTTGACTTTATTGAGTATAGCCACTGCTATGCTTAATTATTTCAATATATTAACCATTGTCAACGCGATAGTGATTCCAGTATTTGGTTTATGTTAGTGAATTGCAGTTTGAAGGATTATCTGCTTACAATTAAATAGTTACTCTTTGATGAATCATTGCTCTAGGTTGTTTAGATCCTATCTAAGTTATCCACTGATGATTCTGCTGACATTAAGTTACAGTGGGAACTTTATTGCAATCAGTGATAACATGCTTTCAGTGGAAAAAGGAAAAACAGAGGAACTTCATTACTATCACATAATTCATTACAATCAAAAGTACTCCTAGTTAACTAAACACAAAAGACTGAAACCTAGCACATCCTACACCTATCTTCAGCTATTCCATTGGTCTCTTGCCCTTGCCCACATAATCATGTTTATACTTCTGGGCTCTCTTTCTCTTGTTCTCAAAAGTGGATTGCATTATTGGACATGGTAGCCCAAGAACCTGTGGAGGAGGTCTTGGTAGCATTGCAGGCCTTGTTGGAATGGATATCTGCTTCATATTGGAGATAGCTGTTTCCAGTGCTATTGAAAGAGCTTTTGGCAACTCCTTAGCCATGGAATAGGTTTCATCATTTGCATCATCATCATCGATGAATCGGAGTAGAACTCAAGAGATTTTGCGAGGCTTAGCTGCAGGCTTTAACTAGCGCTTTGGTATATCTTTTGGATGAAGAGCCACCACGGTGGAAGTATCCAAACCATCACGATGCTTCAAGATGATTACGATTCGATTACATACTCTTCTTCCGAGTCGGAAGAGATGTTGATAGTGTTGGAGGGATTGCTCATGCTTATGGTTTTGGGATATTGTGTTTGAATGTAAATTGATGAAGTTTATCTTAAGCCAAGCCTCCTTATATAGACAAAGTCGGTTGAAGGGTTATTTAATGAAGATATTTACCTTTTTCTTATTTTGGTAGGTAAAGGAGTAAATATAGATATTATTGAGTTGACTTTGGAAGATATTTTGCTTGGGTAATAGTTTGGTTAAAGGTAACTTTGGTTAATATCAAGTTGGTTATTCTCATCTTTTACTAATCTGAATATCAAGTTTTGATGAGGAGTTGGAGTTAAAGGTGTATATCGAGATACACAACAAATGGTTATTGATTCACCATGTCTAATACACATAAGAATCAACTAGTCTAGAGCAAACGACTCTTGGTAAAGACTTGACAAATCCGTTTATGGTTGATAGTTTACCAAAACTATATGGTTATCAACTCACCATATTCTTTATGATTAAGAGTTGGCTAGTCCATAGCAAGCGACTCATGGTAAAGACATATCAAATCGTTGATAGCTAGTAGTTTGCTAAAAACTATGATAAGAGCAGTCTAGTTTTTAAATGATTTTCTTTTCCACTGCTCTTTGAAATTTTTGTGAAAAATTACCACTGGTAGTTCACAGTTTCCACTGACAGTGTTATTTTACCACTGTTGTTCTAGCCGTTACAACTGATTGTGTCAGTAACTAATTTTTACTAGCCGTTGAAAGTAACCACTGTTATCATACATATAGGGTTAAAATATTTAAGGAAACTATCTTCTTTCCATCTTATAATACTTTCTAAAGATAATTTTTCTTGCGCAAAAATTCTAAACCCTAACCCTATATATCTTTTTCTCTCAATTGGCTAGTTATTCTTTCAATTCCTACTGACATAATATCGTTTTTCATCAAAAGTTTCTATGGCTTCTTTGAAGTTTGCAGATGAGCACAACCTTATGGCCTACCTACAAAAGTCTAATGAGAAGAGTGGCCCTGTTTATCATCAGATTGTGGACTTTCTCAATACCACACATATAAGGTATGCTTTGCTTTAAAACCCACAATCTATATCTCTCAAATCAAGCAGTTTTGGACTCTCGCCAAGTCCATAACACTTGAGATTGAGATACATGAAGCGATGGATGCTCTACGAGCCACCGTGGATGGGGTAACTATAGATGTTCTTGAGGCATCCTTGAGGAGAATACTCCACTTGGGTGATCTCAATGGTATCATCTCATTACCTATGCACGATATTCATGATACTTTAGCATCCATGGGGTATGATACCACCGACAAAAGGCTACTTTCAAAAGAGTGGTTTTGTCCCCAATGGAGATTTTGATTCATACTACATTGCATTGTCTTAGTCCAAAGAAAACCTCTTATGAGCAATTTAGTTCAACCATGGCTTATCCTTTGGTTTGTCTAGTCACTGATAAGATTTTCAACTGGTCAAATTATATTTTTACAAGTATGCAAGGTAATGTACAAAGTAAAACCAAATTTTTAATGTATCCACGGTTTGTGCAAGCAGTGCTAAATCAGTTTCAACTGCAACCTCACACTAATGTTTATCAAATCAGTTGCCTCAAGCCTAAAGCTTTTCAAAATTTGAACAAAGATGGCAATATGATTTTTACACCTCTCCTACCCCTAATGCTTGCTAAGATTTCAACTGAACAAAACACACCCATAATTAATGTTCCAAACATTGATTATACCCCACCAGTTTCAAGAACCTATGAGAGAAGGCCTAAACAGTCAACTCCTCTCATGACAACACAACAAGTTTCTGAACCTTATGGTCTAGGAACAAGCAATGGTGGTTCTAGACTTCCACCTAGTCCTACTATGGAGGAATCGGACCTTTGCCCCATGATTCACCTCTCCCAACGGTAACACGGTTGGAAGTCTTGAGGCGGTGGAAACCAATTGGAATTGATGGTTTTGTGTACTAAATTAGCAAAGCGGTGAGTCTCTACAAAGAACTTGGCTCTTGTCAAGAAGCGGCATGCCAAGGATGTTCAACTATTAAAGACGAGATTCGGACCTTAAAGGAAGAGATGCCGAGGTTGAAAAAGCACAAACAGTTGCAAAGATGGTGATTTCATCTTCATCCTCACCTTCGATGGTGATTCGGTGATCATGATTTGGGAAATTCTTCCAAACATGGGAGGAAAAGCAGTTCGACAAGAGGGAGGACAATTAATTTTGAAGATGAAGGAGATACAAGTAAAGGAGCAAAGGAAGCTGAAACTCATGGAGAGCAACTTGAAGATTGTTGGGAATTAGGTTCCTTGAGTTGATAAGACAAAATAGTATGAAAGATGAAGGATTGTTTATGACAAGGAGGATAACTTCAAAGAAGAGAATATTGGAAGATCCATATACTTGTTAAAGAAGATATTACATATATTCATATTTATCTTTTGTAAACCCTAGCATTCTCTAGTATATAAAGAGATGCAAGGTGCGTAGGTGATATAAAGTGTCAAACAATGTAAACATCGGACATAGGTGTGTGTGTGTGTCTAGGGCGTGAGTTTATGAGCGCCTAGACTATAGTGTATGTCGACATGTAGTTAGTCGACCTCAAGGATCATGGATCCTGTTAGATTGTAACCGTCTTAGAGTTGATCGTCTAGGATTGGGGTTTGTAGATGTGTTTTGTAGAACATATGATGATGACGAAGAAACCTTTAGCAATAACAATAATGTTTTGATTTATTCCATTGTGCATTCTATTTATTGTTGTTATTGTTATTCCTAGATGAGCTTAAACGATTCTCAACAAGTGGTATCGAGCGGTGGCTCTTGATATCTAGGATTTCGCAAGGTTTCTTGATGAGGAAGAAAATTCGCAGTGGTTAAATTTTCGTAATGCTTCGCAGTCGGTTTGAAAGCAGTATTACTTTTAAGTGAACCGTTGGATCGGGCTAAAATTTTGGTGGAGCTTCTCTATATTCACATCTAACTTTCCACGGGAGGGATTGTTGATCAGAAGTCTCGGTCAAAAGATATACGTGCTGGCTAACTGCGAGACACAATCATATCTTTGTTCGTTGGAATTGGGTTCGTTCAGACGTATTCTCGGCGATGCTCGTTCAATGCTTACACTTGCCGGAACTCGTGCTCAACACAAATTTTTAAGCGTCTTCTGGAACTTATGCTTAAAGTTGCTATTGTTGTGTTTCGATCGACCTCTGGAATCTGCGATAAGTTAACGAAACTACGATAGCTATGCTCATCCACCGATGGTATGTGTCTAACCACGGATAGTACTTTGATTTCCAGCGATGGTATGTGTCTAACCACGGATAGTATTTTGATTTCCACCGATGTACTTTGGTAACCACGGATAGTTTTCTCAAAACCACTGCTACCTTTACATCGTTTCCATCGCTACTTAACTTGCTACCTCTGTTGCGTTCTACTCAATCGCTCACTTGGCTTCCACCGATTAACATTGATTTGTGACGGTTGGTGTATGTTATTCAAGCGAGTTGTACTAAAATTTATGGGTTGTCGTGGCTTTTCACTTCATGTTGTCTATTGCATGGATTGAAAGATGATTATTGGTTTTATGGCACGAATTACAAGCGATGAGGGAAGTCATGCAGTTATTTGTATTGTTTGATATTGGGTGTCATATGGCGGGTTATGGTTTTGTTGTGATTACATACACATGGGATTTGGATCACACACACAGAGGATTTTGATTTTTGTTCTTAACGGGTTTATGGCTCATTCTTATTGTCATAGTTGATTACGAAGAAAGGCGTTTATCATCTACTTGAAGATGAAGTGGAATTATTTGAGTTTGTGTTTTATCATACCTTTTGGTAGGAGGTAACTTGTTTATACGTTCATGTGACAATGAATTGGCAAAACACTTGAAGGAGTTACGTTATTGTGCTCGGTGATTATTGTCAAGAGATTGCGGTCTCCTATACACCATGATTGGGTATCGTTCTATGTCGTCTTTAGTGCAAGATATAAGACACGAGGTTTGGGTTGTTTTACTTGACATCAAGTTGGTTATACTTGGTTTTCTTCACAAGTGATCATTACACGGAGCTTCTGATTGGAAGAATCAAGAAAATGGTTAATATATGGGTTTCGGGGAAGCTTAATGTTAAAATGTTTAACCATTTGCATGCATCATTCGAGTGAAGGTTTTTACAAGCTGCTAGTTGTTATTACTACTCTTGATTTTGATTTCTATTGTTTCAAGTTCATTTAAAGATGCGGAAAACTTAATGGTGGGTAATTTGAAACATTGGAAGGATGGATTGGACGTATGATATTGATTTGTTGTTGTGAAGATCAAGGTTGCTCACTTATGATCCCTAATTGAAGATGACAAAAGGGAAGAATATTTACATGGAAGCTGCAACTTGAAGATTCTTGGTGATTGCATGGTTAAGGGAAGTTCATTTATCTTTCATTCATATTAGCTTGAGGAAGTTCATGCTTATGTGGTTTTGTCATTATCAACTAGGGAAGATTGTTGGGAATTAGGTTCCTTGAGTTGATAAGACAAAATAGTATGAAAGATGAAGGATTTATTTATGACAAGGAGGATAACTTCAAAGAAGAGAATATTCAAGATCAATATACTTGTTAAAGAAGATATTCAGTATATTCATATTTATCTTTGTAAACCCTAGCATTCTCTAGTATATAAAGAGATGCAAGGATGCGTGGGTGATATAGAAGTGTCAAAAATGTAAACATCGGACATAGGTGTGTGTGTGTGTCTAGGGCGTGAGTTTATGAGCGCCTAGACTATAGTGTATGTTGACATGTAGTTAGTCGACCTCAAGGATCATGGATCCTGTTAGATTGTAACCGTCTTAGAGTTGATCGTCTAGGATTGGGGTTTGTAGATGTGTTTTGTAGAACATATGATGATGACGAAGAAACCTTTAGCAATAACAATAATGTTTTGATTTATTCCATTGTGCATTCTATTTATTGTTGTTATTGTTATTCCTAGATGAGCTTAAGCGATTCTCAACAAAGATAAAGACATTTTCAAAGCGCATCCGATTTTACCACGGATTTTATTTCCACTGCGAGCCAAATATTGCCCTTTGCAAGTGAAGAATTTGATAAATTGAAGGCAGGACAAGGTAAAGCGGTTATGGAAGATGTCTGACAACTGAAAGTAAGATTTCAAAGAAAAGACAAGTTCGATTGATCTTGATAGAGAACTTGCTAAGAAGATAGCGAGAAGATCAAATTCTTTGAGAAAGTTCTTTGAAAAGAAAAGATTGAAAGAGATAGAAGTTGCAAGCTTTTGGAAGCTAAAAGATTGGATAGAATAGAAGATCTTGAAGATTCAATTTCCTTTGTTCAACCTACAATCATGAAAGAGAAAGCTTGAGTTTAGTTATGTTCCTCTTGAAGAAGATATTCGGTTTACGGTGGCCAATAATCCAAAAATCAAGAAAAGGCAATTGACCTAGTTCTTGATGCATCATAAGCGAGGAACAAAGATCGCCTCGGTTGAAGGATTTTATTATAATGAAGAACAATCAAGCACTTGAAGATGTGATTAATTAGATCAAAAGGTTCGAAAGAAACAAAGACAACCAACCAAGGCACAAATACTTGCATATATGAAGACTTATTGTTGTCATGTTGGTAGCTGGAAAAAGCATCAATTTAAAGGAATGCACGATGATCAAGTTGAAAAGGCTTACTACGAGCGTAAAACAAGATAAATCTTTTATTCCAATGGGTTACGAAGAAGAAGAAGAAGGATTCCTAGATTGAAGAGAAAGGCCAAAGTAAGTGATTCTCAAACTGTTAAGAAGACTAAGGTTGATGAAGATCATACAAAGTCTCTTGAGAAGGAGATTCCTCTTGAGAAGTACCTTTGAAGAACAAATGGCTGGAATGATTGTGATTGAAGACATAGATTTTATCCGAACCACCGCAAATTCGACATCCTATTATTGATTGGGAAGTTTACATTTGCTAGCAATTTTGCTCCAACATGGAAGATCATAAAATTTGGGAGGTGAAACTTCATCATTCATGACATTTGAAGATCTTATTAAAGCTTTTGTGAGAGATGACCTTAATACACTATGGAAATTAGTTCAAGAAATGTTTAATGTTCAAGATCTCAAAGATACAAAAGAGATGCGATTATGGGTAACTCTTAGAAGGCTTTTGAACCAAATCTTGATGATGACTCTTGGAAAACCTTATTCACATGTTTTGATACTAAATGGTTTTATTATGATTCATGTGAAGTTCATCATGTCTCTCTGACTAATGGAGAAGACTTTTCATGCTTCTTTGAGAAAGAATATCCACTCGAGCTCTTACAGATAATGTTAAGCTTACACATAAGAGTCAATGAAGACAATGAGAAGGTCGAGCATTGTTACAAAGGATTCAAGATCAATGATCAAGAGCTATACAAAGTTAAGAGAAAAGAGTGAAGTGTTTGATTGAATTCCCCAAATCCTTGAAGTTAATACATATTGAAGAAACTTATTGATTTGCGGAGAAATCATAAGTTTAGGGAGGATTGTTGGGAATAATCGGTTACCACGAGATGGTTGTGGTTTACTTTGCTTGGATTAACACTAGCATTGGAAGCGTATTCCCCACGCAAGTTCTTCATTACCACCGCTATCGGTTTATGATAAGGTTAAGCGCGTCTAGATAAGTATAGAATAGATCTTGTGTATATTCTATTATGTTAGCTTTATACTTATCTTGTAAAGGACTCCTTGTTGTATAAAAGGAGATCCTAGGTCATTGTCTTAGGTACACGTATTACATTACAATATTACCTACGAAAGTTTCAAGGTGTAACCCTAGTGATAAGTTAAGATCACTCGTATTATGATGAGTGTCCAAATACTCATCATTTTTGTACTGTTAGAATGCCAAAAACATCTGAAAACACTCAGAAATGCATCAAAATGATGAAAATATCACAAACAAGTGTTTTATGTGTTTTAAATGCAAAAACATCAAAATCTGATGAAAAGCGTATCAAGTTTGCATAATTGGCGGTTTAGTCCCCAAGTTACAAAATTGTCAAAATTAGTCCACAGTAATTCAAAAACTTGTAAAATGTCATTTAAGGTCCATGAGATTCAAAAGTTGTCAAAACAAACCCTTTAAAGTTTAAAAATCACAAAATGACAACTTTAGTCCCTCGACTTTGCAAAAGTGTCAAAATTAGTCCTAAGGTTTTAAAATTGAAATTAATCAAAATAAACCTTGTACTATTCATATTTGACAATATTGGTCCTTATGAGAAAAGTTTTGAGAAATTTCAAGATTGGTCCACAGGTTTCTAAATTGTGATTTGGTCCCTAAGGTTTAAAATAATAAAATTTATACTTGTGGTCCTTGTACTAATGGTTAATTGCAGATTCAGTCCTTGAAAACACTTTGGGAGAATCACAATTCCAGCCCCTTAACTTTGCTCAATTTACAACCATGGTCCTTGTGTAGCTAAAACCAAACCGGACCCTTTATTAACTAAAAGCCCAAACCCGACTCGGCCCAACATCCAAACCAACCCGGTGTTTAAAAATAAAAGCAGCGCGTGCCTTGTTCATCCCTACCTCTTTCCACGGTTCCACACTGCTCCTCCACCTGTGCTACCACATCACCACCTTGTCTCTCCAGCTCATACCTACCTATCACCCTCACCCTTTCCATCTTGCAAACACTCATTACCTCAATTAATGCAGAAACCAACTCTATGACTTTTGGCGCCAAAATGACAAGTATACAATTATGAAGATCCAATGGCTCAAGATTGGTGGGATTTAATCAGAGGTCGACAAGGATTAAAAGGAAGCCAATAAATAAGAGATTGAAGCATGAGAGAAGAAAAAGTAGAGTAGTTTAGTTTAGTTTTATGTCGTTTTAGTTCAATCTTAATTTCCAGTACAATTTAATCTTTCCAAGTATCTTGTTTAAGTTATTTAAAGTGTTTGAGAACCTTTTTGGTTTCAATTTCGGTTTAAGATACTTCTCGGTTTATGCTAAATTTCAAATTTCAAAAGAATTTCATGTTATATTAAATGTTGTTATAAGAGATTGTTAAGTTCTCATAAGCTCTTATAAGCTTTCCTATAACTTATAGCTAACTTCTATAAGCTTCTACTAAGATTATACTCTCAAGCACCCTTGGTCAACTAAAGTCAAAATTCGGTTTCAATAGTGATATGGATATGATTCTTGATAAATGGATGTATTTGGTTTGCTTGTGGGTTTAGTGCTTCATGGGAAGCAATAGGTGTGATCTCTGAGCCTAAGTCATCAGTTTGTGCTTGAATCCACTTGTAAGCCCTTTTTGATCTATTTTGGTAAATCACTGTGTAGATTGTTAATCAGCTCAAATCTTTGTGTTTAAATGTTTATTAGTTGTAGTTAAGATAAAATAAGTGATAAAACTAGTTACTTGTTCTTCTTAATTGGTAGTTAGTAAAAAAATCTCATTTTAACAGTTTTCTTAGCATAATTGTAATTTCTCGATTCGAGTAATGTTATTGTTGTTGTTTAGTGCTTAAATAGTCTTATTAAGTAATAATACAAGGTGCATGATCCATACCAATGTTTTAATCTGTGACTCTCTTTGAAAAAGTTCTAAAAGCAGTCTATAAGGTGTGTTTGGTTTTGCTAATTACAACGTGTTAAAGTTTGTTTGTAGCTTTATTCTTGTTTGTGGTATGTCTCATTAGGTTATATTAACTCATACAAACAATCAAAACCAAGTGCTTATTCAACAAAAAGTCAAAATCTTCTTAATCCCGTCCTTGTCGGTTCAACATTAGGATTTTGAGATGCAACTCTCATCACGGTAGCTTATATCTTGATACTTTAGTGAAAATCATCTTATCATAGCTTATTATAACATGTTCAATCCATAAAATCAAACCAAAGTTCAAGAAAGTCAAATTTCCATTTCATTTTAAAAAGTCAAAACTTGGAAAGCGGGTTTTGCAAAACTTTGTTAATGTCTCATGTGTTCAATTGGATCAAATTCAATGAGATTTGGAAATTTGCAAGATCACCGGTCTAGTTTGACAATCTCATAATTGTTTTCCTTTTATCATATGTCTATAAGCTAAAATCGGCTCGATAAGGTATGATATGCCCTGCACACACTCAGCATTCACTGAGTGTGCACAGGCACATCTTGCAGCCCTTGCACAAGCTTCATTGAAGCTTGTGAGGAGCTGGTTTTTGGTCCTTGTGTAGTTAGCCAGGTCTATTTTAAGTCCCTTTATCTGTTTTTCCATTTAGCTTACTTGTGTAGCTTATGCAATAGCTTAAAGGTGCCCCCCTAATCACTGTTTTGCTTAAATAAGCCAATAAGCTCAAAACCAACTTAAGCTTCTTTAGTGATCTAAAGTACTATTAAATGGTTAAGATAGGTTTAATATAGCATACCCTAGCTTTTGTGTTCATTTGGTGGTCATTTGTGGTATTTAGCTTATTTTGTAGTGCTTATTTATAAGCCAATCCACCACAGTTTCATATTCTCACAAATAAGCATATGTTTTATATTTTTATAAACTTAGAATAATATTTTAACATTTTCCTGAATTTTTCATATTTTTCCTACTTTGTTTTCTATTTTTCTTAATTTAAACTAGTTTTAATCCTTTTAAATAGCTTTTAATACTAAAAATCGAAAAAGCTTAAAAATAATTTTCAACTTTATTAGGTTAAGATAAATATAAAAGTAATAAAAGTATTTTTCCATAATTTTCTTAGTTTAAATATTATTTTTTAGCATTTTAATTAGTTTTAAATAGTATTAAATTAATAATAAATACATAAAAAGTATAAAAAATATATTTTCAGTTTTAAAATAAGTTTTATCATATTTTAGATTTTTCTAACTTATAATTTCATTTTTCTAGGTTAATCTTGTATTTTCTTGTATTTTAGTATATTTTAAATACTTAATAAATAGTTTTTAATTAATAATAAATAAATAAATAGTTGTAAAATAATTTTCTTTTCTAATAATTTTCTTTTATTATTAGGATTGTAAAATGTCATTTTCATATTTATAGGCCTTTTATTTCTTAAAACTCACGTTTTATTTTATGCGTTACGTAATTTTATTTAAACGTACGTTTTAGGTTTTAAACGTTCATCGACTTTAAAAATAGTGATAGCGTTTATTTAATATATTTTAACTTTTTAAATTTCTTTTAATTTGCATTTAAGTCGCTGTAATTTGTTAATCTTTTCTTTAGGTAATTGTCCATCCAAAACCTTACTGATCACTATCCTTAGTGATCATTCTACCCTCTGATCAAGTGTTTAAACACCAATTCATCCTCCGTGGGACTTAACGACCCAGGAATCCACTACATTCCTCTGATCTTAAATTGAATTTAGTGTTTGAGCTGTTTTGAGTTTCTTACAGTTAGTCATTCACAAGTGGCTAGCTTGCGTGAGATAACTTGACGGTTTTGCGCAGATCATATTATTTCATTAATAATATTGGAGCTTGAGTTTTGTGTTAACTTGTGTTTATTCTCATACATCATATAATTCGTCTTCTAAGTATTACTTAAGTAAATTCCGCTTGCTTGATAATATCATACAAAATATCATTGACACAAGGAGAGTGTCCTAGATCCATCATAAAGCTAACACAAGACCTTGGTCACCCATATCGAATGTTAGCGTAAATAAACACCGATCATTCTGACGAACACCGTAATTAAAGATGAAGCTTCCACAATCTATACTAGCCTTCCATAACTTGCAAACACTACGTTCTTTGGAGTATAGACTTAGGAGGTAGCCTACGGATGATATCTAGTTGAACATCCGGTGGGATATTGTCGGACATATTTTCTAAACAAAAGCGAAAGATTGGGATAAAGATATGAAGTCAATAGACCAAAAGAAGAAAGAAAGATTTTGTTAAACAAATTGTATTGAAGAAAGAAGAAAGTGATTGGGAGCAGAAGACATTAAAGAACATGTACCGTAAATCATGTTTTGTGTGGGCGTTTGGTTTTGTTTTTTTTTTTTTTTTTAAATATGAAATGACAAAACTATCCTCGTGTATAAATACAAGTTGCCCAAAAACATAAAGATGCCCAAAAACAATACAAGTTTCCCAAAAATAATACGTTACAATACATGACATATACCTTCAAAATACGTACTTGTGTCATAAGTTGTCGGACACATGGCAGCCCCTGGTTGGGTCCAAGAAAAGCGGTGGGCAACCTGTCTATTTTCGAATTTTAAAAGGGCGTGGTCAATAAAGTGATATGCATCAGGGCGTGCGGTCTATTTGACCAATTTTCCCTTATTATATTGATGTAGGTATGTTTGGCAATGAGCTTTTAAGAGCGTTTAGAAACGTTTACTTCAGCGTTTAGAATTGAGAGCACATTTGGCAAGCAGCGTTTAGCATTTTAACTTTTTATCAAGACCCTACCTGAAGGAGCGTGAAGCCTTTAGCTTTTATGTCTTTTGCATTTAATAATCTCTGATACAGCTACATTACCAAGCACTTCAACTATTGCTAATTGCTACTACTAATTTTGCCAAACATATCCATAAAGTGGTTATATTGCTGTAAATATGCTTTTGTTAATATGAGTTCAAGTTAATTTCATAATTATATGCTTTTGTTAGTGTGGTCAGCGATGTTTCTTGCCCCTGGTGATAACCAAAAAGGTCCTTTTGCCTAGATTAGCTCTACGGATGCAATGGAGGCGTGAGCTAATCAACAGAAAGGGAAAAAGTCACACCTGGGATTGATAAGGCAAGATATCTTTTTTCTATAACATCAAATTATTGAGTAAAATTTAAGCAATTATACTGATAAGAAGTTATGAGAAAAATATTAGGGCTATAATGTTACGGATTGATCATAAACGTTTGTTTATCTTTCTGTTGTTTAGTCTCTTCTTGTTTAGTCTCTTGATGGTGCGTAAAATTGAGCATGCTTTTGAGATAGAAAATCAATACTTGTTAAAGAAGTTGTCCTGTTAGAAAATGTCACCCGTGTTTGTATAACCATGAAACTATGAAAGTTGATAGGACCATGTCTGTAGAAAAATCCGACCAAGCTAAGTTCTCTTATGGATACGGATGGGGCTTCTAACATTAACTAAACGATAATTGAATACGATAAAAGTCAAAGCACCACAATATAGATCATGGAACTCTAGATTATATTAGGAGCAAATATGAGCAACTTCTTGCTGAAAATGCATCTCTTAAGGTAACATCCAACTCTCAGTTATTCAATTCTTCAAAGCTTCTTTGAATGTTAAGCTTTTATTTGGGTCTTCCATGTTAAGATGGCGATACAACAAGCATGACTAGTTAGATGGTGAGAGTCGCAAAAAAGCCTATTGATATGAACGTGAAAATTGTGCAAAACTATAACACACTAATGTGATGCTTCAAAGATTGTTCAGTTTCAGTTATGCTTTTGTCTCTTCAAATTTGGTGGTTTGGTTTTGACTAATAAATAGATAAATAAATGTTAAAACTCGACGTCTCAAATTCAAGTATCCATTAAATGGAATTTCTAGTTTAAGCATGAACTGATAATGTTTATGCTTCAATGGCTTTAAAACTGATTACAAGTTTATAAATGTTGGGCCCATAACCAAAACCACTGATATGCAAAATCTCCGAGGTTTAGGTACGAAAAGGAAATCCCAGTTTGGTTTGATGTAGGTGCACAACCGACTGAACTCTGTCCAGAGCTAATTTGGTACTTCTGACTATAATTTGTAGGAGAGACTAGGGGAAACTTCTGGGCAAGAAGAAGCAAGAAATGGGCAAACCGAACACGTGGAGAGTGGGTAACAACGTTATCGCGTTCCCATATTATCTAGGGGATTTAACTTAAGTAAACAACGTTATCGGTTTTCTATTTTTGCAACGTCATCTTTCTATTTTCATTATTTGCTTGTCCACTTTCTATTTTTACTTTTGTAAATAAATTGCGTATGTAATAAGATAAAATTAGTAGCATAGTTTCTTGTATATAAAACTATTTAGGATGTTGCAAGCATTTGAATTGACATAAGATGACTTTCGACCTATTTGACCCATTTCTTTGTTACCTTTTTCAATGTTTTACCGGTTTTCTAACAACTGCAACCCGGATTGACACATATAAAGGAGCTAAATTGCCACCTAGTTTATGTTTTAGAGCAACTTTTTCTTTGCACGAATATTAATGACAAAATATGTTTTGACTATTTGCTACTGAAGTTGGATAAATTTGTAACTTGTTAATTTTATCAAATATTTATTATTTTACCTTTTAGTTTAATCATCTCACGATCTTTTCCTAACTGAATGCTCCCATGTGGCCATTTGACATCTTTACTTATATCATTTCAGGTACAACTCAGCCACAGAAAAGTGGGACAGATGTTCTGCTGGATCTATTGTCAACTGGGTCACCTCCGGTTCAAAACAGCTCATCTGCAGCTGACATATTATCCTTAAATCAAGATAACAAATCTTCAGTTAGTGCTTTAGATAGTCTCTCATCACCTATGGTGCAGTCAGTGCATACAGCGCCTACAGCCGGAAGTTCCCCTATTATGGATCTGTTAGATGGATTCGGCCCTAACCCGTCAGTGCCTAGTAAGTATTAGATATTGTTTACTCAATTTGGGTGTTTGTAAATTACTTTCATATCCTTGAGATCTTTAACCATTAATTTCGTGCACAGAAGACAATGGTCCTGCTTATCCACCAGTAGTTGCATTTGAGAGCAATTCGTTGAGCCTAACTTTCAACTTCTCTAAGCAATCCTGAAGTCCGCAAACAACCAACATTGAGGCAAGTTTTACGAACAAGTCTCCGGGTTTCTATACGGATTTCATCTTCCAGGCAGCAGTGCCAAAGGTAACATACAATACCTATAGCTTATCTTTTAATTGTATTTATCTGACCCAAAGGGTTAAACACAGAAATTACGAGTTACCAACAATCAACACGGCAAGGTATTTATTCAGTTTTACTTATTTTCCTTGCCCTTTCTTGGTTTAGGCCATAATATAGCAATGAATTTTTTCAACAATCAACACGGCAAGGAATTTATTCAGTTTCATCTAATGCATTTAAATTTATAAACATGTAGGTCACTAGTGATAGGTTTTGCATTGTTGACGGTCTTATGACATCTTCCCATTCCATCACTAGTATGCATCCTCTCAACTATGTGATTTTATAAGTTTTAAGAGTAAAATATATTCAACTTTATTTGAATATCATTCTTCCAGCCACTCAAAAGACCAGTGGAGGTGTGTCAATAGACTCAGTCCCAGCAACACTCCTGGGAGCTACGCAGTTACTATGCAAGGTCTAAGGTCAACTTCATTAAAGGTTGTTAAAGATGACCCATTAACTAATCAACTGAAAGAGGTCAGCTTGTAGCCGTATATTGTCGTTAATGGAGGCCACGTGAGTCTTATATTCCTTTGTTAGTCTAGTGTAAAGCCAAGCGCCTTTTAGATCTTACTATTTACAATAATGCAAACATTGGCTTGTTTATGTTGTTACAAAATTATTTGGGTTAAGTATTGTTGATCCAACTAAGGATGTTGTGGAAAACTAGAAGGGGGGTTGAATAGTTTTACCAATTAAAACTTCCTTTTAAACTATTTAGATTGACTTATGTCAATCTATTTGGTTGTGTGTGTTGGATGTTGATAAACAAGCATATAGAAGATATGTAATGAAAGAAAAGAGTAAGAAGCACAAAACCACAACGCAAGTATTTATAGTGGTTCGGCTACAAGGTCACCTTCCTTGCCTACTCCACTCCCGAGTCACCTACTCGAGAGTTCATAATCACTACACCAAGCTCCTTATGGCGGAGAAGCCTTCACAACGTCGCTTACTCTTTTTCCGGTACTAGGCTAAGCACGGGTTCTTTCACACCAAGGTGAACCACTCCTACACAACGTCGCCTACCCTTTATAAGGTACTAGGCTAAGTACCTAGTTCTTTCACACCTTAGGTGAACTACACCTTCACAACGTCGCCTACCCTTTATTAGGTACTAGCCTAAGCACCTAGTTCCATTGCAATGGAGGAACTACTACCACACTACACCAACGACTAATCCCAAAGGAGATCTACTCCTTTACAACATCATCAAGGATATCAATATCCTTGGATCCTATACTAGTCTATCTTGTATATCGAAACACACCATATCGATTGTACATCTAAGGCACCTTTCACTAATGCCTTTGACTAGATCTACAAGACACCTTTCACTAATGTCTTGTGTCTTCACTTCTAAGAACCTTTCACTAGTGCTTCCTTGTCTTGACTTCTAAGCACCTTTCACTAATGCTTCTTTGTCTTGACTTCTAAGCACCTACCACAAGTGCTTATCCTATAGACGATAGATACCCTTCACTAATATCTTCGTCTTGACACTTGAGACATCTTTCACTAATGTCTTCAACACTAGACTTCTTTGAAGAAAGAAAGGAATCATCAACAAGAGGACTTGATGGCCTTGATTATGAGGAAGCATAGCAACTCATGGACTTGAGCTTGCTCAACTTCAAAGGTGGTGATCTTGCCTTTAAGAGGAACCTAAAGATCACACAAAACAAAACTACAAACATAGATCCCTTGGATCTAAGGTTAGTGAGATCTAACTCGGGGAGAAAGTGTGTTAGAAAGAGGCTTGAAAGGGTGAGAAATAATGAAGAAATGGCTCACTATTTATAGAGGAAAAATCCTCATTCTCTCGGATCCCACGGATCCCTTCCACTAGGGATCCGGCTAGCACAAAGCTAGGGATCCGTGGAGCATCCTCTTTACCCATGGGTATTTTTGGTTATGGGTCATGGGTCATGGGTCATGGGTTATGGGTTGATCCATGGTTTTCTTTCTAGATACAATGTACCTTAAGGATACATTGAACTTGGTTAAGTGGTATATATAAAACCATGGGTTATGGGTCAAAACCATTTGCTAGTTTTTATCTATTTAGTATATACTTGTTTTTACCCATTTTAGTATATACTTGTTTTTACCCATTTTAGTATACTTAGCTTAAGTATGTGTTAACTCAATAAGTAAACACTAGTTGTTGTACATATATATCTAAATCATAGAATCACTTATACTTGTTAAGCCAATATGTAAACACTAGTTGTTGTACATATATATATATATATATATATATATATATATATATATATATATATATATATATATATATATATATATATATATATATATATATCTAGATCATAAAATCACTTATACTTGTTTTAGTGTTTTATGTGAAAATGTGAATATGTTAGAAAACTATTAGTTCAAACCATTTACGTATTTTATTTGTTTCGTTAATATGATTTTACTTTTGTTATCGACAAAACATTAGAAAATCGTAAAATATAAATAAACGTTTTTACTGCTTATTTGTATTAACAGATGTTATTAGGTACCATACATTAAGACGTATATTCTCAACTATAATAATGTTTTGAATTTGTTTTGTGCAGCTGTTTGTGTAACTATGTTTGTTGGACTTGCATAGTTGCGTTACTGTTTGTGCAAACTTATGCAAAGATCTCACCTTATGAGATTGTTTAATGGCTCTACTTTTGAGACTATTGAGAGCAGTCTTGATGATGCATCAGGACCTGTAAGATCTCTCTTAGCGAGTTTGGTATGCCTGCTTTATTAAATTATATTTTCTACATGATTGTTCATTCTTAGTTGTTTCTTATCTCCATAAAACTCCTGCAGAGTCTTGTGGATCTTGCTGGCAGTGAGCGTGCAACTCAAACTAGTGGGAATACAAAGACTGCGATAATATGCACCATGAGTCCTCTTTAAAGCCATGTGGACCAATCATGCAACACTCTGTCTTTTGCAACTAGTGCAAAGGAAGTTACAAACAATGCGCAAGTAAATATGGTATGATGAACTTGCTGTCTTGATTTAATGCTATATTAGAAATGACTTGTTATATAAGCATTGTCTTACATCTTTAGCTACTGATAGTTCAAAATATATAAGTGTTAAAACCTAAGATGCAATAGTCTTTGCTTGTACTTTTGCTTTTTTAATGTTAGGTTGTTGCTGAAAAACGATTAGTGAAAGATTTGCGAAAGGAAGTCACAAGACTTTTTGTTGTTGGAGAAAGAGCACATAATTCAGCAGGTATGCATATTTGAGCTAATTTCCGCACAAGTTTAGATTCGTTGTTTTCTAAGTTTTGTTTTAGTTTCCTTTATTATTTGTACATTTTAGACTCGGTTTAAGTGGATAAATTTTAATGCAGATGGAGAGATGAATTAGCTCAAGCGTGAGAGGGACCTGCACAATCACAGCTTGAGTAGCAAGAAAATTACAGAAGGAAACAAAGGTGCATTTCCAAGATACTCCTAGAGTCCTAGCATACGTTTTTCCATTAAGAGTGGCCAAATGGGAGGTCAAGTAGGCCGGGTAAATGGGTTTGGGTGAGAATGGGTAGCTGTTTATATGGTCGGTCGTGACCGGTAATCAATTTTCCCCTCAATTGCTACTAATGGGGCAATTTGACACATGTTCTTGATACTTCATTACCTTTTAATACAAATAATCTATCACTAGAAAGAGGTACTTACATATCGTTAGTGTACTAGGAGCCAAATGTCTCTCTTTTAGCGGTGAAAACTAGAGGCTTGGGTGTACTAAATTGTTATTAAGTGTGATTGTAGGTATATCATAACAAGTGCTATAATGACTACTATTACATGTATGCTAGTATTTTTTTGCAATGATGTGTGTAGGATACATGATGGACCGGTCACCGTTATATGCTTGTCTTTCGATGGCGACCATATGCTTATTGACGGTTCTGATCTTCTTTCATGTGATCTGCAGTTAGATGTATTCCTCATGTCTTTATGTTCATTTCGACTTGTTGAAACGAGAAGGATAAAATGATCTTCAATTGTATACAAGTACATGCAACATTTAATCGTTGTTGCATGTACACGAATGATTTTATGTCTTAAAAGCAGTTTGTGTCATTAGCTTCGCATCAATATGGCAACGTTAGGTAGATTTCCGTATTAGTTTAGAAAACCGATATATGTTAAATAGCTATGGATATTTACTTTTGACAATACGAGTCTCCTTGCTTCAAGGTAATGAATTAAGCTTTTAGGAGGACCGAACCTCTTTAGGTTAATTGAGGAATGCGCATGGTATCCTTTTATATATTTGTAGCTACTCCTAGTGTTCTTAACATTCAAATAATGTGCAAATATTCATGTGTCTAAATTAAGTTATGTTTCCTTTGTAGGATGGGAGCAGGTGACACAGAATAGAACATCTACGCTTCAAAACAAATATTTGTAGTTGCTCATAACGTTAAATGTTTTAACATTATGTGTGTTGGAAGACATATTTGTGATGATTAGTGAAGAAATCACACGCCGGATGAATATGATAGGTTATGAGTTGTGTTTGTATTGAATTTCAACCTCGCATTTTGGGTTTTGTGAATGAAGTTAATTTGTTAAATTTGTGTTGCTACAGATAATTAGAAATTAGTTCATTTGTATATTGAAAATTGGTACAATTTTTTTTTTTTGATTATATGCTCATTTCAGTGACCACCTATTTGTTCTCTAAACTCAGCAATCTGTGACGACTTTTTGGTCACCAATAGTAAAAACAGTGACGATTTATTCGTCACTATTAGCTCTGTGACGAAATATTTCGTCACTAACAGGGGTAAATGGTGACCACTTATCTGGTCACAGATTAGTGACCACATAAAGTTTCGTCTCTAACTGAATTTGTGACGGAGCTTTAGTGACGACCTGAATTTGGTCACTAAACAGTTTTGTGACCACGTTTTACACTATTAGTGACGAAATCACTTTTGTCACTCTAGGGTTTTTTTCTTGTAGTGTAGCTACTGTTAACTGTTACTGATAAGCGGGACAGAACCAGGTCTATAAAGAACTGGGTGCAAAACTAAGGCCGCAAACAAGTCAAGCTTTTATCAAGCAACGCGAACTCGAGCTTAAGCTTGACCCGATCAAGTCGAGCTTTTATCGAGTTCAAGCCCGAGCCCAATAAACCGGCTCGAAACACATAAAGAGTTGAGCTCGATCTTATATCGAGCCTTCGTATACATATATTTTGTTGTATGTGTCCTCCTTTACTATCAATTATCAAAAAATCTTGAAATGAATAAATTTGTGATGTTGGTGCAGTGGTAAAGTCCCCCATTATTAATTAAGCCATCCTATTTTCAGTTTACTTAACTACTAGTCATAATACCCATGTACGCACGAGATTCAGACATAAATCAAATTTAGTTAGATTATGGGATTGAGTCGTAGAATAGCAACGTACTTTTCCAAGTGTCCCATTAAGTGCAGCGTACTTTTTAAGCAGTAGAATAGCAATGTATTTTCCATAAGTGTCCGTTCTAGTACGTATACCTTTTTAAGTTGTAGAATAGCAATGTACTTTCCATAAGTGTTCCAATTTGGTGCGTCCTACTTTCATAAGTGTTCCAATTTGATGCGTCATCCCGTGCTAAATTAGAACACTTATGAAAAGTACATTGCTATTCTCGACTTAGAAAAGTACTGCGTACTAGAACGGACACTTATGGAAAGTACATTGCTATTCTATAACAAAAAAAGTACACGTACGAAAGAGACACTTGGAAAAGTACGTTGCTATTCTATGACGCAATCCCTTAGATTATTGTATACCCGTTTTTTTTACATGTTGTGTATTTTAATTGAAAAAGTGTTCTTTTTTACCTTTTTGTTTTAATTTTGTATATTTATATTACAAAAGTGTTCTACATAGAACGTATGTATATGCACTAAACTGATCAAACCATACAAAAATCGATTTAAGTTTGCACATCATCAAATATATTACAAAATGAGATTAAGTAACATTGATACATTTGTTACTCTGTACTAAACGAATTTCTTTGGTATCAAACAGCAAATTAATAGTTCCACATATGGTTACTAAGGCATATACAAAGGACAAAATGCTAAGGATATTGTTTAAAATACCCAGTAAAGGAAATGGACATATATTCATCTTTAGCACAACCACCGGACATAAAACACGACCATGAAAACTTGTCGAAATAATCACCCATTGAAGCCTTTATGAGCACTATAATACTTTTAACTCATGTTTGCATGAAATCTTTACATGCACCCTCTCTAAATGTAGCTCGTGTTTCCTTTAATAGAAAGAACTCAATTACAGAAGCATTGTTTGCTTTCATCAATTTAATGAATAAGCCAAAAAGTTAAAAATATGACTACTGGCTGAACATCTTATTATTCGTCCAGAATTCTCGATGATGAACTCAACTCTCTTATAGTTTATACTAGTTATAGTATCCATTCACGCACAAAGTTTTATCTAGAACTAAATTATATATCCTCACTTGTGTAAATTTGATTCTCTATTAAAAGCAAATTTTTTTTAGTGGACGTTATTAAATTAGGTTTAAACTATATGTCTCGCTAAATTATAGCCTCACTTGTGCAAATTTGATTCTCTATCAAAAGCATAATTTATTTAGTGGTCGTTATTAAATTAAGTTTAAACTCATTTCTCACTTCAATCATTTTTAACCCAAAAGAGGAGAATTACTTTGGATTATGTTAAACAAACCAATAAAAAAAATACTCGATGCCATTATTTTGTAGCATCAATCTGAACGCTAATAGGAAAGCCTCTTGAAATTTTGGTGTTGCACGAATCTCGAAGTTGTAAATTTTTTAAACACATAAGTGCATGTTATTTTGTATAAACACGCTAATTTTGAATGCGGTGTCATAGTTTAAGCAAGGTGAACCAAAACTAGCAAGGAGTTAGAGATTGCAAAACATCAAACAATCGAAACTAAACACCCTTCATAAACAACGGACACCTAATAACATCACGGTTAACCACACCAAACAACTTTCCAAATAAAATACAAAATAGTAGACATACTCACCCAGAGACACCAACTATTACAGAGACCGAACTAAACAAGTTAAAGCCACTTCCAAATTAAATAACCAGGAAAGGCCTCTTAAACTGTGTATGCCCTAAAAATTATACAGAACATCTTCTCCACCTAAACCATATAGAGATCAAGAATACCCATGGCCATTGCACTTTGGCATGCTGCCGCCTAAATTGTTGCTTGTTTTGGTTCACCTTGCCTAATAACGTTTAAAGACATGAGACTATAACATGAAATGTATATTTGCTGTTTGTGCTAAGATGTGATGATACAATACAGATAACTAATCGATGTTGTAATGCAAATAAGAAAACACTATTAGAATTAATAACAACTCTCCAAGTTCTTAACAGCATCACATTTCCTATAATGTTTACATGATACCGGTGTCAAAGCTTTAATAAAGACCCATCACATAGCATGACATATTTACACGAACAAAAGTCAAACAGGAAGAGTACGGATAAATAAATGAAAAGATGAGACATACTTAACACGTCCTATAACGTTAAAAAACATAGTATTAGTCAACAACTAACGAAGTCGTCTAAGACCAATTTGGTTCAATCCATGCATGAGAGGAGAAATGAAATGTATTTCCGAAAAACCACTTACCTGTTCTTGAATATTTTAGCCCTCAAATGTGTGATACATGCATGTATCAGTGAATAGAACACTATCTTCCTATTCTTGTCATGCAATTGCGGAAAGAAGATCTTGTTCTCCATTTGTGGCATTTGGCTTCAATGCATAGACTTGTTGCGTCACATATATAAATCATATGCTTTCCTACACCATCAACTTTCTCCCATTCTTGTTTAGATGCATTGTGCTTGAATACCTCAACATGTTCACCATACTTGCCCACACTAACTAGTAAAGTTGTTGATCACGTTTTGTCAAATATCTTTTGTCGAAGATGAACAACTTTTAGGAGCTTCGCTTCAACAAGTTTCCACAAGTGATCTGGTTGGCCCAAGTTGTTAAAAACAATAAGCTCTCCCTCTTTACCCAAGGCATAAAGATATCGGCCATCAAAGATTGAAGAACATATCGTATGTGGGTCCGGGCCGAGATTAAGTGTATGCCAAGTTGGTTCCCGATTTACAAAGTGGATGTGAGCTTGCCAATGCTCTCTAGTAGTAAATCCAACCACAATACAATTAGCAGAAGTAGGTGGTGCTGAAAAAGATATGCTTCCCAAAAGATCTCGTGATTCTGGAAGCTTTCGACGCTCACTTGTGAAAGGGTTAAATAATACATAGCACATGATCTCATTCTCAAACAACAACCAACCAAAGCTTGAACAAAATATTTTGTTTTGAACAATTGATATCTGTGACTTCTTCTTAAAGTAGTTGTCACCAAACATCGGATCCATGAAGGTGATGATGTCTCGTTTTTTATCTACCACCATGAGCCAGGGTGAAACTACTGAGTATGTTTGCAATCTCCTTATTGATCTTTTGTTGCTCCATTTTATCAAAGGTGCTGCTAAATGACATCGTTTGCATGTGGCACGAAAGTTCATGTATTCAACACCAACACAATGCTCCATAATCGACTCCAAGAGATCACACGGGATATTGAGGAGGTGTGATTCATTAAAGTCAAACCCATCATCTGTACCTATCCTTAACAATATCTCATCGTTGTTATTCATCTCTGATTTAGAATCATCTTTGCATTTGGCTTCTCCATGATCATCTTCTAGCCTACATAAATAGGATTTTAAGAAACAAATTCCCAACAAACAGGGTTTCGGTGTAAAATACCAATATGCAATTTCAATTATCTTGTTTTAGTCATTGAAACATGGCTTTGCGTCCCATTTGTGTCATTTAGAAAGAAAAATAATACAGTAAGTCCTTAAAAAAAACAAAAGACGTTTATATACAAAAGTTATTAAAAACCCATAGTAAAATATACCTGCATTCCCACATTGATGCTTCACTTGCAGGCAGCATTCGAGATGGTATAGACCACGGGGAGATGGTATTATCTTTGGCATGGTACGAGTATATTGTTTCGCCCATTTTGCAACGAATGTGTATATATCCTCCTAGCTCGGAGGCAGTTACACGGCTATAAGATACAGAGTGATCACGGGCAAGATCCAAACCGAATATGCTGTCTTTGAGGTCGTCCATTTCTTCCCATGAATCTTGAATCTTGAAAATGTCTTCTAAATCCAGTTCTTCAAAATTGTCATTAATTATCTTCCAGTCTTTGAGGCCTTCTAATTCTTCCCACTTTATACTAGTCATGTCTATTTTATAGAGATACACATCAGCAGGTGTTTTCTTAGTTTCCTCTTCGAAATATATTAAAATGCAGAACAATTCTGTACAATATCCTTTCAAATACTCAACTGACTCTCCACAACAACGGTATGAAGGTTTGCTAGGACATTGAGAAGGAAAGGGGCATGGCCCAAACATCATTAGTGTTATTGCAACTTCTTTATCCGTAACCACAATGTCAATATGAATGACAAATGAAGTATAAGAACCATCCGTACTCAAGCCATATACTTTACCATTGCAACAAGTTAGGCTATGTAGCAATTCACCATCCAAAGTTAATTTCTTGAGTTGCTTGGCGTATGACATTTCGGTCCATCTATACTTCTTTCTTTTACTATCTAGCCTACAAAATACAAGGGTAGACTTATTGGATCTCGTTAACAAAAGAATTGAGCTCGGATCATCGGGAGGAGCAGACAAACAACCCTGTATGATAGATTGATAGTCTCCATCTTTCAAAATCAAGGCGGGGAGGTGTATGATCTTAGAAGTCACTGGGTTCCAAAGAGACCACTTAATGTTGTGCGGAGGATCAGAGAGTATTACCCATCCATGAGAACTCCCGTGGATATGTTTACCGAGCAACTCTGGGATTTGAGGTAACTCGTCGTGTATGGTGTAGAAAAACTGGTCATTAATGACGCGTTCTGTGTCTTCTAGACTTTGGGTAAGCAGCCATGGATATTTTTCCGATAATAGAGGCAATCGATCCCAAACCGAACCACTAGACTCCATCCTAAACATGTTTATAGCAATATTTTAAAGTTAACTTAATAAGCATTATACTAAGCTGATAAGCCAATACAACAATCCAAACATTCAAAAAGCTTATTGATTCTATAAAAGAAACAGAACTAGGTATCTTTAGGAGCATTAATTAAGCAAAAATCCCCATAAAAAAGCAAAAAAACGCAGAAAAGCACAAAAAAGTGCTTATAGCATTAAAATAAGCTAGCAAGCAAATTAGATCCAAGTACTAAAAAAGCTTAATGCCCCCTGTTGTAGTTTCTTTTGGTGGCTCTACCTTAGAGCCTTCTTTTTGTTGTGTTTGTTTGTTTTGCTGGCTAATAATAGAAAATTTGTTTTTTTTTTTTTCTTTCTTTTTGACAGTAAAAAGGGTAAATAAGCCAACCCAAATACTAATAAAGCTTATTGCAAGTGCTTATTAAGCATTAACATAAATTGACACATAACAATGTAACATGCATTTAAGTTTGAATTCATACCTCAGAAGACTTTGGGGCTGATACTTTCAGATCGGACTCAAATAGCAAATTTCATACTTGAGAAAACTTGAATGTCTTAAAATTTTGTAGAAATTTCGTGTTTAGTGATTATGGGATGGGAATTGCGTAGAGTTTGGGGTTTAGAAGGTTTAAAAAACTTATACAATATTTCCATTTTTTTTTTTATTTTAATTTTTAATTTTTTATTTTTGAAGTAGTCAATCTAATGAGTAAGGGTGTGTTTTGTTTGGGTGATTCAAAAAGCCAATTAACAGGAAAAGGGATATCTACAACTATTATGTTTTGAGCTAAGCATAAAAACGGAAGAAAAAATGAGAAATTTGTAAAAATTCGTAAAGTTTGCAATATTTAAATTAAAAAAAAAAAAAAAAAAAAAACACACTCATATTTTACTATATTTCTTAAAAAATCGCAAACTTTACGGATGGTATTTTGTTTTTTTAAAAATTTGGATATTTTGTGAAGTATGTTTCTGAAAATGGTTATTTTTGTCATTTTCCCTTATTATTAAGGTACAATATGATAATGCATATATGTATACTTTAACCACATCAAATTCAAACAATTTTACAAAAATAGAACAATTTTGATATTTTGTTGTTTTTTATGGTTGACATAAAGTTTGAGTGACAAAATTGGAACGCTCATGAAATTTGATTACTATTAGATGGCATATTCCTTGTTTAGATGTTTTTGTCTTATGTTACGACCGAGCCAGATGACAAGTGTTACCCAAGAGGGTCGTGTCTAGTCCCGTATGGTGATAAGTGCCAAAGTAGGTGTCTAGATAAGTGCCAAAGTAGGTCAAGTGAGTCATTGTTTAGGATAAGTGTCATTGTTTAAGATAAGTATTAATGTTATATGAGATTATCTCCTTAGGCTAAACACAATGGGAGGTGAACCAAGAGGTTGAGTGCCGGTCGACCTAGGTTGCCTTGTGGGGTGTTCGGTTGGCTTGGTCGAGAGGAAGAGAAGACAAACTAGTTCGAGCAAGCAACCGAGTTCTCTTCCCATTTTGTGTACCGTTTGGTAATTAAAACAAAAAAAAAAACTTTTTTTTAAAAAAGCTTTACCACTTTACATCCTATAAATAAAAATATTTGAATTTAAAAAATTAAAAATTAAAAAAAAATAACTATGTCACCACTGTGGCAACTAGGTCGTCGGAGAGAAAAGCGATGTGGCACGGGTGACCTAGGTCACCATGTGTTCGACCTTAAAGTCTATTTAAATTTTGTAAATTAATGAAATCAATTGGTGCTTTCATTGAGAGTCCTCGTTGAGAGGGCTACCAAATTAGGGTTCCAATGTATATAAAAAAAATGTTCATCGGCACTGTTCACAAGCATCTTGTTCATCCGAGTACTGTTCATAAGTATGGACGAACAAGCCTTACGATTACCTTTGAAAGAACATTATGATGCTCTCTTGACTCAAATCACAACCTCCTTCATTGATTTGAGGCTTATATACGCTGCGAAATTCAACGGTGTGTATGAGAAAAGGAAGGTTGCGGAGGAAACCACGTCTGCTACGAGGAAAATTGTTGATGGAGTTAATGAGACAAAAAGGATTAGTTTAGCAGAAAATATAAAGGAGAGTAATGCATTCGATGCTACTTCCAGTGATGAGTCGGCGATGGAATTGGAAGCTAACGAGGTTGTTAATGATGGTAATGGCGACATAAATGTGCTTAATTTAGTGCATCAGACAATTCATGTAGAAAGTACCTCTGATAATGATGCACGAGATCAAGCTAGTGAGTTTGAAACCAAGGTGTTAACGGATGGTAAACAAGATGATTTGAAAGTCGTGGGTGTGACCGACAAGCAAAATGGTGACGAGCCAGACGTGCTGGAAGGTATTAGGGTTATACGTGTTGGGGTAAATGAAAATAATGAAGGGGTTCATCAAGAAGTCCAATACCCTATTTATTCCCTACATGTTCTTATTCCATTCCTGAAGCTTCTTAATGACGAGTGCCTAAAACAGAAAAAGATAGAGGCTAAAATTCAAAGTAGAATATGGGATCCTTGAGTTACATGAGGCGAGATTTTGAAGCAGCACCTTGAGGACAAGGTGACTTTGAAGGAGTGGGGAATGTTACGACCGAGCCAGATGACAAGTGTTACCCAAGAGGGTCGTGTCTAGTCCCTTATGGTGATAAGTGCCAAAGTAGGTGTCTAGATAAGTGCCAAAGTTGGTCAAGTGAGTCATTGTTTAGGATAAGTTTCATTGTTTAGGATAAGTATTAGTGTTATATGAGATTATCTCTGTTAAATCCAAGATCCGGACTCAACTAGGGTATTGGTAACATTGATTGAATAGATGCACAGTGGAATAGAAACGACACAATCAACATCACTAATAAGGTTTTCTTTATTAAAACATAAATAAACTAATACTATTACTACTACTAAACGCTCTATGCGTTAATTAGACTCTCATTAGGAGAAGTCTACTATGAAATGAAATGAAAGGATGAGTGAGTAACCATAGCCGCCATCCCTCTTTATATAATAGAGGGAGGTTACAAACCCTAGCTTACTAGAAAAGCTAACTATTACATATTAGGTCCTAATTGTTTCTTCTTTCTTCATTCTTGCCCGTGGTTTTGTAATCATCAAATCTATAATTCCCAACAATCTTCCCTATTTTATATTACAAAACAACTTTGTATAAGAAACAATGCTAAAACATGTCATCACAAATAATAAGTCGCACATCATGAATCTTCTTCCCTTTTTGTAATCATCTAATAGGGTCTTGTGCAACTCGTGAGCGCTTCCTCTCAAGTGATGCATGTAGATAGTAAGTATATAAACCATAAGCTTCCCTTAAAATTATACTAACCATCTCATTTTTTTTTAACTAAACAAACTAAATAAAGCATAACAATGAGAGAAATCAAATCAAAGAGAGAATCCAATAGTCTACCAAGAGGAGCAGAGAACCGGTAGAAACATCAATGTATCGTCTTATATCTTGCACTATCCATGTGACTCCAAACTCGGATGAGATACTAGCAAATATGAGCATTAAGCACAGAATCATCGTAGATCACACCCCTTCACTAACACTGAGCACTACAACGTAACTCCTTAAAGTGTTAGTAAATGTGCGCATTAAGTACTTTTAATCTATAGATCTCACCCCTTCACTAGAATCATCAAGTCTTTGTCACATCATTAACGTACAAACAAGTTATCTCAAAAGTGTAACACCCACTTTGAGATATGATAAGACACGCACCTGATCAACTAGTAGGAACTCCAAAACAACTAGTAAAAGCGATCGCCCACTAACAATCGACTTCAACTCTTGATGAAACCAATACCTTCAGTGAAACCGATCGGTGAAACAAATCAAAATATGCGCCGGAAGGAACACCAAATCAAGCGAAAAAATGTTAATTACTAGGGTTCATTGTTGAATAAAAATTCAACTCACCAAGACTAGTAAAACATTAGAAGCACAAACTTTAGCAAACCCATGTGATCTTTTCTTGGAAGCCATCGTGAAACAATAAAAATCGAATCACTTGACCAATTTATTGCCATCTCCTAAGCTCACGTACCAACAAGAGGAGACCATCGATTGAATATAATAAATATCAACCCATGCGTATCCAACCTCAAACATGGGACCTATTTTCCACCGTCCCACTTAGCCAATTAAAACACTCGAATAGTACAGTGGGGACCATGATGAGAGTAAAAACACGTGATATCCGCCTCCCTTGTGACCAATAAAATTACGTGAATATCTCATACCATCAAATGAATTGGACCAATTGATGTGAAATATCACGTGAGATGAAAATGGTGGACCAATTAAAATGCAAGACCAGCGAAGAGTCATAGACCGCATCACATCAAATATTCGAACATAATGAAACCAATAAAGAATAATAGTGAAGACCAGCATGAACAAGCGAGTGGGACCAGATTACAAAGTCATATTCAAAACAAATGATAGTAAGCGAGAAACTACTCATCGGTGCGCGCCTCCTTTGTTTTTCGGATCTGCTGCAAAATCAAATCGGTATAAACCTAAATAGAGGAAAACCTTATAAACCCTAGATCGAGAGCCACGAGGCTCTGAAACCAATTGTTAAATCCAAGATCCGGACTCAACTAGGGTATTGGTAACATTGATTGAATAGATGCACAGTGGAATAGAAACGACACAATCAACATCACTAATAAGGTTTTCTTTATTAAAACATAAATAAACTAATACTACTACTACTACTACTAAACGCTCTATGCGTTAATTAGACTCTCATTAGGAGAAGTCTACTATGAAATGAAATGAAAGGATGAGTGAGTAACCCTAGCCGCCATCCCTCTTTATATAATAGAGGGAGGTTACAAACCCTAGCTTACTAGAAAAGCTAACTATTACATATTAGGTCCTCATTGTTTCTTCTTTCTTCATTCTTGCTCGTGGTTTTGTAATCATCAAATCTATAATTCCCAACAATCTCTTTAGAGTGTATTTAAGATTTGTCAATTAATGAAATCAATCAAGCGTTGTCAAATAAATATATATCTCGCATTCTTCTTCTCTTCATAAGGAGCTCGCATCATGCTTGAAGGGGATCGATACAACCTTAACGGGTCGTATCGTCTTATCAACAATATTATATGCGGAGGAAAATGTGGATTTGAAATCGTCATGAAATAATAAGTAGTAATCTGAGAAAAAAAAATCAAAAAAACAAAGCTGAAAAAGTTATGTTTGTTTGAAAAGAAACAAACAATTTATTTTATTTCCACTTCTCGCTTGCAGCTAGGGGTGTCAAAAAACTCGATCCGACCCGAACCCGAATAAGCCAATTCGGGTCAGGTTACTGGGGTCAATAATTGTATACGGATTATTCGGGTCAACCTAAGTAACCTGAATAATAAATAAGGTCTGGTATCGGGTAGAAGATGTTTGGCTAACTCGGGTTCGGTCGACCCAATTGACCCGAATAAGGGTTTTTTCTATTTTTCTAATAAAGTTTTTATAAATTATCTATTTAAATGAGTTCAAAAAGGCAATTTTTTTTACATTTTTAACATATTCGGGTTGACCTGAACCGAATGGACCGACCCGAGTTGACGCGACCCAATTTGACCCGAAACAATTAACCCGAATTCAAATAGGATCGGGTTTGGGTATGATATTTTTAGCCTTGACCTGAATTTGACCCGGCCCGAATTAACCTGAACCCGACCAACCTGACTCAATTAACTCCCCTACTTGCGGTTATAAGAGGAAAAAAGCAAAATCACTTACATAAGAAAAAGAAAAAAAAAACATACTTCTTTTGTTTCCACTTTCCTCTTGCAGACAAAAGGGAAAAGAAGTGTTTTTATAAGAAAAACAAACACCACCTAAAGCCTTTCACTTACCTGGACAGGGTCAATGAGAGATCAAGAATACCCATGGCCATTGCACTTTCGAGTGCTGCCGTCTAAGGTCAGCCCAAGTGGTTGAACGGTTGAACCCATGTCTGTTAATATGTAGTTATCAAACGTTTTAAGGTTAACTTGAGTTGTGGTTTGTTTTGGTTTACCTTAGTTGCTGTCTGCTAGTGCCTAAAACCAAAGAGCAAAGTAAAGGCCCAATAAAGCTTCTGAACATGAAATGTTTAATATCTGCGGCTTGTGCTAAGATTTAATGATCCAATACAGACAACTAATCACTGTTGTAATTAATGAAATAGGAAAAAGCAATTAAAAGTTATAACAACTCTCCAAGTTCCTAATACCATCACATTTCCTGTAATGTATACCTATATAGTTAAAACCAAACGTTTATAACAAACAATAAAACCCATCACACGACATGGAATGCTTACATGAACACGCGTCAAACAGTAAGAGTAACATACGAATAGATGACAAGATATGCCATGTTTAACGAGTCTTATAACGTTATAAAACATAATCTTAACCAACAACTAACGAAGTCTTCTAAGACCAATTTGGTTCAATCCACGCATGAGAGGAGAAATGAAATGTATTTCCAAAAAAACCACTTACGCGTTCTTGAATATCTTCACCATCAAATGTGTGATACATGCATGTATCGAGTGAATAGAACACTATCTTCCTATTCTTGGCATGCAATTGCGGAAAGAAGATCTTGTTCTCCATTTGTGGCATTTGGCTTCAATGCAGAAACTTGTTGCGTCACATATATAAATCATATGCTTTCCTACACCATCAACTTTCTCCCATTCTTGTTTAGATGCATTGTGCTTGAATACCTCGACATGTTCCCCGTACTACCACGCTAACTAGTAAAAGTTGTTGATCACGTTTTGTCAAATATTTTTGTGTCGAAGATGAACAAATTTTAGGAGCTTCGGCTTCAACAAGCTTCCACAAGTAATCTGGCTGGCCCAAGTTGTTAAGAACAATAAGCTCTCCCTGTTTACCCAAGGCATAAAGGTCTCGGCCATCAAAGATCGAAGAACATATCGTATGTGGGTCCGGGCCGAGATTAAGTGTATGCCAAACTGGTTCCCGATTTACAAAGTGCATGTGAGCATGCCAATGCTCTGCAGTTTTAAATTTAAATCCAACCACAATACAATTAGAAGAAGTAGGTGGCGCTGAAAATGATAAGCTTTGAAGCGATCTCGTGATTCTGCTGGAAGCTTTCAAGATCATTTGTGAAAGGGTTATATAATACATAACGCGACAAGTCATTCTCAAACAGCAACCAACCAAAGCTTGAACAAAATATTTTGTTTTGAACAATTGATATCGGGACTTCTTCTTAAAGTAATTATCACCAAACAAGGGATCCATGAAGGTGATAGTGTCTCGTTTTTTATCTACCACCATGAGCCAAGGTGAAACTACTGAGTACGTTTGCAATCTCTTTATTGATCTTTTGTTGCTCCATTTTATCAAAGGTGCTGCTAAATGACATCGTTTGCTTGTAGCACGAAAGTTCATGTATTCAACACCAACACAATGCTCCATAATCGTCTCCAAAAGATCAGACGGGATATTGAGGAGGTGTGATTCATTTAAGTCAACCCCATCATCTGAACCTACCTTTAACAATATTTCATCGTTGTTTTTCATCTCTGATTTAGAATCATCTATGCATTTGGCTTCTCCATGATCATCTTCTAGCCTATATAAATAAGATTTTAAGAAATAAATTACCAACAAAATAGGGTTTCGGCATAAAATACCAATATACAATTTCAATTATCGCGTTTTAGTCATTGAAACATGGCTTTGCGTCTAATTTTGGCCATTTTGAAAGAAAAAACAAAAGAATGCTTAATTCCAATAGTTATTAAAACAGGCGTAAAAATTATTAAAAGCCCGTAGTAAAACATACCTGCATTCCCACACTGATGCATCACTCGTAGGCTGCATTCGAGATGGAATAGACCATGGGGAGATGGTATTATCTTTGACATGGTAAGAGTATATTGTTTCACCCATTTTGCATCGAATGTGTATATAACCTCCTAGCTCGGAGTCAATTACACGGCTATAGGATACCGAGTGATCACGGGCAAGATTCAAACAGAATATGCCGTCTTTGAGGTCGTCCATTTCTTTCCATAAATCTTCAATCTTGAAAATGTCTTCTAAATCCAGTTCTTCAAAATTGTCATTGATTATCTCCCAGTTTCTGAGGCCTTCTAATTCTTCCCACTTTATACTAGTCATGTCTAATTTAAACACATGCACATCAACAGGTGTATCATGTGTTTTCTTAGTTTCCTCTCCAAGAAATATTGTAATGCCGAACAATTCGGTACAAGATCCGATCAAATACAAAATAGTGTCTCCACCAATCCGATAGGAAGGATCAAGAGAAAGAGGGTATGGCCCAAACATCTTCAGCGTTATTGCAACTTCTTTATCCGTAACCATAATATCAATATGTATAACAAATGAAGTAAAAGAACCATCCGTACTCAAGCCATATACTTTACCAGTGCAACAAGTTAGGCTATGTAGTAATTCACCATCTAAAGTTAATTTCTTAAGTTGTTTGGCGTATGACATTTCTGTCCATCTAAACTTCTTTCTTTTACTATCTAGCCTACAATATACAAATGTAGATTTACTGGATCTCGTTAACAAAAAAATAGAACTCGGATCATCCGGAGGAGCAGACAAACAACCCTGTCTAATAGATTGATAGTCTCCGTCTTTCAAAATCAAGGTGGGGAGGCGTATGATTTTAGTAGTCAAAGGGTTCCAAACAGACCACTTAATGTTGTGCGGATGATCAGAGAGTATTACCCATCCATGAAAACTCCCGTGGATATGTTTACCGAGCAACTCTGGGATTTGAGGTAACTCATCGTGTATGGTGTAGAAAAACTGGTCATTAATGACGCGTTCTATGTCTTCTAGACTTTGGGAAAGCAGCCATGGATATTTTTCTGATAATAGAGGCAATCGATCACAAACCGAAACACTAGACTCCATCCTAAGCATGTTCATAGCAATATTTTAAAGTTAACTTAATACGCATTATACTAAGCTGATAAGCCAATACAACAATCCAAACATTCAAAAAGCTTATTGATTCTATAAAAGAAACAGAAGAAGGTGTCTTTTTGAGCATTTAATAAGCAAATATCCCAAAAAAGAAAAGCACTGAACAGCACAAAACAGTGCTTAAAGTATAAAAGCAAGCTAGCAAGCCAATTAACTGATCCAATGTTTTGAGTGCTTTAATACAATATTTTAAAACCCCGGGTTGACCCGAATGAAAACCACATTAGGGGGTGTTTGTTTAAGCTTATATGTGGCTTATGAGCTTATTTGTTTTTCGGCTTCTATATCATAAGCCTCAATTTTACGGCTTATTTGGAAACATGTGGGCTTATATAAGCTCACAAGTCTCCAAATAAGCAGGAAAATTGAGGCTTATGAAATATAAGCCGAAATCAAATTTAAACTCATAAGCCCATATATAATCTTAAACAAACACCCCCTTAGTCATAACTTATATAAGCTTAAAACAAACACCCTCTAAGACATTAGGCTAATAAGCCAATTTTAACAATCCAGTCACTTCAAAATCTTACTGGTTTTATATAAAAGTAATTCAAAAAAGAAAAAAAAAAAAAAAAAGGCTAATAGACAACCCAAATCCCCATAAAGCTTATTGCTTTCACAAAAAGAGTGCTTGTTTATCAAACCAATGCAACATGAATTTAAGCTTGAAATACAGAAATCCATACCTCAGATCGGACTCAAATTTCAAAGTTGAGAAAACTTGAATGTCTTAAAATTTTGTAGAAATACTTGAGAAAACTTGAATTTCTTAAAATTTTGTAGAAATTTCGTAGTTAATGAATATTGGATGGGAATTTTGTAGAGTTTCGGGTTAGAAGGTTTAAAGTAGGGGCAGTTTATACGGACAGGGTTTCAATATCGGAGGGTTGTACATAGAGGTGGCAAAACCGGCGGGCCGGTGGGCACGGACTAGGGGCTAAACAGGGCTATGGGCTAAATGGGCACGATCCAAACGGGCTCATATTATACAAATTGCTTTAGAAAAGACCCAAAATAAAGAAATAAAATTTTCAAACCTAACACCTCATTTATATTAAAAAAATATATATATATTACATCTGTAAGTTTTTCTTTAAAAACAATTGTAATATTCTTCAATTGATAGAAAATATGTGTTCGTTTGTGCTCATTTGACTTTTAAATAAGCAATATATGTCATTTTTAAAAAAATGGGCTAAATATGTCTGCATCTTTTAAAAATTTGCTCAAATTAACTCATTTTTTATTTTGAACATAAATTGCCACTTCTAAATGCACATTACGTAGAGGCAGACCTTGCGTATAACTTAGAAATCGAGATCTTCATAAGTTTTGTATAGGAAATAAATAGGACCTACCTTAGATTTAGATAAGGAACCACTTTAGATTCGAAAAGAACTGAGAAAAGGCAAAGAATCCATGGGAAGAACACTTAAAAATGCTATATGAGTATTGCTTTAATGGAGTTTTTTTGGGCGGCTACGTTTTTTATGAAGAAGAAGACCCACTTATCAACATATTTAATTTATGGGAGAATTGCATATATACCTACTAAAACTTAAAAACTTGCATATTTTCCCAAAATACAAGTTTTTAATGCATGATTTACAATGCAAGTTAAGCATGTTTTTGGTATATATGCAAATATGCAAGTTTTAGTGGGTATATATGCAATTGACCCATAATTTATTTAATCTTCATCTTTGTAAAATTTCTTTTTGGCCCTTCCGTTTTATTTTCTATTCAATTCACTGATACAAATATTTTGTACACTTTCACAAAAGCCGGTAAAAATTATATCTATCATACATAACGCTACGGTATCTTGCACGATTCCTCCGAATATTCTCTAACTTTTGGGCTTGGATGTGTTAGCCCGATTTTAGGCCCACCAGCGAGTCCGGTTTATACTACTTTTACTTTGGGTTTATAGAAATTTCGGGATAACCTTCACGCCTCCTGTCGTTCCTATCTACACCGACTAACAATAATCATTATTTGGGTTCGTGTGATTTCAGAAAGCAAAAGGTTGGGTTTTCAAGGGTAGCTTATATGATCGAAGAGTTAATCCACCATACCTATACATGGAGTTGGGTGTCGAGCACGGACAAATGGTAGCAGGACACACACGACAAAATTTTAGATGAAAGAGACATGCTAATTATACTCTTGGTATGTTCATATGTTTTAATTATGTACCAATCAAGGGTTTAATTGTGTCTAATTTTGATACTCTTTACAAATGAATGGGTATAAATATTCTCAAATTTGAGTTAAAAAAATATGTATGATATCAAGTGGTAAATCATGAATCTAAAATTCACTTCACAAAAGTTATTTATGAACCTTTATACAACAGGCGGTAATAAAGAGAAAATTAATCTTTTAAATATGGAAGCCTATTGTGATTATTATTTATTTGCAGGTTATGATTGGTTGGTGGCCGTTGAGATGAGTCCTTCATCAGTTTTTTCGGTGAACCTGATGTGACTATTGTTGCCCATGATAATTTCTTCAAGGCACTCAATTGTGACCAGGTAATTACACTTTTTTTTCCTCTGTTTTTGGAGTCTACTTTTTGTAAGATTTGCATAATATTGAAGTGTCATTCGATATCTAAAATGTCTAATGTTTAGAACTTTAGCTAAAATATAAACAAGCTTCAAGTTAAACAAGTGTATTAATGTCTGAAATATAAATAATCTCTAAAATGTCTAATGTTAGTATCAGATCATAACAACCAATAAGGATTCTCAAAATTTTGTGAGGTAAGTAGTATTAATCTTACAGCAAGGAATTCAAGGAAGCACCCCCTGATAACAGAAAATTTTGGTTGGTACTATTTGAATACAAATGTCGATTTCTATCATTTTGTATGCCCATTCAGTTTCTTGATGATTGATTCTTATGCTTTAATTTTGAATAGGTTGCGAAAGAAGGTGGTCACAAAGAATCGTGCAACTTCATAATCAAAAAGGTGGGCAAATTGGTTTTTGGTCTCTTTCATTATTAATAATTTATATGTATTATAACGTTCGTAATTTGGTTTGTCGCAGGTTCAATTTTTTTCTCTAAATTGAAATCGAGTTTCAAATCCACCTTTGTTAAAGGTATTTTTTTTGTTAAAGATGTTGGGTGTTATCGACTTATACAAGTGAGATGATTTTATGACGTGGGCATTCATTAATTTTTAGAATAAACATACTTTGGTTGTGTTATTGTTGTTTCAATGGTGTAAAGGTTCACTTTTTAGGATTTTAATATGAACTTTTTTGTGTTACTTATGGCGTGTGATTTGTGTACACGGGTTTCCGAGCATTATTGCTCCACGGGCGGATGTACGAGGATAGAGCAAAAGCCGTTGTGCTATCGATGAGCGCTCGTATCAATGGTGAGTAAGCTTGCAGTATATGATATTAGAGATGTAACGATCATTATTTTTATGTTATTAAATGTGTGCTTACTTTATGCTTATAGTGAAAGTATGAGAGCGATGGTAGCAGGGTACAACATTCTTTTTACATTTATAGGTATTTTCATGTCCTATACACTTTATCATGAGTATTGGTTTATTCGTCTACAAACGAGAACCGCTTTGAATTGTTTATGACCGATATTTAAATTTTTATTACTCTTTTGTTCTTTGTTCAGTGCTTTGCAATGAAGATGAAGAAATTAATGTCGATTCTGAATTTACTAGGTATCGCTTATTTTTTGGGTTTAAACCATACATTTTCTAATAATTTTGTTGCATGGGTTGAATTTGATTATGAGTCTCAATAATATCTTGATTTTCAAGATTTTCATTATGACTCGATGGATTAAAGTAAAAGAATCAATTGTGTAAGTTGTAGCCTTTTGTTTACCTTATTAAAACTTTTTGATTTGTGGGCGACGTTTGGAGCTACCGGGTGAATAAGTTTGATGTGGAGGGTAAGCTTGAGCCGTCTCATCCTGTGGATTTGGGTGAGTTTTAATTTACGAGAAGGAGTAGAGGACAAGGTCAACCTAGAAGTCAACCAAGTTGAAGAAATGACTCACAAGCGGGAGAATATTGGGAGCTGATCCGATCTTGGGTCGTTCATACGAGCATGCTAACATATTACGAACCGGTGCAACAATGACCGTTGTTCTGAGGTAATATTGTGCCTCTTACCAACCGTCTTGTCATTAGCATACCCTTTTTCACCACTATTATACGATATAAGTTACATGATCGCTATATTTAAAAACGCTTACTTTTTACAGCCAAAACACTCTTACACTAGCCCTATGGAATGAACTAGCGATGGATATTGAAATGAAAAAAAAAATATCTGGCTCAAAGCCTGTTATTATTGTTGTTGGCTCATATTCGGTCAAAAAAATCAGGTACCCATACTTTCTAATAACATAATACTCAGACACAACATAACAGGCAACTTTTTTCCATTGTTTCTTACGATGTGAGAACCGCAACTATTTAACAACGTTTCTCTTGACCAATATAAATAGTTGGACGCAAAATGTATGCGGATATTCATATGCTCATAATAACTCTATAGAATCCCGATCACGAGGCAAGTGGCGACATACTTAAACTTCTGTTAAGTTAATGCATTTTAATAGTAAAATTGTTCCTTTTTACGAGCGAACATATTCAAGTTTGCGATATCAAATCAAGAACATGTGGTATGATTGTCCGTGACGATGAAGTAAGGACATCTGCGAAATCAACGTTTCACTTACAAGGAACCAAAGCGTTGAAAGTTCATAGGACCCTTTCAATTGATGTTTCACATAGACAAGGCGGGGGTATGATTATAATTACAATCATTCTTTGTTTTAGTTTTTATAGTACATCCCCAAAAGCAGTTAAGCGATGTTACAAATCAATATAAACAACTCTTAAATAAATGGTATTGCTGAAGTTATGTGGTAGCCAATTAATTGTGTGAGTGAAGCTAAGTTTCATGAGGCTTGGGTTACGGTTTATCACTAACAGGTCAAAAGAGTTTTAGGGACTTAAGGTTTGTTTACGGTTTTTTTTCACGTGCACAAGTTATAGATGATTATTATGGATTTGCTAATTATTAATAAAACGTTGGAACTTATACTATTAGTTTTACACCTTGCCAATGCATGAACCATTTGTTTTTTGGTATTTACCACAAAAATTGTTGGTCACTGAAAATAATTGTTACTTGAGCAATTTTGAGTGAAAGTACATGATAAGCGGAGCTAAATGATAACTTTAATGGGGGTGTTTGGATATGCGTGTTTCTGTATCATATGATTTAGATGCTTGAGAATATTTACCAACTTAATGTGACTAATGAAGCGAAAACCAACTTTGAAAGTGCTTACTGCAGTAAGGTTTGTTAAAATGCAAGGAATAAGTGTTGATGATATCATACACATTGGAAACTCATAAGCAATATATTGTTGTTCCAATGGTAAGAAATATAGCTGTAGCTTTTGTCTTAATATAAGATTTTACTTTTGATTTTCTTGAGGTGATGATTCGACCCATTTACTATTGCATTGCAATGATGTCGCCGTCCTCCAAAAGACGCAACACATGCCAAGAAAGACGGTGGCATTTGTTTTAGAGTTACAATAATAACGTCAGTTCACTTTGCGCGCCTGTTTTGAGTATCAATGACATTTCATTGCAAGTTGTTCCCATTTCAGAGTTTGTTTAATCAGTGGTTATGTCTTACACCACTTTCAACAATTAGTGTGTACAGTTTGTATTGCCATAAGAGTTTTTAGATGTTACTGCATCTATTTGTTCAAGACCTTATGAACCGAAAATGTAATACTTAATTTTTTATGCAGCCACAAATTCAGAATAAAAAATAACAATACCCGCTGCAACGTAGCGGGCTATTATCCTTGTATTTAACTATACATAAGGTATTTTGATCAACAAATATATGTTGTAGCTATATAGTTGTTCTACAAGTAGAAAAGTAATAGAAGATGTATTCAATTTAAAGCGAAAATTAAATCAGTGCTTGTAAATTTATATATGATTTTAGAGGTTACCATAATTTTTTTATCTTGTCGAATAATTCGCGATGTATGAGCCCACCGTCATAAAGACACAAATTAAGTAAATCTAAATATAACTTCTTCTTCTTTTTAATCGGAAATTTATAATTGGCTATGAAAAGAAAACCCAAATCTTTCGCTATTATTTGATTTATGTTTAATGGTATTTTTTTATGCAGTCGAGTTAAATTAATCCGACCCGACCCAATATATAACTAGTTGACCTATTGAGGGAGGAGGGAGTGGTACCCAATACCCTGGGTGCCACCTCACCTCTATCCAATAAAAACCTTCCAACTCAAAACTATCCAATTTTACCCTAACACTACCCTAAGTGGAGGGAGTGGTACCCTAGTACCCGATTTTTTTTTTTTTTTTTAAATACATAAAATCACATACAATATTTAAAATAAAACATACCATTTCATTAAAATAAATACATTACATAATACGGAGTAAGAGACAAAATAATATTAGTCAAGTTGAATTTTCATAGTAATATTCAGCTATCCCAATGCTATAAGTTGCTTTTAAACTATCCCAATGCCTCACGCCTTTGGTTACTTTTTAATAAATAAAATAAAGAACACATAAGCTCGTCTTCTTCCTTCAGCTCACCTGCAAAACACACGAAAAAGAAAAGAAAAAAACACACCACAGTATCACACAAACACAAACACAAATACATCACAAACACAAACAAAACTGTCGAATTATTCAAAATGAATCACGGTACTCGCTCGAGCTCGGAGCTCGAATTCTCTACTCGATCCAACTACCCGACCTAGTCGGGGCGGTGTACCCGCTCGGGTACTTGCTACTCGATGCCATACCCGCTCTCCACTCCCTCCTCTCTGATTAAGTTTTTCTAAATTATGTCAGGAACCACTTTAGATTTTAGGCTAAGTCCACCATTGGCATTACGGTATTGTACTATGTGTTTCGCGGTTTGTGCGGTTGACCTAGAAGGTATAACATATCCCTTTAAAGAACTCATACCCTATTGGGGTTCCAATCATTGCATGTATCGGAGGGTTGTACTGTGTGCATCGCGATGTTGTACTATGTATTTCGAGGTTTGTACGGTTGGCCCATAGGGTTCCCTACAGTATATCCACATACAATATGGGGCAGTTTATACGGACCTCCCTATAAGGGGTTTCAATCATTGCACGCATTAGAGGTTTGTATTGTGTGCATCTTGTATGTGCTTCGCGGTTTGTACGGTTGACTCATAGGGGGTCCCTATAGTATATCCCTATACAGTATGGGGAAGTTTATACGTACCCCCTATAGGGGGTTTCCAATCATTGCACGCATCGGAGGGTTGTACTGTGTGCATCGCAGTGTTATACTATATGCTTCGCGGTTTGTACGATTGACCTATGGGAGGTCCCTATAGTATATATCCCATACAATATTTGCATTTGTACTTTTTCAGTTTAGTTTTTTTTCTTTTTTTACTTACCTTTTTTGTTCATTTTTTTTATTCTTTTATTTTTGAAAGTAGTCGATTTAATGAGTAGGATGTGGTTTGTTTTTTAGATCTTTTTGTCTGGTCAACAATATTATATGCGAAAGAAAATGTGGATTTAAAATCGTTAAGATATAATAAGTGGCAATCTGACTAAAAAGAATTTAAAATATAAAATGGAAAATATTTATTTGTGTCTTTTATGTCTGAAAAGAAACATGCAATTTATTTCATTGCTTCATATCGTTTGCAGTTATAAGAGGAAAAAAGCAAAAACACTTTTTGTATTCCTTCTTCACCTTTTAGACAAAAGAGCAAAAAACAAATATACTTTTTTATTTTTCGCTTCTTTATTGCAGACAAAAATGAGAAGGAAGTGATTCTTAAGAAAAACAAACACCACTTAAGCATATGAGTGTATACAATCTTTTTCTTTGTAACTTCGTTCTAAAATTTGATATCGATATTGTAATTAATACTGTAAAAAAGTTGAGGTAAATCTACATGTCACTTTTCGTTAAAACACATTCTATATATAACATTTCTGAGAGTGGAATTTACTATTCATTTATAGTAATCTTACATTCGTAAATGACAAACATAGTCCATCTAGTTTAGTTGCGACTCATAAACAGTCCTTATCGAATTGCAGATTTCGTCTTTGTCGTTAAATGCGATTGCAAAAACAGTCTTTATATTATAATATGAAAAAAATGCACGTTTGGTCCTTGTGGTTTGCTCAGATTTCATGTTTAGTCCCTAAGTCGTTTTAATTATACCAGAGATACCTATTTTTGAAACCTTGCACTAAGTTAGTCCCTATTTGGGATGGGCCGTTAGTTTCTCCGCTAAGTGTTTGCACCGTTAGTCCCTCTGTTAATAATTTTTACACCGTTAGTCCTATTTTTTCAAATAATAGTTTTAGCCAGTTAATAATAGTTTTCGGCAGTTAGTCCCTCCATTAATAATACTTTTCGCCCTTTTTTTTTATGTTTTTATCCGTTTCCCCTCGTATTGTTACGTTTTTCGTCCCTTTTTTTCGTTTTTATCCGTTTATATCCGTTTTCGTCTGTTTTTATATGGTTGCGTCCGTTTTTTACGTTTTTATCCGTTTTCGTCCATTATTTTTATCTGTTTTTGACCTTTTTCGTCCATTTTTATGCGTTTCCGTTCGTTTTCGCACATTTTTTACGTTTTGATCATTTTTATCCATTTTCATTCGTTTTTTATCCGTTTTTAGCATGATTTTATGTTTTTATATGTTTTCGTCCAATTTTTTACGTTTTTGTCTTATTTTTTTATCCGTTTTCGACCGTTTTTTATGTTTTTATCCGTTTTCGCCCTATTTTGCGTTTTTGTTCATTTTTATCCGTTTTCATTCGTTTTTTTATCTGTTCTCGCACGCTTTTTACGTTTTTAAATGTTTTTGTCATTTATTTTACCTTTTTGTTTGTTTTTTATCCGTGTTTGTTCGTTTTTATATGTTTTCAAACTTTTTTTTACATTTTTGTCTGTTTTTATACGTTTTCATCATTCTTTTACGTTTTTTTATACTTTTCTGTGCTTTCGTCCGTTTTTAGGTAGTTTTCGTCCATTTTTATATTTTATGTTTTTGTCCGAATAAAAACTGGCAAAAACGAAAAAACAGAAAAAAAACAAACGAAAACGTTTAAAAAACAGACAAAAACGTAAAAGCACGGACGAAAACAGATAAAAATGGACAAAAACGTAATAAAACAGATGAAAACATATAAAAACAAACGAAAACGGGTAAAAATGGACGCAAAAACGTAAAAAAATGGGCAAAAACGGATAAAAAATTAATACAAACGGAAAAAATGGACAGAAACATAAAAAAAGGTGCGCAAACGGATAAAAAAGGACGAAAATGGATAAAAACAGACAAAAACATAAAAAACTGATGAAAACGGATAAACGGACAAAAACAGACGAAAACAAATAAAAAATTAAAAAGAAAACGTATAAAAAACGAATGAAACCGTATAAAAAACGAACGAAAACGGATAAAAATAGACAAAATCGTAAAAAACGGGCGAAAACGTAAAAAACATATAAAAACGTAGAAAGCGTGCGAAAACGGATAAAAAACTAATGAAAGTGGATAAAAACGGACGAAAACGTAAAAAAATGAACGAAAACATATAAAAGCGTAAAAAAGAACGTGCGAAAATGGATAAAAAACGAACGAAAAGAGATAAGAAACAGACAAAGGCGAAAAAACGGGCGAAAACGTTAAAAACGGACGAAAGACAAAAACGTAAAAAACGGCGAAAACGTAAAAAATGGATAAAACGGACAAAGACATATAAAAACGTAAAAATATGCGAAAACGGATAAAAACAAATGAAAACGGACAAAAACCTAAAAAATGAGCGAAAACGGATAAAAAGAAACGAAAATGGATCTAAACGGACAAAAACATAAAAAAACGGTCGAAAACGGGAAAAAAACGAACATAAACAGATAAAAAACAGACAATAACGTAAAAAAACGGACGAAAATATATAAAAACAGACGAAAACAAATAAAAACGTAAAAAAGGACGAAAAACGTAAAAAAAGGGAGTCTGAAATTTTGTTTAACCGAGGGACCAACAAACGGACGAAAAACGTAAAAAACGGATAAAAACTGACAAATTAGTAGCTCCTTTTCTTAGGTTCACTAGTTGTCGCCTTTGGAACATATCTGAAATTTTGTTTAACCTCGGGACCAACAAACTGACTTCCATTAGTTGACTTGGCTTTACCTTTATTCTTCTTGTTCTTACCCACCGTTTGGAAACCATTATTATTCTGCACCACAGTAGGAGTAACAACATGTGTATAGTTTATTGTGAATTTTGTTACAATCATATTTGATGTTTGTAATTTTTTTTTTTGAATTCGTTTGTAAATTTTGTTTATAAAGTGTAAGTAAATTTGGTAATGTTTAAAAGTTTTGAAATTTGAAATATTTTTAAAATTTTAAAGATGGTTTTGTGGATTTTCTTTTTGGGTGTAGCATGTGGCTATATTTATAGTCATTGTGTTAGTTATTCGTACGTAAAAAAACTAACTTTAATTAATTTTAATAAAGCCTTTATATTATAGATAAAACATTATGTGGACCCTCTCTTTTTTGGTCGTGGTTCTGCCAGTGTCAACATGTTAGATCTAAAGGGGGAGGAAGTCGTTGTGGTTTGGGATCGGGGCCGGAAAATTTTTTCGGTACTGCTCGGGAGCACCACCCTCTCCTTTGCGGTACCGCAAAATTCATACCAATTCCATCTCAAATCTGGCTATTCTCCCCGCTCCTCACCACACCTCCAACGGTCAGGAAAAAAAAATGTAACGGCTAGAAACGGCTAGGAGAAAAAGAAAAGAAAAATATTTCTCACCTCTATATATACACATTCATATACACATTCAAATACAATTCAAAAAACAAATACATCCCAAAAAATCTATATAGATCAAAGGAAAAACCGATCCCAACCTAAGCCAACCCGTGGCAAAAACCGTGCCCCCGGCTCATCTTCGTCCCAACCAAACCCCAAATCGTGCCCAACCGAATTCTCAATTTCGACCCACTCAACCGAATTCACGATTCCCTCTAGATGGGAAGGGTTTGAGAGATGCTCATTCCCTCTAAAGATGGGTTTGAAAGATGGGTGAAAAAATGATGATGTGCAAGAGAGAGACTGAAAGATGGGGAAGAGAAGGAGACCACTCCCTCCCCCATAATTGCCATACGCCCAATATATTGAGCTCTGTAAAAATGTTGGGCAAAACCAAATAAATAATGAACACACCACCAATAAGTTAGTTACTCAAATTCAGTAGTGAAAACATAAAATAAAAATACAAACTGGTTATTCACAGAATTAGTAAAGTGTAAAATATGTGTCTCACAAGAACCACAAACCATGAACAACAAATTATACACGCGCGGTTTAAGCGATGTAAAATCAAAACCATTAACAACAGAGTTATTTGAAGGATAAAAATAGTCACTTACCTGGACAGGGTCAAGGGGAGATCAAGAATATCCATGGCCCAGGTTGGTAAAACCATTGCACTTTGGTGCGGTGCCGCTAAGGTCAGCCCAAGTTGTTGAACCTATGTCATAATTTATTGTTGGAGTCTGCGGTCACGCGGTTCTGTTAATATATATCTAGTTATCAAGCAGTTTTAAGGTTAACTTTAGTTGTTGTCTTGTGCCTAACACCAAATTAGTGCAAATGGTTCTCACCCCTGTTCAATATTCATGCCATTTTTAGACATAAGAGACCATAACATATGAAAGGTTTATATTTTCTGTTTGTGCTAAGATGTGATGATACAAGATCAAATAAATCGCTATACGTGGTGTTTTTGTTTTTTTTTTTTTTTTTTTCATAATATAACAAAACCTAGTTGCATTGCAAATAAGAAGCCGCAATCAGAATATCAACTCTCAAGTTCCTAACACCATCACATTTCCTATAATGTTTACATGACAGTATGTATCTGGCGCAGAAGATGCCAATGCATAGGCAAAACCAAATGATATAACAAACAATAAAACCCATCACATAAAATGAAATTTTACATGAACAAATGTCAAACAGTAAGAGTAATAGATGAATAAATGAAAAGATGCGACATGTTTAACGTGTCCTATAATATATGTTAAACATATAATGTTAAACATAATTTTAATCAACATCTAACGAAGTCGTCTAAGACCAATTTGGTTCAATCCATGCATGAGGGAGAAAAGAAATGTATTCTCCAAAAACCACTGACATATTCTAGAATATTTTCGCCATCAAATGTGTGATACATGCATGTATCAGTGAATAGAACATTATCTTCTTATTCTTGACATGCAATTGCGGAAAGAAGATCTTGTTCTCCATTTGTGGCATTTTGGCTTCAATGCAGAGACATGTAGCGTCACATATATAAATCATATGCTTTCCTACACCATCAACTTTCTCCCATTCTTGTTTGGATGCATTGTGCTTGAATACCTCAACATGTTCTCCATACTCACCCACACTAACTAGTAAAATATGTTGATCACATTTTGTTAAATATTTTTGTGTCCAAGATGAACAACATTTAGGAGCTTCAGCTTCAACAAGCTTCCACAAGTAATCTGGTTGGCCCAAGTTGTTCAAAACAATAAGCTCTCCCTCTTTACCCAAGGCATAAAGATCTCGACCATTAAAGATTGAAGAACATATCATATGTGGGTCCGGGCCGAGATTAAGTGTATGCCAAGTTGGTTCCCGATTTACAAAGTGAATGTGAGCATGCCAATGATCTGCAGTTTTAAATCCAACCACGATACAATTAGCGGAAGTAGGTGGTGCTGAAAAGATAAGCCTTCCAAATGATCATGATATGGTGATTCTGGAAGCTTCGAAGATCATTTGTAAAAGGATTGAATAATACAAAAGCGTTGCAATTGTCGCTCTTAAATAACAACCAACCAAAGCTTGAACATAATATTTCACCACGGAAAATTGATATTTTGGGTATTTTCTTAAAGTAGTTGTCCCCAAACACCGGATCAATAAAGTTGATAATGTCTAGTTTTTTGTCTACCACCATGAGCCAAGGTGAAACAAGGGAGTACGTTTGCAGTCGTTTGTTACTCCATTCTAACAAAGGTGCTGCTAAATGACATCGTTTGCATGTAACACGAAAGTTCATGTATTCAACACCAACACATTGCTCCATAATTAACTCCAAAAGATCAAACGGTATATTCAGGAGGTGTGATTTATGCAAGTCAACCCCATCATCCGTACCTAACCTTAACAATGTTTCATTGTTTTTTTTGGTCTCTACTGTAGAATCATCTAAACGTTGGGCTTCTCCATGACCATCTTCTAACCTGCATAAATAAGGTTTTAAGAAACAATTTCCCAATAAGAATTGAAAGGGTTTTGGTATAAAATACCAACATACTTTTCAACTTTCTCGTTTTAGTCATTCTACTTTTCTAGTGTAGGTATTAGTCTTTGAAAAATCGCTTTCTGTCCCAAAAAAGATAGAAAAAATTATTAAGATATGCAGAGCGTGTACCAAGGTGTGCGAGGTGTGCTTTTGCACATGGCATCAAAAATTTTACATGATATGTATATTATATTCTATGAAAGTGACTACAAGTATTTGATTTGAGAAGTTGAATTGAAAATGATAGCGAAGCACTTTGAAAGCGATTATTTCTCATTTATCTTTTAGAAATTATTTACTTTACATTTTAGGATCCGTTTTGTTATTAAACTAAATTTTGTACGAGGCCTCGATGAACTCGAGAGCGGCACTCAAGATATGCATACAAACATTTTAGATCTATTAATACTATGAAATACTAAGGGCATGCTTGGTATAGTAGGGGTTATGGGGGTAAGGAATGGAAAAGATAATGAAAACATGTGCTTGGTAGAGTATAATGAAATGACCATTACCCAATAAATTGGGGGGAATGCTTTTCTTTTCCTTTTCTTTTCCCCACTATTATCATTGTCTTTCTCTTTCTTTTTCCCGTGTTTGAACCAAACACACCCTAAGATATGGGTTACTAATGATTGAGACTCCTGACGGGACACAAAATCATATGATAAATTTACATATGGTAAATGAAAAGCTACTCGTCCTAAGTTATTCGAGATAATTAAAAATAAACACGAATGAATTTGTAACATACCCGCATTCCCACAATGATATACGGCTTGTTGGCGGCATTTGAGATGGTATACAAAATAGGAGATGGCATTATCTTTGACATCGTGACAGTATATTGTTTCACCCGTTTTGCCACGAATGTGTATACAACCACCTAGCTCTGAGGCAATTACACGGCTATAAGATACCAAATCATCACTAGCAAGATCCAAAACAATATGGCATCTTTGAGGTCGTCCATTCCTTCCCATAGTGCAAAACTCTTGTCGAAGTATTGGAAATCCAGTTCTCCAAAATTGTCATCAGTTATCTCCCACTCTTTGAGGCCTTCTAATTCTTCCCACTTTATACTAGTCATGTCTATTTTAAACACATGCACATCAACAGGTTTATTATGTTTTTTGTTAGTTTCGTCTTCAAGATATATAATAATGCAGTACAATTCTGTACAAGATCCCTTCAAATACTCAATTTCGTCTCCCTCAATATGATAGCGATAGGAAGGAGTACCGGAAAGAAAAGGACATGGCCCAAACATCATCAGATTTATCACAACTTCTTTATCAGTAACCACAATGTCGACATGTATGACCAATGGATTAAAAGACCCATCCGTATTCAAGCCATATACTTTACCATTGCAACAAGTTAGGCAATGTTGTAACACCCCGACCCGACAAGGGTAAAGATATCACAATACGGTTTCATATCAGAACTTTAAAAACTATACAATAGCGGAAACCTTTACAAAATATTTAAAAAGAAAACATAAGTCTCTAAAACTTCAAAATAAATCTAAGATCTCTATGGTAAAGTCTTTCTCTCAGCTCTACTCTCAAACCCGGATCGCCTATCCCATAAGCTCATCTTGAATGCTTAATACCCGCCGAGAAAAGAAAATGTCTTGGTGAGCTTACAAAGCCCAGTGAATGATATAACGAAACAAAAGCTAAAACAGAATAAATATACAAATACGAAATCAAAATGAAATAATGACGAAGGATCTTTTAGAATTTCGGAAGCACAAATATACGTAAATCAAACAACCACATAACGATTCGGACATCATATAGCACATTAATGACACAAACACGAACACATCAAACGACCAAACACATTACATATCAAGAATAATGATTTCGTATAAGCCAAACGGAAAGTCTCAAAACTAATGAAACAATTTCTAATAAATAACATAGCATTCATAAAATCAATTAATCAACATTTAATACACTTAATGCAATATTGTAGCAATGAAGTGGCGACAAGTCATGGCAAACATAATAACTAAGCGGTTCTCGGATCAAATCCTAATCTTAGCAAAGTTTCAACATGGCGGTCACACATATACGTACGGATAACTAACCTTCAAAACACTCAATTGTGCACTAGCACATTCATCTCACGATCAACGTATTCACGTAACAATAACAAATCATAATATCAAATATACGAATCGGTAACAATCTTATCCTATCATGGCAATTAATAATCACTTAAACAATTACGTCATAGCACATTCACTAACATATCACATTATAAATATCTTTCTTCTTCAAAAGGTAACATCGAAAATATATGGAGTAGCTAGCTCCGGAATTTTGTGAAGACGCGTGCACACGACATCATTCACCGATAACATATCGGATAACGATCGGATCTAGGATGCATCCATACGCCCCTTCCTACATATTCACAAATATGCTTCACCATCCGAGACGCGGCGAACATCACTCTCGCCCTAGAGTCATATCGAGGTGCATCATCGATACGGACATGGAACCCCATGACTAGTTAAATATTTGGTTATTATCAACCAACTTACGTCAAATGATTTTCGGATATAGCACGGATCATAGTCAAACTCAAGGTCACAGAATCATATCAGATAGTTCATATCATAAGGTTCATATTCAGATAGTCAGAAATCATAAGTTCATATCATAGTGGCATATCATACATTCATAATCATAAGTTCATAACCAGAGGTTCATAATCATAGGTTCATAATCCAATATAGCAGGATTCAACAAATGTATATATCAAAGTCTTCCTAACATAAGTTCACATCAGATATATCATAGTTCACTAGAACATCAATTCATATAAGCAACAGATCAAATATTTAGAAAAGGGTTCATAGCAATGGCATTGGAAATCCTAATAAGCATGAGAGATATGACGAAGAAGGAAAACATGAGGGACCTTTACTGAAAAGGTCAGAATATCTGAACGATAACACAAATGTCTTAAAGTAAGACAGAATATCCGTACCTTAAAGCAAATGAGAGAAAAGCAACGAATGAACGAATACGAAGATGTAACGTCGCGTCTCCTCCAACGAATCTACACGGATTATGATTTATTTAATACTTATTAGTATAACGGATTAATCTCATTAATACTTTTAGAGTTGTCAGATTATTCTCATTCTTAGTGACAGACGGAATTACAATGTTTTAGAGTATTAGTCATTAATTAGCCAAACTTATGGGTTGCAAATGACAAACGGTAAACTTAAGGGTTTAATATGGCATACTTATCTTATTTAAGAGCTTATATGATCATTATTCAAAGTATAGGGTTTACAAATGTCAATAACGGACTTTAAGACTCTCTTCCAAAATAGTTTACAAAATCTTTTATAACGTACATGAAATAACGAAATTACACACTTAGCTTTTTACCCTAATCAACTTCTTATTTATGTTCTAGGGTTTTCATACTTTTAATATCACTTAATACGCATTCAATTAACATGTTACCTCTTTTAATGATTTCCACTTTGACCTAGAACGTATGAAAACTCAAACGGAAATTAACTCAAACTCACGCATGTCCTTACGTAATTTATTTACACATGTTGACCCATAATTACCCAAAATTACATGTTGCACCTTTAACATCTTTAATTATACGATCTAACCTTCTATTGTCGATTTACACTTCTAGCCCAAAGGTTTTAGAATTTACAAAACATACCCTTTTAGTTAAATATAATTGAATAGACCTCTAAATATCCAAAATCACACGTTAACCCCACACTTATTTATACGTTTAGTACATGTCTTTTTACTGTTTTACAAAAATAACCTTTAAGTTTCAATATTTACAAAACCAACCCAAACCTTTTTATTTAGAACCGAATAATGTACAATTTAAGTACAAGCCCTAAACCTAGGTTACACCAATCATTAGCCCATCATTACTACTTCATTAATTACCTTCAATGATTACAAGGAAACCCTAGTTCATGAAAAACCCTAATCGCCCCTTTTAAAAACCTTTCCTTTTTATGCGTTTCAAATCAAGAAAACCCAAAACAATTCACACAAGCTTCGAATTCATGATTATGCATTTTATTCAGGTCTTATAAATGTAATAGCTTCTGGAAAAATAGATTCATGATCTCTAAAAATATTATAAGCTCATTCGTTAACTATATACGCTTTTTAGGGTTTTAGTTACAAATAATTCCATACGACTTATAAAACATGCATGGCCAATTTTTAAGTGTTTTATACGACTTATAGGACTGAAATCGACATTAGAAACATACCCTTGATGAGCTTGAATCGTTGGAACAAAAGAAGCACAAAACCCTTCTCACGAAACCCTAATCCACTCCAAAACTCACCACGACTAAAACAAAGCTCTGGAACTCAATCACTATTTTCCCACCTTCTATACCTTGAATCTCGTCCAAGAAAAATGGTCTCAAGCTCTGGAAACTGGAATTCGATTTGTGAGGGGTTTTTAGGTCGGTTTGTGTTTAATCGGTATTTAGGGATTATGGGAACCGAATATATGTATATATACTTGAGCTATTATTTTTCTTGTGGGCTTTATAATGCATTGGACTTAAATTAAATGGTCTCTTACTAATATAAATTTATATTGGGCTTTTACTAATTAATTTCTTTTATAAACTATTTTAAATATTTTCGGCTAATATGTAAAATACAAAACTAATTTTTATAAAATCATAAATTATAAAAATTATCTTTACAAAGTGTTTAATATTTAATTAGATCATGTGGGATATTTCTTCAAATTTTCCTGAATTTACATATCTTATTTGGTATTCTTTTTAATTAATTTCTCATACTTTTGATTGTAGGGGTATTTTGGTCTTTTTGTGAATTTTAGAAATTCAGGTATTACAATGTAGTAATTCACCATCGAAAGATAATTTCTTGAGTTGTTTGGCATATGACATCTCAGTCCATTTATTCTTCTTTCTTTTACTAACTAGCCTACAAAATACAAAGGTAGATTTATTGGATCTTGTTAACAAAAGAATTGAACTCGGATCATCGGGAGGAGCGGACAAACAACCCTGTCTAATAGATCCATAGTCTCCATCTTTCAAAATCAAGGTGGGAGGCGTATAATCATAGAAGTCACCGGGTTCCAAAGAGACCACTTAATGTTGTGCGGTGGTTAGAGTATTAACCAACCATGAAAACACCCTTGGATACGTTTCCCTAGCAACTCGTGGATTTGACACCGATAATGAGGTAACTCGTCATGTATAGTGGAAAAATCTGGTAATTAGTGTCGTGTTCTTTCTCTTCTTGACTTTCGGCAACCAACCATGGATATTTAGGAGATAAGGGGGGCAGTCGATCGCATACTAAACCACCACTGGAATTACACTCCATCCTAAACATGTTCATAACAATATTTAAAAGTTACTTAATAAGCATTACACTAAGCTAATAACAATACAAAAATCCAAACACTCAAAAAGCTTAATGAGTTTATAAAAGAAATCGGGAAAAAATGTGTTTTATTTAAGAGAGACATTGCTTTTTTAATGAATATATGCAGTTGACAGCATGTATTTAGTGTTTAGTGTTTAGTGTTTAGTACTTTACTATATGCTAAAGTACATTTAGAACATTGTCTTTACATATTTGCCCTCTTGAGGTTTTGACGTAACTTATCAAGCTCTAAGACCTCGTGTTGTATGTGATATATATGCCATAAGTGTGTTGCCGTTAAGAGGGCCGGAGAAGGAGTATGGTCGTGCTTGACACAAAAAGTTAATATTGCTTAAAAAATTAATCTATAGTGTTTTTGTTTATTTTTATAAGTTATTTATTTATTAATTTTGTAGACATGCATATAGAATAAGCGGGATTGAAAAAAAAATAATAAAAAATAAAAATAATAGTAGAAAATCAGCTTATAATCTTAATAACTAATAAATAAAGTGGATTGATTAGGGATGACTCAACACCCACTAGTAATCCTACTAGCTCCGCATCTGACCGATAGAAAAAACATTATAGTTGTCATCTCTTGAATATAAAAGAAAAAAAGATGCTAAGATATGTTCAACCAACCATTGATTTAACACACTAATCAAATTTTAATAGTTATGAATTTTAGAATCATACCTCAGACTTCTTCAAGACCAGGCCACCCGAATATCAAACTTCAATAAAAGAATCTCTCAGTCGATTTTTAATATTTGAATGTATGGTTTAATTATGAGAGGAGATCCTTATGATGGGAGTAACGATTTATAAGACATAATTCCAAACAAAAAGGAAAGCACAAAGAGATTTAGGAATGAATCTTGATATTATTCAAAAATAGAAAAAAAGAAAGTACATACTAAACTTGATATAGATGGGTAACTCGATCAGTATAAGTTTGCTTTTTTACTAGACAATGTTTACCACATTTTCAATAATCCAAAAATCGCAAATAAAACATTTGAAAACGTAATGGTGCGTTTAGTTGGGAAAAACACTCATGTTTTCTATAAAATATTTTGTGGCAAAAAGAAAAAGAGATCGCGTTCAAATCAACGTTTTCAACAAAATGTTTTGCAAAACACAAACCGCCTTATTTCCTTAGGCTAAACACAATGGGAGGTGAACCAAGAGGTTGGGTGCCGATCGACCTAGGTTGCCCCATTGTGGGGTGTTCCGTTAACTTCGGTTGAGAGGAAGAGGAGACAAACTAGTTCGAGCAAGCAACCGAGTTCTCTTCCCATTTGTGTACCTTTTAGTGATTAAAAAAATTAAAAACTTTACCACTTTACATCCTTTAAATAAATAATGTTTGAATTTAAAAAAAAAAATAAAAAAAAATAACTAGGTCACTCTGTGGCAACTAGGTCGTCGGAGAGTAATTTAATTTCAAAACAACCGTTTTCTATTACATGCAACTCGATAACATTTTTGCTACTTTATTTCTTAATATTGCAACTTGAGTTTAGCCCAAAAAGTATTTATGGTCCAATTTTAATACATATGATGAAAAAAATTGACGACCCTTTAGAAAAATTTTGTGCAACATCCGCGTGAAAATCCTAAGTCCGTCTCTGATTGCGATAATATGGTTAAGTGTTTTGTGTAACGTTTATCCATACATCATAAAATAATAAAATTTAATTGAAAAATGTTCTAACATACGATGATTCAAATCAAATAACACTTTTTCAAATGCTTCATTTTGGCTAAGAGATTCTTTAACAACGCAATCAACCTTATTCATTTTCATGCACAATTATTTTCTACTTTGTTTTACAAATGGTGGATGATGGAAATAGTTGTGTTATATATAGTAAAATATGCGCTATCTTGGGGTGGACCTATGCTTTGCATAGGCGTGCCCGAAACCACTTTGGACGACGAAATCTTTTAGAAGCAATGTACAAAAAAATTCAAGAACGACCTTAGAAATTACTTTTAGTATAAAATATTTTAATCTCAAAACCCAATTAGCCCAACAAAATTAACCCATTTAACAATTTATAATTAACTTGAAAATAAACAATTACGATAGTTGTGGCCTGGGGAAACGAATAGTCTGCATGGTCTGTTGTCGAATAAACACTTGAACCGAGTGAGTGACTTCTATTCTTCTAAGATCTCATCTAAATATTTAATAGTAAGTCTTTATTCTATAATCTTGTTATTCTTGTATAGTTGTATCGTTAATTTGATGTATGACTAATTTACAATAATTGTTACTTTGTTAGATTGTTTATTTAGATTTTAGGGTTTAGTGTTTAGGTTAAGATGTTATGTATCATAGATGTGATTAACGAATTATTCATTACATGTTTGATTTTCGGTATTTGTTTTAGTTAAAATGTTGAAATTATTAATTCAGAAAATTATAAACGCATTAACTATTATGTTATAATCAATGTTTATTGTTTTTTCGTTATCGTATCTTGTTAAATTGGATATGATCCGACTCGACCCGAAAATTTGACCATTTGGTTGGTTGGCTCATCGCATTTTCAACTTGACCAAATTAAGGAACCATCTTGAATTTCCGCTAGATCCGCTATCGGCATTATATATGAAGTTTAATCGATATGATCGAATGATTAAAGGGAAATCGTGTGATGACTAAAACCCAAAACAAAATCATATCTAATAAACTAAAATTTTGAATTTAGAAACCAAAGACAACCTTTATTAATGGCAAATGAAACAAACATGTCAAACTTAAAACCACTAACTTAAACATTGGATTTGGATGGATATGTATGTCAAATTACTTTACTCATTTTTAAGCTTTTAGGTTTTGAAAAATGTTGTTATATACGCGAAGCTCTCATCAAAATTTCAAGTCAAACACCAAACTTCAGTGTAAAGCTTTGCTAACCTAAGATGAAAGCTTAGTAATGCATGCCACGAAGTAGGCCATAGACATTCTTGAATGCCTTATGGCCATGTCCAAGCAAGTGCATTTAAGCTTAGGCAGTGTTTGTTTTTTCAAAAAACACTTTTTTACACTTTCCTAAAATAAGTTATCCACATTTGAAAGCTTAATAGAGTGGGGAAATTGTATAAACGGGAATAGTAAAACTTGCATTGACACAGCCGGTACAACATGTTGCACCGCGAACCGGTTCATAGATTACTAAACCGATATTTAAAACTAGAGGTTTTTAACTTTGAAGTTCTAAAACAAGTTTTGATTTTTTATGTGGACTTGCATAACTCATAAATAATAACGGCATCATTCATCATCAATTTAACCTACTGTAGGTGTGGAATAGGGCCAATATGGGCGGTGAGATTGGAGCGAATGTAGTTGCTGCTGTTGATGTAGGTGTTGCTTCTGATTAAAAAGATGAGTCAACTCCGTTTGATTGGTTTAGCTGGTGAATAACATGCTCGTTGTGTGCATATTAGTAGAAAACTTTATGCTTTAGTTTACTAGCACTCTTAAGACTATAATAGTTATATATGTGTGGCTACGGGTTTGTATTGTTGATCAGACATGTTGATCATACAATAATATATGACGTCGTTATGACCAAGCTATAATTATTAATCTGTTGAAGCTTTTGAAATGAAAATTCGAGTTATTTGTGGTTTGAATAGTCTAAAGAAATTTGATATGAATATTGCTTCTTGGAGGACTTGACCACAAGCGTTGATTGTGAGCCGCAAAGTCACATGATGTAATTTAGCCTTTAGCAACTTAGCAATGATAATGGTTAGTAATTAATAGAACTTATTACTATGCAATAAAACGACAAGTATGATGATTGATTCACTTTTAAGAGGAACTACCAAGAACCGACATAGGAATGACTTAATAGTAATGTGGAGTATAAGGAATTTAGGAAGTGAAGTGCAAAGTAGCTAGCCAAAATAGATATACTTTGTCATTGTTCCTCTTCGCATACTCTTTTATCCGTGTAACGAAAACTATTACTTTCGACCTTTAGGTCCGGATTTGATGTCCTAATTGAAGAAATGGATTAGACAATAAAATTCACTCTAGAACTAAAAAGCAAAAGAAATGTCCAAATGTACACATCAACATTAAAAATTCCATAACTGAAATCAATTTGTAAGTTCTTATACGTTTTTGTACAGTTTTGTACATTCATAAGTATAACAACAGAAGAAAACATACAAAACCATATAAGAATGTACAAAACGGATAAAACATTTTTGCGTTCTTAAAAAAAAAAAAAAAAAAAAAACGTCGCTTTTTCCATTCTTCTAATCGATTCTCTTAATTCTCCATCACTATTCGAATTAATTTAGTTTATCTCCTTTGATTAACGTATCGTAATTCTACGCAGTGCAGTCGGTTTAGGATCGATTGAAAGTCTTCTAGGGTTTTCCTAAATCACCGTGTTGGGTTTGCTTCTTGTCGGTTTGGTTGTATTAAATTCCTATCATAGTTACAATCACCTGCATCGATCAAGATCATGTAATACTTATTGCACGCTTATGGCTTATGAACCTAGTTTTAAACTAGGGTTTAATTCGCTTTGTTTGAAGTCCGGACGTTTTTTCTTCTTGTTTTGGGTGCGATCTGCTTTTTTTAGGGTTTTGATGTCGAAGATGGGAGAGAGACCAATACTCACCACGTCTGATGGTTAAAGATGCTAATGAATCTTATCCTCTTGGTAGTGCTTCCGATTCTCGCTCGATGAACAAGTGGAGCCGGTTTCACTTGGTTCAAGCCCTAGTCATGACTCGCTTTGAGGTCAAGATACTTTCTTGAAAATTCGTGCTATTGAAAAACAAATATTTGAGGAAAACTTGTTCTTGTGGGTGAAGATGGGCAACCATTGAAACTCGCCGTGACTGTGGATGCTACTACTTCTCGGTGCTAATCCAATTGAGCATCTTAAGGTACCGCAATCCGTAAGGAGCTAGAGGAGATGCTTAATGCTATTGGTTATTATTCAAACCTCCTCATGATACGAGTGATCCTATGGCTTCTAATGTTAATGGCCATAATAATGCGGTTGATACGAATGCACATGGGGTCATTGGAATTGAGAAGGTTAGTGCTTTGAAACAACCCTCTTCATCGTATCTTTGGTGTTACTTCTCTTGAACTAAAGAAACACACGTCAAACTTTCGTGAGGTTGGAGTGTAGTGAAAAGCTAATGGTGTGGATCTTTCTGTCCCGATGAAAGTAGTTGAAGAGTTGAACACTAGATTAGAGAATACTTTGTATGGGTATTTCCTTGGTCAACGCCTTGCTTTTCCTGTTGTTGATTACTTTGTACGCAATGCGTGGGCTAAGTTTAGTATACAAAAGGTAATGATGAATGCAAAGGGGTTCTTCTTCTTTAAGTTCAATTCGAAGAAAGGTGTTGATGAAGTTCTTGAAAACGGTCCTTGGTTGATTAGAAATGTACCTATTATTCTGAAACCATGGACATTGAACACCAATTTACATAAAGAGGATTTGACCAACATCCCGGTGTGGGTAAAATTCCATGATGTTCCTCTTGCTATGTTTTCTAATGATGGCCTTAGTCTCCTTGCCACAGTGATAGGTACGCCCAAAAGGTTAGATGCTTTTACTAGCCAAATGTGCAAGGACTCGTAATGTAGTAGTTTTGCTCGATGCATGATTGAAGTGAAGTCGGATGAGGTGCTTAGGGACAGACCTTACGGTTGAGATACCGTTACTTGATGGGTCGGGTTCAACTATTGAGAAGATACGGGTTGAATACGGTGGAAACCTCCCATTGTGATAAATGTATGATTTTGGTCATACTCTTATCGAATTTCATAAAGTTGTTGAACCTCCTACTCGACCTACTAAGCGTGTTAATGATGGTTTTAAGAAGGTCAATCACAAGAAGAAGGAAAGCAAGGTGGTTCTACTATTCCGGTCAAGGAGGGTTTACTAAACCTGTTGTGGGTAAGCGCTTTCAATATCAACCCAAAAAGACTCCTCCCGAACCTAAGATGTTGGAAGTCACTAAGAAGAATGTTTCGATGTGGCTAGTTCGAGTGGAACAAAGATCCCTACATCTAATAAGTTTGATGCTCTTAATATGGAAGATACGGATGCTTCGGTAGTACCTCAAATGACACCAACAAGGATGTGGATTCGGTCGTACATTGGAAGTTAATGAAGTTAAGTCTACTAAGACAGTCCCGCATCACAAGAACCCCTTGTGAGTGATTTGAAGGAGATGGAGTCGGTGGGGCTCCTAATTCTTGTATTCCGCCTTCTTCCACTAAGAGAGTTAACCCTTTTTCTAAAGTGGGAGACATCGTGGTGTCGATTCGTAAGATGAGGTGATTCTTGACCCATTTGATGAATCATTAATCTATTCGGTGGTGGCCAAGAGTTTGAAGATGAGTATGATGACTATGACTACGATGACTATGCTGAGCGGTGTTTCGATCTTCCCGAATTTGGATGCTTTTAATGCCATGTATGGCACCAAGCTTCAAGGACCTAGGAAGTAATTTTCTTCGTTATGTCCTATGTTATCATTTGAGTATTGGTTTGTTTTCCGATTTAGAAAATAGGTAGTATCTTGTTATGTAAGCTTTATGCCTATGTAACGGTGAGATATGGGATTTCACTCATATCCTTTGTACTTAAACGTTTCTTTGGTTAATATATTTACCGTGGTGCGGGATTACTCCCTTTACCCAAAAAAGGGATAAAACGTATGAAAACGTAAGAAAACGAATGAAAATGGTTAAGCTCAAACCTTTAACAGCAAAGTATACACATAGTATAAGTGTTGTAAAATTAGAACATGTTCGGATATCCGTGATAACTGTTTTAAATAAAAAAGCAGACAAAGTTATTACCATGGAAGACGATTTTTCTTGTAATAAGGACTTTCAAGTATACTGAATTCAGCCTGAATCAAGCAAAATCAGGTTTTGTGATACTAATTTGTCGAGATGTAACTTTTTTTAGATCCTAGGCCACGTAGTTCATCAGTTCATCTATTGAACCACATAAATGACACGCACTTGTGCGTTATACACAATTTACATACTTAACGTTAACATAATGTGATTGATCACCTATCTATATATATGTGATCGCATGTTCATATGTATTAGCATACAAATGTGGTTATTCAACGAACCTAGTGATGATGAAGTTGAAGCACCTATCCGCAAAAACATATATACATCGGTGCATGTCCCAAATATATTGGTTTAGAAGGATAAATGTTCTATAATCACTTACCTGGACAGGGTCAATGGGAGATCAAAATTACCCATGGCCATTGCACTTTGGTGTGGTGCCGCCGGCCTAAGGATAGCCAAGTAATTGAACCTAAGTCATAATTTGTGTTGGGGTATCCGTTCGTGCGGACCTGTTAATATGTAGTTATCAAACATTTTAAGGTTAAGTTGAGTTGTTGCTTGTTTTGGTTTACCTTAGTTGCCGTCTTCTAGTGCCGAACACCAAGTGCAATGTTGCTCACCAAATTGCAAAGTGAATGCCTAATAACGCATCAGAACATGGGAAACTATGACATGAAATGTTTAATGTTTGCTGTTTGTGCTAAGATTTGATGATACAATACAGATAACTAATCGCTGCTGTTTACGTACACGACACGGGTGCCAAAGATTTAAATGAATAGTTAAAACCAAACGTTTATAATTAACAAACAATAAAACCCATTATACGACATGGAATTAATGCTTACATGAACACACGTCAAACAGTAAGAGCAACAGATGAATAGATGACAAGATGCGTCATGTTTAACGCATCCTATATCGTTATAAAACCTAATCTTAATAAACAACTAACGAAGTCGTCTAAGACCAATCTGGTTCAATCCACGCATGAGAGGAGAAATGAAATGTATTTCCAAAAAAACCACTTACCTGTTCTTGAATATCTTCGCCATCAAATGTGTGATACATGCATAGTATTGAGTGAATAGAACACTATCTTCCTATTCTTCGCATGCAATTGCGGAAAGAAGATCTTGTTCTCCATTTGTGGCATTTTGGCTTCAATGCACAGGCATGTTGCGTCACATATATAAATCACATGCTTTCCTACACCATCAACTTTCTCCCATTCTTGTTTGGATGCATTGAGCTTGAACACCTCAACATGTTCACCATACTCACCCACACTAACTAGTAAAAAATGTTGATCACATTTTGTTAAATATTTTTGTGTCGAAGATGAACAACATTTAGGAGCTTCGGCTTCAACAAGCTTCCACAAGTAATCTGGTTGGCCCAAGTTGTTAAGAACAATAAGCTCTCCCTCTTTACCCAAGGCATAAAGATCTCGGCCATCAAAGATCGAAGAACATATAGTATGCGGGTCCGGGCCGAGATTAAGTGTATGCCAAACTGGTTCCCGATTTACAAAGTGCATGTGAGCATGCCAATGCTCTGCAGTTTTAAATCCAACCACGATACAATTAGCGGAAGTAGGTGGCGCTGAAAATGATAAGCTTTTGAAGCGATCTAGTGATTCTGCTGGAAGCTTTCGAAGATCATTTGTGAAAGGGTTATATAATACATAGCACGACAAGTCAATCTCAAACAACCACCACCCAAAGCTTGAACAAAATATTTTGTTTTGAACAATCGATATCTGGGATTTTTTCTTAAAGTAGTTGTCACCAAACAGCGGATCTATGAAGGTGATCATATCTTGTTTTTTATCTACCACCATGAGCCAAGGTGAAACTACTGAGTACGTTTGCAATCTCTTTATTGATCTTTTGTTGCTCCATTTTATCAAAGGTGCTGCTAAATGACATCGTTTGCTTGTAGCACGAAAATTCATGTATTCAACACCAACACAATGCTCCATAATTGTCTCCAATAGATCAGACGGGATATTGAGGAGGCGTGATTCATTTAAGTTAACCCCATCATCTGAACCTAACTTTAACAATATTTCATCGTTGTTTTTCATCTCTGATTTTGAATCATCTATGCATTTGGCTTCTCTATGATCATCTTCTAGCCTACATAAATAGGATTTTAAGAAACAAATTCCCAACAAACAGGGTCCGGTATAAAATACCAATATGCAATTTCAATTATCTCGTTTTAGTCATTGAAACATGGCTTTGCGTCCCATTTGTGTCATTTAGAAAGAAAAATACTATAGTAAGTCCTTAAAAAAACAAAAGACGTTTATATACAAAAGTAATTAAAATCCATAGTAAAATATACCTGCATTCCCACATTGATGCTTCACTTGCAGGCAGCATTCGAGATGGTATAGACCACGGGAGATGGTATTATCTTTGGCATGGTACAGTATATTGTTTCGCCCATTTTGCATCGAATGTATATATCCTCCTAGCTCGGAGGCAGTTACACGGCTATAAGATACCGATAGATCACGGGCTAGATCTAAACCGAATATGCTGTCTTTGAGGTCGTCCATTAATTTCTTCCCATAAATCTTGAACCTTGAAAATGTCTTCTAAATCAAGTTCTTCAAAATTGTCATTAATTATCTTCCAGTCTTTGAGGCCTTCTAATTCTTCCCACTTTATAGTAGTCATGTCTATTTTATAGAGATACACATCAGCAGGTGTTTTCTTAGTTTCCTCTGAAATATATTAAAATGCAGAACAATTCTGTACGATATCCTTTCAAATACTCAACTGACTCTCCACAACAACGATATGAAGGTTTGCTAGGACATTGAGAAGGAAAGGGGCATGGCCCAAACATCATTAGTGTTATTGCAACTTCTTTATCCGTAACCACAATGTCAATATGAATGACAAATGAAGTATAAGAACCATCCGTGCTCAAGCCATATACTTTACCATTGCAACAAGTTAGGCTATGTAGCAATTCACCATCCAAAGTTAATTTCTTGAGTTGCTTGGCGTATGACATTTCGGTCCATCTATACTTCTTTCTTTTACTATCTAGCCTACAATATACAAATGTAGACGTATTCGATCTCGTTAACAAAAAAATTGAGCTCGGATCATCGGGAGGAGCAGAGAAACTACCCTGTACGATAGATTGATAGTCTCCGTCTTTCAAAATCAAGGTGGGGAGGCGTATGATCTTAGAAGTCACAGGGTTCCAAAGAGACCACTTAATGTTATGCGGATGATCAGAGAGTATTACCCATCCATGAAAAGTCTCGTGGATACGTTTCCCGAGCAACTATGGGTTTTGACACCTATAATGAGGTAACTCCTCAAGTATGGTGTAGAAAACTGGTCATTAGTGACGCGTTCTGTGTCCTCTAGACTTTGGGAAACTGACCATGGATATTTTGCCGATAATTGAGGCATTCGATCACAAACCGAACCATTAGAAATACACTCCATCCTAAACATGTTCATAACAAAATTTAAAAGTTAACTAAATAGGCATTATACTAAGCTGAGCCAATGCAACAATGCAAACACTCAAAAGTTTATTGAGTCTATAGAAGTAACAATCCAAACACTTAAAAAGGGTTGTTCCTATTTACTTCAAAAACTGTTTCAGTCGAATCAATGAATTAAATATTTCGCACTAATTGAATTCTAAACAATTATGCTAGCAAACCAAGCTGAATCAGAATTTTCATACCAATAAACTTAAGCTATAAATATTGAATTCATACCTCAGAAAAATTCACGGCTAATGCTTTCAAATCCGACTCGAAACTTATTTTTAAAGGAAGACATTAGTTTCTGACTGAATGAATGAATGAAGGTAGTTGATGCATGTGTTTACTGTTTAGTACTTTACTATATATATGCTAAAGTACATATAAAGTATTTGATTCACATATTTGCCCTCATGTGTTTATTTTAACTTTTATGGCATCTCGAACACAAGTATTTTACATCTCTTTATACTTCCAGTCATAAAATATTATTTGGTATAAATTGTTTCAATTAATCGTTGATTAAAATATCGTACTAATCGATTTGTATATGAATGTTAGAATCATACCTCAACTATCTTCAAGACCAAGCCACCCAAAAATCGAACTTTAATAGAAGAAGATCACAGTCGATTTTTTAGTATTTGAACGTATGGTATATGGGATATAATCGAGTGACTTTATAATACATAATTCCAAACAAAAAGGAAATTGCAAACAGATTTAGGAATGAATCTAGACATAATTAAAAAAAGAAAAAAATAAAAATAAAAATAAAAAAGAAGGTACCAGTGTACCACAATAGAATGAATATTGACACGATGGCCATGGTAACTCAACCGTTTACAGCGAGTTAGTGGCTTTACACATTAGCTTCGGGTCAAACGATCAATGTCTCGTTAACATATTTAGGATGTTATGAGTTCTCATAAAATCAATAAGGTATTTCTACTATGTTTATTTGATCGAAACAATTAGTTGCGAGAGAACATATAATCCAACATACCTTAGTTGCCGTCTTCTAAGGCCTAACACCAAAGTGCAAAGTAAAGGCCTAATAACGCTTCAGAGAATGAGTGACTCTGACATGCAATGTTTAATGTCTGCGATTTGTGCTAAGATTTAATGATACAATACAGATAACAGATCACTGTTGTAATTAATGAAATAGGAAAAGCAATTAGAATTTACAACTCTCAAGTTCCTAACAACACCACATTTCCTATAATGTATACCTACATGAGACCGGTACCAAAGATTTAAATGAATAGTTAAAACCAAACGTTTATAACAAACAATAAAACCCATCACACGACATGGAATGCTTACATAAATGCGTCAAACAGTAAGAGTAACATACGAATAGATGACAAGATGTGCCATGTTTAACGAGTCTTATAACGCTATAAAACCTAATCGATCTTAACCAACAACTAACGAAGTCTTCTAAGACCAATTTGGTTCAATCCACGCATGAGAGGAGAAATGAAATGTATTTCCAAAAAAACCACTTACGCGTTCTTGAATATCTTCACCATCAAATGTGTGATACATGCATGTATCGAGTGAATAGAACACTATCTTCTTATTCTTGGCATGCAATTGCGGAAAGAAGATCTTGTTCTCCATTTGTGGCATTTTGGCTTCAATGCACAGGCATGTTGCGTCACATATATAAATCACATGCTTTCCTACACCATCAACTTTCTCCCATTCTTGTTTGGATGCATTGAGCTTGAACACCTCAACATGTTCACCATACTCACCCACACTAACTAGTAAAAATGTTGATCACATTTTGTTAAATATTTTGTGTCGAAGATGAACAACATTTAGGAGCTTCGCTTCAACAAGCTTCCACAAGTAATCTGGTTGGCCCAAGTTGTTAAGAACAATAAGCTCTCCTCTTTACCCAAGGCATAAAGATCTCGCCATCAAAGATCGAAGAACATATAGTATGCGGGTCCGGGCCGAGATTAAGTGTATGCCAAACTGGTTCCCGATTTACAAAGTGCATGTGAGCATGCCAATGCTCTGCAGTTTTAAATCCAACCACGATACAATTAGCGGAAGTAGGTGGCGCTGAAAATGATAAGCTTTTGAAGCGATCTAGTGATTCTGCTGGAAGCTTCGAAGATCATTTGTGAAAGGGTTATATAATACATAGCACGACAAGTCAATCTCAAACAACCACCACCCAAAGCTTGAACAAAATATTTTGTTTTGAACAATCGATATCTGGGATTTTTCTTAAAGTAGTTGTCACCAAACAGCGGATCTATGAAGGTGATCATATCTTGTTTTTTATCTACCACCATGAGCCAAGGTGAAACTACTGAGTACGTTTGCAATCTCTTTATTGATCTTTTGTTGCTCCATTTTATCAAAGGTGCTGCTAAATGACATCGTTTGCTTGTAGCACGAAAATTCATGTATTCAACACCAACACAATGCTCCATAATTGTCTCCAATAGATCAGACGGGATATTGAGGAGGCGTGATTCATTTAAGTTAACCCCATCATCTGAACCTAACTTTAACAATATTTCATCGTTGTTTTTCATCTCTGATTTTGAATCATCTATGCATTTGGCTTCTCTATGATCATCTTCTAGCCTACATAAATAGGATTTTAAGAAACAAATTCCCAACAAACAGGGTTCCGGTATAAAATACCGATATGCAATTTCAATTATCTCGTTTTAGTCATTGAAACATGGCTTTGCGTCCCATTTGTGTCATTTAGAAAGAAAAATACTATAGTAAGTCCTTAAAAAAAACAAAAGACGTTTATATACAAAAGTAATTAAAAATCCATAGTAAAATATACCTGCATTCCCACATTGATGCTTCACTTGCAGGCAGCATTCGAGATGGTATAGACCACGGGGAGATGGTATTATCTTTGGCATGGTACGAGTATATTGTTTCGCCCATTTTGCATCGAATGTGTATATATCCTCCTAGCTCGGAGGCAGTTACACGGCTATAAGATACCGATAGATCACGGGCTAGATCTAAACCGAATATGCTGTCTTTGAGGTCGTCCATTAATTTCTTCCCATAAATCTTGAACCTTGAAAATGTCTTCTAAATCAAGTTCTTCAAAATTGTCATTAATTATCTTCCAGTCTTTGAGGCCTTCTAATTCTTCCCACTTTATAGTAGTCATGTCTATTTTATAGAGATACACATCAGCAGGTGTTTTCTTAGTTTCCTCTGAAATATATTAAAATGCAGAACAATTCTGTACGATATCCTTTCAAATACTCAACTGACTCTCCACAACAACGATATGAAGGTTTGCTAGGACATTGAGAAGGAAAGGGCATGGCCCAAACATCATTAGTGTTATTGCAACTTCTTTATCCGTAACCACAATGTCAATATGAATGACAAATGAAGTATAAGAACCATCCGTGCTCAAGCCATATACTTTACCATTGCAACAAGTTAGGCTATGTAGCAATTCACCATCCAAAGTTAATTTCTTGAGTTGCTTGGCGATGACATTTCGGTCCATCTATACTTCTTTCTTTACTATCTAGCCTACAATATACAAATGTAGACGATTCGATCTCGTTAACAAAAAATTGAGCTCGGATCATCGGGAGGAGCAGAGAAACTACCCTGTACGATAGATTGATAGTCTCCGTCTTTCAAAATCAAGGTGGGGAGGCGTATGATCTTAGAAGTCACAGGGTTCCAAAGAGACCACTTAATGTTATGCGGATGATCAGAGAGTATTACCCATCCATGAAAAGTCTCGTGGATACGTTTCCCGAGCAACTATGGGTTTTGACACCTATAATGAGGTAACTCCTCAAGTATGGTGTAGAAAAACTGGTCATTAGTGACGCGTTCTGTGTCCTCTAGACTTTGGGAAACTGACCATGGATATTTTGCCGATAATTGAGGCATTCGATCACAAACCGAACCATTAGAAATACACTCCATCCTAAACATGTTCATAACAAAATTTAAAAGTTAACTAAATAGGCATTATACTAAGCTGAGCCAATGCAACAATGCAAACACTCAAAAAGTTTATTGAGTCTATAGAAGTAACAATCCAAACACTTAAAAAAAGGGTTGTTCCTATTTACTTCAAAAACTGTTTCAGTCGAATCAATGAATTAAATATTTCGCACTAATTGAATTCTAAACAATTATGCTAGCAAACCAAGCTGAATCAGAATTTTCACACCAATAAACTTAAGCTATAAATATTGAATTCATACCTCAGAAAAATTCACGGCTAATGCTTTCAAGACTGAATGAATGAATGAAGGTAGTTGATGCATGTGTTTACTGTTTAGTACTTTACTATATATATGCTAAAGTACATATAAAGTATTTGATTCACATATTTGCCCTCATGTGTTTATTTTAACTTTTATGGCATCTCGAACACAAGTATTTTACATCTCTTTATACTTCCAGTCATAAAATATTATTTGGTATAAATTGTTTCAATTAATCGTTGATTAAAATATCGTACTAATCGATTTGTATATGAATGTTAGAATCATACCTCAACTATCTTCAAGACCAAGCCACCCAAAAATCGAACTTTAATAGAAGAAGATCACAGTCGATTTTTTAGTATTTGAACGTATGGTATATGGGATATAATCGAGTGACTTTATAATACATAATTCCAAACAAAAAAGGAAATTGCAAACAGATTTAGGAATGAATCTAGACATAATTAAAAAAAAAGAAAAAAAATAAAAAATAAAAAATAAAAAAAGAAGGTACCAGTGTACCACAATAGAATGAATATTGACACGATGGCCATGGTAACTCAACCGTTTACAGCGAGTTAGTGGCTTTACACATTAGCTTCGGTCAAACGATCAATGTCTCGTTAACATATTTAGGATGTTATGAGTTCTCATAAAATCAATAAGGTATTTCTACTATGTTTATTTGATCGAAACAATTAGTTGCGAGAGAACATATAATCCAACATACCTTAGTTGCCGTCTTCTAAGGCCTAACACCAAAGTGCAAAGTAAAGGCCTAATAACGCTTCAGAGAATGAGTGACTCTGACATGCAATGTTTAATGTCTGCGATTTGTGCTAAGATTTAATGATACAATACAGATAACAGATCACTGTTGTAATTAATGAAATAGGAAAAAGCAATTAGAATTTACAACTCTCCAAGTTCCTAACAACACCACATTTCCTATAATGTATACCTACATGAGACCGGTACCAAAGATTTAAATGAATAGTTAAAACCAAACGTTTATAACAAACAATAAAACCCATCACACGACATGGAATGCTTACATAAATGCGCGTCAAACAGTAAGAGTAACATACGAATAGATGACAAGATGTGCCATGTTTAACGAGTCTTATAACGCTATAAAACCTAATCGATCTTAACCAACAACTAACGAAGTCTTCTAAGACCAATTTGGTTCAATCCACGCATGAGAGGAGAAATGAAATGTATTTCCAAAAAAACCACTTACGCGTTCTTGAATATCTTCACCATCAAATGTGTGATACATGCATGTATCGAGTGAATAGAACACTATCTTCTTATTCTTGGCATGCAATTGCGGAAAGAAGATCTTGTTCTCCATTTGTGGCATTTTGGCTTCAATGCAGAGACATGTTGCGTCACATATATAAATCATATGCTTTCCTACACCATCAACTTTCTCCCATTCTTGTTTGGATGCATTGAGCTTGAACACCTCAACATGTTCTCCATACTCACCCACACTAACTAGTAAAAAATGTTGATCACATTTTGTTAAATATTTTTGTGTCAAAGATGAACAACATTTAGGAGCTTCGGCTTCAACAAGCTTCCACAAGTAATCTGGTTGGCCCAAGTTGTTAAGAACAATAAGCTCTCCCTGTTTACCCATTGCATAAAGATCTCGGCCATCAAAGACCGAAGAACATATCGTATGTGGGTCCGGGCGAGATTAAGTGTATGCCAAACTGGTTCCCGATTTACAAAGTGAATTTGAGCATGCCAATGCTCTGTAGTTTTAAATCCAACCACGATACAATTAGCGGAAGTAGGTGGCGCTGAAAAAGATAAGCTTTTGAAGCGATCTTGTGATTCTGCTGGAAGCCTTCGAAGATCATTTGTGAAAGGGTTATATAATACATAGGACCAGAATTCAATCTCAAACAACAACCAACCAAAGCGTGAACAAAATATTTTGTTTTGAACAATCGATATCTGGGATTTTTTCTTAAAGTAGTTGTCACCAAACAGCGGATCTATGAAGGTGATCATATCTTGTTTTTTACCTACCACCATGAGCCAAGGTGAAACTACCGAGTATGTTTGCAATCTCTTTATTGATCTTTTGTTGCTCCATTTTATCAAAGGTGCTGCTAAATGGCATCGTTTGCATGTAGCACGAAAGTTCATGTATTCAACACCAACACAATGCTCCATAATCGTTTCCAAAAGATCAGACATGATATTGAGGAGGTGTGATTCATTAAAGTCAACCCCATCATCCGTACCTAACCTCAACAATATTGCATCGTTGTTTTTCATCTCTGATTTAGAATCATCTATGCATTTGGCTTCTCCATGATCATCTTCTAGCCTACATAAATAGGATTTTAAGAAACAAATTCCCAACAAAACAGGGTTTGCGTCATTGAAAAATGGCTTTGCGTCCCATTTGGGTCACTTAGAAAGAAAAACTAAAAGTCCTTTTAAAAAGCAAAAGACGTTTATATACAAAAAAATTATTAAAACATACGTACAATAATTATTAAAAACCCATAGTAAAACATACCTGCATTCCCACATTGATGCTTCACTTGCAGGCATCATTCGAGATGGTATAGACCACGGGGAGATGGTATTATCTTTGACATGGTACGAGTATATTGTTTCTCCCATTTTGCAACGAATGTGTATATATCCTCCTAGCTCGGAGGCAGTTACACGGCTATAAGATACCGAGTGATCACGGGCAAGATACAAACAGAATATGCCGTCTTTGAGGTCGTCCATTTCTTCCCATAAAACATTAATCTTTAACATGTCTTCTAAATCCAGTTCTTGAAAATTTTCGTTAAGTATCTCCCAGTCTTTGAGGCCTTCTAATTCTTCTGACTTTATACTAGTCATGTCTAATTTAAACACATGCACATCAACAGGTGTATTATGTTCCTCTTCAAAAAATATTATAATGCCGAACAATTCTGTACAAGATCCAATCAAATACTCAATAATGTCTCCACCAATCCGATAGGAAGGATTAAGAGAAAGAGGGTATGGCCCAAACATCATTAGTGTTATTGCAACTTCTTTATCCGTAACCACAATGTCAATATGTATGACTAATAACATAAAAGAACTATCGGTACTCAAGCCATATACTTTACCATTGCAACAAGTTAGGCTATGTAGTAATTCCCCATCGAAACTTAATTTCTTTAGTTGTTTGGCGTATGACATTTCTGTCCATCTAAATTTATTTCTTTTACTATCTAGCCTACAAAATACAAAGGTAGATTTATTGGATCTCGTTAACAAAAAAATTGAACTCAGATCATCGGGTGGAGCAGACAAACAACCCTGTCTGATAGATTCATAGTCTCCGTCTTTCAATATCAAGGTGGGGAGGAGTATGACCTTAGAAGTCACAGGGTTCCAAAGAGACCACTTAACATTGTGCGGATGATCAAAGAGTATTACCCATCCATGAAAACTCCCGTGGATACGTTTCCCGAGCAACTCTGGGATTTGACACCGATAATGAGGTAACTCATCGCGTATGGTGTAGAAAAACTGGTCATTAATGATGCGCTGTGTGTCTTCTAAACTTTGGGAAACCAACCATGGATATTTTGCCGATAATAGAGGCAATCGATCACAAACCGAACCACTAGAAATACACTCCATCCTAAGCATGTTCAAAACAATATTTAAAAGATAACTTTAAGAAGCATTAAAGTAAGCTAATAAGCCAGTACAACAATCCAAACATTCAAATAGCTTATTGATTTTATAAAAGAAACAGAAGAAGGTGTCTTTTTGAGCATTAAATAAGTAAATATCCCCATAAAAAAAACTTAGAAAAGCACAAAACAGGGCTTATAGCATAAGATACGCTCGCAAGCCAATTAAGCGATCCAAGCACTTCAAAAAGAAATAAAAACAAGATAAAGTGAATTTTTAGCATTAACCTGCAGATGGTCTAACAATCCAAACACGTAAAAGCGGCTTGTTCTTATATATTTAGCAGTAATTGATTTCCAAATAATTAATTATGCTAGCAAACCAAACTGAATCATAATTTTCATCCCAATAAACTAAGCTCTAAATATGAAATTCATACCTCAGAAAACTTCACGGCTAATGCTTTCAAATCCGACTCGAAACTTATTTTTAAAGGAAGACCAGAGACATTAGTTTTTGACTGAATGAATGAATGAAGGTAGTTGATGCATGTGTTTACTGTTTAGTACTTTACTATATATATGCTAAAGTACATTTAAATATTTGACTCGAAACTTATTTATTAGTTTTTAGACCTGTTTTATACAGTCACAAAATAATTATTTGGAGTGAGACCCCATATAAATTGTTTCAATTAATCGTTAATTAAAATATCGTACTAGTCTATTTGTATATGGATGTTAGAATCATACCTCAACTATCTTCAAGACCAAGCCACCCAAATATCGAACTTTAATAGAAGAAGATCACAGTCGATTTTTTAGTATTTGAACGTATGGTATATGGGATATAATCGAGTGACTTTATAATACATAATTCCAAACAAAAAAGGAAATTGCAAACAGATTTAGGAATGAATCTAGACATAATTAAAAAAAAAGAAAAAAAATAAAAAATAAAAAATAAAAAAAAGAAGGTACCAGTGTACCACAATAGAATGAATATTGACACGATGGCCATGGTAACTCAACCGTTTACAGCGAGTTAGTGGCTTTACACATTAGCTTCGGTCAAACGATCAATGTCTCGTTAACATATTTAGGATGTGTTTGGCAAAACTAGCTGTAAGTTGTGTGCTGTAAACTGTAAGTTGTAAGCGGTTAACTGCAAAGCTGTTAACATTAGCTACAAGATGTATCTCTTTTTCAATAAAAGTGTTTAGTAAGTTAGCTGTTAAATGTGATTATAAGATGTAAAATGACATAAAAAACATATTTATAATTGTAAGCAAATGTTTGGAGGGTATATCAGTAATTTAAAGTTTTAACAGTTCCAAAATGTTTAAAAAGCTTCATGAATCAGCTTTTCATTTAAGAGCTATTTGTTTGAAATAAAAGCTTGAAGTTAATATATCCAAACGGAGCTACTTAATATAGATGAGATTATTTTTGTAACAAAAAGCTAACAGCTCCTCAAAAAGCTCCTGACAAACAGGCCCTTAGAAGATTAATATATATAAAAGATAAATTTAATCAATGTTTTAAAACTTCATTTTTTTATCAACCCGGTTTAGTCGTCGGTTTAACCACCGGGTCAAACCGGTTCTATACATATGTACACATTTTTTTTTATATTTAATATGAAGTGTTGCATTATTCAATAATTTATCCAACTTTATTGTTAAATTCTATTGAATCGATGAAAAAGATTGAGAGTCTATCGATAAACTTTGTTTTTTAAGCTCTATTTCTATAATAGCCTTTGTTGCAAAAATTGATTAATCGCTAGACGGGGGTTAGCCGCCCCGATTTTCACTAATCGGCTTTATTAATCGGTTTTGTCAAACATCGCCAAATCGGGCATAAATTAGCCAAATCAAGCATAAATCGGCCAAATCAGATAAATTAGCCAACTCGGTTACGGATAGAAATCGGCCAAATCAGATATAAATCGGCCAAATCAGAAGAAAAAAATCGCCTAGATCGGCCAAATTGAGCATATAGTTTCAAAATTTTATATATTAAAATTCCAATTTGATTAATCTCCGCTTAACCGATTAATTGCTTGAAGATATCCGACCACCCAGCTACCGTCTAGCGATTTTGCAACCTTGTTTAAACCATGTTGTCACTCACAAACAATATAGATTTAGAAGTTTAGAGAGAGCAAGAGAGAGTTAGAGAGAAAAGGTAGAGATAAAAGAGATGGTGGAGAATGTTTACTTCACACTATGAAACACGCACTCACACACCCTCTTAAATGAGAAGGCTTCGTTTACTTATACATAAAGACACCCACTAATGGGCCTTGGTGGGTTAGGGCTTTGGGTTGGAGTTGGTTTGGTTATCTATACTAACTAATAAAACACATTTTTTCTACCTCCCTTTTCATCAATTTTTTCCAAAAATACTAAAGCCTCACAATATGACACGTGTACACCATACTATTGAATAAGAACATTTGAAAATCAGCGTGAATTTAGAATCAATTTCAACAACCAAAACTTAAAGAAAAAAAAAAAGATTAATTTAAGCAAGATAACTTTGGCAAACATTGGTAAATTGTTTCGAGTATTAAACGTAGTAAACCATTTGAACATTTTTACTTTTGTTAATATTGGTAAGTTTGTAAACATTTTTAAATGGGGTCAACTATGTATTTTAAGACCTGATTGAATGAGGTCATTTAGATAATTGCTTTCTTACAAAAAGAATGGATTGGTTAGAGCATTGGGTATAGTGGCTATATCTCTAGCCAAAATGACATGGACATGGTTTTGGCTATTCCAAATCTTAGCCATTATACCATCATGGCTATGCCACTTCCAAGTTAGCCACTTCTCCAACACACAAAAGACAAAATATTTTCATTTATGATTTTCAACCATTTGAAAATAATGAAGGTGAGTAGGGCCCAAATGGTTGTGTTGAAGTTAGTTATGAGGGACAGGTATTTTGAGGTTGGAGTGTTGAAATGAGATGGCATGTGGTGGAGCCCAAATGGCTAAAAAATAGTAGCCATTATACCTTATGCTCTTATTAGGTATTTAATATACGAAACATATAAAAAGAAGCAATGCCTTTTTGGCATTCGGATTTTCATTCTTTATTTTTTTTGAGCAAAGAAAGGCCGCAGCCAGATTTTCATTCTTTCACATCTACTGAGATTGGATGATGCATTTTTTGGTTCTCATTTATTAAAACGTCTTACAGGTACAAATTTTACTATAACCTCAACGTATTAACCATGTTGTTTCATATCTTAATATCTATGTTAGTAATCATCTTATTCATTACAATCTTCGTATTCATTAAGTCATTTTGTCTACTTTCCGACTCGATTAAATTCTTCATATATGAAACATTTTATGACTTTATATGTGATCATGGCATGTTAATGTGTGTTGGATATAAATACATGTTGAAAAAATCAAAATTTGAACAAAAAAGTTTTGAGTTCATAAGATATAATGTGGTTCACCATGTTGAAAGTGATACAAAATTATTTTATTGTTTTATATTCCTACTTTTCAAGTTGATTTACATATTTGTAGCTAATGTATAGTTTTTTGTGTTCATTTCTTAGAGCACGCAATATGTTAACGTGAGAAGCGGTGTTATGCTGAGTTGGCAAATTTTGTGGCTATGTTATGATACCATGGTCCGAGCGTTATATGACTCAATTGGTGATTGTGACGTGTTACATGTTTCATTTTGTTATGCAACAGTATGAATATGCTCTCATCTTAATAAGGTAAGTCGATGAATAAAATTCGATCAATTTTTTCTCTTCATGATATATTGATAACGATTTTTTATTATTATTTTATTATTATTTTTGTTTATTTTTTTCCATTTGATTGTTTATTGTATGTCTATTTGTTGGTTATCTAAAAGTCTCCTTGAACATGAAGTTTCAAAATTTGTTCCTGATAAGATTATTCAACTCAAGAAATGCAAGGTAAGTTGTCCTTACATAGTGAAAATCATACTTGATTTTTCTTGATTTTCTATCATATATAGAGTTTCATAACATAGGAACATGATTTTCAAATGAATGTAATCTATTTCTGTCTATACGAGTACCTATAGATCTGGTTTTTTTAATATAATCTACTATCTATTTTATTTTATATAATAAAATAAAGTTTTTGAGAAAGCACATTTAAATTTTTCCTTAAATATCTTTTTTTATAGTCACGAAACGTAGGGGTGAGTATTAAGCGGTTTGGGGCGGGTTTCAGTTAAAACCAAACTTTGAACCCAAAACTTCGGTTTTTGAAATAGGCAAACCATTCAGTTTTGGTTTATTCGGTTTTTGTATTTCTTTTTCTTTGTTGAATCGGTTCGGTTTCCGTTTATATTTGGTTTCTCTGTTTAGCATCTGGATCTGCGAATTAGTTCACTCGAAAAATTAAGAAGCATTATAACTTCAACTTATTTTGAGTGTGAGAAAGTAAAAAAGATATACATGAATCTTTATTTATATAATTGAGTGTCAAATCTTTAATATAGATAACATCATTTCAAAATACATGAAAGCTTGATAAAAGGGGGCGGGGTGGTTTCTTTGGTACAGTTTCTCATATGCAATCGAAAACCACCCGACACATTCGGTTTCTTTTTAAAATTGAAAACGCCCCCTCGATTTTTCAATTGGTGCAGTTTTTTCAATATGGTTTTGTGCAAGCAAATTTTGAAATCACCGCATTCAACACTACGTTTGGATTTGTGCAAATTTATTATTTTTTATAATAAATTATTTGATTGATAAGTTCTATTTATGTTAAATATGTACTTGCAAAATTTAACACACTCATTAAAGTCATAAACTTATTTATAGCATTGATATTAATTTTTTTTTTGAAAAGCAGCATTGATATTAAAATATTAAAACCAACTAGTTATAATACCCGTGCACGCACGGGGTTTTTCCTAAATTTTTTAACATATAATCCTTATTTATAATTATGGTCAATATATAATCCTTGTTGAGTAGTAAAACTCTTGTTGACTAATATTGACATTCATATCTTGATCCGTTATAAGTTGTCCGGCTCAAAATTTTGGAACTATTTTGTGCGTAAAATTCTTCTTCATATTCATCTTCGATTATGTGTTCAAGCGCTTATCAAACTCTTGAACGGTTTTTATTCTCTCTTTATGCCAACTTTGGTAACACGATTCGTGATCTATATAGCAGATATATCGTATTAAGAGCCCCAAAGATTTGGAGAAATTAAGTTAATGATTCCAATCTAAAACTATTGATTATGACCCATTTTTCAAACTACGAATCAGACTCTTATTATATTTGCTTATTCTTATTATTTATGCCAATGTATATATACATACTAAAACTTCAAAAATTACTCCCTCTATCTGAATATTATTGCCAGGAGACAAAGATCACACAGTTTAATAAAAATGGGACTACAATAACACATGATACGTTGAGTTCCAATTACTATTTTTTTTTTCATACGTTGGTTCAAAGTTTATTCTACATTACAAAAACAATGGCTGCGGAACGTGTGAAGACAAAGTCTCATCGTATGAGGGATCTTGCTGTGGTAGCATCAGTCCTGTTCACAGCTTCAACCTCACAGTTAGTTTCATAGTTTAGTAATTTTATTTTTTAGAGAATTTGGTGTAGATGTATATATACGATTTGAACTCTTTTAATGACTGCTCGATGATTCCTAGTTCTTTAAATGTGCTAAAGAATGATTAGTAACAAATTAGCAAAAGCATAAATAATGAAGAAACCTCAATTTAACAAACAACAAATGCATTCTGAAGCTCCTGACTCTCCATTATCATCTTCTTTCAGTTTCTAACCTTAATAACACAATAAAAAGATAGTAACAAATATAACACATTAAGGGAAATATTTGGATTAGTTTATTTTACAGGGTTATCGGCAAATTAAAATTTGGAAAAGTGGATAAGCTACTTTCTTTGGCTTATAAGCTTATCAACATAGACTTTTAGCTTATTTAAGTCCATGAGTTCATGTTGACAGTCTTATAAGCTCATAAAAGTGAGCTTATCGACTTTTCAAAATCTCAATAACCTGAAAAGCCATTATAAGCTCCCCTAACACGTCAACATATCAATCCTAAGCTAACCACATTAAAATCTTACACCGAAAAGCACTCTTACAAAGAAATTCGAAACCCAAATTGACCTAAAAGTTACTTATCGGTTTAACGAAGCATCAACTATCGTGAGCTTGAATGAATCTCAACACAAAGAATGTGCTTGATCAAGTCCCTTGTAGACCGTGAGACTTTTTACACTTGGTCACGTTCTTTCAAAATGTACTTAATTTATAAGCATGAAGCTTGTCTATGGAACTTGAATTTTTTTCATGATTACGCCTGGATTTAAAGCCATCCCGGATAAAATCATTGCGCTTAGTTGCGATTGTGTGTACCCACGATAATCATGGCACGTGTTCTATGTCACTCACATTAAAAGAATACCATGGAACACATCTACTAACAGAAATTGCTATCAGTATATTGCATTCATAATATATGTTGGTTTGGGGAAAACTTCAAGGAAAAACTTGCTAAATGAAAATTAAGAACCACAGTTGATGTTTTCGCAGCAGTTTTTAACTACAATGTTGGTATAAACGCTTCAATCAAATGCGCAATTTGAAGAATGAGAAATCCGTATCCATTAATGACTTTATGTGAAATCAGTAGAGGTGGTAACTTTGATCAATCTACTTATGAATAGGCCGATTAGTATCATGATTCAAACGGGCTAATGCAAAAATAAAAGATAAAAAAAAATAAGGGAAATAGTCGAATGGGTCAAAAGTTGCCTTTTAAGTCCTGAGTTGTTTTATTAGAAAAAGCTTATTTAATCTTATTTAATCATATTTAACATATTTATTTTTAAAAATCGGACAAAAATGAAACCGACTCAACCCAACTCATTTGAAAAGTTACCCGTTGAAACACCTATCCATAAACATAGACATACGTCATAAGTAAGGTGTGTTTAGAACTACTCACCAGTCTTCAGGGGAGGCAAGAACAGCAGCCTCAAAATAGCCTAATGCTCGATCTTGGTCATGATGAACCTCTCAAACCAATTTAGAATATTGCATCAGAGTTTCACCATCTTTGGGATCTGCCTGTGTAGCGCGGAAGTACTATTCCTCGGCTCCATTAAGATCTCCTGTTAACTGTCATGCCATTTAATTTAAATATGATTTTATACCCAAAATAATTAAATTAAACTTCCATGCATTAATAATATTAAGGGTTATTACATTTTATGACAACATCCAACAAAATTGTAGAACCATACGACCAATCAGGGGGAAGATGATCACTTTAATGGTTTCAAGTGTAAGTAAAATACTAATTGTCAAGCACAGCAAATGTCACTTGGATTTTTTGTGACCAACTTAAAAATATTGTCCAACCAGGCAACCATATGAGTAGTGGATCTATACTCTATAGACTAAGTTGTTCAACCTTTCCCCTGAGTATTCCTATTATAGAAAATGAATTTACAATCACCAATATAAAAATTTAGGTAATGCCACACAACATGAATAATTGCTTGATCTGTACCAGGGTACCTATCTATATATCCACATTACTCTTGCACCATAAAAATTAGAAGCAACCAAAAAGGCCAAATTCCAAAAATTTCCACATCCTGAGCTTGCGAAGAGCAAAATATTCAGTAATTTAATACCCGATAGAGTGACAGGAAAAACCATTATGATTTCTGTAACAAACAGTTAATTTTTTTTGCTCTTTAATTTTCATTCCAATCTTAGCCCCTTTTATGTTTCGATGTTGAAATTGAGGGAAATACAAACTCAGACACAACGTGTGCTACACGGGAACATATTTTCTTCTAACTTTCTGGAATCATCATCTTCCACTTGTGTTACCAGTTTGTTTTAAGAGACTGTAGTCACGGGTTTTCTTTTAGGTTTTTTATTTGGGTTTTTGTAGTTAAGCAATTTTGGGTATTGTTAGTACGCTTGTCGGTTTCCAGATTAACGTGCGTAATATAACACGATATACCAGACAAACCAGTGCTATTTCTTCGGATGTGCTGATCATTCTAGCTCAGCTCTTCAAGTTTGTGACCACTGAATCAACAACCATTGTAACCCCACGCTAAGATTCATGGAATTGTAACCACCTGTCCCAAATTCGGCTTGTTGCGCTTCCTTCGCCGCTCCACTAATGGGCCGGAACTTTTCATCACCCTCCGTGTAAGGCTGAAGCAAATGAACAAAAAAGTGAAAGAAAAAAATACAGTCTTAAATTCTAAGACATAAAGTTCATTTTTTTTTTATCAAAATTCTGACATTTATAGTTGATATACCGGTCCTGAGCATGCTAAGCAAAAAAAGTTGGCATGAAATCTTTAGACTTTGGAAGAGGAACTTCACGAAACCACTTATGGTTAAGAGCTCCATCATTGTTATCCACGCACATATTCTACATATGCTTTTAAAAATGTGACGTTGATACACAAGAATGAGACTTTATAGCCACATAAAATTGTCCAATTACAAAATTATACACCTCAATGACCATATGTCAATTGCGAGAATATTGTTTTGCTCTAGTAGAAGTTTTGGGGCCCTAAAGAAGTGTTAAACCCCAAATAAGTTTATGAAAGAAAACATGTGATGGAACTTGGCAGTAACCATATCATATGATTACCGTAAAAGGTACTATATCAAAATATACCAGCAACAACCGTGCCTTTGAATTCAAATAGTTAAATATTCAAGGCTCCTAATACATATCTAATCATAACAAATGTATTAAAGCTAATACAAATTAGCAAAAATGTATTAATGACAAAGAGCCAAAAATATGGATGTTTGTTTGGATGCAAAAATGGTTAAATATCAAGATTTTACATTTTTTTCTCGGCCATGAAACTTACTCAATATTCTTGACGAACCAGTTAATACCTAAAAAAATTATACCTTTTTATCATCAATGGATGCCAACTTAGTCAATAAACTTAGAGAATGTTTTTTTATTTCAGTTATCAATATATCATTTTCTAAATAACCCGAACCCGAATAGGTAAAGTATTTTGAACCCGATACCCGACCCTAATTCGTATTCGGGTTAATCGGGTTGACCCGACTAACCCGAGTTAGATTTTGAACCCGAGTAACCCGACCCGATTATCCTTATTCGGGTACGGGTCGGGTCGGGATTTATGACACCACCATTAACCTTCTTTATTATTCTAGTGTATTATAACGATTAAACAAACTGCCATAGCACAAAATAATACCATACTACTTGTTCCATGCTAATTCTCTTTTAATTAAGGGTTATGATTTGTATATAACTTGATGAATATATGATTTATACAGTTTATATACCATATTCTCGATATACAATTAATCAAAAAATGTAAAAAGTCCAAGACTTTTGCTAAATTTAATCATTAACTTATACGGAGTAATTTTTATGAAGTTAGCACCAGATTAGTCCTTAAAAATATTAACCCGTATGCCAATGAAGATTCAAACTTTGAGATTGCGGCTCAATTAGGAACTCTTCAACCTCAACATTGATAAATACTCATAATATCTAAAGCTACTCAAAACCTAAATTTCTAGTAGTATCTTTCTTCTTCATCAGGCACAATTATCAATCCCTAATCAAATGCCCAATTATTTAACTCATATACATTAAAAAAAAAAATAAATAAAAATAAAAAAATAAGTATAATAACGATTCGGTAATATCCTCAATTATTGAATGGATATAGAGCACAAAAATAGGTATATGATGATTAACAAACCTTATTGCTAAATCACGAATCAGATCGATGTTGTAACATTAAATCGGAAGGTTAGATCAGAATATGTTGATAGTGAATTGGTGGTTGAACAGGGTGGAACCGGAGGTTCTTGGTTTTCTTGTTAATTACTCTACATTAGTTTACACGGTGATGAAAAAAATATTAACAGTGAGATTGGATAGGGTGGACTCCGGTTTTTATGAAGTTACAATTTTGGTCCATAATTATTAAAAAATAGCATTGAGGCCCATGCGTATTTTCACTTTTTTTATACATAGGAGTACAAAGACGTTTTTTTATATATTTTTTAAGCAAATTAGGAAATAATTAACTTTTATCATTAATCTACATCTAAAAAATTAAATCTTATTAAAAAAATATTACCAAATAAGGAATGGTTTGATTTTTTTGAAATGAAAAATTCCCACTAAGGGTTTTGTTTTATTATATAAAAGATTCAAGAAATCATAAAAATTATAAATGTTGATTGGTAATGTCTAAATTATAATGAAACACCTTTACACAATTTAAGCAACTTACCCCTTATAGCGCGCCAAAATTTTCCAACGTTTCACCAATTTAACAAGTTTTTAAGTTAAGGTATTTACATATATGAACAATTGTAATTTAGTAAAATATTGTAACAACTTAATAATTTGAATTCATGTAACTTAATGGAGTAAATGTTTTATGAAAATTTCACCCTACAACTTTAATCCTCTTGATAGTATTTAATCCTTCAAGTTTGTCAACCACATTTAATTAAATTTTTTGTTTTTGTTTTGTGATTCTGGTAAGTACTTTGATTCTTATACTATAAACACTCTAAGTGGCCATCTCAGTGAATCTTCAAAATTAAAAAACCTGTTAACTTTTGCCCTTAAAATAAAAATATGTGCTAATACTATTGGATGTGCGTATTCTACCCGGCCTATGTTATGTTGTTTGTTTGGTTAAGCATCAAATTTGTTTGATTTAAAAGTGTAAACTCTATTTCAATGTATCTTGCATTTGTTTGGCTTTGCTAAAACTAGACTATAGACACAAAGTTTTTCATTATAAAGTCACATGTTGATATGTAAACATATAGAAGATGTGTCAATGTTCATGTTTTGATCTTTTTTATTCTTAGACTTTAGTTCTAAAATTAATTACCATGTCAAAAAATTACCATTATTATGATTATTTAACTGAAAAAGGTTAGCAAGTATGTTGCCATAAAATATTACAACAAAATGAAAAAATATAGTCGTAGCCGGTAAAAACGTTTTCTTTATTGTTGTCGGAAACATAGGCCACTATCATAGGTTAGTTTCATGTGGGCCACTATGGTGGATTAAAACTTTTCAAACTCTTTGCATTTGCTTCTAAACAAACCTTCAAAAAGTTTTCTGTATGCATGTTAAACTTTTTATGCTAAAGAAAAGAGCTCTCTTTACTTGAATAATACCCCGTATTAGAAAGTGAAGGCTAAAAATCGTATAGCTAGAGTGTTATTTAAGTCGAGTATAGGCAGACAAATATGGCACCAAGCTTCAAGGTCCTGGGAAGTAATTTTTTTCGTTTTGTCCTATGTTATCATTTGAGTAGTGGTTTGTTTTCTTGTTTAGAAAATAGGAAGTATCTTGTTATGTAAGCTTTATGCCTATGTAACGGGCTGAGATATGGGATTTCACTCATATCCATTGTACTTAAACGTTTCTTTGGTTAATATATTTACCAGGGTGCAGGATTACTCCCCTTTACCCAAAAAAGAAGAGTATAGGCAGACAATAGCAATAATTTTCCGGTACAAGTAAAATTTCACTAACTTTGAGACTAATTGATAAATTATGATCATTTTGTGATATGATTGACTTATAATCTTACATATCATGGCAGCTCAAGTTGAAAGAGAAATATGGATAACTTGGATCTTCTTTGTGACATGTAGACTCACATGTGTTTTGGAAAAATTGATTTTTATGCAGGGTTGGTAGAGACAATGGCGTATCTAGAGATTTGGAACACATGTAGCAAAATTCTGACTTGGTTTATTTTTGTGTGTCATATTGTAGAAAGTATAACATTTATTGAGCTTCATAGTAAAATAACATAAAATCTTCAAGTTATAAATCAAACTTTAAAATAAACTAAAGTTTGGGGGCAAAATAAGAGAGGATTCTTAACTACAAAGCAACTTATTAGAAAAACAAGGGTAAATGGAGGTAAGTTTTAAAACAATTACTCAGTTTACTAAATAATAGTGAAGATTAAGGGTAGAATATGGAAAGATTTCAAGACCTACAAAGGAATTACTAACGTTTGAAAATAAAATAAGGCTCGGACATTGAATTCGTATGTGGCACGTGCCACATGTAGCCACCAGTTGGCTTCGCCCATAGGTAGAGAGCACTCTTTTAAGAAAGTTTCAAAGATATCTATTGCCTCAAATTTCTTGACTCATGAATAATTTGTTGTTCAATGTCGATAAAAGAGAATTATGCTATTTCCATTGTCGTTTATTATTCAAAACATCTTATTTCATAAAATACTTATTAGATAAGCAGTTTGGCTAAATACTACCAAAGGCTCTTACAAATTTGTCTCTCAGAGGTATCAAATGCAATAAGGATTTAAGTGGTATTTATAAGCGACTAACTAAACTCTCCTTGCCTTTAGTTTGGTTGCATGGGGTACGTAGGTGGGAGGGGGTAGATTTGTTAACTAATTTGAGAAAAGAAGATGAGCTAGAACTATAAACTACGTAGGTGGGACGTAGATAATAGATTTGTTTTTATGCAATTGTTGCTTAGTTTATTTTGAATTATTAGGTATGTTTAATTCACTTATAGTAATGTAAAAGTTCAAGCCGGAAACATACAACAAACATAGGGACTTTTATGTAGGGGTGTTTGGATTGCTTATTTCATCTATACTACTTTATAAAAGGTTTGGGACTTTCTATAACAAGAAGTCTTAAAAAATTTAAGACCAAAAATATTTCTATAAAAAGAAGTCTTAAACAATCTAGTTGTGCAAATTTTTATTCACAATGTACAAATATTGCATTATATTTTCAATGCAGTCAAATAAAACGTGTGAAAATTAATACATGAAAATTAAATGTCTTTAATTCACTTGTAACAACATATTTCAATAGCTTCTTGCATACACATAAAATTAAATGTCTTTAATTGACTTCTAACATACAAATACAATCATACACCAGGTATAAAAACCCCCACCCAACACACAACAACCATCTGAACTTTCAGTCTTCATCAAAATAAACTCATAATCCCAGTATCATCTCAATCAACAACCTACAAGAACCAAACTACAACTCGTCAATGCGATCACACACAAACAAATCCGTGTACACCCTACATCGAAATCCTAGATCCGCTACTATAAACAATCATCCCTTCCTCACATCATTACCCAACTCACAAACAACAAACAAACATGTTTCGATATATATAAAATCAACAAACAAGATCTCGGGTTGTTTTCAGTTTGTTCATATATAGAAAGAAACTATTCATAAAAACAAGATGTCTGTCATAGATGTTTTGAAAGCAAGAAATAAATACAACATCACCCACCCGAGACCTCATGAGATCTTGAAGCCGAAATAATTAAGACAAATAGGTTTACATGTTTGTTTCTATTCATATGCGGTTCTTTGTTATGGGTTCAAGCAACAGAAAGAATGAAGTAAGAAGACGTTCTTGTTGTGTTGGTTTCTATTCGAAGGAATTTGTTTGTGTTCGTGTATATGTGGCTGCTTTTGGTTTGAAATAAGTCAGATGTGGTTCGGTGTAAATGCAAGAATGTAAGGTCATTGGTCTTGGAGATATACAAATGGTTTGTATTTTTTGTTCGTGTGATTTGGTGTTAATGCAAGAAGAATGGAGGTTGTTTGTGTGTGTAAATGGAGAGATAAGGTAGAAAGGATTTTGTTTTTGTGGCCGCAAATGTGTGAAATGTTATTATTATGGTTTACTATGTGAAAAAAATAGGGTTTGAAGCTTTTTATAAACCCAGTGGGCCAATTGGCTTTAATTGTTACTATGAATTTTGGGCTAATGCTTTGTGAAATTGTATAATGTTTTATATGTAGTATAATGTTTTTATTTTTAGTGGATAAAACATACTAATAGGTGCCAACGTATATATTTACTTTTAGACCATAAAAATGAAAGTATAGTCCTTTAATATTACACCCAATATATAGGAATAAGAATGTTCTTTTTGGTTATTCTACATCTTTAGTCACTTCATAATATATATCTCAAAATCGCGTTTTGTTAAAGTTGATTATCTGATTATCGGTTTTCAAAACACATAATCTATTTGAATAACCAATCCCAAAAATCATCTTTGACTCTCATTAGATATTTGTTAGGTTTAACGTTTAAGGCTTAGATATTAAAACTCAAAACATAAATCAATAAAAAAACCACTTCACCAATTAACGAGTTTTGTATGTACGAAAGTGTGATGACATTGAAATAATAGCAACAATAAGCTATATTGTCACTAACTTCTTTAGTATTCGTGTTTAAGAGGGCCTAATTTGTGTTAACAGAACATGGCATTCAAATTTCACGGGACGGCCTTGCTGCCATGTCGAAAAATGAGTTAACAACATTAGATCCTTATTGCGTTAGAGATATTCTTACGTTGATGTTATAACTATTTTCGCCTAACATGTAAACCCAAATAAATTATATTGTAGGGTATCCGCCGCCGCAACGCGCGGGTACCCGGCTAGTATTAAATAAGTAGTTCAAAGTTATTATTCAAATAAGGTTATTTTTCTCACATATAATCAATTAAGTAGTTAACTAAGCTATCTCAAACATCCTTAAAGTTACTATATCATAAGGAAATAGTGTCATGTGTTCGTATCATGTGCTATGATGATCAAGAAAAGCCAAAGACAATCTCTTGGGCAAGTGATTGTATTTGCCACACCCTATTCTGACACCTGACCATCTATACGTTGTTGCGTATCATGTTAATAGCAAAAAAGGATTAAAGATGTTATTTTCGACGAAGTTGATAATCTTACCAATAAGAGAACAAACGTAGTTTACAAAGAAGTGTGCCAAAGGGCATCTGTTTCAATAGTATCTCATGTTGTGAGAAGCTCCGAACTAAATGGTTGTAGGTTCAAGTCCCTTAGGACATGTGAGATAAATATGTGGTGTAAATATTGTGAGATAGCTAACATTGTCGTTAAAGAAGGGTTTACAAAAAGTGTTACAAAATTCGTTATAGGTAACCAAACGTACACAACTCTTTGCCTACATTCTATTTTATTTATTTATTTATAATGACATATTTTTATATTACGAGTTTCAAAATTGATTATACGTGTGTCAGATGGTTCGCAGGAAGTTCATGTGTCTAATTGATTACTAAAAATCGGCTACAAAGATGCCCATAAATTGATTAACAGGCGATAAGATTTCAGCAACACACGTTCATAAAAAAAATGATATAATATTTCATGATGAAACTTAGGTTCACTTTTGGTTATTTGAATACTTTCTGCTATATAACGTATACTTAATTTTTACCAACTTTTTATCTACAGTTGCGCACATTAATGTGGTTATTTTTAACGTCTAACTTGAATATACACAAGTCATCATAGATTAATGCGATTACTGTGACCTCTCTTTAAAATACCCTTGAATTTCACAGGTCTTTTAGCTAGTTTTACATAAATTATACTACCCTTACATATAACATATTAGCTCAAACAAGTCCCGAAACGACTAAACATCTATAACTATCTAATACAAGCAAACAAAGTTCGTGTCATATAAATGACCATCACTTCATATAGTTTATAAATGTTAACAATCTCCCCTAAGGGGTAGTCATTCATAAATGATGCTTCTTTAGTCTTTGAACTTGAATCTTGAATCTTTAACACTTGCATCTTGAGTCTTTGAACTCGGATCTTTGATCTTTAGCACTTGTCTTGATCTTGAACCTTGTTTGTAATAGACTTGATAGACTTCTTTGTTCCGTTCATGCATGTGATCTTTCATCTTTCCTTCGATCAACAACTTCACTTGATATGTTGTTGTGTTCTCTCCAACATACTCATGCGTCTTGCAAATTATACTCTTCAAATCTTTACTCTTATTATTTTACTCATATCTTTTCTTGACTCTGACTTGTTTTTGACTCGTAGTCTATACCATCTGCGCAAGTACGTATGTACTGTCATGCAAACATTATAGGAAATGCGATGGTGTTATTAGGAACTTGGGGAGTTGATATTCTAATTGCGGTTTCTTATTTGCAAACAACTAGTTTTTTATATTCTGAAAAACAACAAAAACACTACAGCGATATATTTGATCTTGTATCATAACATTTGCACAAACAGAAAATATAAACCTTTCATATGTTCTGGTCTCTCATGTCTTAAAAGCGTTAACAGAGCTACGCGAACACATGCTCCAACAACAAATTGTGACAGAGGTTCAACCACTTGGGCTGACCTTAGGTGGCACCACCCCACCACGCCAGCACCAACCGGGACCATGGGTATTCTTGATCTTTCCTTGACCCTGTCCGGCCAGATAACTAATTATAGAATTTTTATCCTTCCAAACTGACGTGAGACATGCACCGCGATGTATAGAATTTTTGCGGATAGGTGACTCAACCCCATCATTATTAGGTTAGTCAAATAATCACACTTCTTTGGATCCTATAGGTACCACGTATTTCATCTATGAACTACATAGATTATAGGAAATTGAGCGTTATATACTATATATATACTCCACGTTAACATAACGTGATGCATTTCAACATATAAATATCACAAAACCTTATTTTGCTTGATTCATGATATAGTTGAAAGTCTTTATTAACAAGAATAATCATCTTCTGGTAATAATTTTGTAGGACAATGTTGTTTTATCACGATTAATTAAGCCTTGTATGATTTATATATGACAATTGTTATTATTGGTATCATTACGTACATGTTTTGAATTTACAGCACTTAAACCGTGTGCACTTTGCTGTTAATGGTTTGAGCTTCCTGTGAGACTCGTATTTGTCACTTCAATAACTTTGTGAATAACCTGTTTGGAAATTTTCTCCATGTTATCGCGTTACTGAATTTAGCTTCTTGGTGGCGTGCTCATAATTTATTTGGTTTTGCCCAACATTACAAAGCTCAATACATGGGGCGTAGGCTAGCCTTCCAATGGCAATTTGTAAAAACATATAAACCAAAGCTAATTCACTTGTAAAATCAGATTTAGAATGAACCCAGCCAACCTCCCCTTGGCTCACTCTTTTATTATATGAAGCAATTGCTAATATAGCAAGTTATGGTTTACAAGATGTAAACCAAGAAATACAAATACAATCAAGGGTTTCTCACAACTAACAATCACCGAACTTTGAGAGATACACAAAATCACACACGATAATATGATTTGTGAGGAGAGATAAAGAGAAAAGCACTTAAATACTCTTGATTATCCGAGATGCACTTTACTCCTTGAAGTTATAACACGGACACTGCTTCAGACCTCTAACTTTAGAGAAACATCACTATTAGCCCTTTAAGTTGATAAAGCTTATATTCAACACTCCCCCATAAGCTTTAGCCACTCTGCACTTCTTTATCAACACTAGCCAAGCTGCACTCCCCCATAAGATTAGCCTTTCTGCACCTCTGTACTGGATATAGAACCTGCAAAAACATTTAACAACCCAAGTCTTTTGCAAAACATGTTATGATCAGAAATACCAAGTCCCTTAGTAAATATATCAGCAATGTTATCCTCAGACTTGATTTTCTTAGGCTTCAAGAAACCAGAAGCAACTTTTTCTCTTAGAAAATAGAGATCAATTTCAAAATGTTTACTTCTTTCATGAAGCACAGGATTAACTCCTATTTGCATAGCAGAACTATTATCACACCACATTTCAATAGGTAAAACAACATCAACATGCAGATCTGCTAAAATTTTAGCAATCCACATAACTTCACAACACACATTACACATGGCTCGAACTCACCTCGAGAGGACCTAGCTAAAACAACTTGTTTCTTGCTTTTCCAAGAAACCAAGTTGTTTCCATAAACACGTAATAACCAAGAATGACCTTCTAGTTACTTTGCATTTAGCCCAATCTGAATCAACAAAAATTTTCAAACCAACATCACAACCATTCACAAAAGTAATTCCTAGACCAGGCTCATTCTTAAGATACCTCAAAACTCTGAATGCAAGCCTTAAATGAGACTTCATAGGTTTATGCATTACCTGACTTAAGCAATGCACAATATATGAAATATCTGGTCTAGTTAAAGTCAGATATATTAGTTTCCCAACCAATTTTTGATAATGAGTAATACCAGATAAAGGCTCATCATCACCAAATTTGGAAACTAGTTTCTTATTATCAGGATTAACTTCAATAGGTGTGCTACAAGGTTTACAACCCAACATACCAAACTCATTTAGCAATTCAGTACAATATTTCCTCTGAGTTAAACATAAAACATTGTCTATATCCAAAACTTCAATTCCCAAAAAATATTTAAGTTTACCCAAATCTTTATCAAAAATTTAGAACTCAAAACTTTTGAACTTTTCAATCTCATCAATATTGTTTCCATGATTATTATGTCATCAACATATACTAAAAGAACTAACAACACATCTTTCTTATGTTTGACAAACATAGAAAAATCATTTGGACTTTGAACAAACTCATTTTCTTTAAGAACTCAAGTAAGTTTTTCATTCCACTTTCTAGGTGCTGTTTAACCCATACAAAGACTTGATTAACTTGCACACCTTTTATCATCCTTATCGAAAAACCTTCCGTAAGGACATATAAACATCCTCTTCTAAATCACCATACAAAAAGCATTGTTAATGTCAAGTTGAAATAAAGACCACTTATTACTAACTGCAATACTAAGAACACATCGATGGTGACAATTTTCACTACAGTGAAAAAGTCTCATCATAATCTATTCCCTCTCTCTGATTATACCCTTTAGCAACAAGTCTTGCCTTAAATCTTTCCACCTCACCATTAGCTTTATACTTTACTTTAAAAATCCACTTATACCCAATGGCTTTTCTGCCAACAGGTAACTCAACAACTTCCCAAGTTCCATTTCTATTTAAAGCTTCTATCTCTTTATTCATAGCTTCTATCCATCTGACATCTTTAATAGCTTCCTCATAAGTAGTAGGTTCATGAATTTTATTCAAGCATGATATAAAAACAAAATTTTCTATATTCGCACTGAATAATTGACAACTTTATCAATGCTATACTTATGTTTTTATCCAACACATAATCTTTATATTTAGATGGTAAAGCGGTCATCCTACTAGTTCTCCTAACGCTTGACCCATCGCTAGTTCAGAGACTCAAATATTTGCCCAAACAAATTTAAATCTTCACCCTCGATTCATAACTTTCATCATCATTAATAATACTCAGATACCTTCGAAACAAGTGTTTCATTGTATACTTAGACTTAGTGTCCTTCCTACTAGATGAACTACCTAAAAGTTCTCACTTTCATACTGCCAGCCTCTCGATTTTCTGCACCTCACGCATCGAGTTAGAAATGTTTTCTAGAGTAGTTTTATCTACAGTCGACACTAGGAGTATCATTATCGATTACGACTTATCACTATTGTCTGCACTATCTATATTTTCATCATAGGGCTCATCAGATTCAAGATTACTTTGGCTGCTCTCATTATGTTGATCATAAAAATTGAGATTATTCAAGTTTTGCTCTTCAAACACAAAATCTTTAGAGAAAGAATTATTTTTAAAAGGAAACACTGTTTCATAAAACTTTACATCCCTAGAAAAAATAAATTTCTTTTGTTCAAGATTAAACAATTTATATCCTTTTTTATCAAAAGCATATCCAACAAACACACATTTGTCAGATCTAGAACTAAACTTATCAGATTCATTCAACACAGTTGAAAAACATAAGCAACCAAAGCACCTTAAATTTGACAAATTAGGCACAATTTTATAAATCATTTCATAAGGACTTTTCCCAGACAACACAGCAGTAGGTAACCTGTTAATCAAATATGTAGCAGTTAGAATTGATTCAGACCACATGTTCAAAGGTAACCCCCCCTGAAACATGAGGGCTCTAGCAGTATTTAACAAGTGTCTATGTTTTCTTTCAACAACACCATTTTGTTGGGGTGTGTAAGGACAAGAAGTTTGATGAAGTATCCCATTATTAAGAAAAAAAACTGTCCAATCTTTTGTTTACAAATTCAGTGCCATTATCACTTCTAAAAACTTTAACAGTTTTTTCAAATTGAGTTTTAATGAGATTAACAAAATTAACAATATTATCATAAACTTCACCTTTATTTTTTATAAGAAATACCCACACAGCCCTGGTGTAATCATCAACAACAGTCAAAAAATATTTAAAACCATCCCTGCTAGTCACTCTATAAGGACCCCACACATCCAGATGAACAACATCACCCAGAAATTTAGTCTTATGATCACTTGAGGAAAGACTCTCTAACTTGTTTAGCTTTATGACAAATTTCACAAGGTCTAGAACGATAGTTTTAATATCACTAATTCTATTTTAAGCACATTTAAGACTTGGTCGGAGGATGTCCAAGTCTCATATGCCATATACAATTAGATAATACACAACTCTTAATGTTACTATTACTAACTCTCTTACCTTCATCAAGAAAGTAAAGACCACCTCTCTCACTACCAGTCCCCATCAGGAACTTTTGAGTTAAATCCTGAATTTTACATATAGAATTATTAAAGCTAACAATCACATTATTATCCTTAGACAATTTATGAACAGATATTAAACTGACATGATAACCAGGAACAACCAACACATCTTTAAGAATCAAATCATTACCAAATTTAAAACTGCCAATTTGTTTGACTAAAGCAACAGTTCCATTTGGATGTGCAACAGTTAAGTTTAAGTGTGAAACATCCATTATATCAAAAAGATGTGTAGTAGAAAAAGTTATGTGTTGACTTGCTCCTAAATCAATAATCCACCCAATATAAGTACTATATGTACTTATATTAGAGTTGAAATTAAAAAATCTACAAGAGAAGAAACTAATAACACAATTAGAAGTAATAATTGTACCTGCAACACTAGCATGAGACTTGCTAGCATCACCTGTACTACTAAGTAAATTCATTAATCTCTGATACTGATCACTAGTAAGAGTATGAGTATTACTCTTACTAGTATCACCACATTATTAGCATTATTTTGATTCACATTTCCTTTTAACAAAACCAGAGGATATCCAACCAACTCAAAACATCTATCAATAGTGTGACCAAATCATATTACAATGTTTACAGACAAGATTAGATATCCTGCCAAACCTTCTATTGTTATTATTATTGTTTCTATTAGAGGTCCAGTTATTGTTTTGAGAATTGACATTATTAGGCTTAGCTGCAAAGGCTGCAGCACCATTTTTAACAGTTTTATTAGCCACATTACTATTCCTGTGAGATTCATCTCTAGACAAAGTAGCAAAAGCAGACTTAACATCAGGTAAAGGATCAGTAGTAAGAATAAGACTTCTCACAGAACTGAACCCATCATCTAAACCCATAAGAAATTGCATTAGCCTTAAAAGATCTGAATGCTTTTTCGAGTGGGAGCAAGGTCACAAACACATGCAGCGGATCAACAAGAGAGTCAAACCGCCTCCACAAAGCATTAAATTCATGATAGTATTCGATAAACTCATACCGCATCGAGTTAGAGTGTGAATTTTATGATGCAAGTTATAAATCACGTAACCATCTTCCTTATTGTATGTCTCATTTAACTCATCCCAAACAGACTTAGCATTAACAGAAAACACTTGACCTTTATAGAGGTCTTGTGAAATACAACCAAGAATCCAAGATAACACAACAGAAGTTACATCTATCCCATCGAGTCCGACGAAGAACATCGTGGTATCTCTAACACATTTCCATTAATAAACCCAAGCTTATTTCTAGTATGTAAAGCCAACTGCACAGCAGCAGACCAGACCTTATAGTTCTCAGTCCCTTCAAGTTTGAAGGTAATCAACTGAGCACCAATGTCTTGTGGGTGCAAGTATAAAGGGTCATATATATCAAGTTTTAACTCACTACTACCCCCTTCTGGGCCCTTACCCCTATCATCAGGACCATCAACCATGATGATCAAACAATAGAAAATAAAAACACAAGCAAGAAGAAGAAATAAGCAAAAGAATCAACAACTCCTTGTAACTCCTCAATCACAAATAACCACCAAACAGAATCAACAACTCCAACAAACAATCCCTTAAACTACTCAACCTCCAAACAACCTAACCAACAAACTTAACAGAAAAAAAATCTAAAGAGAAGGCTTGAGAGGTGTTACAACCACGCAAGCTTCCAACCAGATCAAGAAGATCTAAAAGAGAAACCAATGCAGCGGAAACACACACCTGAGACAAGAAAATAAACCAAGAATAAGAGAAACAGAAATAAACACAATCAATAACCAAGAATAACAATAAACACAAAACAAGAACACAATGATAACCAAAAATACAACCTGAATTAGGGTTTGATACAGAAAACCCTAATTAAAACAAGAAACAATACTCCGAGACTCAATTAAATAACAAGATCACAAGATCTGTTATCAATTGAACCAGTAATCAACAGAATCGAAAAACCCCCAAAAATTAGAAACCCTAATTTTTGAGAAATACAAATTACTCTCCAGATCTAATCAATCCAAACACAAAACCAACGGAATAATCCCCAAAACAACAAGATCTAAACAATAGATCAAGAACCCCCAAAAATGAAGGAAACCCTAATTTTCAAAAAACGTTTTCAAGCTTTGGTATAGAGCAACCTGTCTCTGATACCATGTAAAAACATATAAACCAAAGCTAATTCACTTGTAAAATCAGATTTAGAATGAACCCAGCCAACCTCCCCTTGGCTCACTCTTTTATTATATGAAGCAATTGCTAATATAGCAAGTTATAGTTTACAAGACAGAAACTGAAGAAATACAAATACAACTGAAGGGTTTCCTCACAACTAACAATCACCAGAACTTTGAGAGAGATACACAAAATCACACATCGATAATATGATTTGTGAGAGAGATAAAGAAAAGCGACTTAAATACTCTTGATTATCCGAGATGCACTTTACTCCCTGAAGTTATAACACGGACATCGCTTGCACCTCTAACTTTAGAGAAACATCACTATTAGCCCTTTAAGTTGATAAAGGTTATATTCAACACAATTAGATATGACATGTCGACAATGGCGAACCAAAATCGAAGAGATCGGATGCACAAAATTTTTGAACTAGAATATAAATGCCATTTTTTTGACATAAAGTTTAGAGTAAAGTCCAAAATACATTCTTGTGGCTTGTTGATTGTCCCGCAATGCATCCCCGCATATTTTTATGGCACACAAACAGCCCTCCGTTAGTAACGTCAGTTGATGACGACTAATGGTACAAATAATGTCTCACTTATCTCCTAATGAAGGAGAAAACATTTTCATCGTTAGTACTGAATATTTTCTTTTGGAAATAAATTAAAAAGGCACACAGTAGGCTCGAACTCGGGGCTTGTTCGCCCAAAAGTCAACGTCCCAACCGCTGGACTAAGCGTCCAATGGTGTGATTATTCCAAAATAAAATTTAATTTTAACCTTTTTACGATCAAATTTTTAGTATATTAACCGATTTATACGTTCATCCACTTTTATACGTTTTCCATTTTCATATGTTTTATCCATGTTAGTCCGTTTTTATAAGTCTGTGTCAGTTTTTATATCCTTCCGTACGTTTTCCTATGTTTTTATACATTTTCGTACATTTTATACGTTTACATTCATTTTTATACGTTTTCATCCGTTTTTGTACGTTTTGTACTTATTATGCGTTTTTTTGGTTTTATACGTTTTGAGCTTGTTGGTTTTTAGCGATCACCAACAACCTGATATCTAGTTTTCGAAAAAGTTTAATTCAAGTAATTGACACACTTTAAGAACCTTATGCGACTGAAACTCAACATGTTAGATCTCATTTAGGTGAATGACCAATTAAATAGTAAATACCCATAGGCCCCATATATTAGCTCTGTAAAAACATTGGGCAAACTTGTTCTCGGAGTTATTGAAGTGTACATACGAGTCTCACAAGAAGTTCTGTTACAAGATAAGTCTCTATATTAGCGTGTGATTAAGTTTAGGGATTAAAGTGCTAGTTTTTATTCTTAGTCAAGTTGGAGTCGGTGTTTGCATAGCAAACTTGTCCAACCGACTTTCATGTTTCCTTTTAATGTTTTGCAGTCAACTTTGAGTACTATATGAATTGGTTTTCTCCCTCTCATTCTCGGGGGAGGGATTTTGTATGTCATTTTAGACAATCTTTAGAGTAAAATACGCCATTGGTCACCAAGGTCCTGTGCAGATTTAACGTTTAGTCCAAAATCGAACAAAATTACACAATTCCTCCTCAACGTTTGAAGTTTTGCTCGCTGCTAGTTTAAAATCCACATGGGAGCTGGGTGTGACACGGGCCACATCCGATTTTTAATCACGAGTGTAATTTAATTTCAAAACAACCGCTTTCTAGTACATGCAACCACGATAACATTTTTGCTACTTTATTTCTTAATATTGCAACTTGAGTTTAGCCCAAAAAGTATTTATGGTCAAATTTAGTACGTATGATGAAAAAAAATTGTAGACGACCTTTCCGAAAATTTTTGTGCAACACCCACGTGAAAATCATAAGTCCGTCTTTGATTGCGATGGTGTGGTTAAGTGTTTTGTGTAACATTTATTCATACATCATAAAATAATAAAATTTTAATTGAAAAATGTTCTAACATACGATGACTCAACTCAAACAACATTTTTCAAATGTTTCATTTTGGCTAAGAGATTCTTTAACAACGCTATCAACCTTATTCATTTACATGCACAATTATTTTCTACCTTGTTTTACAAATGGTGGATGATGGAAATAGTTGTGTTATATATAGTAAAGTATGTGCACTATACTGGGTGGACTTATGCTTTTCATAGGCGGTGCTCGAAACCACTTTGGACGACTAAATTTTTAGAAGTAATGTACAAAAGAATTCGTGAACAACCTTAGATATTACTTTTAGTATAAATATTATATCCGATCAAACCATTGGTCAAACACCCTACTGCAGCAAAAAACTCTATCCCTTCCAATGCTTACCAAGTTCCACCTGCACAACCCCCTCCTCCGACATTTTCCACCTTATCACTCCAAACATAACAATCAAGATACATTTAATGGTTTATCCCTTTGCACTCAATCTCACAATTGCTTAAAACCTTTTTCCATAAAAGCAATATGGCTAAAACCACCCAACTCATCCGGGAAAAATGATGGGATATGCTCGGAAATGAGAGAAAGGAGATGGTGTATAAAAAGCAATGAGAAGCAAGAAGAGTAGTAGTTAGTTTTATAAAAATTTCCTTATGTCGTTTTTTTAATTAATGTCTTAGTTTAATTAAAATGTTGTAATTCAGTTCTTTGTATCACATTTAAGTTAAATTCTCATTTTAATGTGTTGTTAAGTATCAATCCAAGTCTTTATTCAAAGTCCAAGTTATTGTTCCTTTGTTGCAATTTTAGTTCCAAATTCTTATGAACAATATGTTATTAGCTTAATTAAAGCCTAGAAAGTTTATTGAAGCTTCATAGCTTTTGATGAGCTTAAAATTAGATTTCAAACAAATTTGTGAAATGGTCAACGAAAGTCAAACAATGAGGCAAAGTTAGTTAACGGGAATGGGCTGCTGGGTTGATTCGGTGTAATTTGGGTTTATGATAAAGTTAGGATAGTGTTTCGAACTGTTTGGCAAGCCATTGTGGCGGGACAAAGTGTAAGTCTATTTTCAAATTTGTTGCTTAAACTGTATTTGTGGTTAGGAATAGTTTTTGTCCATTGATTTAAGTGTTATTAAACTAGTTAGATTTAGTTTGAGTGTCATGCAAGTTGAATTAGTAGTTTGTTTAGTTAAAATTGCATAACGGTAGAAATAGGTGTGTTTGGATCAATAGGTAAACTGTCTTTAAGTTTAGTTCGGTGCTTAACTCTTGTTGTTATATGCTTGTTTAGTTCATATATACTCATATCATCTTACTTATGTACTGTAACCACCAAAGTCAAAATCACATGTTGTCTCAAATTCCTTCTGTTGTGGATTTTTAAACCAATCATTTGTTTTATGTTCAAAACTCATAGATATAGCTTGCACACTAGGTTTAATTTATCTTATAACATCATTCTCGATCCTAAAATTGGCTTCAAATCTCAACTTGGTCAACATTTCACTAGCTAAAAAATCGACTTGCGAAAGTCGGGTTTTGTATTAGAATTTTCATGGACTCATTTACGAGTCAATTTCGGTGATACTTGTGGCTTTTAAAGTTCAATGGTCTAGTTTATTGTTATCATTTTGTGTAATTTTGTCAATTTTCTAAAAGCCCAAAAGAGCTTGTCAAAATGGGACTAAATGCCTGTGCGGCATTTGAGTCTACAGGATTATCACGGTTCTTGCGAGCATTGGGCTCATAAGAGCTTCTCAAAGTCGGCTTTTTTTGTTAGTAGCCGCGGTCTTGTTTAGGGTCCCATATTTAGTTTAGGTTCGAGCTTATCTACGTGCTTATTCTCTAGTCCAAAGTAGGAGCCAAAATCTGTTTTAGCTTATAATCTCAAATCACCCAAATCTTGGTATTTAGCCATTATGTGGGTTAGGCTTGTTGTTTTAGTTGCTTTAGAGTTCTTTTAGCTTATTCAAGCTTACATGTCGGTTTGGTTGTTGTTTGGTCCTTCTAGCTTAATCTAAGTGCTTATTTTAAGCACTTATCCTTCTGATTTCATATTCCACCACACAACACCTGTTTTATATTTTTCCTAGAATCATAATAATATTTTAGAGTTTTATGAATTTTTCAGATTTGTCCAAGTTTGTTTGCTATTTTCTTAATTTAAATTATTTTTATGCACTTTTAATTAGCATTTAATACAATTAATTAAGAAAAGGTTCAAAAAATAATTTTCATTTTCTGAAGTTAAGATAAATATAAAAAGCCAAAAATATTTTTCTAAATTTTTCTTAGTTAAATTTGTATTTTAGATAATTTAATTAGTTTTAAATAGTTTTAATTCATAAAAATCCAAAAATATTCAGAAAAATATAAAAATAGTTTTGAAAATTCTCTTTGATATTTTAGATTTTCCAAGTCATAATTTTATTTTCTAGCCTTATTTCCTATTTTCTTGTATTTTAGGCTAATATTAAATAGTTAAAATAGTTTTAATTAATAATAATTAATTTAATAGTTATAAAATAATTTTCTTTTTCTAAAAATTTTCTTTTATCATTAGGATTGTAAAATGTTATTTTCATATTTTTAGGACTTATATTGTTTAAGTTTGACATTTTATTTTGTGCGTCGCGTAGTTTTCAATTAAGTTTTATAAAACATAAAATCAAAAACATCATTTAAAAATAGTGATAGCGTTTATTTAATATTTCCTATCTTTTAATTTCCTTTAATTTGCATTTAAGCCTCTGTAATTTGTTGGCTTTTACGTAGTTATAATAAGTCAAATCCTTTTTAGATTCAAATCTCGATCACTTCGTTTGGTAATCCATTGCATAGCTCATTGGGACATAACGACAGGAAACACTATACTCCCGGATCTTCATTGCATTGCGTTTTGAACCGTTTTAAGTTTCTTCTGTCGGCCATTCACATGGTGGCGCTTGAGTGAAAAACTTGATGAGGGCGAATCACCTGAGGCACTTGAACATCCCCTTGGTTTGCTTGAACTCCGATTCATTCTCAATCTCGGGAAGAGGCGCATAATACTCATGAGGTGGGCGAGAATTTGGAAGACCATCCTCGAGCTTGTTGATGATGATGGAGTTGGAGGTTTTGCTCTTTCGCCTTTAGTCTTAGCCACCGCTCGTCACTCCAAGGGCCCAAAGATGTGAGGATGAGCTCATAGTCAAGTTGAAACCCTTTTGTGCTTGGTGGAATTGGTGCAAAGGCTCTATAGGCGGGTGAGAAGCATCCCGTGGGAAGAGCAACCGATCCTTGAGTTGGAATGTCAATCATTCTCTAGCAATGTAGTATGCTAAATTGAATGGTTGTGAGTGGACAAGTTGTAGAGCATGTGACAAAGGCAAGCATTGATATGGTCCCTATTCCCTATGGTGCCAATGACGTTGGCTTTAAGTAGTTTATCGACTGAAACTCAACATGTTAGATCTCATTTAGGTGAATGACCAATTAAATAGTAAATACCCATAGGCCCCATATATTAGCTCTGTAAAACATTGGGCAAACTTGTTCTCGGAGTTATTGAAGTGTACATACGAGTCTCACAAGAGTTCTGTTACAAGATAAGTCTCTATATTAGCATGTGATTAAGTTTAGGGATTAAAGTGTAAGTTCTTATTCATAGTCAAGTTGGAGTCGGTGTTTGCATAGCAAACTTGTCCAACCGACTTTCATGTTCCTTTTAATGTTTTGCAGTCGACTTTGAGTACTATATGAATTGGTTTTCTCCCCTCATTCTCGGGGAGGGATTTTGTCGTCATTTTAGACAATCTTTAGAGTAAAATCGCCATTGGTCACCAAGGTCTGGCAGATTTAACGCTTTAGTCAAAATCGAACAAAATTACACAATTCCTCCTCAACGTTTGAAGTTTTGCTCATTGCTAGTTTAAAATCCACATGGGAGCGGGTGTGACACGGGCCACATCCGATTTTTAATCACGAAGTGTAATTTAATTTCAAAAACAACCGTTTTCTAGTACATGCAACCCTGATAACATTTTTTGCTACTTTATTTCTTAATATTGCAACTTGAGTTTAGCCCAAAAAGTATTTATGGTCAAATTTTAGTACGTATGATGAAAAAAAATTGTAGACGACCTTTCCGAAAATTTTTGTGCAACACCCACGTGAAAATCATAAGTCCGTCTTTGATTGCGATGGTGTGGTTAAGTGTTTTGTGTAACGTTTATTCATACATCATAAAATAATAAAATTTTAATTGAAAAATGTTCTAACATGACTCAACTCAAACAACATTTTTCAAATGTTTCATTTGGCTAAGAGATTCTTTAACAACGCTATCAACCTTATTCATTTACATGCACAATTATTTTCTACCTTGTTTTACAAATGGTGGATGATGGAAATAGTTGTGTTATATATAGTAAAGTATGCACTATCTTGGGTGGACTTATGCTTTTCATAAGCGGTGCTGGAAACCACTTTGACGTGAAATTTTTAGAAGTAATGTACAAAAGAATTCGGGAACAACCTTAGAAATTACTTTTAGTATAAAATATTTTAAGCCCAAAACCAATTAGCCCAACAAAATTAACACAATTAACAATTTATAATTAACTTAAAAATAAAAATTACGGAAGTTGTGGGAAGCGAATAGTCCGGATGGTGCATTGTCGAATAAGCAGCTTGAACCGGTGGTGACCTCTATTCTTTTAAGATCTTATCTAAATATTTAATTGTAAGTCTTTATTTTATAGTTTACGTATTTTCTTATGGCATAAAGTGTCTTGTAATCTTGTTATTCTTGTATAGCTATATTGTTGATTTGCTGTATCACTAATTTACAATAATTGTTACTTTGTTAGATTATTTATTTAGAGTTTAGGGTTTAGCGTTTAGGTTAAGATGTTATGTATCATACATGTGATTGTTAGACGATTGTATTATTATGGAAACCTTTTGGCTTTGATATTAGCGATAAGCCTAGCACATTTAATGTTTTTTATCTAAAACCTTCTATTAGGAATTATATATTGTAATAATGTGTTTCATGAATGGACAAGCAAATCAATTCTAATATGGTATCAAGAAAAATTGATGCTTCGAATTTTTCCCACTATCCCTTCCATTCTTCATCTATCTCCCATCAGTCATTAAGAAAAAAAAAAAAAAATCGCTACACAGGATTACAAGAAAATATCATATCCTTACGTGTGGAAAGAAAACAATTGCAATATTTTTGGGTCCTTTGTTTACGGTTTGTATCCTGAAAAAAAATCATTTATTGATATTATTATTGTTATTATTTCTTTGATTTAGCAATATGGTAAATGTGATGTTAAATATACCAGCGGGTATTTTAGGCGTTGCTCCGTTTAGGCTCTCACGTGCTTTTAGTGCCATGACTATCCAGGATCCGACATAGAATATGGATACAGGTGCATCATCTCATCTCAATTCACAAACAAATAATTTAAATACCGTTTATAATAAATGTTTATATCCATATGTTTTTGTTGGTGATGGTAAATCTATACCTGTTACCAATACCGGTCATATCATTTTACCTACTCTTAATCGTCCTTTATACTTACATAATGTTCTTGTTACCCCTAATATCCTCCAAAATCTTATTTACATTAGTCAATTTACTAGAGATAATAATTGTCTTTGTCGAATTTAATGCCTTTAGTTTCTCGGTAAAGGATTTTTGACCCGTCATATCCTCCTTAGATTTGATAGTTCGGAGACCTCTATCCTATTTCCCAACCTTCTACTATACCTCATGCTTTAATTTCATCGGTCCACCACGTGGCACCAATGCCTCGGACATCCCGGTGAAGAGTGTTACGTTCTCTTGTTTCACGTTGGTTTATTCGTGTAATAAAGAGAAGTCTCCGCATGTTTGTCATGCGTCGACAGCAAACATGTGAGACTTCATTTTCTAGTTAATTCTATTGTTACTCGTTCTTTTGAGATCGTTCACTCGGATATTTGGACTTCTCCTATTGTTATTCCGGTGGTTTTAAATATTATGTGTTATTTCTTGATCATTATTCTCATTATTTGTGGATTTATCCTTTACGTACTAAATCAAGTTGTTCAAAAGTTCTTACACTTTCGTTCTTACGTTAATAATCAATTTAAATGTGATATTGCGACATGGAAAACTAGAAGGGGTTGAATAGTTTGGTTAAAACTTTGTTTTGAAACTTATTGAAAGATCAATTGATATTGATCTTAGATATATTAGTGAAATATGCAAACAATATATAAAGAGATAGATAGGAAAGAAACAATCAAACCACAACAAGTTGTTTATAGTGGTTCGGTCTACAAGGACTCTTTCCATACCCACTCCCAGGTCTCACTCGAGAGTTTAACTTCACTAGTCAACAAGCTCCTTTCACCGGCGGAAAACCTTTACTTAAACACCACTATTACTATAAGCTAAATGTCGAGTTCTTTTCAAGGTACAACCACTCGCACACACAATGTATTTTAAGGACTAAAATACTAACCATTCACACTCAAAAGATTATGATGGTTTGGTATAACAATGAAGTATGAATCAACACAAGATCACACAACATCAAACAAACAAGACTTAACTTCTCGTTGAAGCTTGAATGCCTTGATCTTTTTGCTTCAAAGAGATCACTAATATGATATGAAACTGAGTTAGAAAGGTTAGAGAAGGAATGTATGAGAGTATGATAGAAAGGGATGAAAAACTACTTGGTTTGACTTTGCTATTTATAACCAAAACATCAATGACACACGGACCACGGAAACGAAAGGGTTCCGCGTGTTAATATTTAGTGCGCCAGTGCGGCGAATCTCAAAATCTTACCAAAGTCAACCATATCTATGCAAGATTGTGTAAGATATGTAGAGCCTAAATCTACAAAGTATCTAGTGAAATCTTATGGATTTTAATGATGCACCACATGATGTCATGTGTTTGTTTTCTATTTTATAAATATGTAAATACATATGTAATATTTTGTTTTAAGAAACCAAAACATTCTAAAAATACTATCGTACATTATGGTTTAGAGTCATATCAAGATATGATTAATCACAATATAAATGCTTGAGTGATAAGATATTATTTGAAAAAGCTTGTTTTAATATCTAAACTTGACAAGCTTTAAGCTTTATAAAATTAAATTTACTTTATTAACAAAACTTAGGTAAGATGAAAAATATAAATAACGTTTAATGACGATATTTACATTAACAATCTCCCTTTTGTTGAGGACAAAACATAAATTGTTTTTTATGAAAGATGTAAAGATTATACAAGAGTTATAAAAATATTAGTTTTAGAACTTGAATGAAAATGATAATGCAAGTATGTCCAATATAGACATGATGTTGACTTTTCGAGAAAGTCAAAGTCTTCACTAGTTGAAGCATGATGTTGACTTTTTGAAAGTCAAAGTGTGCGTTGACTTTTGAGAAGTCAAATATTACCAATAGTATTATGTTGACTTTTTAGAAAGTCAATGTATGCGCTTGACTTTTCGAGAAAGTCAAATATAACCAAGTTCTATATATTTCTCCCTTTTGTCTCAACAAAAGAGGATCTGACGGAATGTGTAATGAGCCAGCTATTATCTCCTTGACCAATGCTTTCTCTAAATTGGGTGCCAAGAGAAAGATACATGGATTGTGAAAAGCTACAAAAAATGTTAGTAATAAGCATCATCACAAGCATTTCCAAACACCATGTAACAAGAAACAACAATATAAGAAACACCATTCATTCGTTAAATGTTTTCATGATTTAAGAATCATGAAAGGAGAACAATGAAGTGTTTAATACAATGATAAAATCTTAAAAAGAAATTATCCTAGAAAATAAAAAATATATATATAAGAAAAATCCTAGAAAATAAAAAGTGCTTAAAATAATCTAGGACCCTCCTATTGAGGTGGTGGATGACCAAGAGCATTTAGGCTCGAGGATGTGATTGAGGATGAACCTCATTTCCTCTTGGAGCTCATGGACCATCACCGGTCCTTTCGGTTATTTAGGTGGTTTGCTCACAATTGGAGCAACCATGCCTAGGAGGGTAGTATGGTTGATGATTTTGTGGTGGTGGAATGGTGGAGGTGATGGTGTTGGTGTTGGTGTTTGGAGTGGTGATTATGGAGGCTAGCAAAGCACTTTGCATTTGCATAGCATCACTTAGATGTGAATCCACCAATATTTGAAAATTGGTGGAGATGTTGAGCTCGGCTTGAATCTCCTCTTTGGTGGGATGATCTTACCACATGGATTCCTCAATGTCTTATGTGAGGAGACATTGATGTGAAATGGTTGATCCTCTTACAAGGACCATGGATTTCCTTGTGGATAGGTGGAAGAGGAGGTCTTGGCCCTAACAGGCGTTTGGGTCTAAAGATGGTCATGGAGACTCATGAGCAATCCGCTAAATAGTACCAAAAGACGGTAGTGGTGGTGGATGATTGGGCCTAGAGGCAAGTCCTCCAAATCTTCCAAAATGGATTCGGAGATGTGGTGGTGGAGAATAACTCTAATAGGATGAGTGTTGGAGATTTTGGAGGTGATGGTGTTTCGATGTTTGGATGGGGCCGGTGGTGGTGAGCTAGGAGTCTTTGTTGGTGGTGGAGTAGTAATGGTGATAGGTGATTGTGGAGGTGGTGTAGGAGTAGCCAAAGTGAGGTTTGTGTCATCCCTTATGGGAGATGAGTTTGGTTAGTGGAGATGACTTGGAAGAAGAACTTATGTTGACAAAGCAACAAGGTCTTACGCTAATTCTAGCGGTTTTCTTGTAAGCTTGGTTGATGGTGAAGTTTTTGTCATTTTGACTTAAGCTTTTGCTAGTAGATGGTGAGAATTGGTAGGTGTGAAGATGATCATGGTAAAAGCTCTTAATTTATAGGAATGGAGAATTATGGAGAAGTATGTTTGATTTGATGTTAAACCATAGAAGAGATGAGGTTTCTAATGATTTTGAAGTGGGTTTAATGCTAGTCATATCACCCAAGTCAACCCATACAAGAAGGATGGAGTGAGGCAAAGATTTGCAATAAATGTGTTCTAATGATTATGAGATCCTAACAATCGAGTTACCCGCGGTTGCAAGGAACCAAATTTTGGTTCCTTCCTTTATCTAAAAGGGCTCCTTGGTTGGATTTTTCAAATTTTTGAATTTTGGTGGGAAATGGATATCCTATTGCCTAAGTGTGTTATACTAGTTCTAATATGGGTAATGACTAGTTAAGATTAACTTAAAAGCAATGTATGGTAATTTGGAATGTCGAAATAAGCGAGATTCGAAAAATTACCTATAGGATAAAATACACGAGCGGAACCGAAAATGGTGCCGCTGGTCCGCTGTCTGGTCACGAATGTACCAATTTCTATAAGATGGTACCAATTTTTGGTGTCGTCGATCCGTGGACACAAATCACCGAGCAGTTTTAGGTGTCGATGACTTTACGAACACGAAATTTTGCTCAAAACATGTGACATTAAGTATTTATAGTTAGGAAAAGTAAATAACACATGCACAAACATAGCGGAGCATAGATTTTGACCAAGGGCTAATGATTTTCACATAAAAGTGAAAATGGTTAAAATTGATAACAACTTGTCTATCCCCGCATGAAATATTAGCATACATCATTGTTTTCGGTTATATTATCATCCTACAAATTAAAGGAAACCCAATTGTATCATACATCAAAGTTATTGTCTTGTTCCAAACACTCTTTAAAAGGACCCTCACTTGTCCAACTTCTTGTAAATCTTGTTCATCATCCTCTTGATGAGTGTGTAAATACTCATCATTTTGGTCGAATCTGACTGCAAAGCGTTTAAAATGCTCGAAATGCATCAAAATCTGAAAATATTCCAAAATTGCATTTTATATGTTTCGGATGCAAAATGTTTAAAATCGGATGAAAAATGAGCAAAGTTTGCATAATTGGCGATTCAGTCCCCAAGTTTCTAAAATTGTAAATAGTCCACGAGTCCTAATTTCAAAAGAAAAATCACCAAAGGTCCTTTTAAAATCATAAGTTGTCAAATTTAGTCCTTTGGTGAAAAATATCAAAAGTTTTGAGAAATTACAAAATTAGTCCTTCAAGTTTGAAATTTGGCAAAAATGGCCTAATTTGAAAATGGCAAGTTTGGTCCTTGTACTTTTGAGATTGTCACTTTTAGTCCTTGGAGCAACTTTTGAATTGAGAAAAGGTCCTGTATTTTCGAAATTGCAACCTAGGTCCTTGCCATATAAGCCTTTATTAAACCTTTGGACCCATCACTAGCCATTTGGACCACCGCACCTATTGCCCCTTGAGTTTTGTTGCATTATTATATCCGGTCAAACCATTGGTCAAACACCACCACGAAAACTCTATCCCTTCAAGCCCTACAAGTTCCCGCAACACACAACCCCTCCTCCGGCTCATTTTCCACCCACCTTATCACTCCAAACATAACAATCCAAGATACATTTAATGGTTTATCCTTTGCACTCAATCTCACCCAATTGCAAAACTTTTTCATAAAAGCCATCAATGGCTAAAAACCACAACTCATCAGGGTCGGGAAAATGATGGGATATGCTCGAGAAATGAGAGAGAAAGGAGATGGTGTATAAAAAGAAGCAATGAGAAGCAAGAAGAGTAGTAGTTAGTTTTATAAAAATTTTCCTTATGTCGTTTTTTAATTAATGTCTTAGTTTAATTAAAATGTTGTAATTTCATTCTTTGTATCACATTTAAGTTAAATTCTCATTTTAATGTGTTGTTAAGTATCAATCCAAGTCTTTATTCAAAGTCAAGTTATTGTTCACTTTATTGCAATTTTAGTTCCAAATTCTTATGAACAATGTATTAGCTTATTTACGAGCCTAGCAAGTTTATTGAAGCTTCCAGCTTTTGATGAGCTTAAAATTAAATTTCAAACAAATTTGTGAAATGGTCAACGAAAGTCAAGCAGTGAGGCAAAGTTAGTTAAGCAGGAATGGGTGCTTTGGGTTGATTCATGTGAATTTGGGTTTATGATAAAGTTAGGATAGTGTTTCTTGAAGCTGGCAAGCCATTGTGGTTGGGACAAAGTGTAAGTCTATTTTCAAATTTGTTGCTTAAAAGCGTATTTGTGGTTAGGAATAGTTTTGTCCATTGATTTAAGTGTTATTAAGCTAGTTAGATTTAGTTTGAGTGTGTGCAAGTTGAATTAGTAGTTTGTTTAGTTAAAATTGCATAACGGTAGAAATATGTGTGTTTGGATCAATAGGTAAACCTGTCTTTAAGTTTAGTTCGATTGCTTAACTCTTGTTGTTATATGCTTGTTTAGTTCATATGCTCATATCTGTCTTACTTATGTGCACAGTAACCACCAAAGTCAAAATCATCATCAACTGTCTCAAATTCCTTCTTGTTGTGGATTTTGCTAAACCAATCATTTGTTTATGTTCAAAACTCATAGATATAGCTTGCACTAGGTTTAATTTATCTTATAACATCATTCTCGGTCCTAAAATTGGCTTCAAATCTCAACTTGGTCAACATTTCTGGCAACTTCAAAAAAGACTTGCAAAAGTCGGTTTTGGCAAGCTAGAGAAATTTTCATGGACTCATTTAAGAGTCAATTTGATGATACTTGTGGCTTTTAAAGTTCATGGTCTAGTTTATTGTTATCATTTTGTGTAATTTTGTCAATTTCTAAAAGCCCCAAAGAGCTTGTCAAAATGGGACTAAATGCCTGTCACGAATGAGTCACTGCAGGGATTATCGATTCTTGCGAGCTTGCATTGGGCTCATAAGAGCTTCTCAAAGTCGGCTTTTGGTTTGTTAGTAGCCCGCCGGGTCTTCTTTAAGGTCCCATATTTGGTTTTAGGTTCCGACTTATCTCTGCTTATTCTCTAGTCCAAAGTAGGGCCAAAATCATTTTTAGCTTATAATCTCAAATCACCCAAATCTTGGTATTTAGCCATTCGTGGGTTAGGCTTGTTTTTAGTTGCTTTAGAGTTCTTTTAACTTATTCAAGCTTACATGTCGGTTTGGTGCTTGTTTGGTCCTTCTAGCTTAATCTAAGTGCTTATTTTAAGCACTTATCCTTCGATTTCATATTCCACCACACAACACCCTGTTTTATATTTTCCTAGAATCATAATAATATTTTAGAGTTTTCCTGAATTTTCAGATTTTTCCAAGTTTGTTTGCTATTTTTCTTAATTTAAATTAGTTTTTAAGCATTTTAATTAGCATTTAATACAATTAATTAAGAAGGTTCAAAAATAATTTTTCATTTTCTTAAGTTAAGATAAATATAAAAGCCAAAAAATATTTTCTAAATTTTTCTTAGTTAAATTTGTATTTTTAGATAATTTAATTAGTTTTAAATAGTTTTAATTCATAAAAATCCAAAATATTCAGAAAAATATAAAATAGTTTTGAAAATTCTCTTTGATATTTTAGATTTTTCCAAGTCATAATTTTATTTTTTCTAGCCTTATTTCCTATTTTCTTGTATTTTAGGCTAATATTAAATAGTTAAAAATAGTTTTAATTAATAATAATTAATTTAATAGTTATAAAAATAATTTTCTTTTCTAAAATATTTCTTTTATCATTAGGATTGTAAAAATGTTATTTTCATATTTTTAGGACTTATATTGTTTAAGTTTGACATTTTATTTTGTCGTCGCGTAGTTTTCAATTAAGTTTTATAAAACATAAAATCAAAAACATCATTTTAAAAATAGTGATAGCGTTTATTTAATATTTCATATCTTTTAATTTCCTTTAATTTTCATTTAAGCCTCGTAATTTGTTGGCTTTTTCGTAGTTATAATAAGTCAAATCCTTTTTCGTTCAAATCTCTCGATCACTTCGTTTGGTAATCCATTGCATAGCTCATTGGGACATAACGACCGAGAAACACTACTCCCCGGATCTTCATTGCATCGTTTCGAACCGTTTAAGTTTCTTATTGGCCATTCACATGGCGGCAGTGAAAAACTTGATGGGGAGGCGAATCAAATTTTAGCGCCATGCTTGAAGTGTGCTAATTATCTTCGTCTAGCAGTTAGTGATTTGGATATTCACTCATTGTTCATACCATCTACATATATTTATTTTCTTATAAAATACAAAATACTCTTCATTCCTCTTATCCGTATGATTCTATTTCTCTTACCCCTCGTACTGTTTGATTCTACTCTTCTTTAACCTCAAAACCGTTTAATTCTATTTCTTTAACCCTCTACATGTTTAATTCTCATGGCGACGTTCGATTATCCTCGTTGTTTCCCCGCAAATGTATGGAAGAGGATCACTCTGTTGTCGGTCCGGATTGTTTATGCAAGCAATGTGGAAGGATGGGCAAGCAAATATTGTTATTGGTGCGAATTATCGATAACTCTCTCGATGATTCTCCAAGTTTTTCCGACCATCCGCCACAACCCGATGAACCCGTTCAAGAATCGGAGACCATAACGGAAGTGGTGGAAATTGCTAGCTCTCGAGCACACCACTTGTCCCACCTCCGGATTTTTCAAAATGTTCTTGAGTCTTGATAGTCATTGGGATCACCATGTTGGTTTTGTTGATTCTTTGAATAAACGATTCCTTCTCATGACTCTCAAATGCAATCGTTTATTCCTTGTGCGGTTGTGGTGAGCCTCTTTTGGTTCACCCCGTCGTTGGTGTACGTGTGTACAATGTGGTAATGATATCCATAACGGGAGTTGTTTGTTTTGTGGTTCGAGAATTCATTCGATTATGATCCTAATCCGAACTCATTTAACGACCCTCAAATTTTCAATTACCCACCACCGACCTATCTTCATAATCAACATCAACTGCTGTGAATTTTGTGGAGGTCCTCACCAAGGATTTGAGTGTCAATCGGGCTCGTTTGTCTATGAGCAGTTTTCGGATGATCGAACTTTGGTTATGACCAATATCCATATAATTCTGTCACACTCGGCGGTTCTTTCTTGTTGTAGTCTTATGGAGGTCCCTTCATTCTGATTGTCAAATAGAATCCATTTCCTTGTAACAATCATGACTCTCATGTTTGACAATTTCCAACCTCCACGACACCATATGGTTCAAACTCCACACGAGCCGTTATCTCAAGAAATCTCCCAAGATTTTGAAACCACAATGAAAACACTGATATGATTAGTAACTTTAAGAATCAAGTGAGTGGTGAAAAGACCATAGGAGAATTGATGGCGAATAACGAAAACGAGAGGCCCGTAAATCTAGGGAAGAATTATTAGTCCTAGAGCATGCGGACGAGGCGTTCCCAATTTCTTAAAGCAGCTCTATATGATGATGGCGAGAGTTTTATCCTTTTAAAGATAATATTTCTCAACTCCTCGGTCAGTTGAGATCGGCGATTGAGATTCCATCAAACAAGCGCTATCACACCCGAGGTTCACACTCATCTCACGAGCATGGGGGCGAGCATCTGACCTTGTTCACGAAAAGGAATCGGACGAATTCATAAAGTATAGTGTTGAGAACTTTGTCCCAATCCCAAGAGAGTCACGAAATTCTCGAGCATTTGTGTGATATTCCTACCCTCTTGTCTTCCCAACGGATCATGTTGAGATGTTCTCCGATTCGATGATGATGATTCGTTATCTTGTGGAACATCGCTTATGGAAGATTTACCTTGAGCTTGTTAGCTTAGAAGAAGAGAATGATGATTCACGACAACGAAATCAGATGAAGCACTTAGTGCAACATTCTTGAATGTCAGTCTTCTCATTTCTAAAATCGAGGCTTTCAAAGAGAAACCAATTTCATTTCCTATCATTAAGGGTAGTGACATTCTTCCGATGATTCTAATCCGGAAATGAAAGCCTTCTGTTTGATAATATGGGAGAGAAGATTAGTGGCGTTACTTTTCATTCTCATAATTCTCTCCGATTATGAATCATTTATATTGGAGGAGTTCACTAGTGAACCGCTCATATCAATTCGAATATGATTCATTCACCTTCAGGAGTTCTCGATGAACTCACTATCATATCTCCGCGAGATATGATAATTCTACTGATCTAGACACTCCATAATATGTCTTGATCAAGCAAGCAACGATGAGATTCATGAAACTATGATTCTCCTATTGAGGATGAAGAGTTAGTCATGGTTTCTATCATGATTTTCTTTCTTTTCTTCATATATTCGTCACTTCTCCGCATTCTTCCTCCTTGAGAAGACATTATCTTTGATCCGCATTTCCATGTATCATTATCTTGAACCGGGAATATATCTCATCGGTGTGGAACTTTCTCGTGCTTCAAATGTTTGTCCAACATCTTGAGCGAAAGTCCGATGGAGATTGTCTCTTCCACGTTACTTTCCCATGAACAAATGAATACGGGGTCGAGTAAGCGCGACTGGGAATCAAAAGCAGTAGCATGCCATATGGGTTTTCACCCATATTTCGACTTCTTACTATCTTTCTACCACCCTAGTGTGGGAGGTTGCCCATGTTGTGTATAAAAAAAAAAAAAAAAAAAAAAAAAAAATCTTTCTAAATAATGGCGTAGTATTTCCCTTTTCGTTCTTTGTTTCGGCATAACTGCCGTACTTTGAATATTGAGGCAATATTCATTTCTAAGTGGGGGAATTCTCACAATTTTATCATGTAATTATACGCCTAATTCCTGTTTTTGGCCAAAATTTTTTTGAAGTAAGTGTTGCCTTTCAATTGGTTATCGATCCGCCTTGTCTAATAAACAAAAGTTGGCTAATCCGAGAGCAAGCGGCTGGTAAAGATATCTCAAATCCGTTGACGACTTGCAATTTGCCCAAAATTGTATGGTGTTCACTCACCATATCTTTAATTAGTGAAGAGTTGGCTAGCCGCAAGTTTATGGCTTGTGGTAAAGGCGTTGGAAAAATCATAATTGGTAATCAGCTCACCAAAGATAATATTGATAATTTATCTAAGGTTGGCTAGTCCGAAGCAAGCGACACGGTAAAGACAAATCAAAAGCCAGATTGGTGGTTTGCTCAAAATCACATAGTTATCGGTGTACCATGGTTCTTACTTGAACTGAAACATTTGGCTACTCCGAGTAATGGCTTTTGGTAAAGAGATTCAAATCCATTAAGTTTTTCTCAAAATATTGCTAGGGACTAGCAATAGTTTAGTGTGGGATTGATGAGTGTGTAAATACTCATCATTTTGGTCGAATCTGACTGCAATTTAAAATGCTCAAATGCATCAAAATCTGAAAATATTCCAAAATTGCATTTATATGTTTGGATGCAAAATGTTTAAAATCGGATGAAAAATGAGCAAAGTTTGCATAATTGGTTGATTCCCCAGTTTCTAAAATTGTCGAAATAGTCACGAGTCCTAATTTCAAAGAAAAAATCACCAAGGTCCTTTTAAAATCATAAGTTGTCAAATTTAGTCCTTTGGTGAAAAATATCAAAAGTTTTGAGAAATTACAAAATTAGTCCTTGAGTTTGAAATTTGGCAAAATTATGGAAATTTGAAAATGGCAAGTTTGGTCCTTGTACTTTTGAGATTGTCACTTTTAGTCCTTGGAGCAACTTTTGAGAATTGGCGAGAAGGTCCTGTATTTTAAATTGCAACTAGGTCCTTGCCATATAAGCCTTTATTAAACCTTTGGACCCTATCACTAGCCATTTGGACCACGCACCCATTGTGACCCCTTGCTTTTGACCCCTTGCATTATTATATCCGATCAAACCATTGGTCAAACACCCTACTGCAGCAAAAAACTCTATCCCTTCCAATGCTTACCAAGTTCCACCTGCACAACCCCCTCCTCCGACATTTTCCACCTTATCACTCCAAACATAACAATCAAGATACATTTAATGGTTTATCCCTTTGCACTCAATCTCACAATTGCTTAAAACCTTTTTCCATAAAAGCAATATGGCTAAAACCACCCAACTCATCCGGGAAAAATGATGGGATATGCTCGGAAATGAGAGAAAGGAGATGGTGTATAAAAAGCAATGAGAAGCAAGAAGAGTAGTAGTTAGTTTTATAAAAATTTCCTTATGTCGTTTTTTTAATTAATGTCTTAGTTTAATTAAAATGTTGTAATTCAGTTCTTTGTATCACATTTAAGTTAAATTCTCATTTTAATGTGTTGTTAAGTATCAATCCAAGTCTTTATTCAAAGTCCAAGTTATTGTTCCTTTGTTGCAATTTTAGTTCCAAATTCTTATGAACAATATGTTATTAGCTTAATTAAAGCCTAGAAAGTTTATTGAAGCTTCATAGCTTTTGATGAGCTTAAAATTAGATTTCAAACAAATTTGTGAAATGGTCAACGAAAGTCAAACAATGAGGCAAAGTTAGTTAACGGGAATGGGCTGCTGGGTTGATTCGGTGTAATTTGGGTTTATGATAAAGTTAGGATAGTGTTTCGAACTGTTTGGCAAGCCATTGTGGCGGGACAAAGTGTAAGTCTATTTTCAAATTTGTTGCTTAAACTGTATTTGTGGTTAGGAATAGTTTTTGTCCATTGATTTAAGTGTTATTAAACTAGTTAGATTTAGTTTGAGTGTCATGCAAGTTGAATTAGTAGTTTGTTTAGTTAAAATTGCATAACGGTAGAAATAGGTGTGTTTGGATCAATAGGTAAACTGTCTTTAAGTTTAGTTCGGTGCTTAACTCTTGTTGTTATATGCTTGTTTAGTTCATATATACTCATATCATCTTACTTATGTACTGTAACCACCAAAGTCAAAATCACATGTTGTCTCAAATTCCTTCTGTTGTGGATTTTTAAACCAATCATTTGTTTTATGTTCAAAACTCATAGATATAGCTTGCACACTAGGTTTAATTTATCTTATAACATCATTCTCGATCCTAAAATTGGCTTCAAATCTCAACTTGGTCAACATTTCACTAGCTAAAAAATCGACTTGCGAAAGTCGGGTTTTGTATTAGAATTTTCATGGACTCATTTACGAGTCAATTTCGGTGATACTTGTGGCTTTTAAAGTTCAATGGTCTAGTTTATTGTTATCATTTTGTGTAATTTTGTCAATTTTCTAAAAGCCCAAAAGAGCTTGTCAAAATGGGACTAAATGCCTGTGCGGCATTTGAGTCTACAGGATTATCACGGTTCTTGCGAGCATTGGGCTCATAAGAGCTTCTCAAAGTCGGCTTTTTTTGTTAGTAGCCGCGGTCTTGTTTAGGGTCCCATATTTAGTTTAGGTTCGAGCTTATCTACGTGCTTATTCTCTAGTCCAAAGTAGGAGCCAAAATCTGTTTTAGCTTATAATCTCAAATCACCCAAATCTTGGTATTTAGCCATTATGTGGGTTAGGCTTGTTGTTTTAGTTGCTTTAGAGTTCTTTTAGCTTATTCAAGCTTACATGTCGGTTTGGTTGTTGTTTGGTCCTTCTAGCTTAATCTAAGTGCTTATTTTAAGCACTTATCCTTCTGATTTCATATTCCACCACACAACACCTGTTTTATATTTTTCCTAGAATCATAATAATATTTTAGAGTTTTATGAATTTTTCAGATTTGTCCAAGTTTGTTTGCTATTTTCTTAATTTAAATTATTTTTATGCACTTTTAATTAGCATTTAATACAATTAATTAAGAAAAGGTTCAAAAAATAATTTTCATTTTCTGAAGTTAAGATAAATATAAAAAGCCAAAAATATTTTTCTAAATTTTTCTTAGTTAAATTTGTATTTTAGATAATTTAATTAGTTTTAAATAGTTTTAATTCATAAAAATCCAAAAATATTCAGAAAAATATAAAAATAGTTTTGAAAATTCTCTTTGATATTTTAGATTTTCCAAGTCATAATTTTATTTTCTAGCCTTATTTCCTATTTTCTTGTATTTTAGGCTAATATTAAATAGTTAAAATAGTTTTAATTAATAATAATTAATTTAATAGTTATAAAATAATTTTCTTTTTCTAAAAATTTTCTTTTATCATTAGGATTGTAAAATGTTATTTTCATATTTTTAGGACTTATATTGTTTAAGTTTGACATTTTATTTTGTGCGTCGCGTAGTTTTCAATTAAGTTTTATAAAACATAAAATCAAAAACATCATTTAAAAATAGTGATAGCGTTTATTTAATATTTCCTATCTTTTAATTTCCTTTAATTTGCATTTAAGCCTCTGTAATTTGTTGGCTTTTACGTAGTTATAATAAGTCAAATCCTTTTTAGATTCAAATCTCGATCACTTCGTTTGGTAATCCATTGCATAGCTCATTGGGACATAACGACAGGAAACACTATACTCCCGGATCTTCATTGCATTGCGTTTTGAACCGTTTTAAGTTTCTTCTGTCGGCCATTCACATGGTGGCGCTTGAGTGAAAAACTTGATGAGGGCGAATCACCTGAGGCACTTGAACATCCCCTTGGTTTGCTTGAACTCCGATTCATTCTCAATCTCGGGAAGAGGCGCATAATACTCATGAGGTGGGCGAGAATTTGGAAGACCATCCTCGAGCTTGTTGATGATGATGGAGTTGGAGGTTTTGCTCTTTCGCCTTTAGTCTTAGCCACCGCTCGTCACTCCAAGGGCCCAAAGATGTGAGGATGAGCTCATAGTCAAGTTGAAACCCTTTTGTGCTTGGTGGAATTGGTGCAAAGGCTCTATAGGCGGGTGAGAAGCATCCCGTGGGAAGAGCAACCGATCCTTGAGTTGGAATGTCAATCATTCTCTAGCAATGTAGTATGCTAAATTGAATGGTTGTGAGTGGACAAGTTGTAGAGCATGTGACAAAGGCAAGCATTGATATGGTCCCTATTCCCTATGGTGCCAATGACGTTGGCTTTAAGTAGTT
>CM040239.1:30534825-30823017 GCA_022545495.1 Chrysanthemum lavandulifolium | reverse complement strand
CAAATACTTTTGAACCCGTCAAAATCCCAAGTTGAACCCTTACCCTGTTATTAATAATACGGTCAACACAAGTCAAAATCCGGTACTTTTCACCTTTCTTATGAATACCGCGCCAAATCCACCATGGTTTCCACATCTCGGTTTTCTTCTGCCACCTTTCCAGCTCCTTACCCACTTCACACCTTGTCCCCTCCACCTCCACACCTCCCAAATTGCATTAAATGCAATAAACTCACTCTTATGACTTTTCCCGCCAAAAATTCCACATGGACGGTTTTGATGAATTTGAATGATCCAAGGGATGAAATGAAGTGGGAATTAATCGTGAGGTCGACAATGATTCTAAAGAGGTCAATAAATAAGAACAAGAAGGAGAGAAGAAGTAACTAGTGTAATTTTATTTTCTTATGTCGCTTTTTAATAAGTTAAGTTTTCTAGTGCAATTTAAAGCTTTCAAGTATTTTGTAATCAAACCTCGATGTAATAAAACATAATTTCGGTTTCAATTTCAGTTCTTATGTACGAATTCGCTTTATGTCAATTTCCATGGTTAAATTCTCATAATTTGCAAAAGTTGTTAATAGTTGTTGTTATTGCTTAAGCTCATATAAGCTTTTGACAAAGCTTATACTGTTAGAAACCTTTCAAATCAGGTTTATTCAACAAAACAGTAAAAACAAGAAAAATACCAAAAAATAGATTAAAATCAAAATCAAGTGAAGATGGTGCAAAAGACCAAGTAGGGTGATATATGGATTGCTTTTGGGTTAGAGCTTCTTGGGAAGTTATAGGGTGTGATCTCGCACCTTGGTTCTCTGTCTTGTGCATGAACTCATCTTGTAAGCATTTCTTTAAAACTTGCAATTCCTAGTATAAGTGTTTAACTATTGTTAATTCTGGTTTAATCCTATCTTATTATAGTTAATCAAAGATAATTAATAGATTTCTTAGCTTAAAACTTGTTTTAATGTTTAAAACTTCAAATCACCCATCATAAGGGTGTCTGGATTTGTTGTTATCACCGTGTTTAAGGTTGTTTGTAACATTGTTCTTGTTTGATGCATGCTATATTAGTTCTAAATAGCCAAGATAAACTATAAAACATAGTCCTTATTTGTCAAAAGTCAAAATAGCTTCTAATCCTAATTAGCAGCTTTCATCGTTAAGATTTTGAAATGCAAATCTCATCAAATTAGCTTGTAACTTTGTAATCTAGCTTAAATCAATCTTATTATAGTCTAATACAACATATTCAATCATTTAGAAGTGATCAAAATTCATTAAAGTCAAATTCTTAGTGTAATTAAAAAAGTCAAAATTTCCTAGTAGCAGTTTTTGAATAAACTTTGTAATTTTATTGTGATCTTACCATTAGGATTTAGGATTTAAGCTTTTGGGATATTAAATTTTAGCTGCTCATCTTAATTAGAAAAATATTGGTTTATCTCTACTTAGCTTATTAACTGCTTATTCATTAGCTTCTTTTAGCCGTTTTTCACAAAACTCCGTTTTGCTTATTCCTTATTTCTCGCTTGTTCCGTGTGTTTTTCTTGTTTTTTTGCTTATTCTAAGTTCCCATAACTTGTTTATAGCTTATTCAACCTTTGGTTCAAGAGTGGTAGCTTATTGAGGCTTTTAGCTTAATTTGAGCTTTATTCATATTAGTTGTGTGCCCAAATCATAGTTCCCGATCTTCAAAGTAGTTTCGTCATTTTCCTTGATTCTCGGTATTATTTTAGACTTATCTAGAAGTTTTCATATTTTCATTGCTCATTTTCTATTTTTCTCGCATTTTATGTCATTTTCTAGCATTTTAATTAGCATTTAATTCAAATAAATCGAAAAAGTTTTAAAAATATGTTTTCAATTTTACTAGATTAAGATAAATATAAAAGCCAAAAAATATTTTCCCATAATTTTCTTAGTTTAAATAGTATTTTCTAGCATTTTAATTAGTTTTAAATAGTATTAAATTCATAATAAATAGATAAAAAGTGTAATAAATATATTTTCGGTTTTAAAATAAGTTTTATAATATTTTAGATTTTTCTAAGTCATAATTTCACTTTTCTAGCTTTATTTCATATTTTCTTATATTTTAGGGTATTATTAAATAGTTAAAATAGTTTTTAATCAATAATAATTAATTAAATAGTTATAAAAATAATTTTAATTTTTCAATAATTTTATTTTATTATTAGGATTATAAAATATCATTTCATATTTATAGGTCTTTTATTTCTTAAAACTCACATTTTATTTAGTACGCTCATGTAATTTTATTTAAACGTCGTTTTAGGTTTTAAACGTTAATCGATTTTAAAAATAGTGATAGCGTTTATTTAATATATTTTAACTTTTATTTTTCTTTAGTTTGCATTTAAGCCCTCGTAATTTACAAACTTTTTCTTTAGGTATAATTATTCCAAAATCACAACCCTTTTCCCTGCTCAATCTTCACCGATCACGATTCGTCTTTACTACGTTGTTCACACCTCGTTGGGACTTAACGACAGGGATACACTATACTCCTCCGACTTAATTGCATTGGTTTTAGATCATTTTGAATTTTATTACGGTTGACCATTCACAAGTGGTTGACTTGTGTAATAAATTGACCGTTTGGGATGATCAAATTTTGGCGCCACCGCCGGGGAGGTGTCTTTGCACAGACTACGAATTTGAAGAATCATTGATTGTTGAATATACACCCATTGTATATTTACCATCTTTGTCCATATTTCCTTGTTTTCATATAAAACCAAAATTATCGTGAAGTTAATTGTTTGACGGATCGATTACCAAACATTTTTATTCAAGTTTTCAACAAACAAAAACCCAAAAGATTTTCTTTCTTATTTTTACAAAATGTTTTCAAAATCCAAAATATTCATCTTTACCTCTTACCCTTTTGATTCTTTATCCCTTACCCTCTATCCATTTGATTCTAACTTCTTCTATTCTCATGGAATCTCTCGACTCGACGAATTACGGAACAAGTTGAAAAACTTCATACTTTATCACAAATGTCAAGAATTGTGTTGTTCGTAATGATCCATTAATTACGCATAGGGAAATGGAACGAAACCGGGTGACAAAGGACGGTACTTCCCTCTAATAATGGAGGTGCTAATACGTCCAACCTACGGTTATCCAAAGATCTAACCTCAATTGCTCTAAGCCGCCTAAAATTGATCCTAAACTTTCACAATTTACTTAAAAGCAATCATGCGAAATTTAGACCAGCTGACTAGCAAGAATGACTTGCCTAATCTTCACGCTTCTCAAGAACCGTAACTGAGACCATAATGTGGTGGAAATTGCTAGCTCTCGAGCACACCACTTGTCCCACCTCCGGATTTTTCAAAATGTTCTTCGAGACTTAATAGTCATTCGGATCACCATGTTGGTTTTGTTGATTCTTTGAATGAGCCAATTTCTTCTCATAACTCTCAAATGGAATCGTTTATTCCTTGTGTCGGTTGTGGTGAGCCTCTTTTGGTTCACCACATCACGGTGTACGTGTGTACAGTGTGGTAATGATATTCGTAGCGGAGTTGTTTGTTTTGTGGTTCGAGGAATTCATTTGATTATGATCCTAATCCGAACTCATTTAACGACCCTCAAACTTTTCCAATTACCCACCACAGCCCGACTTATCTTCATATAATCAACATAACTCGCTGTGAATTTTGTGGAGGTCCTCACCAAGGATTTGAGTGTCAATCCGAAACACGTTATTCTATGAACAGTTTTCGGTGATGCTCGAACTTTGGTCATGACCAATATCTATATAATTCACGATCTGCACTCAATAGCTTTTATTGTTGAGAACCGGAGGTCCCCATTTCACTCGATTGTCAAACAGGAATCCATTTACTTGTAACAATTACGACTATCCATATCACAACCAACCTCCACAAGGCCAAACGACTCAAACTCCTCAAGAAACCCAACAAGACACTTATCTAGAGTTTCGAGTTAGTAAAAGAACTGAGGAGTTGAGTAAAATAGCATTTCAAATGCTCCAGTTTTCTTGTGTATATTGTGGGGTCCTCATGATGATTATCAATGTCAACCTTCCGGTTTGACAAATCTCCACTCCCACAATGTCCCGTCATTCAAAATTCACATGAGAAATCCATGGAAGAATTGCTAGTCAAGAGCAGTCGCTAAAATAAATTCCCAAATTGCTTTTGAAAAATCTATTAGGGAATCAATTGCAAAAGAAAAAGCAACCGATCTAACTCTCAATTCGCTTTTATTCCCGATGACGGTGATGATGAAGATGCACTTGGTATCCTACAATTTTATAAAGATTCATCAAGTTCATCGGTTGATATCCCAAAGCTTGAGATTCATTCTCAAACAATCGCTATCACACCAAGCTCCCACTCCCTCTCTCGAACATGGAGGACGAGCATCTTGATACTGTTCACGAAAGGAATCGGACGAATTCATAAAGTCTAGTGTTGAGGACCTTGTCCCAATCCCGAGAGAGTCACAGGGAACTTTTGACCATATGTGTGATATCCTTCCCTCTTGAGTGTTCAAAGATCATTTTGAGACTTTCTCCGATTTTAGCGATGATTGTAAATCTTATGGAAACATTGAGTATGTTGAGGCATCACTCCCACGCCTAATCCTTCTTGAGGAGTTCACCGATGAACTCACTCACATCGATCCACTTTCATCGAAGTGGCGATGATCTCTTTGATTTCGCCGATCTTGGAGAAATTGAAAGTCTCCTATATAATGATAATTCACTCATTTCTTGTCCCATTTCCGACTCTTCCATTCCTTCTCTCACCCGGATGAGGAAGATGACAACTTTGGAAGGAGGTCGATGCTTTTCTTAGTGATGAGTCAATTCCAACAGGGATTGACAATACTTACTTTGATTCGGAGGAGACATCCTCTTTCTTGAAAATCTGTTGATTGAAGAACCGTTTCAGCCTCTCCTCCCGGAAATTTTGTTGCCAATCACCATACTAACTTCAAGTCTAAGCTTAAAAATCTAACAAATGGTGATTTGCTCCTCACTAATGAAGAATGGGATTGCATTGTGATGCACATCTTTATTCTATTTTTCAGATGGTGTGGTTTCTCGTTCCCTTTCTCCTTGAGAATGAGGACACTATTTTGATCCCGCATTTTCATTTATCATTTTGAGCCGGTTCTATGTATATCTCATCGGTGTGGAACTTTCACGCACTTCAATGTTTTACAAACATCTTGAATGAAAGTCCGATGGAGATTGTCTCTTCCACTTACTTCCCATGAACAAATTAATTGGGTCGAGTCAAGCTAGCGACTTCGGAATCAAAAACAAGAGTTAAGCATGGGTTTTCACCGTGTGTACCACCTTAGTGGGGAGATGCCCGCATGTTGTATATAGATCTAAAAATGAATGAAAATTGTAAATATTAAAAAGAGAATAATTGTTGTGTTTCTACACTTAGCTAGTAATGTTATCTTTTATGTTCAAGGATTCGGCATAATAGCGGGACTTTGAATATTTAGGACAATATTCATTTCTAAGTGTGGGGAAATTCTAGCTAATTTGATCATAAATGTACCCTTTAGTCCCTTTTTCCCCAAAATGGCAAAATTTAAAATTTTTTTAGTGAAAGTACTATGTACTAAACACAACAAATGGTAATCACCCACTATGTCTAACCCACATAAGGATTGGCTAATCCAGAGCAAACGGCTCTTGGTAAAGATATCTCAAATCCGTTTATGGCTTGCAATTTGCCCAAAATTGTATGGTGTTCATTCACCATATCTTTAATTAGTAAAGAGTTGGCTAGCCCGCAAGTTTATGGCTTGTGGTAAAGGTAGTTGGAAATCCATAATTGGTAATCGACTCACCAAAGATATTTTATCTAAGAGTTGGCTAGTCCGTAGCAAACGGCTTTCGTAAAGACAAATCAAACCGCTGAAAGTCGGTGATTTGCTCAAAATCATATGGTTATCGAGTACCATAGTTCTTACTTGAACTAACACATTTGGCTACTCCAAGAGTGATGGATTTTGTAAAGAGATGAAATCCATTAAATTTTCATAAAAGATTGCTAGGGACTAGCAATAGTTTAGTGTGGGGATTTGATATGTGTCTAAAACACATATATTTTACCTTGTTTAAACCATAAAAAGCAAAAAACACACAAATGACTATATAAATGTTACAAATATCATGAAAATGTGTTTTATGTGTTACAAATGAAAAGGATTGAAAACGATGAAAACAACAAAGTTTACAAAATTGGCGCTTTAGTCCCGAACTTTCACAGTTGTCGAAATGGTCCTCGGATAAAATATTTTGAAGAAAATCAACAATAGTCCCCAGGAATCATGAAATTACAAATTTTACCCTTGAAGTTCAAATTTGCAAAATGGCGAAAAGGTCCTCAACTTTGAAAAATGTCAAAATAGTCCTTGGTTAATTTAAAAGTGAAAATAATCAAAAGTAACCTTGTACTATTTAAGTTGGCAAGTTTGGTCCTTGTATTAAACTTTGGAATATTTGCGTGTTTAATCCCTAATTTTCGAAGTTACATAAATGGTCCTTGTATTAATACAAAACCAAACTGACACCCTTTGTTATTAACAAACCCAAAGCCCAATCCAAGAATTAGCCCAACCTAATCCCATTTGACCCTTGGACCTTGAACCTTAACCCCAAATCAAATACTTTTTGAACCCGTCCAAAATCCCAAGTTGAACCCCTTACCCCGTTATTAATAATACGGTCAACACAAGTCAAAATCCAGGTACTTTTCACCTTTCTTATGAATACCGCGCCAAATCCACCATGGTTTCCACATCTCTGGTTTTCTTACTGCCACCTTTCCAGCTCCTTACCCACTTCACACCTTGTCCCCCTCCACCTCCACATCCTCCCAAATTGCATTAAATGCAATAAACCTGCTACTATGACTTTTCCCGCCAAAAATTCCACATGGACGGTTTTGATGAATTTGAATGATCCAAGGGATGAAATGAAGTGGGAATTAATCAGAGGTCGACAAGGATTCTAAAGAGGTCAATAAATAAGAACAAGAAGCGAGAGAAGAAGTAACTAGTGTAATTTTATTTTCTTATGTCGCTTTTAATAAGTTAAGTTTTCTAGTGCAATTTAAAGCTTTCAAGTATTTTGTAATCAAACCTCAGTAATAAAACATAATTTCGCCTAATTTCAGTTCTATATACGAATTCAGTTTATGTCAATTTCCATGGTTAAATTCTCATAATTTGCAAAAGTTGTTAATAGTTGTTGTTATTGTTTAGCTCATATAAGCTTTGACAAAGCTTATAAGTTGTTAGAAACCTTTCAAATCCAGCTTTTATTCAACAAAAGTAAAAACAAGAAAATACCAAAAAATAGATTAAAAATCAAAAATCAAAATCAAGTGAAGATGGTGCAAAAGATCAAGTAGGGTGATATATGGATTGCTTTTTGGGTTAGCTTGGGAAGTTATAGGGTGTGATCTCGCACCTTGGTTCTCTGTCTTGTGCATGAACTCATCTTGTAAGCATTTCTTTGAAACTTGCAATTCCTAGTATAAGTGTTTAACTATTGTTAATTCTGGTTTAATCCTATCTTATTATAGTTAATCAAAGATAATTAATAGATTTCTTAGCTTAAAACTTGTTTTAATGTTTAAAACTTCAAATCACCCATCATAAGGGGTGTTTGGATTTGTTGTTATCACCGTGTTTAAGGTTGTTTGTAACATTGTTCTTGTTTGATGCATGCTATATTAGTTCTAAATAGCCAAGATAAACTATAAAACATAGTCCTTATTTGTCAAAAGTCAAAATAGCTTCTAATCCTAATTAGCCAGCTTCTTGTTAAGATTTTGAAATGCAAATCTCATCAAATTAGCTTGTAACTTTGTAATCTTGCTTAAATCAATCTTACTATAGTCTAATACAACATATTCAGTCATTTAGAAATGATCAAAATTCATTAAAGTCAAATTTTAGTGTAATTAAAAAGTCAAAATTTCCTAGTAGTAGCTTTGAATAAACTTTGTAATTTTATTGTGATCTTACCATTAGGATTTAGGATTTAAGCTTTTGGGATATTAAAGTTTAGTTGCTCATCTTAATTAGAAAAATATTAGTTTATCTCTACTTAGCTTATTAACTCGCTTATTCATTAGCTTCTTTTAAGTTATTTTCACAAAACTCCGCTTTGCTTATTCCTTATTTCTGCTTGTTCCGTGTGTTTTCTTGTTGTTGTTGCTTATTCTAAGTTCCCATAACTTTTTATAGCTTATTCAACCTTTGGTTCATGAGTGGTAGCTTATTGAGGCTTTTAGCTTAATTTCAGTCTTATTCATATTAGTTGTGTGCCCAAATCATAGTTCCCGATCTTCAAAGTAGTTTCGCTATTTTCCTTGATTCTCAGTATTATTTTAGACTTATCGGAAGTTTTCATATTTTTCACTGTTCATTTTCTATTTTTCCGCATTTTATGTCATTTTCTAGCATTTTAATTAGCATTTAATCCAAATAAATCGGAAAAGTTTTAAAAATATGTTTTCAATTTTCCTAGATTAAGATAAATATAAAAGCCAAAAAATATTTTTCCATAATTTTCTTAGTTTAAATAGTATTTTCTAGCATTTTAATTAATTTTAAATAGTATTAAATTCATAATAAATAGATAAAAGTGTAATAAATATATTTTCAGTTTTAAAATAAGTTTTATAATATTTTAGATTTTTCTAAGTCATAATTTCACTTTTCTAGCTTTATTTCATATTTTCTTATATTTTAAAGGTATTATGAAATAGTTAAAATTAGTTTTTAATCAATAATAATTAATTAAATAGTTATAAAAATAATTTTAATTTTCAATAATTTTCTTTTATTATTAGGATTATAAAATATCATTTCATATTTATAGGTCTTTTATTTCTTAAAACTCACATTTTATTTAAAATGCGTTCACGTAATTTTATTTAAACGTCGCTTTAGGTTTTAAACGTTAATTGATTTTAAAAATAGTGATAGCGTTTATTTAATATATTTTAACTTTTTAATTTTCTTTAATTTGCATTTAAGCCCTGTAATTTACAAACTTTTTCTTTAGGTATAATTATTCCAAAATCACAACCCTTTTCTGCTCAATCTTCACTCGATCACAGATTCGTCTTACTACAAAGTTGTTCACACCTCGTTGGGACTTAACGACAGGGATACACTATACTCCTCTCGGACTTAATTGCATTGGTTTTCATTGCTTGAATTTTATTACGGTTGACCATTCACAAGTGGTTGACTTGTGTAATAAACTTGACCGTTTGGGACCGATCACCGTTCTAGAACCTAAAAATAAAGACAATGTAAATCATGCATGTAATAATACGCTTACACGTTGACGGTTAACTATCGACCGATATATCAAAGCAAAGGAATCATTTCTCATACCTCTACCCATGGTTTGACTTGTACTAACATCTCACCATAAGTGGAGTATGAACAGTAAATACTTTTGACCTTCAACATATCTTCTAAGCTAGTAACATCGAAGTTTTACTCCTCTTCTCCACATAGGGTGACCTAGGAACATGTTCAAGTCTCCTCTTCTTTGTTTCAGATCGCCCAAAGCCCTTTTGAAGGCGTTGAATTCGATTCGAATAACCTTCAATGCTTTTCACCAACACTCAACTTACTCGCGCTCCCTACTGCTCCTCCTCTTCCTCGTGTTTTTCACTTCAACACTCAACTTACTCGCTCCCTCCGCTCCCCATCCACGCCAACATGTGGCGTATCAAACAACTTGAAAAATCATTGACTTGACTGCAATACTCATTAGCAAGATCTACAGTCATGCGGATGATATGAAAAGGTTAACAAAATTTTATTATCGCAAGTTATTAATTATATCACAAATGAAATAAGAACAAAACAAAATATCATTAAATTACCTTTCTCCGTCACCGTGTTAACTATGTCTCCATAAACCGCATAACATAGTGGTAGACACTTATTAGTATAAAATTATAATGAAAGGTATAATCACATAAATACCATTTAATTACATTTTCATATGCATCATTCTTCATTTTGACTCCATCAACTGTGTTAACTTTGTTTCCATAAACCTACATACAAAAGTTTATAACACCTATTAGTAGAACATTAGAATTAAAGGTTTAGTCACATTAATACAATTTATACTTACCTTTTCATAGGTTTCTTGGTTCATTTTGTCTCGTCACTCATTATGACCGCGAGAATAAAGTTTTTAGAAACAAAATTCGCGTATTAGCATACTACATGGTAATTGTTTGATATCAATGTAACTTGGTCAGAATTGATAAAGGTAAAAACTAACTCGAATAATAGTCTCAAGTTTCAAAGTGCGGGCTTCCAAAGCCTTAACCTGCTCATCAACTCGAAACAAATTCTACCTCTTTACCCATGCTCTCCATATCATAACCCTCGGGTATACCACTTTCGACTAGCTTTATTCGCGACCACTTTCGAAAATGTTCATCCTGTGGTCCCCTTTGCAAGAGGCGGCGCCGGGGTATACCACTTGAAAAATCAATGCTTCGTGTGAACCATTCAACTTCACCTCAAAGCATGTTGGCATAATCACGTTGGGTTTCGAGTCCTTACAAAGATTTATAAGTTATATGGTATCTAAAATTGTCTATATGTTTAAAGTTAACCAATCAATAAAATACTATATATAATTACCTTGTCAAAGCAGTTGGTCAAAATAATCGCCTTTCTAAATGGTGTGTGTTTCGACCATGCAAGTGCTCTTGGGATCACCCACGGAGCCTTGTTCCACCACTTTACTTTTACTCAGACAAGACACTCTATCATCCATATCTACAAAAGTTAACACAACAAATATAAGTTACGAGGATGAGAAACATATGAAGATAATTTTCAAGCCCTACAAGAAACTAACGATAGCAAATTTTTGGTGTTAACCTTGAAAGCAAGAACGAATCCTTCAAGCTATAGGTAGGAACATCGTTTGATTCTTTATCACCAATTCTTTGACAAGAAACCGCTGGATGATATGAAGAGACATTTCTAATAGACTCATAAAGCCGCCTCCAAAGGAGTTCCCCATGGAAATGCATTCCATTCATCAAGATCCTCGACCATCCTCGAAAAATATCATCAATGATAGACCCCAAGTCTTTACCCATTAATATCACCTCAGCGTTATCAACAGACAAACCCGTGATCGCATCCTCATCGATGATTTAGAAACATTTCTTCATCTTCAATAACGGATAATAGATCAATTGATTTAACATGTTGACCTACATGGTTTGGAAAAACTCGGTGACGGAAGGGATATCACCACTCGCCATTTCCTAAACCGACCATACCAAATCTAAAACCAAGAACAAAAGCGTAATTCATTTCGACCAAAATAGAGAATGTCCATTCAAATAGTATACAAGTGGAAGATCATAGTTATCATTGTTTTGATGGAATTGTTTCCGAAGCATGTAATGAACAAGGCATTCCTTGTTATCGACATAGGTAAGATCGAGCCATGGTCCAAAACATGTGGCTTTAAACATGGAATGGCGCGGCTGGTCTAATCGATCCTTCATAAGTAAGAAGTAATGCACTTTGCTTTTAACAATAACTCTAGCATCATACGCCTACAAGAAATAACATATTAAAAAAGTTAAAACAAACAAGAAGTGTCTACAAGCACACTCATCAAGTCAGGCATACAACACCGCAGAAAACCCGAAGTGTCTACAAGCACACTCAACAAGTGTCTACAAACAAACAAGAAGTGTCTACAAACAAACAAGAAGTGTCTACAAGCACACTCAACAAGTATCTACAAGTAAAAGCATATCCGCAGAAAACCCGATGTATTCAGGACTAAGATCAAGTGTCAATACACGTTAATTACACCTATTTGACAACTAACCCTAAAACTCTTATTAAAAACAACAAATACGCTTTGAACCCTCTCATTTAACGATGAAACAAAACATGATGTAAAGGGATCCAACAAAACCTTAAGTTGTAGGAAGAAACGAAATTAATCAAGTGTGAATACTTACCATTTTTATCTTTGTGCGTCTACTTTGTCATCGAAATGATCTAAACAACAAAACGGGTGATGTAAAGGGATCCATGCCACATTGCTTGTGTGTTTGTGTGTGTTGAGTGTGTTTTTTTGAAGATATTCAATTGTTAAAGTGGAAAAGAAAAATAAAAAGAAATAAAAATGGTCATATCACTTGGATTTGGGAAATCTTTTGATTTGCTTTTCAATTTCCTAGGTGAAAAGTTGTGGTGTCGATTGAGCACCGTCGGTTGAGCGCCGCGGTTGAGCGTTGACATTATGCTAGAAAACAAAACAAGAGATTTCTTTAAGATTTGATTTGACACTTAGTGTACTATTGAACAAGACGGAATTGCCATGCGTCGAAAAATGTATGGGGTCGAGCGGTTGAGCGAGCGAGCGTGGCTCTTTTGGGAAAGAGCCTAGAAAAAGTCTTAAAACGGACCATGCTTAAAAAAGTCCCTTATTGCTTCTTATCGTTTGCAGTTATAAAAGGAAAAAAGCAAAAACACTTTTTGTATTCCTCCTTCACCTTTTAGATAAAAGAGCAAAAAACAAATATACTTCTTTATTAGAAAGAAGTGATTCTTAAGAAAAACAAACACCACCTAAGCATATCAGTGTATACGATCTTTTTCTTTGTAACTTCGTTCTAAAATTTGATATCGTTATTGTAGTTAATACTGTAAAAAAGTTGAGGTAAATCTACATGTCACTTTTCGTTAAAACACATTATATATCTAACATTTCTGAGAGTGGAATTTACGTACTATTCATTTAATCTTACATTCGTAAATGACAAACATAGTCCATCTAGTTTAGTTGCGACTCATAAACAGTCCTTAACGAATTGCGATTTTGTCTTTGTCGTTAAATGCGATTGCAAAACAGTCCTTATAATATATTATGAAAAAATTACACGCTTTGGTCCTTGTGGTTTGCTCGATTTCATGTTTAGTCCATAAGTCGCTTTAATTATACCGAGATACCTATTTTGAAACCTTGCACTAAGTTAGTCCCTATTTGGGATGGGCCGTTAGTTTCTCCGCTAAGTGTTTGCACCGTTAGTCCCTCTCATAATAATTTTTGCACCGTTAGTCCTATTTTTCAAATAATAGTTTTCGGCGCTTAATAATAGTTTTCAGCTAGTCCTCCATTAATAATACTTTTCACCCGCTTTTTTTTTTTTTGTGTTTTGTCCGCTTATATCCGTTACCCTCGTATTCGTTTTTCCGTCCTTTGCGCTTTTATCCGTTTTAAATCTGCTTTATATATGTTCGTCCGTTTTTTACGTTTTGTCCGTTTTTATCCGTTTTCGTCCATTATTTTTATCTGTTTTTGACCTTTTTCGTCCATTTTTATGCGTTTCCATTCGTTTTTTATCCGTTTTCGCGCATTTTTTACGTTTTGACCATTTTTATTCCTTTTTATCCGTTTCGCATGTTTCGTTTTATATGTTTCGTCCAATTTTTACGTTTTGTCTAATTTTTATCGCCGACCGTTTTTCGTTTTATCCGCTTTCATTCGTTTCATTCGTTTTATCCGTTTCGCCCTATTTTGCGTTTTTGTTCGTTTTATCCGTTTTCATTCGCTTTTTATCCGTTCGCACGCTTTTACGTTTTAAATGCTTTTGTCATTTATTTTACCTTTTGTTTGTTTTTATCCGTTTATGTTCGTTTTATATGTTTTCAAACTTTTTACATTTTGTCTGCTTTATACTTTTCATCATTCTTTACGTTTTTTTATACTTTTATGTGCTTTCGTCCGTTTAAGGTAGTTTTCGTCCGTTTTTAGGTAGTTTTCGCCCCATATTTTATGTTTTTGTCCGGATAAAAACTGGCGAAAATGAAAAAACAGACGAAAACAAGCGAAAACATATAAAAACAGACAAAAACGTAAAAAAATGGACGAAAACAGATAAAAATGAGCAAAAACGTAATAAAACAGATGAAAACATATAAAAACAAACGAAAACGGATAAAAATGGAATCAAAAACGTAAAAAATATGCAAAAACGGATAAAAATGGACAAAAACATTTATAAAAAAAAAGAAGGTGCGCAAACGGATAAAAACGGACGAAAATGGATAAAAACAGACAAAAACGTAAAAAAACAGATGAAAACGGATAAACGGACAAAAACAGACGAAAACAAATAAAAAGTTAAAACAGAAAGCGGATAAAAAGCGAATGAAAACGTATAAAAAACGAACTAAAACGGATAAAAATAGACAAAATCGTAAAAAGCGGTGAAACGTAAAAACGTAAAAACAAATTAAAACGCTAAAACGGCAGCGGATAAAAACGAATGAAAATGGATAAAACGGACGAAACGTAAAAAATTGACGAAAACATACAAAACGTAATAAACATGCGAAACGGATAAAAACCGAATGAAAACGGATAAAAACATAAAAAAGAATGGGCGCAAATGGATAAAAAGACGAACGAAAAGAGATAAGAAAGCAGAAAAAGCGTAAAAGGCGGGCGAAAACGTTAAAAGCGGACGAAAGACAAAATGTAAAAAGCGGCGAAAACGTAAAAACGGACAAAACATATAAAAGCGTAAAATGTGCGAAACGAATGAAAACGGATAAAACCTAAAAACGGGCGAAACGGATAAAAGAAACAAAGATGGATCAAAGCGGACAAAAACATAAAAAAAAACGGTCGAAAACGGATAAAAAACGAACATAAACGGATAAGAACGGACAAAAACGTAAAAAAACTGCCGAAAACATGTAAAAGCAGACGAAAACAAATAGAAACGTAAAAAACGGACGAAAAACGTAAAAAAAAGGGGGTCTGAAATTTTGTTTAACCGAGGGACCAACAAACGGACGAAAAACGTAAAAAACGGATAAAAACTGACAAATTAGTAGCTCCTTTTCTTAGGTTCACTAGTTGTCGCCTTTGGAACATATCTGAAATTTTGTTTAACCGAGGGACCAACAAACTGACTTCCATTAGTTGACTTGGCTTTACCTTTATTCTTCTTATTCTTACCCACCGTTTGGAAACCTTTATTATTCTGCACCAGAGTAGGAGTAACAACATGTGTATAGTTTATTGTTTATGTTGTTGTTTAAATTTTGTCACAATCGTATTGAGTTTTTTGTTGGACTCTTGTAGTTAGAAAACATATATACGGAATAGTGGTACTTTGAAAATTAATTACAGTATCATAATATCCTTTTCCTTCTTCTTCACAATCACAGTATCTCATCTAATCTTTTACAGTTCTTAGCTATAATATAATCCACAATACAAAAAGCCTTTTCTTTTTCATTTCTTTTGACGATATTACATTCTACAATTAGAAGCCTCAAGCAAAATCATAGGACCAACTATAGTGATTAGCTATAAGCCACAATAACCAAACATTAAGTTTCAAACTGCAAAGAGCATCACAAATAAAATGTATATGCAGATAAAAAGATAAAGTTTTAAAGAATGTTGGATGTTCACTTTTAGTATTCGAATTACGAGTCACCAATTCTCACATTCTTATGGTAGTCAACATAGAAATCTAAAACTTAAAAACATGATTGAAGATAAATTCAACATGAGGGCGTAAACTTATTTGGTTTAACTAAGCTTTAATTTGTTCCTAGAATTGGTAAAAGATCTTGACAGCCGTAAACTTATTTGTGGATGTGTGAAATTGTAAAATTACATGAAATAGAGAAAGTAAACAGTTTTTATATGGCATGCGTCTCTTGATCGCTTTTCGCATATGATCAGGTGTTGTTATTAGGTGTTGGACCCGGGCTGATTAGGTGTTGTTATTAGATTGTGGCCAGGTGTTGTGTTTGTGTTTTGTTGGTGCCTGTTTCTCCATCCTGGAGAACCTGTGTTTTTCTTGTTATTCTCTTCTAGCTAATGATATTACAGCTTTCTAAAAAATAAACGTGAAAGGGAGAAAAGTACTTTATTTTGTATTTTTTCTAAACCTACTAGACTTATGTATTATTGTTTTCAAACTACAAGAGTAAAACAAAAACTCCAATCGATTTGATGTTTGTATTTTTTTTTTTGAATTTGTTTGCAAATTTTGTTTATAAAGTGTAAGTAAATTTGGTAATGTTTAAAAGTTTTGAAATTTGAAATATTTTTAAAATTTTAAAGATGGTTTTGTGGATTTTCTTTTTGGGTGTAGCATGTGGCTATATTTATAGTTCTTGTGTTAGTTATTCGTACGTAAAAAAAACTAACTTTAATTGATTTTAAGAGTAAATTGCATTTTTGGTCCTTAAGGTTTAGCCAAATTGCAGGTTCAGTCTCTAAGGTTTCGAAAGTTGTAAATATCGCTCGGCGGTCCCTCGGCGGTCGACCACCGCCAAGCGCCATAGCGGTTATGGCGGCGATATATCAGTGATATAACGGAGACCCTAAATTATAAAGAAATTAATTTTTTTTATAGGTATTTATATATTTTATATACATATTTATAAATATTTATTAGTTTTATTGTTATATTTAATATTTTTAATTATATATTTTATATAAATATTACAAATTTTACATTGTATATGCATTTAGTTATGTATTTCCCACTCTTAACCGATATTTGACCGATATTCCGATATTTGACCGATATTTGACCGATATGACCGATATAACCGATATTGACCGATATTTGACCGATATTTGACCGATATTTGACCGATATTGACCAACCGATAAATTTGACCGATAAGTGGAATATCGATCGGTGGACCGCCGATAAGCGATATATCATCGATATATCGGCCGCCAAGACCGATATTTACAACACTTGGGTGTAGTATGGCTATATTTATAGTTCTTGTGTTAGTTATTCGTGCGTAAAAAAACTAACTTTAATTGATTTTAAGAGTAAATTGCATTTTGGTCCTTAAGGTTTAGCCAAATTGCGTGTTCGATCCTTAAGGTTTCGAAGTGCAACGGTGGTCCTCATTTAGAAACGTTTCTTTGCATGTTTGGTCCCCGATCACCATCAAATGACAAAAATACCCTGCCTTCTTTTGTTTCTATTTTCTTTTCATATTTCTTACATAAATGGTCCATGTCTTGTGCTAGGTTTTACAAAATTCGTCCGATTTTTATTTTATTTATTTATTTTTAAATTAACTATTACAATTAGTATTATTTTTAATTCAAAATATTCAAAAATATTCAAAAATGTTAAAGATATTACAAAAAATTTATTTTTTTACATAATTTTTTTAAATTCGAAGAGAAAAGTCCAAAATATATTCGTTTCTTTACGTTTTGTTCGGATTTTACGTGTTCGGATTTTTACGTGTTCGTCCGTTAAAAAAGCGGTTGAAAACGTAAAAAGTAAAAATAAACGAAAACATAAAAATGGACGAAACGTAAAAATAGACTAAAACATTAAAAATAATAATAAAATAAAAAAGCGAAAAAAAAAAGAAACGGGAAAATGTAAAAAGGGTCAAAACGTAAAAAATGGACGAAACGGGAAAAACAAGCGAAACGTAAAAACTGTTGAAAACTTAAAAAGCGGTTGAAAACGTAAATAAGCGGTTGAAAAAAGCGTAAAAGCTAAAGAAAACGTAAATAAACGAGTGAAAACAACGGACGAAAACGTAAAAAACCGAATAAAAACATAAAAAATGGACGAAAACGTAAAAACAGCCGAAAACGTAATAAAACGGTTGAATATATGAGAAAACGGACGAAAACGTATAAATCCGAACAAAAACGTGAAGAAACGAATATATTTTGGACTTTTCTCTTCGAATTTAAAAAAAATTATGTAAAAAAAAATGATTTTTTTTGGAATATGTCACACCCCCAAATTACCTGTTTTGCAGCGGAATGGAATTCGTGGATTGACCGTCATAGCATCACAATCACGGTTATATTGAGCGACCTAAAGTGTCGTTTGAAAAATACATCGCTTGATTTAATAAAAACATTCAGAGTTACAAAGATAGGTCCCAAAAGAAAATTTCTATGTGCGGAAAGTAAGTTTAGTACAAGTCAAACGATGTTTTTAACGTATATAAATCTTGTGTGAGACGCGTCGTCACCGCGACTCTATGATATGTCCACATGCATGCCATGATGTGTATGCCTTAGATACCTGAGATAAAACATGCTAAAAAGTGTCAACACAAAGGTTGAGTGAGTTCATAGGGTTTGTGTTGAAATGTAAAGCCTTTCAAAATCGTTTATGCAACAAAGCCATTGTAAATCCACTCAGTTCCAAGTTCCGCCCATACAAAACTTGCAACCTGTGTGTTCACAACCCACTGCCGAAATGTGTATAGTTTATGATCAAGCGCATGATGTCAAATGAATTCCCAAAATAGTGCATAACTTAATGTATCCATAGTTACTTAATATAATACATAATTCGTACGGTTTCAAATTGTTCCATGACCATTAGTTCATAATTGTACCAAGACCATTAGTCCAATGATTCTACCAAGACCATTAGTTCACTGATTCTACCAAGACCATTAGTTCACTGATTCTACCAAGACCATTAGTTCACCGATTATACCAAGACCATTAGCTCAATGAATATACTAAGACAATTCTAAGCATGCAAAACTCTGCCATGTATGACTAAACATTCGATTCGGATAAACATATAGTTTGCAAATATTCATGAATGTCATGAAAATAGTTGAGCATGTATCTCCCCAAAGAGTTTAATAAAACAATTAAAAGAGTAGGGCTATGACTCACTTGGTAAAATGAGGCGATGACAAAAGTGAGTACATCGAAATGAGGCGAAATCTCTAATCTGCGACCTATTATGAATGATATGATACGTAATGAGTTATGATGTAATGTTATGCATGCAATTCGTATGTTATTTATACCACTTGTGAGTTTTGAAAATAATACTCTTCGTTGAAATATACTCTTTTGACGTCTTGACCAACCTTAAATTACTTTACAAGTATTTACGTCAAATGTCATCCTACAATAGTTTCTTAATGATTTATTGTGAAATTATAACTTTTAAATAAGTAAAATAATGTCGTTGGAAATTTCATGAAAGTGACAAAATGGCCTCGAAAAGCTAGTCGTAAATTGGTGTCGTCGAACGTTAGAAACGAACTCAACGGTTTTGGAAAGCTTGTATCAAAATCTCAAGTTTTGGCATTTAAGTTTTATCCTAGAGGTCTCGTTCATAAAGAAAAATATAGGTTAAGTAGGGTGATTTTGTCTAAAATGTGGTTTAAAAAGTGAGTTTCGGCAAAGTTTAAGCAACCGTAAATAATTTATTACAACTCCGCTATACAAAACGGTTGGTCATTTTGGAAAATATGCTTGATGATCTCACTTTTATTAGAAGACATCTCGTTACAAAAGTTCTACGTCAACGTTGAAAATAGCCTTCAATATGGTCGTTTTGTTTACCGTAACACTTGTCAACTAAAAATAATATAGTTTTCTTAACTAATAAAGTTACGGCAATGTTGTGAAAACGTGTATATTTTAGTCGTTACAAATCCGTTTTCACGTATTATATCGTCCTTAGCTTCAGTATCAAAGTATACTAATATATTTTTGATAAGTCGAAATAATTTATAAAGCTTAAGACCTGTTTTTGACTCGTACAAAACAAAAATAGTGTGCTGAAATTTTCGGAAATATATATTTCGTCGTCAAACTTGAAAAATTCATAACTTCTTCGTTATAACTCCGTTTTAATCCGTTCAAGCGCCATGATTCGTTTTAAAGTATATTTTCTAAATATCTAGGTCAAAATTTATGTCTACAATGGATTTTCCAGAATTACAAAATAAGATCAGACCACTTTTTAGACTTGTCGAAAGAGTTTTTCTCGTACTAAACCTATTCCAATCCCTTCAAAACAACTCCAAAGCTATTCTAATCCTACCATACACCTTCTTAGGGTGTCATGGGTTCCTAAACATCATCAAGACTAATATATAACAAGGGATAAATTATAGGATGACTTATATATATATAACTCTAAAAACAATGTAAAATGGTATAAATATCCATAAGTCTTGCATGCTTTGCTCAAAAATGATGAAATAGACATGAAATGATAATGAAAGATGAAAATGAAAATGATATGCTTACTAGTTTACTTGATGAGGTGACTAGAACAAAGGATTAAACCTAAACACCTTAGGTTTTTATTTCAAAACCTAAACAAAAGTGTATCTAGATTGTGGATAACTTGATTTGAAAATTTTGATGAACTCTCCTTTGATCCATATGGATGGCCGGTTGTAGGAAGAAGAGAGGAAGAAAGAGTGCTTGACTTTACACCTTTGAAATTATTGTAGTATGTATAAGTGTTGAGTGTAAAAATATATAAAGGAAAGATCTAGCAAATCTTAGGTGAATCACCCAGGGGTATGTATCTAATAATATATATATATATATATATATATATATATATATATATATATATATATATATATATATATATATATATATATTCTTTATTTATTATGTATGTAAATGTATAAGTGTAAGTAAATGTAAAATTACTTGAAGGTAAGTAGTAACTTGTATATACATTTGAGCATTTAGGGTAGCGTTAGCTAAAATAAATTTTAACGAGTCAAAGTAAAATATATTGAGATCATAAAATTATAAAAATACATTTCTTGCAAAATTTGAGTGAAATAATAATTATCGTGTAGTTTTTAAGAAAAGCGTCGTAATAATATAAATTCAACGATTTATATACAAAATAAATTTAAAACACTAGGTAAACTCAAAATATTATTTTATAAACTAAATGTAAGTATAAAAATATGTCGGGATAGTTTTGGAAGTATCGGATTAAATGTTCAAAATAATAACTACGCGATAGCGTTTATTTAATATGAAATTTACGCGTTTAAGGTGAAATGCAAAATCATGAATGAACTAACATGATGAAAATGATGCTAATGAAATGTAGACTAAACTTAGTCTATATGAAATGTCCGTGATGATATGATCATGAATTCGCCGCTAAACCATTAAGGTTACGCGAATTTGGAACACGTAAATCCAGTTTACGATAAATGATGAAATTGTGAAGCATGAATTGTTTTGAGAAATGACCTGAAATTGCGAGTTGTCACAGAATATCTTTAACATTTTTTGAATATTTTTCGAATATTTTTGAATTAAAAAAATAATACTAATTGTAATAGTTAATTAAAAAAAAAAATCGGGACGAACTTTGTAAAACTTAGCACAAGACAGGGACCATTTATGTAAGAAATATGAAAAGAAAATAGAAACAAAAGAAGACAGGGGTATTTTTGTCATTTGATGGTGTTCAGGGACCAAACATGCAGCAAACGTTTCAAAATGAGGACCACCGTTGCACTTTCAAAACCTCAGGGACTGAACCTGCAATTTGGCTAAACCTTAGGGACCAAAAATGCAATTTACTCTAATTTTAATAAAGCTTTTATATTATAGATAAAACATTATGTGGACCACTGTCTTTTTGGTAGTAGTTACGCGGTGTCAACATGTAAGATCTAAAGGAGGGAGGAAGTCGTTGCGATTTGGGATCGGGGCGAAAAAAAATTTTGCACGCTCGGAAGCACCACCCTCTCCCTTGCGGTACCATAAAATTCATACCAATTCCATTCTAAATCGGGCTATTCTCCCGCTCCTCACCACGCCTCAACGGTCGGGAAAAAAAAAAAACGGCTAGAAACGGCTAGGAGAAAAATGAAAAGAAAAATATTTCTCACCTCTATATATACACATTCATATACACATTCAAATACAATTCAAAAAACAAATACATCCCAAAAAATCTATATAGATCAAAGGAAAAACCGATGCCAACCTAAGCCAACCCGTGGCAAAAACCGCGCCCCCGGCTCATCTTCGTCCCAACCAAACCCTGAATCGTGGCCAACCGAATTCTCAATTTCGACCCACTCAACCGAATTCACAATTCCCTCTAAATGGGAAGGGTTTGAAAGATGCTCATTCCCTCTAAAGATGGGTTTAAAAGATGGGTGAAAAAATGATGATGTGCAAGAGAGAGACTGAAAGATGGGGAAGAGAAGGAGACCACTCCTCCCCCAAATTGCCATCGCCCAATATATTGAGCTCAGAAAAATGTTGGGCAAAACCAAATAAATAATGAACACACCACCAATAAGTTAGTTACTCAAATTCAGTAGTGAAAACATAAAACAAAAATACAAACTGGTTATTCACATAATTAGTAAAGTGTAAAATATGTGTCTCACAAGAACCACAAACCATGAACAACAAATTATACACGCGGTTTAAGCGATGTAAAATCAAAACCATTAACAACGAGTTATTGAAGGATAAAATAGTCACTTACCTGGACAGGGTCAAGGGAGATCAAGAATATCCATGGCCCGGGTTGGTAAAACCATTGCACTTTAGTGCGGTGCCGCTAAGGTCACCCCGTTGTTGAACCTATGTCATAATTTATTGTTGGAGTCACGCGGTCACGCGGTTCTGTTAATATATATCTAGTTATCAAGCGGTTTTAAGGTTAACTTTAGTTGTTGTCTTGTGCCTAACACCAAAGTGCAAATGGTTCTCACCCTATTCAATATTCATGCCGTTTTTAGACATAAGAGACCATAACATATGAAAGGTTCGGGGCGTTTAGTTGGAGAAATATTTCATTTTTCGGAAAATTTTTCATATGAAAAAGAAAACTGAAAACCCGTTTAGTCGCATTCTTTTCCAATAATTTTCCAAAAATATGAATTTCTCATTTTCCAATTTTTAATAGAAAAAATAAAAATACCATTACACCCTTCTCACTTTTTTCATTTCTAAAATAATTACCCCATTTCCTCTCACCCCACTCTTATCACGCCCACCTCCGTCCACCTTCCATCGCCGCCCACCTCTCCGTCCACCGTCTCCGTTTTAAAAAGAAAAATACAACTCCAACTAAGCGGATTTTCAAACTTCACAACTCTTTTCTAGAGAAGAAAACCATTCCCTCTCTCTCAATTTAGAAACGGAAAAGCAGAAATTTTTTCACCAACTAGACGACCCTTATATTTTCTGTTTGTGCTAAGATGTGATGATACAAGATCAAATAAATCGCTATACGTGGTGTTTTGGTTTTTTTTCAGAATATAACAAAACCTAGTTGCATTGCAAATAAGAAACCGCAATTAGAATATCAACTCTCCAAGTTCCTAACACCATCACATTTCCTATAATGTTTACATGACAGTATGTATCTGGCGCATAAGATGCCAATGCATAGGCAAAACCAAATGATATAACAAACAATAAAACCCATCACATAAAATGAAATTTTTACATGAACAAACGTCAAACAGTAAGAGTAATAGATGAATAAATGAAAAGATGCGACATGTTTAACGTGTCCTATAATGTCAAACATAATCTTAATCAACATCTAACGAAGTCGTCTAAGACCAATTTGGTTCAATCCATGCATGAGGGAGAAAGAAATGTATTCTCCAAAAACCACTGACATATTCTAGAATATTTTCGCCATCAAATGTGTGATATATGCATGTATCAAGTGAATAGAACATTATCTTCTTATTCTTGACATGCAATTGCGGAAAGAAGATCTTGTTCTCCATTTGTGGCATTTTGGCTTCAATGCAGAGACATGTTCGTCACATATATAAATCATATGCTTTCCTACACCATCAACTTTCTCCCATTCTTGTTTAGATGCATTGTGCTTGAATACCTCAACATGTTCTCCGTACTCACCCACACTAACTAGTAAAAATGTTGATCACATTTTGTTAAATATTTTTGTGTCAAAGATGAACAACATTTAGGAGCTTCAGCTTCAACAAGCTTCCACAAGTAATCTGGTTGGCCCAAGTTGTTCAAAACAATAAGCTCTCCTCTTTACCCAAGGCATAAGATCTCGACCATCAAAGATTGAAGAACATATCGTATGTGGGTCCGGGCGAGATTAAGTGTATGCCAAGTTGGTTCCTGATTTACAAAGTGAATGAGAGCATGCCAATGATCTGCAGTTTTAAATCCAACCACGATACAATTAGCGGAAGTAGGTGATGCTGAAAAGATAAGTCTTCCAAACGATCATGATATGGTGATTCCGAAGCTTCTGAAGATCATTTGTAAAAGGATTGAATAATACAAAACGTTGCAATTCGTCGCTCTTAAATAACAACCAACCAAAGCTTGAACATAATATTTCACCACGGAAAATTGATATCTTGGGTATTTTCTTAAAGTAGTTGTCCCCAAACACCGGATCAATAAACTTGATAATGTCTAGTTTTTTGTCTACCACCATGAGCCAAGGTGAAACAAGGGAGTACGTTTGCAGTCGTTTGTTACTCCATTCTATGAAAGGTGCTGCTAAATGACTTCGTTTGCATGTAACACGAAAGTTCATGTATTCAACACCAACACATTGCTCCATAATTAACTCAAAAGATCAAACGGTATATTCAGGAGGTGTGATTTATGCAAGTCAACCCCATCATCCGTACCTAACCTTAACAATATTTCATTGTTTTTTTTTGTCTCTAGTGTAGAATCATCTAGACGTTGGGCTTCTCCATGACCATCTTCTAACCTACATAAATAAGGTTTTAAGAAACAATTTCCCAATAAGAATTGAAAGGGTTTTGGTATAAAATACGTACCAACATACTTTTCAACTTTCTCGTTTTAGTCATTCTATTTTTCTAGAGTAGGTATTAGTCTTTGAAAATCGCTTTGTGTCCCAAAAGATATAAAATTATTAAGATATGCATAGCGTGTATCGAGGTGTCTGCTGTGCTTTCGCTGAGCCTCAAAATTTTACATGATATATATATATATATATATATATATATATATACTAACGAAATACCAGCGCCTAGCGGCGGCGATGTCTAGTTTTCGACAAAATGACGGCAAATGTTTTTCTTCGAATGATTGTATAGGTAGTGCTCAGGAATCCTTTTTAAGGAATTGTTTTTTCTGATGGCATGGTTAAATAGTGGTGTCCATATATAGAGTGGTATTGTATGGTGGCGGCAACAAATATTTATTGATAAATAGCTTCTTCAAGACATTATGTTTTCTTGTTTTGTTTTTTGGATGAAAATAAAAACCCTTTCTCAGGGCTTGTGGTGTGTGCCCTTTTTTGCGTGGTTGCATAAAATCATTTAGCCGAGTATTCGCGTCTAGTAGCGATGATGACTAATTTTTGACAAAATTTAAGCGGCGACTAATTTTTTTTCGATAAACTGCATTCGTAGCATTAGGAAAGCCTTTCCAAAAAACTTTTTTTGATAGCATGGTTCTAACTTGTTGTATTAGATTAGAGTTTGAATAATGAATATTGAATGCTATAATAGTCACTTGTGTGTGAGCTTTTTTTATTTGTCGGTGGTTAAGCAATAATTTAAAGACAATAGTCGTTTTTGGGTGTGCCTAAATTATTATAAAATATCTTTTCATCCAATGAATTTGCAATTTGTGTTTACGATACGATGCAAACAATAATACTATACAAAATAGTTGATAGGTTTTTAGTTAATGGGCGTCAAATAACAAAAAAAAATCATGTCGTTTTCTTATTTGACATAATATTTGTTAAAAATAACTCAAGTAATATACAATCAAGCCAATTTAATTGTGTTTTGAGATCACCTTGATTGTGTTTGGCTTGTGTTTCGGGAAAGATTTTGTTTTGGGAAGAACTTAAGCATACATCTTTATCAAATTTATCTATGCATTCTGATAATCAAAGTTAAATGAGTTATCATTTTTAACATCAAAATTTTAACTATTCAATTTTTATCATCCCATTCTTTAAGTTTAATGTTTAAAATTTTAGAATTTCAACTTCAAAATATTTCAGCTTTCCAAGATTTCGAGGTATCAACTTTTCAAATTCAAATTCCAAAATTTGATATGTTTAAAAAGTTTAATTTTTCAAAAAATTTAAAATTTAAAACTGAAATTTCTTCAAACAGTTCAAGTTTTCAAAATTCTAATTTTTTCAAATGTTCAAATTTCAAAAAGGTTAAATTTTCAACTTTTAAAAAGTTGGCTCATATTTTGTCATTAGCTGCAAGAAACTGGTTGCAATCTCGAATACAACTCCGTTTACTGCCCCGCCAAGTTAAGACTCATCAAATCATCATAGCCGTATTCATCATAACCAAACACAGCAGACCAAAATAGCATCTTTTCTAAACACACAACCAGATTTCGGTGTCACTAACGGCTATCATGGATCGCGCAACAGATTCTGACCAAGCTCGGCTATGGATTTTTACATAATTAGAAGGGTCATGAAACAAAAGGCCCAAGACCTTATTGATTTACAAAAATTATAAAAGACACCATAGCCACCCAATCTCAAAAACCACCAAACAGCACAGTCGTCAACAAAAAAGCACCACCAACAAAATTTTAAAAATCCCAAAACTACAAAGTTTATAAATAACAGAGGTTGCCAAGAGGTATCTCAAACTTAACCGTCCTTTCATTTTACGGGGTCAATTCAAATATATTAATTTTCATAGCTGCGAATTCCAAAGAGCAACAACTGGCACAAAAGTTCACAACAGTTTTGACCACAAGTGATGTCGCCATCCATAAAAAAGATTAAACATACTTGGTTTTTCATGAATCTAAACTTTTGAGCAAAAAAAATGTTTAGAAACACAACTGATAGAGCAATATCAGTAAACCAATCACAATACTACACAAGACCAAAAATCTAGTTCCAGTGCCTTTCAACCAAACACACCAACCAACAGTACACAAGCATAACATACCGTCGGGTGCCGCCGACCCAACACACCAATGAAAAAAAAACAATTATAACAACCAACGAAAACCCCAACCAGAAACAAATATCTCACAACCACCAACCAATCACACCAACCGCAAATCTACAAAAGAAAATGTTCAAAAATGTTATAATAACTCAAATTATCAAAACAAAAAAAAAATAGATCTAAACAAAAAGAGCTTTAATACGTAAGGGATACATATGTTTATATATAAAAGAACCTTCAAAACTTATATAATACATAGATCTATAAAAAAAACCTAAAACTTACCACAAAACTTGAAAAAAAAAAAAAAAAAATAGTGTTTTCGGTTGGTTGGTTTAGAAGGCGGTAAGAGGCTCGGCGTTGGTCGCTTTGTTGATGGTGGTTATGGACAAGCGAAACCAGCAACAACCAAAACCAAAACGGACTACGAAACCACCTAAACCATCGTATGATGGTGGCAATTCAGCGCAGATGGTGGTTAATGGCGGCGGTTGTCATCCGATTAGAGAGTTGTAGGTTAGATAAAATGAGTGCGAGAGAAGATAGAAATAAATATGTGGTGTGAGTGAGTAGTGTGTTTATTTTTGTGTTTATATAAAGTAGGTTTGGTGGTTTAATTTTATAACTTAGGTTCGGGATTTGGGTTGGTTTTTGGAAGGGGATGTGCATGTGAGTATATATTTGAGGATTGGGTGGCTGAATCTTAAATTTGGGTTTGGAGTGAGATTCGGGTTTAGGTTGTGTTTATTGCTCCTTTATAAGGGAGTATAGATATATTCTATAAAAGTGACTACAAGTATTTGATTTGAGAAGTTGAATTGAAAATGATAGCCGAAGCACTTTGAAAGCGATTATTTCTCATTTATCTTTTAGAAAATGATTTACTTTTGCATTTTAGGCCCGTTTTGTTATTAAACTAAATATGGGGCCTTAATAAACTTCGGAGGCGGCACTCAAGATATGCATACAAATATTTTAGATCTATTAATACTATGAAATACTAAGATATGGGTTACTAATGATTGAGACTCTGACGGGACACAAAATCATATGATAAATTTACATATGGTAAATGAAAAAGCTACTCATCCTAAGTAATTTGAGATAATTAAAAATAAACACGAATGAATTTGTAACATACCGCATTCCCACAATGATATCTGACTTGTTAGCGACATTTGAGATGGTATACAAAATGGGAGATGGTATTATCTTTGACATCGTCATGTTAAATAATGTGAAGGACCAAGAGTGTCAAGTTTCAAAGTCTAATTAGAGTTTGTGTTGAAAGTAAAGAAAAGAAGTTCGGGGGCTAAAGTGGAACATAGCGAGTATATAATATCTCTTTACATTTAGGGTTTCATATCTGTTTTTCTATTTTAGTCTCTTTCTCTCTCAAATCTTCACACACACAATGGTTGTCTTTCTCTTGTGATATCAATCTTGATATCGATCAGGTATTGGTTTGTTTCTTTGTATAAGATCAATCTGGTTTGATCTTGTTAAGTCTGAGTGTTGAGTGAAACTTGTGGTGAGATCACTTGGTGTCTACCTAGTAGAGATCGATTATTGTTTCTTTGTATTTGTATTGGTAAGCACCTATTTGGGGACTTATCTTCTTGATATTCATATAATAAAATACACCGTGGGGTGGTTGGTGGGTGTAATAGTTGATTGTTGTGTGCTCTTGATCATTTTACATGGTATCGAGCCTTGCAGTTACGATCTGGTGGTTTTGAGATTCTAGGGTTTCTAGGGTTTGAAGTTATTTTGGGGATTCTTGCAATTGGTGGTTGAATTGGTTAATTGAGGTTGTTTTCTTAACGGCCGTGGTTGGTTTGTTCTGTTTGGGATTGGATCGGTGATTTTGTGGGTATCTTGATTAGGGTTTCTTGAAACCCTAATTTGGTATTTTGGGGTTTTCATCCTGGTGGTTTCTTGTTGGTTCTTGGGCTGTTCTTGATACAATTTTACTAGACTCGTTGAATCTAGTGGTTTTGTATCTTTTCCATGATATATCTCTGTAAGTTCTTCTTTCTCTTAAGATAACACAAAATTGGTTTAGAAGGTGCAAGCGGACGATTAACTTCTTGATCGCCAACCTAGATTGATACGAATACACCTTTCTGGTGTCCCAGGTCTTACGGCTGGTTTGTGGTTATTCTTGGGTGTGAGTTATAGGATTTATAGTTTGTTATTTCATTCTTTAGTTTCTTGTTGTGTCTAAGTCGAAGGAGGATAGGATTTGGGCGGTCTTGGAAGTTGATTGAGTTGTTTAGTTACGGTTATTTGTTATTGTTGTTTCTTGTTATTGCTTGTTGTGATTGTTTCTTTTTTCTTCTTGGTTGTTCTTGTTTTTGTTTAATATGGCTATTGAAGATGAACCTAGTGGTAGTAATACTCAAGTGTTAATTAGTAATCTTGATCTTGGTAATCCTCTTCATATTCAAACTAATGATAATAGTGGGCTGCTCTTATTCCATTTAAATTGCTTGGGCCGAGAATTATAGAATTTGGTTTGGTGCTATGAAATTGGCTTTGCAAGCTAGAAATAAGTATAGCTTTGTTGATGGTACTTGTCTTAAAGAATCATTTGTTACTAGTAATGTCTTGTCTGCTCAATGGGATAGATGTAATGCTATTGTCTTAACCTGGATTATGAATTATGTATCTCATGATGTTTATATGGGGTTAGTTTATTCTGAAAATGCTGCTTCTGTTTGGCAAGAATTAAAAGAAACATATGATAAAGTTGATGGTTCTGTTATATACAATCTGCTGCAAAAGATTAATTCTGTAAAACAAGGTGGTAGTTACATTCTTGATTACTATCATAGGCTAAATTCTTTATGGAAGAATTTGATTCTCTAACTAAATTGCCTAAATGTGTTTGTGAACATAAATGTGCTTGTGAAGCTAGTCTTGAGTTGGTATTGCATCGTGATTAATGAAGCGATGCAATTCCTTATGGGTCTTGATGATTGTTATCAACTGTTTAGGGCTGCTTTATTAACTAGAGATCCTTTACACGAGGTTAAGGATGCTTATCTTTGTTGTGTCTAGGGAGGAGTCCCATAGAGGATTCTGAGTCTTCTAGTGTTTACGAATCTAAAGCGAATGCATCTTCTTTTCTTTGCTAAGTCATTTAATAACAATAGAAGATTGTATAATAACGATAATAACACTAGAGGAACCGGTTCTAATACTAATCTTGCTAATAGAGGTCCTAATCCTAATTTGAATTGTAAAAGCGTGGTAAGATTGGACATACTATTGAAAGATGCTATGAACTTATTGGTTTTCCACGGATTTGTCAAGAATAATAATCCACTAAACAAAATGCTTTCGAGACAAAACTATAATGCTAATGTTGAGAAAATGTCGAAAAATCTTCTACTACTTCATCTGCAAATACATCTTACGGTTTTACTTACGGCGGATGAAGAAACTCTTGTCTTTGATCAATGATAGTTCTTACGGAAGCATACATGCCAATATGGCGGTAGGGCTTCATTCTTTAATGGAAATGTTTGGTTTAATATTAATTTTTCTAAGTATTTCTTTGGGAATTCTAGTCTTTATGTTAAAACTATATCCTTGGGATGGATCATTGATTCGGTGCTAATCGACACTTGTTGTTTCTCTTGTTGGTATGTTTAATGTTGTGGATATTTCTAGTCTTAAGATTCTTGTTGGACATCCCAATGGTACTCTTGCTACTATAAGTCATGTTGGAAATCTAAGATTAACTAATAATGTGACTCTTTATGATGTCTTAGTTGTTCACAGTTCTTGTGTGAGTTTGTTGTCTGTTAATAAAGCGATTAGAGATAGCAAAATGTTTGTTGGTTTTGATGAAGATACTTGTTATATTCGAGTTTGAAAAGGAGAATGTTACGGGATGGTAGTCGATCGATGGATTGTATTTGTTTGATATGCGACCTAATAATACTTTGGGTGAGTGCAATATGGTTATGTCTTATAATGTGTCTAAACTTGTGCGGCATAATAGATTGGGTCACCCTGCTGATCCGATCTTATACATTCTTCAAAAGGATCTTGGTATTTCCAAGAATTCTTCTATTTCTATTTGTGAAATCTGTCACAGGGCTAAGCAGACAAGGGAACCTTTTCCTTTGTCTGATCATAAGTCTAAGAATCTTGGTGAACTTGTTCATCTTGACTTATGGGGTCCTTACAGAGTAACAAGTAGAGAAGGATATAAGTATTTTCTCACTATTGTTGATGATTATTCTAGAGCTGTGTGGACTTATATGATTAAAACTAAAGATGAGGTGTTTGATGTATTCTGCTCTTTTATTCACTTAATATCTAATCAATTTGGTATTAAAATTAAAAGCTGTTAGATCGATAATGGTCTTGAATTTGTAAATAAGAAAATGAGTGGAATGTTTTCTGATCTTGGTATAATACATCAAACATCTTGTACTCATACACCTCAGCAAAATGGGATTGCTGAAAGGAAACATAGACACCTACTCAATGTAGCTAGGAGTCTTATGTTTCAAGGGGGGATTCCTTTAAGGTTTTGGTCCGATTGTGTTCTAACTGCTGTGTATCTTATAAACAGGCTGCCATCTTGATTCTAAATGGTAAATGTCCCTATGAGTTGTTATACAAAACTAAACCTAATCTTTCCCATTTGAGGTCTTTTGGATGTACGTGTTTTGCTACCATTTTAAATAATCATGATAAGTTGTCTTATAGGTCCGAAAATGTGTTCTAATTGGTTTTCTTCTACTAAGAAAGCATATAAACTTTTAAGTTTGGATACTAGAAATGTGTTTTTGCGGAGATGTAAGGTTTTATGAAAATGTTTTCCTTTGAAAATGAAAACACGTGAGTCAACGATACAAACTATGTAAATGAGGTTGAACACTTGAAGTTTTTGATAGTTCAAAGTCTCAAAGACCCAATGATGAAGGGAAGATACACCACCGTTGAGGATGGTAGTATGCTATCTTCACATGATGCTAGTGATAATGAAATAGATACTACTCATATGCATCATGAAGATGGGCAATCTGCAACCTACTTTGGTGACCAACAACGGTGCGAGGGCAATTCTAGTCTTGAAAATCTTGGTTTAGTTTTTAATCGATCGAAAATGTTAATGAAGATGTGCGACACACTGTATTAAGAAGGTCTAGTAGAGTCTAAAACTCCTATTAGGTTCAATGATTATGTGATGCACTCTAAAGTGAGATATGGTATTGAGAAATATGTGAGTTATGCTAGTTTGAGTAGGACTAATATGTGCTTTGCTTCTACATTGAATAAGTCTGTTGAACCTAAAAATTATGAAGAAGTCATTAATAATTCTAATTGGTGCGAAGCTATGAACAATGAAATTGAAGCTCTTAATAGAAACAATACAGGATGAATGTGAGTTACTGTTGGTAGACATGCTATTGGATATAAATGGATATGGAAAATCAAGTATAAATCTACAGGAGAAATAGATAGATATAAAGCAGATTAGTTGCTAAAGGTTTTAATCAAAGAGAGGTTTTGATTATGATGAAACCTTTAGTCTGTTATGAAAATAGTAGCTGTTAGATGTCGATAAGCATTCTTTGTTTGCAAAATTGGCCTTTATATCGGTTAGATGTTAATAATGCTTTTTTATATGGTGATCTTGATGAAGATGTCTATATGCAATTACCTAAAGGCTTCAATGGTGGTGATGATACTAAAGTATGTAAGCTTAATAAATCTTTATATGGACTTAAACAAGCTCCTAGGCAATGGAATGCTAAGCTTACTAATGCTTTAGTTGAACATGGTTTTGAACAAAGTAAACTGGATTATTCTTTGTATGTTAAACAAAAAGGTTCTGTATTTGTTGCTCTGCTTGTGTATGTTGATGATATTGTTATCACTGGTAATGATGAAGAAGAAATCAATAACTTTAAAAAGTTTTTGAGTTCTAAATTTATGATCAAAGATTTAGGAGAGTTAAAATATTTTCTTGGAATTGAAGTATTGAAAAATGATTATGGTATTTGTATGACCCAAAGAAAATATTGTTTGGAATTGTTATATGAGTATGGTCTGCTAGCAGCTAAGCCTGCTGATACACCCTTGCCTGAAAATTCTGTTTTGAGTTGTGTTGAAACTAGTAAAGATAAAGTGTTGAGCAATATAAATAACTATCAAAAATTGGTTGGTAAATTGATTTACTTAACTAATACGGACACGATATTAGTTATCTTGTTCCTTTATTTAAGTCAACACATGCACAAACCTTTACAATCTCATCTTAAAGGCTGCTCTAAGGGTTTTAAAATATCTAAAAAGTCTCTGGTTTAGGTCTGCGGTTTAATAAAGAGTCGATCTCAAGCTAAAAGCTTATCAGATTCGATTGGGCTAAATGTCCTCTAACTAGGAAATCATGAATGGTTTTGTGTATTCTTGGGTAATTCTCTTATTTCTTGGAAAAGTAAAAACAAGCTACTTTGTCTAGAAGTTCTGCGAGTGAGTATAGAAGCATGGCTTCTACTACATGTGAAGTGATTTGGTTGAGTAACATGTTACAGTTTTGGTCTTAAAGAGTTGTTACCTATTAACATATTTTGTGATAATAGTCTTGCAATTGATTGCGACTAATCCTGTGTTCATGAAAAACTAAACATTTTGAGTTGGATGTGCATTTGGTCGGAGAGAAGGTTTCTGTTTGGAGTGATTAAAGCTGTTAAGATTCATACGGATATGCAAGTTGCGAGATATTTTTACTAAATGTCTTGGGCAAAGACAACATTCTTTGTTTTGCAAAAGTCTTGGTATGTTTGATCATTTGCGGTATTAACAATTGTGAAAAGAATAGTTGTCTTGGAAAAGATGGGCAGTTTACATGATGCGGACTTATCAACTTGTGGAGGGGTGTTAAATAATGTGAAGGACCAAGAGTGTCAAGTTTCAAAGTCTAATTAAAGTTTGTGTTGAAAGTAAAGAAAAGAGAAGTTCAGGGGCTAAAGTGGAACATAGCAGAGTATATAATATCTCTTTCTGTTTAGGGTTTCATAATCGTTTTTCTGTTTTAGTCTCTTTCTCTCTAAAATCTTCACACAGTGGTTGTCTTTCTCTTGTGATATCAATCTTGATATCAGTCAGGGTATTTGTTTGTTTCTTTGTATAAGATCAATCTGGTTTGATCTTGTTAAGTCTGAGTGTTGAGTGAAACTTGTGGTGAGATCACTTGGTGTCTACCTAGTAGAGATCGATTATTGTTTCTTTGTATTTGTATTGGTAAGCACCTATTTGGGGACTTATCTTCTTGATATTCATATAATAAAATACACCGTGGGGTGGTTGGTGGGTGTAATAGTTGATTGTTGTGTGCTCTTGATCATTTTGTGATAAATATTGCTTAAAAATTAATCTATAGTGTTGTCTTTTATTTTATAGTTATTTATTTATTAATTTTGTAGACATGTAAATAGAATAAGCGACGAAAAAAAAAAAAAAAAAAAAAAAAAACCTAGCGGAAAATCGAAACATAATTTTAATAACTAATAAATAAAGTGGGTTGATTAGGGATGACTCAACACCCACTAGTAATTCTACTAGCTCCGACCGATAGAAAAACATTATAGTTGTCGTCTCTTGAACATAAAAGAAAAAAAAGATGCTAAGATATGTTCAACAAACCATTGATTTAAATATCACACCAATCAAATTTTAATAGTTATGAATTTTAGAATCATACCTCAGACTTCTTCAAGACCAGACCACCCGAATATCAAACTTCGATAAAAGAATCTCAGTCGATTTTTAATATTTGAATGTATGGTTTAATTATGAGAGGAGATCCTTATGATGGGAGTAACGATTTATAAGACATAATTCCAAACAAAAAAGGAAAGCACAAAGAGATTAGGAATGAATCTTGATATTATTCCAAAAATAGAAAAAAGGAAAGTACATACTAAACTTGACATAGATGGGTAACTCGATCAGTATAAGTTTGCTTTTTTTACTGGACATTGTTTTACCACAGTTTCATTAATCCAAAAAATCGCAAATAAAACATTTGAAAACGTAATGGTGCGCTTAGTTGGGGAAAAACACTCATGTTTTCTATAAAATGTTTTGTGGAAAACAAAGACAACAGAGATCGCGTTCAAATCAACGTTTTTCAACAAAATGTTTTGCAAAACACAAACTGCCTTATTTCCTTAGGCTAAACACAATGGGGAGGTGAACCAAAGAGGTTGAGTGCCGATCGACCTAGGTTGCCCCATTGTGGGGTGTTCGGTTGGCTTCAGTTGAGAGGGAAGAGGAGACAAACTAGTTCGAGCAAGCAACCGAGTTCTCTTCCCATTTTGTGTACCGTTTAGTGATTAAAAAAAATAAAAATAAAAACTTTACCACATTACATCCTTTAAATAAATAATGTTTGAATTTTAAAAAAATTATAAAAAAATTAGAAAAAAAATAACTAGGTCACTACTGTGGCAACTAGGTCGTCGTCAGGTCGTCGGAGAGAAATTTAATTTTAAAAAAAACCGTTTTCTATTACATGCAACTCTGATAACATTTTTCGCTACTTTATTTCTTAATATTGCAACTTGAGTTTAGCCCAAAAAGTATTTATGGTCCAATTTTAGTACGTATGATGAAAAAAATTGTAGACGATCCTTTCAAAAAAATTTGTGCAACACCCGCGTGAAAATCCTAAGTCCGTCTCTGATTGCGATAATATGGTTAAGTGTTTTGTGTAACGCTTATCCATACATCATAAAATAATAAAATTTAATTGAAAAATGTTCTAAGATACGATGATTCAAATCAAATAACACTTTTTCAAATGTTTCATTTTGGCTAAGAGATTCTTTAACAACGCTATCAACCTTATTCATTTTCATGCACAATTATTTTCTACTTTGTTTTACAAATGGTGGATGATGGAAATAGTTGTGTTATATATAGTAAAATATGTGCGCTATACTGGGGTGGACCTATGCTTTGCATAGGCGGTGCCCGGAAACCACTTTGGACGACGAAATCTTTTAGAAGCAATGTACAAAATAAATTCAAGAACGACCTTAGAAATTACTTTTAGTATAAAATATTTTAAGCCCAAAACCCAATTAGCCCAACAAAATTAACCCATTTAACAATTTATAATTAACTTGAAAATAAACAATACGATAGTTGTGGCCTGTGGGAAACGAATAGTCTGCATTATGTTGTCGAATAAACACTTGAACTGAGTGAGACACTTCTATTCTTCTAAGATCTCATCTAAATATTTAATAGTAAGTCTTTATTCTATAATCTTGTTATTCTTGTATAGTTGTATTGTTAATTTGATGTATGACTAATTTACAATAATTGTTACTTTGTTAGATTGTTTATTTAGATTTTAGGGTTTAGTGTTTAGGTTAAGATGTTATGTATCATAGATGTGATTAACGAATTATTCATTACATGTTTGATTTTCGGTATTTGTTTTAGTTAAAATGTTGAAATTATTAATTCAGAAAATTATAAACGCATTAACTATTATGTTATAATCAATGTTTATTGTTTTTTCGTTATCGTATCTTGTTAAATTGGATCTGATCTGACTCGACCCGAAAATTTGACCATTTGGTTGGTTGACTCATCGCATTTTTCAACGTGACCAAATTAAGGAACCATCTTGAATTTCCGGCTAGATCCGCTGGCATTATATATGAAATTTAATCAAATATGATCGAATGATTAAAGGGAAATCGTGTGACACCTAAAACCAAAACAAAATCATATATAATAAAACAAAAATCAATTTAGAAACCAAAGACAACCTTTATTAGTGGCATATGAAACAAATATGTCAAACTTAAAACCACTAACTTAAACATTGGGTTTGGAAGGATATGTTTGTCAAATTACTTTACTCATTTTTAAGCTTTTAGGTTTTGAAAAATGTTGTTTTATACGCAAAGCTCTCATCAAAATTTCAAGTCAAACACCAAACTCCAGTGTAAAGCTTTGCTAACCTAAGATGAAAGCTTAGTAATGCATGCCACGAACTAGGCCATAGACATTCTTGAATGCCTTATGTCCATGTCCAAGCAAGTGCATTTAAGCTTAGGCGGTGTTGTTTTTTCAAAAACACATTTTACACTTTCTAAAATAAGGTATCCACGTTTGAAAGCTTAATAGAGTGGGAAATTGTATAAGCGGAATAGTAAAACTTGCATTGACATGGCGGTACAACATGTTCCAGTAGCGAACGGTTCATAGATTACTAAACCGATTTTTAAAACTAGAGGTTTTAACTTTGAAATTCTAAAAAGTTTTGATTTTTATGTGGACTTGCATAACTCATAAATAATAACGGCATCACTCATCATCATCAATTTAACCTACTGTAGGTGAGGAATAGGGCCAATACGGGCGGTGAGATTGGAGAGAATGTAGTTGCTGTTGTTGATGTAGGTGTTGCTTCTGATTAAAAAGATGAGTCGTCTCCATTTGTTGGTTTAGTTTCTGAATAAGATGCTCGTTGTGTGCATATTAGTAGAAAACTTTATGCTTTAGTTTACTAGCACTCTTAAGACTATAATAGTTATATATGTGTGGCTACGGGTTTGTATTGTTGATCAGACATGTTGATCATACAATAATATTTGACATCGTTATGACCTAGCTATAATTATTAATCTGTTGAAGATGTTGAAATGAAACTTGAGTTATTTGTGGTTTGAATAGTCTAAGCAAATTTGATATGAATAGTGCTTCTTGGGACTTGAACACATGCGTTGATCGTGAGCCGCAAAGTCACATGATGTAATTTAGCCTTTAGCATCTTAGCAATGATAATGGTTACTATTTAATAGAACTTATTACTATGCAATAAAGCGACAAGTATGATGATTGATTCACTTTTCGGAGGAACTACTAAGTACCAACATAGGAATGACTTAATAGTAATGTGAGTATAAGGAATTTAGGAAGTGAAGTGCAAAGTAGTTAGCCAAAATAGATATACTTTGTCATTGTTCCTCTTGGCATACTCTTTTTATCCGGTGTAACTAGAAAACTATTACTTTCGGCCTTTAGGTCCGGTTTGATTTCCTAAGAAGAAAGGGATTAGACTTTAAAATTCACTCTAGAACTAAAAAGCAAAAGAAATGTCCAAATATACACATCAACATTAAAATTCCATAATCGAAATCAATTTATCGTTCTTATCGTTTTGTATGCGATTATGTACGCTTTATAAGTATAAAAACAGACGAAAACATATAAAACCATATAAGAATGTACAAAAACGGATAAAAACGTATGAAAATATAAGAAAAATGAATGAAAATGGTTAAGCTCAAACCATTAGCAACGAAAGTATACACATAGTATAAGTGCTGTAAAATTAGAACATGTACGGACATCCCTGATACCAGTTTTAAATAAAAAAGCAGACAAAGTTATTACCATGGAAGACGATTTTTCTTGTAATAAGGACTTTCAGGTATACTGAATTCAGCCCAGTGCGGAGCCATGTTGAGAGGAGTGGGGGGAATGCCCCCAACCATGTTCTAGTTGAAAGACAAAATCAGTAAGAAAAAATCTCAATTTGGTAGAAGAAATTTACAGTGCCCTCGGCCCAGAAATCATCGTGCCCTCATCGTCGAGATGAGACTAACAATCTTAAGACTAAAAAGATATTTTTTTCCATTTAACATACGCATATCTGATCTTGTCGATGTAAAAAATAAGTTATGATATTCTTTTTTGAAGAAGGGTTGTGGCCTTGTGAGGAAGACAAAGTATGCTACAGTGCTACTTTAATATAAAAATTTTGGGAAGAGGGGTAAATAGGGACTCGGGAACACAAAAATTAAATCAAAATAATGCAAGTATTAATGCTTTTTGATAACTGCCATTATTTTGATACTTTAATATACACACACAATTTACCCCTTCAATTTTCTTTTTTCGATCTTTGTTATGTTTGAGTATTACCTTAAAAGCATTTGTAATGTACCCTTGAATATAAAATACCACCAAGTCGACCATTAAATTAATCTATATCACCTTTAATTGGGTTTTGTGGACATCCCAATTCTTGCTGATGTACGTTAGTTATATTGAAGTACAGTTTTGCGCTAAATAATACTACATATTTCAACATGAACCAACATTCGATCAGACCCGATTTTATTTTCCTTCAAGTCACACTAGAAATAAAAATTTAAAAAGCTTTATATTTTATTATTCAGTCCAACATAAAAGTCTTTTAACAACTCAAACATTAGAGTACCATTATTTGAAGAAAAATAAAGTTTTGAATCCTCCAAAACAAACTCATATTTTCATAGTTTATTTTCTTAGTATAATACAGTATGTTTTTCTCATTGCAAACTTCTTTATTTTAGTTATTTTCTTAGTTGGCGATTTTTTTTCGTACTTAGCTTTTGTGAAGAAAAAAGTTTATTTATTTATTTTTTTCCCTCCAATGTTCGGTTTTCCTGGCTCCGCCACTGATTTCAGCCTGAATCAATTAAGGTTTTGTGATACTAATTTTTCGATTTGTAACTTTCTTGGATCCTAGGCCACGTTTCATCTATTGAAACACATAAATGACAGGCACTTGTGCGTTATACACAGTTTACATACTTAACGTTAACATAATGTGATTGATCACCTATCTATATATATGTGATCGCCATGTTCATATGTATTAGCATACAAATGTGGTTATTCGAGGAACCTAGTGATGATGAAGTTGAAGAACCTATCCGCAAAAACATATAATACATCATATCAGTGCATGTCCCAAATATATTGGTTTAGAAGGATAAATATTCTATAATCACATAACTGGACAGGGTCAATGGGAGATCAAAAATACCCATGGCCATTGCACTTTGGTGTGGTGCCTCCGCCTAAGGATAGCCAAGTAGTTGAACCTATGTCATAATTTGTGTTGGGGTATCCGTTCGTGCGGACCTGTTAATATGTATAGTTATCAAACATTTTAAGGTTACCTTGAGTTGATGCTTGTTTTGGTTTACCTTAGTTGCCATCTTCTAGTGCCGAACACCAAGTGCAATGTTGCTCACCAAATTGCAAAGTGAATGCCTAATAACGCATCAAAACATGGGAGACTATGACATGAAATGTCTAATGTTTGCTGTTTGTGCTAAGATTTGATGATACAATATAGATAACTAATCGCTGTTGTTTACATACACGACACTGGTGCAAAAGATTTAAATGAATAGTTAAAACCAAACGTTTATAATTAACAAACAATAAAACCCATTATACGACATGGAATTAATGCTTACATGAACACACGTCAAACAGTAAGAGTAACATACGAATAGATGACAAGATGTGCCATGTTTAACGTGTCTTATAACGTTATAAAACCTAATCTTAACCAACAACTAACGAAGTCTTCTAAGACCAATTAGGTTCAATCCACGCATGAGAGGAGAAATGAAATGTATTTCCAAAAAAACCACTTACCTGTTCCTGAATATCTTCGCCATCAAATGTGTGATACATGCATGTATCGAGTGAATAGAACACTATCTTCCTATTCTTCGCATGCAATTGCGGAAAGAAGATCTTGTTCTCCATTTGTGGCATTTTGGCTTCAATGCACAGGCATGTTGTGTCACATATATAAATCACATGCTTTCCTACACCATCAACTTTCTCCCATTCTTGTTTGGATGCATTGAGCTTGAACACCTCAACATGTTCACCATACTCACCCACACTAACTAGTAAAAAATGTTTATCACATTTTGTTAAATATTTTTGTGTCGAAGATGAACAACATTTAGGAGCTTCGGCTTCAACAAGCTTCCACAAGTAATCTCGTTGGCCCAAGTTGTTAAGAACAATAAGCTCTCCCTCTTTACCCAAAGCATAAAGATCTCGGCCATCAAAGATCGAAGAACATATCGTATGTGGGTCCGGGCCGAGATTAAGTGTATGCCAAACTGGTTCCCGATTTACAAAGTGCATGTGAGCATGCCAATGCTCTGCAGTTTTAAATCCAACCACGATACAATTAGCGGAAGTAGGTGGCGCTGAAAATGATAAGCTTTTGAAGCGATCTAGTGATTCTGCTGGAAGCTTTCGAAGATCATTTGTGAAAGGGTTATATAATACATAGCACGACAAGTCAATCTCAAACAACAACCACCCAAAGCTTGAACAAAATATTTTGTTTTGAACAATCGATATCTGGGATTTTTTCTTAAAGTAGTTGTCACCAAACAGCGGATCTATGAAGGTGATCATATCTTGTTTTTTATCTACCACCATGAGCCAAGGTGAAACTACCGAGTATGTTTGCAATCTCTTTATTGATCTTTTGTTACTCCATTTTTCAAAGGTGCTGCTAAATGACATCGTTTGCATGTAGCACGAAAGTTCATGTATTCAACACCAACACAATGCTCCATAATTGTCTCCAAAAGATCAAACGGGATATTGAGGAGGTGTGATTCATTAAAGTCAACCCCATCATTTGTGCCTAACCTTAACAATATTGCATCGTTGTTTTCATCTCTGATTTAGAATCATCTATGCATTTGGCTACTCCATGATCATCTTCTAGCCTCGTAAATAGGATTTTAGCGACAAATTCCCAACAAAACGGGGTTTTGGTATAAAATACCAATATACAATTTCAATTATCTTGTTTTAGTCATTGAAAAATGGCTTTGCGTCCCATTTGGGTCACTTAGAAAGAAAAACTAAAAGCCCTTTTAAAAAACAAAAGACGTTTATATACAAAAAAATTATTAAAACATACGTACAAAAATTATTAAAAACCCATAGTAAAACATACCTGCATTCCCACATTGATGCTTCAGTTGCAGGCAGCATTCGAGATGGTATAGACCACGGGGAGATGGTATTATCTTTGACATGGTACGAGTATATTGTTTCTCCCATTTTGCAACGAATGTGTATATATCCTCCTAGCTCGGAGGCAGTTACACGGCTATAAGATACCGAGTGATCACGGGCAAGATACAAACAGAATATGCCGTCTTTGAGGTCGTCCATTTCTTCCCATAAAACATTAATCTTTAACATGTCTTCTAAATCCAGTTCTTGAAAATTTTCATTAAGTATCTCCCAGTCTTTGAGGCCTTCTAATTCTTCTGACTTTATACTAGTCATGTCTAATTTAAACACATGCACATCAACAGGTGTATTATGTTCCTCTTCAAAAAATATTATAATGCCGAACAGTTCTGTACAAGATCCAATCAAATACTCAATAATGTCTCCACCAATCCGATAGGAAGGATTAAGAGAAAGAGGGTATGGCCCAAACATCATTAGTGTTATTGCAACTTCTTTATCTGTAACCACAATGTCAATATGTATGACTAATAACATACAAGAACCATCCGTACTCAAGCCATATACTTTACCATTGCAACAAGTTAGGCTATGTAGTAATTCACCATCGAAACTTAATTTCTTGAGTTGTTTGGCGTACGACATTTCTGTCCATCTAAACTTCTTTCTTTTACTATCTACCCTACAAAATACAAAGGTAGATTTATTGGATCTCGTTAACAAAAAAATTGAACTCGGATCATCGGGTGGAGCAGACAAACAACCCTGTCTGATAGATTCATAATCTCCGTCTTTCAATATCAAGGTGGGGAGGCGTATGACCTTAGAAGTCACAGGGTTCCAAAGAGACCACTTAACATTGTGCGGATGATCAAAGAGTATTACCCATCCATGAAAACTCCCGTGGATACGTTTCCCGAGCAACTCTGGGATTTGACACCGATAATGAGGTAACTCATCGCGTATGGTGTAGAAAACTGGTCATTAATGATGCGCTGTGTGTCTTCTAAACTTTGGGAAACCAACCATGGATATTTTGCCGATAATAGAGGCAATCGATCACAAACCGAACCACTAGAAATATACTCCATCCTAAGCATGTTCAAAACAATATTTAAAAGATAACTTTAAGAAGCATTAAAGTAAGCTTATAAGCCAGTACAACAATCCAAACATTCAAATAGCTTATTGATTTTATAAAAGAAACAGAAGAAGGTGTCTTTTTGAGCATTAAATAAGTAAATATCCCCATGAAAAAAAGTCAGAAAAGCACAAAACAGTGCTTATAGCATTAAAATAAGCTTGCAAGCCAATTAAACGATCCAAGCACTTCAAAAAGAAATAAAAACAGGATAAAGTGAATTTTTAGCATTAACCTGCAGATGGTCTAACAATCCAAACACTTAAAAGCGGCTTGTTCTTATATATATTTAGCACTAATTGATTTCCAAATAATTAATTATGCTAGCAAACCAAACTGAATCATAATTTTCATCCCAATAAACTTAAGCTCTAAATGAAATTCATACCTCAGAAAACTTCACGGCTAATGCTTTCAAATCCGACTCAAAACTTATTTTTAAAGGAAGACCAGAGACATTAGTTTTTGACTGAATGAATGAATGAAGGTAGTTGATGCATGTGTTTACTGTTTAGTACTTTACTATATATATGCTAAAGTACATTTAAATATTTGACTCGAAACTTATTTATTAGTTTTTAGACCTGTTTTATACAGTCACAAAATAATTATTTGGAGTGAGACCCCATATAAATTGTTTCAATTAATCGTTAATTAAAATATCGTACTAGTCTATTTGTATATGGATGTTAGAATCATACCTCAACTATCTTCAAGACCAAGCCACCCAAATATCGAACTTTAATAGAAGAAGATCACAGTCGATTTTTTAGTATTTGAACGTATGGTGTATGGGATATAAGCAAGTGACTTTATAATCCATAATTCCAAACAAAAAGGGAAATTGCAAACAGATTTAGGAATGAATCTTGACATAATTAAAAAAAAATAAAAAAAAATAAAAAAAAAATAAAAAAAATGTAAAATCGTCATAGAGAGCGGATCTATTAAAAGAGGAAATTTAGAAAGTCTAAAAAGCCCACTTATAACTCGACACCGTCCACCAACTTCTCTCTCCTTTTTATTTTACTAATTTCGTCTAGGGTATATTGGTCATTTGACCCGTTTTTTAATTTCACCTCAAATTTCAAACGCAAATAACTTTCAAACGACAAACTTTTACGAAAACCGATTTCACCATAATTTTTAAAATTCGATTATCTTTAATTTGGTATAAATCTTGATATATAAATCAATTTTTTTTTAAGATTTCAAGTGGGTTATGATTTTCTTGAAATTTTCGGCATATTCGACCCTACTTTTATCTAATTTAAAGGTTGATTTACGAAAAATTTAAAGCACGAAAGTTGTAGATTTTAGTTCACTCTTTACACAAGTTTTGAATCACTCAAATCCGATATGAAATAAGTGAGATATCGCACGTTAAAAATGGCGTTTTAGTCATATTTGTTGCACACAATGTGTTTGATAAAATGTCTAGCTTAGATTTTAGTGTTAAAATTGCGTTAAATGCTCTAAATTTTGTACCACAACGCATCATTAATCATTTTATTAATGTAAGATTCAAAAGTGATGTTTTTTAGTCGTTAATATAAAATAAAATGCACGCTTTTGTTCATCGCTTAATCTTGGTTCATCAATCGATGAACGATGAATCAATCAAAGCGATGAACAAACCAAAGCGATGAACTAAACCAAAGTGATGAACCAAATCAAACATAGTTCATTAGTTTATTTTGGTTCATCAATCATAGTTCAACTTAACATGTTGGTGTTTGTTTTGTTTTGTTCATCGCTTTATTTTGGTTCATCAATCACGCTTTTCGCTTTTAGTTTGGTTCATCGCTTTTGGTTTGGTTCATGAATCATAGTTTTAGTTTTGGTTTGGTTCATCGCTTTGGTTTTGGTTCATGAATCATAGTTTCGCTTTGGTTTGGTTCATCGCTTTTGGTTTGGTTCATCGCTTTTGGTTTTGGTTCATTAGTTTTGGTTTAGTTCATCGCTTTGGTTTGGTTCATCGATCATAGTTTCGATTTTGGTTTGGTTCATCGAGTTATTGGTTTGGTTCATCAGTTTGGTTTAGTTCATCAATCATAGTTTCGCTTTTGGTTTGGTTCATCGGTTATTCGTTTGGTTCATCGGTTTAGTTAGGTTCATCGGTTTTGCTTTTATGCTTTTTTTTAACAGTTTGATTTGGTTCATCGGTTCATCACTTTGGTTCATCGGTTTAATAGTTAAAACATTAACTATTAAAACGTCACTTTTGAATCTTACATTGAAAAATGATTAATGATGCGTTGTGGGACAAAATTAGTGCATTAAGCTCAACTTTAACACTAAAAATCTAAGCTAGACATTTCATCAAACACCTTGTATGCAACAAATGTGAGTAAAACACCATCTTTAACGTGCGATATCTTACCCATATGACATCGAATTTGAGTGATTTAAATTTCGGGTAAAGAGTGAACAAAATCTATAACTTTCATGGTTTAAGTTTTTCAAGATTCGACATTTATGAGCGTAAAAATAGGGCCGAAAATGCCAAAAAATCAAGAAAATCAAGAACTATTTGATATGTAAAAAAAAGTTTGAAATATTTATCAAGATTTATAACAAATTAAAGAGAATCGAATTTTAAAAATTATGGTGAAATCGGTTTTACGTAAAAGTTTGTCGTTTGAAAGTTATTTGCGTTTGAAATTTGGGGTGGAATATGAAAAACGGGTTAAATGACAAAAATACCCCTCTAACCAAATTTAATAAGAAAAAAAGAGGGAGTGGGTGGAGGACACATGGCAATCAATGATAGGCTTTCTAGCCTTTTTATTTTTTTTCACTTTGCAAGGGATCTCAACCCCATGGTCATAATATGGTCATAATACTTAAAGAAAGACAAAAATGTCAACTTTAATGCCTAAAAGAGTTATTTTTTTAGTTCGCTTCGCAGAACTGCCATTGTTGACAAGTATAGTGCTTTAAAAGGTTATTAACCCTAGAATGAATATTGACACGATGGCCATGGTAACTCAACCGCTTCTGATGAGTTAGTGGCTTTACACATTAGCTTTGGTCATCAAGCGATCAATGTCTCGTTAACATGTTTAGAAGATTAATATATATATATATATATATATATAAAAGATAAATTTAATCAATGTTTTAACACGTCATTTTTTTATCAACCCGGTTTAATCATCGGTTTAACCACCGGGTCAAACCTGTTCTATACATATGTACACATTTTTTTTATATTTAATACGAAGTGTTGCATTATTCAATAATTTATCCAACTTTATTGTTAAATTCTATTGAATCGATGAAAAAGATTGAGAGTCTATTGATAAACTTTGTTTTTTAAGCTCTATATCTATAATAGCCTTTGTTGCAAAAATCGGTCTAGGCGGCCGATTAATCGGTGATTAATCGCTAGACGGGGGTTAGCTGCCCCGATTTTCACTAATCGGCCTTATTAATCGGTTTTGTCAAACATCGGCCAAATCGGGCATAAATTAGCCAAATCAAGCATAAATCGGCCAAATCAGATAAATCAGCCAACTCGGTTACAGATAGAAATCGGCCGAATCAGATATAAATCGGTCAAATCGGGCATAAATCGGCCAAATCAGAAGAAAAAAATCGGCTAGATCGGCCAAATCGAGCATATAGTTTCAAAATTTTATATATTAAAAATCCAATTCGATTAATCTCCGCCTAACCGATTAATCGCTAGACGGTATCCGACCGCCCAGCTACCGCCTAGCGATTTTGCAACCTTGCTTAAACCATGTTGTCACTCACAAACAATATAGATTTAGAAGTTTAGAGAGAGCAAGAGAGAGTTAGAGAGAGAAAGTAGAGATAAAAGAGATGGTGGAGAATGTTTACTTCACACTATGAAACACACACTCACACACCCTCTTAAATGAGAGGGTTTCGTTTACTTTTACGTTAAGGCACCCACTAATGGGCCTTGGTGGGCTAGGGCTTTGGGTTGGAGTTGGTTTGGTTATTTTACATAAATTATACTACCCTTACATATAACATATTAGTTCAAACAAGTCCCAAAACCCACTAAATATCTATAACTATCTAATACAAGCAAACAAAGTTCGTGTCATATAAATGACCATCACTTCATATAGATTATAAATGTTAACAATCTCCCCTAAGGGGTAGTCATTCATAACTTATGCTTCTTTAGTCTTTGAACTTGAATCTTGAATCTTTAACACTTGCATCTTGAGTCTTTGAACTCGGATCTTTGATCTTTAGCACCTGTCTTGATCTTGAACCTTGTTTGTAATAGACTTGATAGACTTCTTTGTTCCGTTCATGCATGTGCTCTTTCATCTTTCCTTCGATCAACAACTTCACCTGATATGTTGTTGTGTTCTCTCCAACAACATCTTTACTCTTATTATTTTACTCGTATCTTTTCTTTACTCGAATCTTTAACTCATGCGTCTTGCAAATTATACTCTTCAAATCTTTACTCTTATTATTTTACTCGTATCTTTTCTTGACTCTGACTTGTTTTTTACTCGTAGTCTATACCATCTGCGCAAGTACGTATGTACTGTCATGCAAACATTATAGGAAATGCGATGGTGTTACTAGGAACTTGGAGAGTTGATATTCTAATTGCGGTTTCTTATTTGCAAACAACTAGTTTTTTATATTCTGAAAAACAACAAAAACACTACAGCGATATATTTGATCTTAATTGTATCATAACATTTGCACAAACAGAAAATATAAACCTTTCATATGCTCTGGTCTCTCATGTCTTAAAACGTTAACAGAGCTACGCGAACACATACTCCAACAACAAATTGTGACAGAGGTTCAACCACTTGGGCTGACCTTAGGTGGCACCACCCCACCACGCCAGCACCAACCGGGGCCATGGGTATTCTTGATCTTTCCTTGACCCTGTCCGGCCAGATAAGTAATTATAGAATTTTTATCCTTCCAAACTCACGTGAGACATGCACCGCGATGTATAGAATTTTTGCGGATAGGTGACTCAACCTCATCATTATTAGGTTAGTCAATTAATCACATTTCTTTGGATCCTATAGGTACCACGTATTTCATCTATGAACTACATAGATTATAGGAAATTGAGCGTTATATACTATATATATACTCCACGTTTACATAACGTGATGCATTTCCACATATAAATATCACAAAACCTTATTTTGCTTGATTCATGATATACTTGAAAGTCTTTATTAACAAGAATAATCATCTTCTGGTAATAATTTTGTAGGACAATGTTGTTTTATCACGATTAATTAAGCCTTGTATGATTTATATATGACAATTGTTATTATTGGTATCATTACGTACATGTTTTGAATTTACAGCACTTAAACCGTGTACACTTTGCTGTTAATGGTTTGAGCTTCCTGTGAGACTCGTATTTGTCACTTCAATAACTTTGTGAATAACCTGTTTGGAAATTTTCTCCATGTTATCGCGCTAGTGAATTTAGCTTCTTGGTGGCGTGCTCATAATTTATTTGGTTTTGCCCAACATTACAAAGCTCAATACATGGGGCGTAGGCTAGCCTTCCAATGGCAATTAGATATGACATGCCGACAATGGCAGAACCAAAATCGAAAGAGATCGGATGCACAAAATTTTTGAACTGGAATATAAAGGCCATTTTTTTAACATAAAGTTTAGAGTAAAGTCCAAAATACATTCTTGTGGCTTGTTGATTGTCCCGCAATGCATCCCCGCAGATTTTTATGGCACACAAACAGCCCTCCGTTAGTAACGTCAGTTGATGACGACTAATGGTACAAATAATATCTCACTTATCTCCTAATGAAGGAGAAAACATTTGCATCGTTAGTTCTGAATCTTTTTTTTTTTTTTGGAAATAAATTAAAAAGGCACACAGTAGGCTCGAACTCGAGGCTTGTTCGCCCAAAAGTCAACGCCCCAACCGCTGGACTAAGCGTCCAATGGTGTGATTATTCCAAAATAAAAAATTAATTTTAACCTTTTTACGATCGAATTTTTAGTATATTAACCGATTTATACGTTCATCCACTTTTATTCGTTTTTCCATTTTCATATGTTTTATCCATGTTAGTCCGTTTCTATAAGTCTGTGTCAGTTTTTATATCCTTCCGTACGTTTTCCTATGTTTTTTATACATTTTCGTACATTTTATACGCTTACATTCATTTTTATACGTTTTCATCCGTTTTTGTACGTTTTGTACTTATTATGCGTTTTTATGGTTTTTATACGTTTTGAGCTTGTTGGTTTTTAGCGATCACCAACAACCTGATATCTAGTTTGCGAAAAAGTTTAATTCAAGAACTTGACACACTTTAAGAACCTTATGCGACTGAAACTCAACATGTTAGATCTCATTTAGGTGAATGACCAATTAAATAGTAAATACCCATAGGCCCCATATATTAGCTCTGTAAAAACATTGGGCAAACTTGTTCTCGGAGTTATTGAAGTGTACATACGAGTCTCACAAGAAGTTCTGTTACAAGATAAGTCTCTATATTAGCGTGTGATTAAGTTTAGGGATTAAAGTGTTAGTTTTTATTCTTAGTCAAGTTGGAGTCGGTGTTTGCATAGCAAACTTGTCCAACCGACTTTCATGTTTCCTTTTAATGTTTTGCAGTCGACTTTGAGTACTATATGAATTGGTTTTCTCCCCCTCATTCTCGGGGGAGGGATTTTGTATGTCATTTTAGACAATCTTTAGAGTAAAATACGCCTTTGGTCACCAAGGTCCTGGCAGATTTAACGTTTAGTCCAAAATCGAACAAAATTACACAATTCCTCCTCAACGTTTGAAGTTTTGCTCGCTGCTAGTTTAAAATCCACATGGGAGCTGGGTGTGACACGGGCCACATCCGATTTTTAATCACGAAGTGTAATTTAATTTCAAAAACAACCGTTTTCTAGTACATGCAACCCTGATAACATTTTTTGCTACTTTATTTCTTAATATTGCAACTTGAGTTTAGCCCAAAAAGTATTTATGGTCAAATTTTAGTACGTATGATGAAAAAAAATTGTAGACGACCTTTCCGAAAATTTTTGTGCAACACCCACGTGAAAATCATAAGTCCGTCTTTGATTGCGATGGTGTGGTTAAGTGTTTTGTGTAACGTTTATTCATACATCATAAAATAATAAAATTTTAATTGAAAAATGTTCTAACATACGATGACTCAACTCAAACAACATTTTTCAAATGTTTCATTTTGGCTAAGAGATTCTTTAACAACGCTATCAACCTTATTCATTTACATGCACAATTATTTTCTACCTTGTTTTACAAATGGTGGATGATGGAAATAGTTGTGTTATATATAGTAAAGTATGTGCACTATACTGGGGTGGACTTATGCTTTTCATAGGCGGTGCTCGGAAACCACTTTGGACGACGAAATTTTTTAGAAGTAATGTACAAAAGAATTCAGGAACAACCTTAGAAATTACTTTTAGTATAAAATATTTTAAGCCCAAAACCAATTAGCCCAACAAAATTAACACAATTAACAATTTATAATTAACTTAAAAAATAAAAAATTACGGAAGTTGTGGGAAACGAATAGTCTGGATGGTCTGTTGTCGAATAAACAGTTGAACTGAGTGAGTGACCTCTATTCTTTTAAGATCTTATCTAAATATTTAATTGTAAGTCTTTATTTTATAGTTTAGGTATTTTTCTTATGGCATAAAGTGTCTTGTTATTCTTGTATAGCTATATTGTTGATTTGCTGTATCACTAATTTACAATAATTGTTACTTTGTTAGATTATTTATTTAGAGTTTAGGGTTTAGTGTTTAGGTTAAGATGTTATGTATCATACATGTGATTGTTAGACGATTGTATTATTATGGAAACCTTTGGGCTTTGATATTAGCGATAAGCCTAGCCTGTTTAATGTTTTTTTTTATCTAAAACCATCTATTAGGAATTATATATTGTAATAATGTGTTTTAATGAATGGACAAGCAAATCAATTCTAATATGGTATCAAGAGCAAAATTGATGCTTTCTGAATTTTTCCCACTATCCCTTCCATTCTTCATCTATCTCCCATCAGTCATTAAGAAAAAAAAAAAAAAAATCGCTACAGGATTACAAAGAAGAAAATATCATATCCTTACACGTGTGGAAAGAAGAAAACAATTGCAATATTTTTGGGTCCTTTGTTTACGGTTTGTATCTGACGAAAAAAAAGGAAATCATTTATTGATATTATTATTGTTATTATTTCTTTGATTTAGCAATATGGTAAATGTGATGTTAAATATACTAGGGGGTATTTTAGGCGTTGCTCCGTTTAGGCTCCCACGTGCTTTTAGTGCCATGACTATCCAGGATCCGACATAGAATATGGATACAGGTGCATCATCTCATCTCAATTCACAAACAAATAATTTAAATACCGTTTATAATAAATGTTTATATCCATCTGTTTTTGTTGGTGATGGTAAATCTATACCTGTTACCAATACCGGTCATATCATTTTACCTACTCTTAATCGTCCTTTATACTTACATAATGTTCTTGTTACCCCTAATATCATCCAAAATCTTATTTCTGTTAGTCAATTTACTAGAGATAATAATTGTACTGTCGAATTTGATGCCTTTAGTTTCTCGGTAAAGGATTTTTTGACCCGTCATATCCTCCTTAGATTTGATAGTTCGGAGACCTCTATCCTATTTCCCAACCTTCTACTATACCTCATGCTTTAATTTCATCGGTCCCCACCACGTGGCACCAACGCCTCGGACATCCCGTGAAGAAGTGTTACGTTCTCTTGTTTCTCGTTGGTTTATTTCGTGTAATAAAGAGAGTCTCCGCATGTTTGTCATGCCCGCTGACAGGCAAACATGTGAGACTTCCATTTTCTAGTTCAATTCTATTGTTACTCGTTCTTTTGAGATCGCTCACTCGGATATTTGGACTTCTCCTATTGTTAGTTCCGGTGGTTTTAAATATTATGTGTTATTTCTTGATCATTATTCTCATTATTTGTGGATTTATCCTTTACGCACTAAATCTGAAGTTGTTCAAAAGTTCTTACACTTTCGTTCTTCTGTTAATAATCAATTTAAATGTGATATTGCGGCTTGTGGAAAACTAGAAGGGGGGTTGAATAGTTTACCGATTAAAAACTTTGTTTTGAAACTTATTGAAAGATCAATTGATATTGATCTTAGATATGTTAGTGAAATATGCAAACAATATATAAAGAGTAGATAGGAAAGAAACAATCAAACCACAACAAGTTGTTTATAGTGGTTCGGTCTACAAGGACTCTTTTCCCTTGCCCTACTCCACTCCCCGAGTCTCACACTCGAGAGTTTAACTTCACTAGTCAACAAGCTCCTTTCACCGGCAGAGAAAACCTTTACACTTCGCTTACACACTATTTCCGACTATAAGCTAAATGTCGAGTTCTTTTCAAGGGTACAACCACTCGCACACACAATGTATTTTAAGGACTAAAATACTAACCACTCACACTCAAAAGATTATGATGGTTTGGTATAACAATGAAGTATGAATCAACACAAGATCATACAACATCAAACAAACAAGACTTCCAACTTCTCGTTGAAGCTTGAATGTACCTTGATCTTTTTTGCTTCAAAAGAGATCACTAATATGATATGAAACTGAGTTAGAAAGGTTAGAGAGAAGGAATGTATGAGAGTATGATAGAAAGGATGAAAAACTACTTGGTTTGACTTTGCTATTTATAACCAAAAACATCAGCAAGCACCACGGACCACGGAAACCTTGAAAGGGTTCCGCCCGTGTTAATATTTGGTGCCGCCGAGGTCTGACAGCAAGATCTCAAAATCATACCAAAGTCAACCATATCTATGCAAGATTGTGTAAGATATGTAGAGCCTAAATCTACACAAAGTATCTAGTGAAATCTTCTATGGATTTTAATGATGCACCACATGATGTCATGTGTTTGTTTTTCTATTTTTATAAATATGTAAATACATATGTGATCGGGTCCCAGACGGTCAAGTTTTATCACTCAAGCCGACCACTTGTGAATGGCCAACCGTAACAAACTTAAAACAGTCTGGAACCAAATGCAATGAAGATCAGGGGAGTATAGGGTTTCCTCGGGTCGTTATGTCCCAGCGAGCTATGCGAAGAATCACCAAACGAATAGTGATCGAGAGATTTGAACAGAAAAAGGGATTGTGATTATTATAACTACAGAAAAAGCCTATAATTACAAAGGCTTAAATGCAAATTAAAGGAAATTAAAAAGATAAAAAATATTAAATAAACGCTATCACTATTTGCAAAATGATGTTGTTGATTTTATGTTTTATAAAACTTAATTAAAAACTACGCGACGTCTGAAAGAAAATGTGAACCAAGCGGTATTAATCCTAAAACTATGAAAATGATATTTTACAAACCTAATGGTAAAATAAAATTTATAGAAAAAGAAAATTATTTTAAAACTATTTATCTAATTATTATTAATTAAAACTATTTTTAACTATTTAATAATAACCTAAAATACAAGAAAATATGAAATAAAGCTAGAAAAATAAAATTATGACTTGGAAAAATCTAAAATAACAAAAGATAATTTTCAAAACTATTTTTGTGTTTTTCTGATTATTTTTCTATTTTCTATGAATTTTAAACTATTTAAAACTACTTAAATTACTTAAAAATACAAATTTAACTAAGAAAAATCTGGAAAAATATTTTTTTGTCTTTTTATATTTATCTTAACTTAATAAAAATGAAAAATTATTTTTTTAAACCTTTTCTGAATTATTTGTATTAAATGCTAATTAAAAATGCTTAAAAACTAATTAAAATAGGGAAAAATAGCAAACTGACTTGGAAAAATATGAAAAATTCAAGATAAGCTTAAAATAATATTCGGAATCTAGGAAAAATATAAAAACAAGTGCTTGTGTGCAAGAATATGGAACTGCTATGGAGAATGCTTATAAATAAGCACTAAAAATAAGCAAAAATGACCAAATGACTACCAAACTGATTACAGAAGCTACATAATGCTAAAAGAACTCAAAATTAACTAAAAACAACTACTCTTAATCTCTAAATAGCAAACTACAAAGATTTGAGTATTTGGCTTAAGTGCAAAAATCGTTTTGGGCCACTACTTTGAAGATTAAGCACAAGCCTCCTAAATAAGCCAAACTCAAAACTAAAAGAGGGAACCTAATGTAGACCTGGGTGACTATCTCTAAACCAAGAATCGAGACCTAGATAGCTCAAGCGAGCTTGTGGGAGGCCTTGCAAGTCCCTGTCGCAGACTCAAGATCAACCGAGTCGGTCTGTGGCAAATTGCCCATTTAACAAGCTCATTTGAAGCCTATAGAAAATTTGCAAAAATAAACAAAATCACAACAATAAACTAGACCAATTTAAGTTTATAAACCCAAAGTTTCAATGAAATTGGCCCGAGATGAGTCCATGAAAAATCATCTTAGTTTGGCCAAACCGAGTTATGCAATTTGACCTTTGCAATGATTTTAGAACTTTGACTAAATTGAAATTTGAAACCAATTTTTGGACCGATTGAGATGTAATTTGATGAAATGAAGCTAAAGCAAGCTAGTTCTATGATTTTTAAACACAAAATAAGCTTTTGCTATTCAAAAATCCAAGCAATTGAAGAAATCAAGATGCTTAGCTCATGATTTTGACTATAAGGGGTAACAGGTGCAAACTAAAACTTCCAATGTCTTAATTGAGCTTATAGTGAACTAAAGCAGCCAATCCTAACCCTTGAACAAACCTCTATCCCATAGATGATCTTAAATCCAAACACTAGTTATGTAACTATTTTGCTAACTTAATCCTACAGTCACTTGAAGCCAAGCAAACCAAATCTTAATCTCACTTATACTAACCTATTTAAACCTAAAATCAGTAAATAAAGCAACTAAAAACACAGATTCTACAAGTAAACTACTATGGTAATTTCAACTCAAAATAATGCAAAAAAACAAGGTATAGAAAACTCTTACTCAAATCCAGCCACTATAGCTTACATAAGCTGACTAGAAACACACCCAATAAGCTTAAACCAAGACCAAATCCAATCCAGATCAGCAATTCAGAGCTCTTTGATGCAACTGACTGCAGTGTTGACTTTCTTTGACCAAGAATGAAAATTGCTTGAAATTGAATTCCAAGCTTATCAAAAGCTATAATAAGCTTAAGTTAACTTATTAAAACTTAAAAAATAGCTGTTAAAGGTTTGGATATAAGACTTTGAAACTGGATTTTGCAACAATGATCCTGAAAATGTGAAACTGAAGTAAAACTTTAAATTGGTACTTGAAATGAGTTTACAGTGACTAAGTGGCTTATGTTTATTACATTGAAGCTTAAAATTACATCTTAAAACATTAACGAGATAACTTAATAAAATCGACATACAAGGAAAATAAAACTAACTACTACTTGCTTCTAGCTTCTTCCTTCTCTTTATACCCAAAAGCTTCCACGTGTCCTCAGAGTGAATCCCACTCATAAAATCAACCATTGGATGACTTGAGTTGATGTTGGCCATTGATTTGGTTTTGGCGGGAAAAGGTATATTTGCTAGTGGGGGTCTGATGGATTGCAACTGGGGGGTGGTGGATAGGTGTGATGATGAGGGGGGGTGAAAGGTGGGCTGGAGGAGAGGTATGTGTCTGAGTTTGCAGAGCAGGGGTGATGATGAGGGGGAAGGGGTAACCCGTGAGGGCGGTTTTTTATTCAAACTGTGGGTGGGTTGGTTCGGGTAAAAAGGTTGAGCTGGATAATGGGCTTAAGTGATATTGGACTTGGATTGGGTATGGTTTAAGGATTAATATTGTGATCCAATTAGTATTCCAAGGACCAAAGCTGTAAAATCTGAAAATGCAGGGACCATTCATGTAATTTCTGAAAAGTAATCCAAGGGTTGGTTTTGACAATCTTTGAAAATTCCAAGGATCAAACTGCAAATCTCTAATATTTTAGGGACCAAACCTGCCATTTTTGAAACTCAAAGGACTAATTTTGTAATTTCTCAAAACTTTTCACCAAAGGATTAAATATGACAATATATGATTTCAAAAGGACTTTTGGTGATTTTTCTTTAAAACAAGTGCTCGGGGACTATTTCGACAATTTTTGAAACTTGGGGACCTAAACGCCAATTATGCAAACTTAGCTCATTTTTCATCGATTTTGAACATTTTGCATCGAAACATATAAAATGCAATTTTGGAATATTTTCGGTATTTTGATGCATTTCGAGCATTTTAAACGTTTTGCGATTGATTGACCCAAAATGATGAGTATTTACACACTCATCAATCCCCACACTAAACTATTGCTAGTCCCTAGCAATCTTTTGAGAAAACTTAATGGATTTGAATCTCTTTACCAAAAGCCATTACTTGGTGTAGCCAAATGTTTTAGTTCAAGTAAGAACCATGGTACACCGATAACCATGTGATTTTGAGCAAACCACCGACTTCCAACGGATTTGATTTGTCTTTACCGTAAGTCGTTTGCTCGGACTAGCCAACTCTTAGATAAATTATCAATATTATCTTTGGTGAGTGATTACCAATTATGGTTTTTCCATGCCTTTACCACAAGCCATAAACTTGCGGGCTAGCCAACTCTTCACTAATTAAAGATATGGTGAGTTGAATACCATACAATTTTGGGCAAATTGCAAGCCGTCAACGGTTTGAGATATCATTACCAAGAGCCGTTTGCTCTGGATTAGCCAATCCTTTTGTTTATTAGACATGGCGGATGATAACCAATTGAGTAAGTGCAAAACACTTACTCCAAAAAAATTTTGGCCAAAAGCGGGAATTAGGCGGTATAATTACATGATAAAATTAGTGAGAATTCCCCCACACTTAGAAATGAATATTGCCCTCAATATTCAAAGTACCGCGGATTATGCCGAAACCGAGAACGTAAAAGGGAAATACTACGGCCATTATTTAGCAAGATATTTTTTTATTTTATTTATTTATTTATTTATTTTTTTTTATTATTTTTTTAAGAACTTATATATATACAACATGTGGGGCAACTCCCCCACACTAGGGTGGTATACACGGGTGAAAACCCATGTAGCATGCTACTTTTTTTGATTACCGAGTCGCTAGCTTGACTCGACCCAATTAATTGGTTCATGGGAAGCAAAGTGGAAGAAACAATCTCCATCGGACTTTCATTCAAGATGTTTGGACAAACATTTGAAGCACGTGAAAGTTCCACACCGATAAGATATACATAGAACCGGCTCAAAATGATAAATGAAAATGCCGGGGTCAAAGATAGTGTCTTCATTCGAAGGAGTGAAGATGAAGAGAATCACAAGATATTTGAGGAAAGGAAGAAAGATTTTGATAACAATCAAGATCCATTCTTCATCCTCAAATGTGAACATATCGGGAGGAAGGGTGAGGTAGTATCATTAATAAGCAAACTCGTATGATAGAGTACACCTTCCTCCGAGCCAATATCATCCTCAAGATCAAAATAGAAATGATCATGTTCCGGAGGAGATATGTCATGAGAGAGTTCACCGGAGAACTCTTCATGAAGAGAATCATTCACATGAGGTGAAATTATGAACTCTTGTTCCATCGTGGGCTCATCACTATCCTCGATGCGAGTATCAAAGAGTGGATTCTCGAAATTAAAGTGAATTCGAGTCGAACTCAAATAGAGGATTGGTGAAAGTAGCTTTGAATGTTTCGGGAACAAAGTGATCAACATTCTCTATTGATTTGTTGGGATAAGAAGTGAGTGAGCGATCATTATAAGGGAGACTTTCGGTCTCCCGGATCGACTTGAAATCATTACTTTCCGATGAAAGTGGATGATGTGAGTGAGTTCACGGAGAACTCCTCAAGAAGATGATCGACATCGATTGTGGAAGTGATGCCTCAACATACTCGATGTTTCCATAAGAAGCACAATCTTCGCTAAAATCGGAGAAAGTTTCAAAATAATATTTTGAACACTCAAGAGGAAGAAGAATCACACATATGGTCAAAGTTCCTGTGACTCTCTCGGGATTGGGACAAGGTCCTCAACACTAGACTTTATGAATTCGTCCGATTCCTTTTCGTGAACAGTGTCAAGATGCTCGTCCCCTATGTTCGGAGAGTGAGTGGGAGCTTGGTGTGATAGCGATTGTTTGAGATGAAATCTCAGCTGCTGGGATATCAACAGATCGAGGGAGTTGGAAATATTATCTTTAAAAGGATAAAACTCTCCTCGTCATCATCATATAGAGCCGCCTTAAGAAATTGGGAACGCCTTAGAGTGCTTGCTCTAGGACTAATAATTCTTCCCTAGATTGGCGGGCCTCTCGTTCTTGACTAGCAATTCTCCATGGTCTTTTCACCACTCACTTGATTCTTAAAGTTACTAATCATATCATCAAGTGTTTTCATTGCGGTTTCAAAATTTTGGGAGATTTCTTGAGACAACGGCTCGGGTGAAGTTTGAACCGTATGGTCTTTGTGGAGGTTGGAAATTGTCAAACTGTAAGAGTCATGATTGTTACAAGGAAATGGATTCCTTATTTGACAATCGAGCTGAAATGGGGACCTCCACAGTACTACAACAAAGAAAGCTGTTGAGTGCAGACCGTGAATTATATGGATATTGGTCATAACCAAAGTTACGAGCATCACCGGAAAACTGTTCATAGACAAACGTGTTTCCGGATTCACACTCAAATCCTTGGTGAGGACCTCCACAAAATTCACAGAGATATGTTGATTATCCAAGATAAGTCGGGCTGTGGTGGATAGTTGGAAAAATTTGAGGGTCGTTAAATGAGTTCGGATTAGGATCATAATCAAATGAATTCCTCGAACCACAAAACAAACAACTCCGTTATGAATATCATTACCACATTGTACACACGTACACCAACGGCGATGGTGAACCAAAAGAGGCTCACCACAACCGACACAAGGAATAAGCGATTTCATTTGAGAGTTATGAGAAGGAACTGCTTTATTCAAAGAATCGACAAAACCAACATGGTGATCCGAATGACTATCAAGTCTCGAAGAACATTTTGAAAAATCCCGAGGTGGGACAAGTGGTGTGCTCGAGCTAGCAATTTCCACCACTTCCGTTATGGTCTCGGTTACGGTTCTTGAGAAACGTGAAGATTAGACAAGTCATTCTTGCTAGTCACCGGTCTAAATTACGCATGTTTGCTTTTAACCGTAAATCGTGAAAGTTCGGGATCAATTTTAGGCGGCTTAGGAGCAATTGAGGGTTTAGATTTTTGGATAACCGTAGGTTGGACGTATTAGCACCTCCATTATCGGAGGAAGTACACGGTCCTTTGTCACCTCGGTTTCGTTCCATTTCCCTCACGAATTAATGGATCATCACGAACAACACAATTCTTGACATTTGCGATAAAGTCCGAAGTTTTTCAACTTCGTCCCGAGTTCGTCCTCGAGATTCCATGAGAATAGAAGAAGTTAGAATCAAATGGATAGAGGTAAAGGGATAAAGAATCAAAGAGGGTGAGAGGGTAAAGATGAATATTTTGGATTTTGGATAAACATTTTGCAAAAATAAGAAAGAAAATCTTTTGGGTTTTTGATTTTATAAGAAAATACAAACATATATAGATGGTATAAACAAGGAGTAAATATTCAAATCACTAATGCTAAGCGGAAGATAATCAAGACACACTCCCGTGGCGCCAAAATTTGATCGGGTCCCAGCACGGTCAAGTTTTATCACTCAAGCCGACCACTTGTGAATGGCCAACCGTAACAAACTTAAAACATCGGAACAAAATGCAATGAAGATCAGGGGAGTATAGGGTTTCCTCGGGCCGTTATGTCCCAGCGAGCTATGCGAAGAATCACCAAACGAATAGTGATCGAGAGATTTGAACAGAAAAAGGGATTGTGATTATTATAACTACAGAAAAAGCCTATAATTACAAAGGCTTAAATGCAAATTAAAAGAAATTAAAAAGATAAAAAAATATTAAATAAACGCTATCACTATTTGCAAAATGATGTTGTTGATTTTATGTTTTTATAAAACTTAATTAAAAACTACGCGACGTACAAAAGAAAATGTGAAACTGAAGCAGTATTAATCCTAAAAATATGAAAATGATATTTTTACAAACCTAATGGTAAAAGAAAATTTATAGAAAAAGAAAATTATTTTTAAAACTATTTATCTAATTATTATTAATTAAAAACTATTTTTAACTATTTAATAATAACCTAAAATACAAGAAAATATGAAATAAAGCTAGAAAAATAAAATTATGACTTGGAAAAATCTAAAATAACAAAAGAGAATTTTCAAAACTATTTTTGTATTTTTACGATTATTTTCTATTTTCTTTGAATTTTAAACTATTTAAAACTACTTAAATTACTTAAAATACAAATTTAACTAAGAAAATCTGGAAAAATATTTTTTGTCTTTTTATATTCATCTTAACTTAAGAAAATGAAAAATTATTTTTGAACCTTTTACAATTATTTGTATTAAATGCTAATTAAAATGCTTAAAACTAATTAAAATAGGGAAAAATAGCAAACCGACTTGGAAAAATATGAAAATTCAAGATAAGCTTAAAATAATATTAGGAATCTAGGAAAATATAAAAACAAGTGCTTGTTTGCAAGAATATGGAACTGCTATGGAGAATGCTTATAAATAAGCACTAAAAATAAGCAAAAAGGACCAAATGACTACCAAACTGATTACAGAAGCTACATAATGCTAAAAGAACTCAAAATTAACTAAAAACAACTACTCTTAATCTCTAAATAGCAAACTACAAAGATTTGAGTATTTGGCTTAAGTGCCAAAAATCAGTTTTGGGCCACTACTTTGGAGATTAAGCACAAGCATCCTAAATAAGCCAAACTCAAAACTAAGAGGGAACCTAATGTAGACACAGGTGACTATCTCTAAACCAAGAATCAGACCTAGATAAGCTCAACTGAGCTTGTTGGAGGCCTTGCAAGTCCCTGTGCAGACTCAGTATCAACTGAGTCAGTGCACAGGGCAAATTAAGCCCATTTAACAAGCTCATTTGAAGCCTATAGAAAATTTGAAAAAATAAACAAAAATCACAACAATAAACTAGACCAATTTAAGTTTATAAACCCAAAGTTTCAATGAAATTGGCCCAGAGATGAGTCCATGAAAAATCATCTTAGTTTGGCCAAAACTGAGTTATGCAATTTGACCTTTGCAACAGATTTTAGAACTTTGACTAAAATGAAATTTGAAACCAATTTTTGGACTGATTGAGATGTAATTTGATGAAATGAAGCTAAAGCAAGCTAGTTCTATGATTTTTAAACACAAAATAAGCTTTTGCTATTCAAAAATCCAAACAGTGAAGAAATCAAGACAGTTAGCTCATGATTTTGACTATAAGGGGTAACAGGTGCAAACTAAAACTTCCAATGTCTTAATTGAGCTTATAGTGAACTAAAGCAGCCAATCCTAACCCTTGAACAAACCTCTATCCCATAGATGATCTTAAATCCAAACACTAGTTATGTAACTATTTTGCTAACTTAATCCTACAGTCACTTGAAGCCAAGCAAACCAAATCTTAATCTCACTTATACTAACCTATTTAAACCTAAAATCAGTAAATAAAGCAACTAAAAACACAGATTCTACAAGTAAACTACTATGGTAATTTCAACTCAAAATAATGCAAAAAAACAAGGTATAGAAAACTCTTACTCAAATCCAGCCACTATAACTTACATAAGCTGACTAGAAACACACCCAATAAGCTTAAACCAAGACCAAATCCAATCCAGATCAGCAATTCAGAGCTCTTTGATGCAACTGACTGCAGTGTTGACTTTCTTTGACCAAGAATGAAAATTGCTTGAAATTGAATTCCAAGCTTATCAAAAGCTATAATAAGCTTAAGTTAACTAATTGAAACTTAAAAAATAGCTGTTAAAGGTTTGGATATAAGACTTTGAAACTGGATTTTGCAACAATGATCCTGAAAATGTGAAACTGAAGTAAAACTTTAAATTGGTACTTGAAATGAGTTTACAGTGACTAAGTGGCTTATGTTTATTACATTGAAGCTTAAAATTACATCTTAAAACATTAACTGAGATAACTTAATAAAATACGACATACAAGGAAAATAAAAACTAACTACTACTTCGTTCTAGCTTCTCTTCCTTCTCTTTTATACCCAAAAAGCTTCCACGTGTCCTCAGAGTGAATCCCACTCATAAAATCAACCATTGGATGACTTGAGTTGATGTTGGCCATTGATTTGGTTTTGGCGGGAAAAGGTATATTTGCTAGTGGGGGTCTGATGGATTGCAACTGGGGGGTGGTGGATAGGTGTGATGATGAGGGGGGGTGAAAGGTGAGCTGGAGGAGAGGTATGTGTCTGAGTTTGCAGAGCAGGGGTGATGATGAGGGGGAAGGGGTAACCCGTGAGGGCGGTTTTTTATTCAAACTGTGGGTGGGTTGGTTCGGGTAAAAAGGTTGGGCTGGATAATGGGCTTAAGTGATATTGGACTTGGATTGGGTATGGTTTAAGGACTAATATTGTGATCCAATTAGTATTCCAAGGACCAAAGCTGTAAAATCTGAAAATGCAGGGACCATTCATGTAATTTATGAAAAGTAATCCAAGGGTTGGTTTTGACAATCTCTGAAAATTCCAAGGATCAAACTGCAAATCTCTAATATTCCAGGGACCAAACCTGCCATTTTTGAAACTCAAAGGACTAATTTTGTAATTTCTCAAAACTTTTCACCAAAGGATTAAATATGACAATATATGATTTCAAAAGGACCTTTGGTAATTTTTCTTTTAAAACAAGTGCTCAAGGACTATTTCGACAATTTTGAAACTTGGGGACCGAAGCGCCAATTATGCAAACTTAGCTCATTTTTCATCCGATTTTGAACATTTTGCATCCGAAACATATAAAATGCAATTTTGGAATATTTTCGAGATTTTGATGCATTTCGAGCATTTTAAGCGTTTTGCAGTTCAGATTGACCCAAAAATGATGAGTATTTACACACTCATCAATATGTAATATTTTGTTTTTAAGAAACCAAAACATTCTAAAAAATACTATCGTACATTATGGTTTAGAGTCATATCAAGATATGATTAATCACAATGTAAATGCTTGAGTGATGAAGATATTATGTAACACCCCAACCCGACAAGGGTAAAGATATCACAATACGGTTTCATATCAGAACTTTAACTAATGTACAAAAGCGGAAGCCTTTACAAAAACTTACAAAGATAATATAAATAACTTATATTCAAAATAAATCTAAGATCTCTATGGTCAAAATCTTGCTCTCACTCTACTCTCAACCCATATCGGCTATCCCACAAGCTCATCTTGAATGCTAAATACTGCCGAGGAAAGAAAAGTCTTGGTTGAGCTTACAAAGCCGGTGAACGGATATAACGAAACAAAACTAAAACAGAATAAATATACAAATACGAAATCAAAATGAAATAATGACGAGGATCTTTCGTGATTACGGAAGCACAAATATACTGTAAATCCAACAACCACATAACAAGTAGACATCACATAGCACATCAAAGACACAAACACAAACATATCAGACAACCAAACATACAACATATCAAGAGCAATTAGGTTTCATATAAACCAAACGAAAAGTCTAAAGCTAACAAAACACTTCCTAGCAAATAAACATGGCATTCATACAAATCAATGAAGAAACATTTAAAGCACTCAATTCAATATTATAGCAGCGGAAATAGCAAACAATCATGGCAGACCAAATCATAAGCGGATAAATACCCTAACGTATAAGTAAAGTTTACAGATTAACGAACAATTATACTTACTAAACTTTCGAACAATTGATTATCACTAATGTAGTCATCACTCGGATCAAAAGTTCACATAACAATAAGTTAACGAGACAATTAGATGGCAGCATGCGAATCATATTTAAACATATTAATCGTATCCTAGCATGGCAACTAGTAATCACTTGAACAAATACGTCATAAGCACATTCTCTAACATATCATATCGAATACATAATATAAACACTGAAATACCGAATCATACGAATACTTAACACGAGTAACGAGATAAAGATTTAGTCAACTACCACGAGCCCGAAACATATCGGATCATAACATATCATAAGTAACCATTGGAGTAGCTAGCTCCCGGACTTTGTGAAGACGCGTGTTACACGACATCATTCACCGACAAATCATATCGGATAACGGATCGGATCTAGGATGCATCCATCGCCCCCGGAACATATAGTGGCCAAATCATATACATATAGTGAGCTCATAATCATATCGAAATGGGGACGTGGCGAACATCACTCTATCGCCTAGAGTCATATCGTAGTGCATCATCGATACGGACATGGAACCCCATGACTAGTGAAATATTTGGCTCGGGTGTCAAACTAAACTTAGGTCAAACAAATTATCATAAATGACATGATCATAATTAATCATAAAGGTCACATATAACTTATCGATAGTTCATATCATAAGGTTCATATTCGATAGTCGAAGTCGAGGTTCACATCATGGTGGCATATCATACATTCATAAGCGAATTTCATAATCGAGTTCATAATCAACCATAGCAAAGTTCAACAAATGTGTATATCGAGTCTTCCTAACATAAGTTCACATCGGATATTGCATAGTTCACTAGAACATAGTTCGGATAAGTACAGATCAAACATTCGAAAAGGGTTCATAGCAATGGCATCGGAAATCCTAATAAGTAAAATAGAAAAGCGAGCGAAAAGAAAATCATACGGAACCTTTACTTGAAAAGGTCGAATATCGTATGATAACACAAGTGTCTTAAAGTAAGACGAATATCCGTACCTTAAAGCAAATGAAAGGAAAGCAAGCGAATGTAGAAATACGAAGACGTAACGCCGCGTCTCCTCCAACGAATCCTTGATGAGCTTTAATCGTTGGAACAAAAGAAGCACAAAACCTCTCTTTGTCGAAACCCTAATTCATCCAAAAACTCACCACGACTAAAACAAAGCCTGGAACTCAAACACTATTTTTCCCACCTTCTATACCTTGAATCTCGTCCAAGAAAAATGGTCTCAAGCTCGAAACTGGAATTCGATTTGTGAGGGGTTTTAGGTCGGTTTTAGGGTTATCGGCAATAAGGGATTTTATGGGAACCGAATTTTATATATATACTTGATTTATTATTTTATTATGGGCTTTATAATGTATTGGACTTAAATTAAATGGTCTCTTACTAATATAAATTTATTTTGGGCTTTTATTAGTTTTAATTCTTTTATAAACTATTTTAAATATTTTCGGCTAATATGTAAAATACAAAACTAATTTTATAAAATTGAAAACTACAAAAATTAACTTTTACAAAGTGTTTAATATTTATTTTGATCATGTGTGCTATTTCTTAATAATTTTCTGAATTTACATAGCTTATTTGGTATTCTTTTGAATTAATTTTTCATACTTTTAATTGTAGGTTATTTTGGTCTTTTGTGAATTTTAGAAATTGTATTACAATTCTTCCCTCTAAAAGAAAATTTCGTCCTCGAAATTGGACAAGACGAACAGAGCGTAAAACTAATCGGTTTCGAATTTCTAGGAATATATCGAACGTTAATCTTATCTTGGAATAAATGGATTTCTTATCGAATATTCAATCTCATACTTATTCGTAAATCAAATAAATAGTCAAATACTTATAATAGATAATTATATACTCATTAGAATAATGGCGGAGAACAGATGAGACGCAGAAAATCAAACGACAAATTCTAACTTATTCAGATATCTAATGATGAGGACATCATATGCATAGACGAAATAAATCCTATCGGCCTCAATAGTCGCAGAAATATAGGGAGACATATAAGGTTAAGGTGATCATAGCAATCTAGAGGTCCGTACGGATCATAACAACTTCGGATTCAAGCGTACAAAACTTATATGAAACAGATATCGACAAAAATCTCACAAATAAGTACAAAATTCAAACGAACATGAGAAACACCAAATAACAGATACCAATCAAAGTCTCTACACACATCAATCACAGGCATTTCCCAGACGTCGTATACCTTCAATAAGTTCAGATTATGTGATCTCAGTATTATTACGTTGATCAGGCGTCATAATACTTGCATCACATAACAAGTTCTTATTGTCACTATACTTGGTCTCAGGTCATGACACAACACATAGCGAATATCATAGCAAAACAAACCATATAGAGATAATATACAGATAACAAATAATCCTACTACAACAGGCCAAAACCACATGAGTATACCATCATGATGGCCATACTTCAAGCGGTAATTAAACAACATCACTAAGAAAATAAATAGCAGACGAAACTTATGAGGACTAACGGAAACTTAACGAATCTAGTAGAAGCAACAACAGACAGGAACTATACTTTCAAAATTTTGCTTTATTTCCATCTATCAAACAAAATTTGCAAAATCGTCTTAAGATGAACTTCCAAAACAAAACTTAAAATCCCAGATTCAATCGTCAAAATAAAACAAAAGGACCTAGCTCAAAATCAAACGTCAGAAAATTCTCATAAGGAGGGTAACTAATCAGGAGCGCAAATCTCTATTCTTGTATCGAATTAAACCTCCTAGTAGCCGTAGATTCCGTTTCCGACTCCACCTCGTACTCTTCCTCGGGTTCCTCTTCTTCCTCTTCCTCTTTGCTTATCCATCCGTTCTTGTTTCCTTCAGGCTGTGGTAGTAAGCCACTAGCAAAGCCACCTTTACGCTTCCTCTCTTCCTCCTCCGCACACGATCCACGAAGGCATACTGATCACGACTCTCGGCTCGTCTACTCCTTCATCCTCAACGAACTTGGGGCACCTATCATGATATGTAGTAGTGAAACCTTTTGTCAACCACCTTAGTTTCATAATCCTCTACCATTTTCCCGTCCACTTCCTTCGAGGTCGACTTCTCCTCGATCGTGCATGGCCACATATAGGCGGAACTTTTATCCTCTTGTTAGTCCTCTTCACTTTACCATACCTCGTGCGACCCTTAGCAATGATAACGGCCCACCGTCTTCTCCTTATGTTGCCTAGCCGGTCCTCGATTACTCTGTCGGATGAACTAGCGACGGGGAATAACCATCTAAAAGAAATTCCAACTATCATCAAAACTTAAATACGATAGGTATGCAGAAATGCGCAAAGGAAAATCCTAAATCTACCCACTTCTCACGGTCATAGCCTAAGCTCTAAGGGTCCTAAAACCTAGAGCTCGATACCATAAATTGTAACACCCCGACCCGACAAGGGTAAAGATATCACAATACGGTTTCATATCAGAACTTTAACTAATGTACAAAAGCGGAAGCCTTTACAAAAACTTACAAAAGATAATATAAATAACTTATATTCAAAATAAATCTAAGATCTCTATGGTCAAAATCTTGCTCTCAGCTCTACTCTCAACCCAGATCAGCTATCCCACAAGCTCATCTTGAATGCTAAATACCTGCCGCAGGAAAAGAAAAGTGCGGCTGAGCTTACAAAGCCCGGTGAACGGATATAACGAAACAAAAACTAAAACAGAATAAATATACAATCACAAATCAAAATGAAATAATGAGAGGATCTTTCGGATTCTGCGGAAGCACAAATATCACAATCCAACAACCACATAACAAGTAGACATCACATAGCACATCAAAGACACAAACACAAACATATCAGGACAACCAAACATACAACATATCAAGAGCAATTAGGTTTCATATAAACCAAACGAAAAGTCTAAAGCTAACAAAAACACTTCCTAGCAAATAAACATGGCATTCATACAAATCAATGAAGAAACATTTAAAGCACTCAATTCAATATTATAGCAGCGGAAATAGCAAACAATCATGGCAGACCAAATCATAAACGGATAAATACCCTAACGTATAAGTAAAGTTTACCAGATTAACGGAACAATTATACTTACTAAACTTTCAGAACAATTGATTATCACTAATGTAGTCATCACTGGATCAAAAGTTCACATAACAATAAGTTAACGAGACAATTAGATGGCAGCATGCGAATCATATTTAAACATATTAATCGTATCCTAGCATGGCAACTAGTAATCACTTGAACAAATACGTCATAAGCACATTCTCTAACATATCATATCGAATACATAATATAAACACTGAAATACCGAATCATACGAATACTTAACACGTAATAATGATAAAGATTTAGTCAACTACCACGAGCCGAAACATATCGATCATAACATATCATAAGTAACCATTGGAGTAGCTAGCTCCCGGACTTTGTGAAGACAGCGTATTGCACCGACATCATTCACCGACAAATCATATCGGATAACGATCGGATCTAGGATGCATCCATCGCCCCAGAACATATAGTGGCCAAATCATATACATATAGTGAGCTCATAATCATATCGAGAATGGGGCGTGGCGAACATCACTCTCGCCCTAGAGTCATATCGAGGTGCATCAACGATCACGGACATGGAACCCCATGACTAGTGAAATATTTGGCTCGGTGTCAAACTAAACTTAGGTCAAACAAATTATCATAAATGACACAGATCATAATTAATCATAAAGGTCACATATAACTTATCGATAGTTCATATCATAAGGTTCATATTCGAGATAGTCAAGTCGAGGTTCACATCATAGTGGCATATCATACATTCATAAGCGAATTTCATAATCGAAGTTCATAATCAACCATAGCAAAGTTCAACAAATGTGTATATCGAGTCTTCCTAACATAAGTTCACATCGGATATTGCATAGTTCACTAGAACATAGTTCGGATAAATGTGATCAAACATTCGAAAAGGGTTCATAGCAATGGCATCGGAAATCCTAATAAGTAAAATAGAAAAGCGAGCGAAAAGAAAATCATACGGAACCTTCTTTGAAAAGGTCGAATATCTCGTATGATAACACAAGTGTCTTAAAGTAAGACAGAATATCCGTACCTTAAAGCAAATGAAAGGAAAGCAAACGAATGTAGAAATACGAAGACGTAACGCCGCGTCTCCTCCAACGAATCCTTGATGAGCTTTAATCGTTGGAACAAAAGAAGCACAAAACCTCTCTTTGTCGAAACCCTAATTCATCCAAAAACTCACCACGACTAAAACAGCAGCTCTGGAACTCAAACACTATTTTTCCCACCTTCTATACCTTGAATCTCGTCCAAGAAAAATGGTCTCAAGCTCTGGAAACTGGAATTCGATTTGTGAGGGGTTTTTAGGTCGGTTTTAGGGTTATCGGCAATAAGGGATTTATGGGAACCGAATTTTATATATATACTTGATTTATTATTTTTATTATGGGCTTTATAATGTATTGGACTTAAATTAAATGGTCTTATACTAATATAAATTTATTTTGGGCTTTTATTAGTTTTAATTCTTTTATAAACTATTTTAAATATTTTCTACTAATATGTAAAATACAAAACTAATTTTATAAAATTGCAAACTACAAAATTAACTTTTACAAAGTGTTTAATATTTATTTTGATCATGTGTGCTATTTCTTAATAATTTTACAATTTACATAGCTTATTTGGTATTCTTTTGAATTAATTTTCATACTTTTAATTGTAGGGTTATTTTGGTCTTTTGTGAATTTTAGAAATTCGTGTATTACATATTATTTGAAAAGATTGTTTTAATATCTATTAAACTTGACAAGCTTTAAGCTTTATAAAATTAAATTTACTTTTGTCGTTAACAAAACTTAGGTAAAGATGAAAAATATAAATAACGTTTAATGACGATATTTACATTAACAATCTCCCCCTTTTTGTTGAGGACAAAACATAAATTTTGTTTTTATGAAAGATGTAAAGATTATACAAGAGTTATAAAAATATTAGTTTTAGAACTTGAATGAAAAATGATAATGCAAGTATGTCCAATATAGACATGATGTTGACTTTTTCAGAAAGTCAAAGTCTTCACTAGTTGAAGCATGATGTTGACTTTTTCAGAAAGTCAAAGTGTGCAGTTGACTTTTTCAGAAAGTCAAATATTACCAATGAAGTATTATGTTGACTTTTTAGAAAGTCAATGTATGCTGATTGACTTTTCGAAAGTCAAATATAACCAAGTTCTATATATTTCTCCCCCTTTTTGTCTCAACAAAAAGAGGATGCGAGGCGGAATGTGTAATGAGCCCGAGCTATTATCTCCCCCTTGACCAATGCTCCCTCTAAATTGGGTGCCAAGAGAAAGATACATGGATTGTGAAAAAGCTACAAAAAAAATGTTAGTAATAAGCATCATCACAAGCATTTCCAAACACCATGTAACAAGAAACAACAATATAAGAAACACCATTCATTCGTTAAATGTTTTCATGATTTAAGAATCATGAAAGGAGAACATAATGAAGTGTTTAATACAATGATAAAATCTTAAAAAAGAAATTATCCTAGAAAATAAAAAAAAATATATAAGAAAATCCTAGAAAAATAAAAAGTGCTTAAAAAAACTTAATTAAAATTAAAAACCCGGCCAACATAAAAACAAAAAAAATTAAAAAAAAATCAAAACAAAAAATTTTAAAAAACGACCCAACAAATTCAAAAAACATTAACATTTAAATTTCCCCGGGTTAGGTAAATTTTTAAACTCAACAAACTAACTCCAACTAAAACCCCCAAAAGAATTCCCAAAAATTTGCCAAAAAAAAAAACTTTCATAAAACTATTTTAAAATTTTGAGAAAATTTTGGGCAAAAAAATATTAACGAAACAAAACCCAATTAAACATTTGTTTAAAATAATTTAAATACATTTAAAAATACAACAAATCCAAATAAAACAAAAGTTCCCAAATAAAAAACTTTACCTAAAAAACTTTATCAAAAAACAATTTAAATTTTAAAAATGGGACAAATATAAAAGGCTGAATATCAAAAACCCAAAAATGAAAATTTTAAAAACCACAAAAATTAAGAAACCTTAAAAAAAAAATAATCCCCAAAATTTAAAAACCACATTAGAAACAAATCAAAATCATCCCAAGATCCAAATTTAATTTAAATTAAATAACCCTTTCCCAAATATAAAACCCGGGAATTTAAATTTAGTAAACAAAATAACCCAAAATAAAATTTTTTTAAAATTTAATATTTTTGCAAATTAGGGTTTTAAAAAACCCCAATTTAAATTAAAAATTATAATTTATTTAATTTAAATATTAAACTTTAAAATAAAAAAATTAAAAGGGGGTTTTTACTCTCCCCAAAAATTTCAAAGTTATAACGAAATTCCCAAACATAAATTAAATTTGTTAAACCTTTAAAAAATTTTAAAGAAAAAAAAAATAAATTTTTGAATTTTAGTTCTTTTAAAAACAAAAAAGGGTTTTAAACCAAATACAAATTCCCTCTTTGAATTCATTTAATTAAATTTATATTAATAAATTAAAATTAAACCCAAATTAAACCCTTCCTTTTTAAAAAATTTCAAAAAAATTTTTTATACAAATTAAATTTAGGTTTTAATAAAATTTAAAACCTTAGGGTTTAAAAAAAAATTAACAAAAAAAACCTTTTAAACTTAAAATTTTCCCTTTTTAAAATTTGGGTTTAAAAAAAATTTTGGCCCCTTTTTAAAAAAAATTAAAACCAAAACCCCTTTTTTTTTTCAAACAATTGAACCACAAAAAATTAACCTTTAAATTTTTTCAAAAAAAATTTTTAAAAAATTTCCAAAATGAAAAAAACTAATTTAAAAAAGGTAAACAAAAACCTAGGGTTTTAATTTTAATTAAAAACTTACTTAAAATTTATTTAATGTTTTACCTAAATTTTAAAAAAGGTTAACAAAAGTTTATTTATAACCCCTTTAATTTTGGGTAAGGGCCCAAAGTTTACCCTTTAAACACCAACTTTTTCAAAACCCAAATTTACTTTTAACTTTCCGAATTTTAATTCAACCGGGCTGAATTAAAAAAAAAAAAACCGGCCCACAAAAAACAAACCGAATTTCAGAATCCACGAGAGCTTGCTTCATCCAAAGAGCTTGTTGACATGTTATTCCGCTGAGACGCACTCGGCTTCAAGAGTTGAGATAGCTAAAGCCGTTTGCTTTTTGCAAACCATGAGGTGAGACAATGTCCGACAAAGTGCAAATACCACTTGTACTTTTCTATCGACATAGTCACCGGCATGATCCCAGTCGGCATATACTATAGTTTCTACACCTGTTCCTTTGGGATACCATAATCCTAAACATGTCGTTCCTTAATGTATCTAAATATTCTTTTCAAGGCTTCTAAGTGTGATACCTTGGATTTTCTTGAAAGCGAGCACATGAGACAAACACTAAACATAATGTCGGGTCCACTACAGTGAGATAGAGTAGACTACCAATCATTCCTCTATATTAGTGTTATCCACCGATTCACCTTCCTCATCCTTGGTGAGTTTAGTGTCCGAAGACATGGTTGTCTTAGTTGGTTTTGAGTCTTCAAGACCTAATTTTTTTAAGCACATCTTTTATATATTTAGATTGGTTGAAGATTATGCTATCTTCTAGTTGTTTAATTTGAAGTTCTAGAAAGAAGTTTAATTCACCCATCATACTCATCTCAAACTCATAGTGCATGATTTTAGAGAAATCATCACATAGTTCTTGACAAGTTGATCTGAATATGATGTCATCAACGATATTTGAACAATGATAATGTGTGACTCTTTTTCTTGGTAAAGAGTATTATCTACTAATCCCATGGTGTACTTGTTTTCAACAAGAAAATTCTTAAGTCTATCGTACTAAGCTTTTGGTGCTTGCTTAAGACCAGATAATGCTTTCTTGAGTTTGAAGACATGATGTGATTTCTCAAAGTCGGTAAAACCGGGAGGTTGAGCAACATATACTTCTTCGTTAATAAACCCATTAAGAAACGCACTCTTAACATCCATTTGAAATAATTTAAAGTCATAAGCACATACATATGCAAGTAAGATTCTAATAGATTCGAGTCTAGCTATCGGTGCATAAGTTTCATCATAATCAATCCCCTCTTGTTGATTATAACCTTGTGCGACAAGCCTAGCTTTGTTTCTAGACACTACACCATTTTCATCCATTTTATTTGAAAAACCCATTTCGCTCCAATTATAGTTTGATCTTTAGGTTTTGGAACTAATTTCCAAACATCATTTCTAACGAATTGGTTTAACTATTCTTGCATAGCAATTACCCAAGATTCATCTTTTATTGCTTCATTTATGTTTTTCGGTTCGATGGTAGACACAAAACAAAAATGATTACTTTGATTTTGGGCTTGTGAACTTAAGGTTCTTTGATTTAGTTGTCCTATGACCTTTTCTAAAGGATGACTTTTGGATTCATTGATGTTTATAATCTCATTATTTAATGGTTCATCTTCCTTGTCATTTTCAATTATTTCTTGACTTTCTACAAGTTGACTTTCAACTAAGTCATCAACTACCAAAGGTGATGTCTTAGAGGAGGTGTACTTTAAATTTTATGTTCAACGATTCATCGACTCATTGTTTCTTTGTTTAAGACAATGTAAGCTTTACTAGTTTGAGAGTAACCAAGAAATACACCTTCATAAGACTTTTGGTCAAACTTGGTAAGATAATCCTTAGTATTAAGAATGAAACATTTACATCCAAATACTCTAAAATATCCTAAAGTTGGCTTTTTACCTTTATAAAGCTCATATGGTGTTTTGTTTAAGAAATGACGATTAAGACTCTATTTAAAATATATGTAGAAGTGTCAATCGTGTTACACCAAAACTTTTGAGGAATGTTTTGTTCATTAAGAATTATTCTACTCATTTATTGAATGGTTCTATTTTACGCTCTACAACTCCATTTGATTGAGGTGTTCGAGGAGCGAGAAGTTGTGTGTTATGCCATTAGCATCACAAAAGTTTCCAAATTGTGTTTCATTGTCAAATTCACGACCATGATCCGCTCGACCGACACAATTTACCACTTAGTTGATTTTGAATTTTCTTGCTAAGAATTTCAAATTTATCAAAAGCTTCATTTTGGTTTTCAAAACAATGTCCAAGTAAACCTTGAGTAATCATCTACTATAACCAAAGTGTATAAGTTGCCTCCATAGCTTCTTATAGCGGATTGACCAAATAAGTCCATATGCAAAAGTTCTAGACACTTAGACGTGGACACCATGTTTTTAGCCTTATGACTACTATGGGTTTGTTTACCAATTTTGCAAGCGCCGCAAAGTGTAGGTCATATTTAAGTTTTGGTAAATTTCTAACTAGCTCTTTAGAAGATATGTTTTGTATAAGTCTCATATTAGCGTGACCTAAACGTGTATGCCAAAGAGTTGGGCTATCATCTAATGTTGTTAAACAAAGTTTGTCATTAGATTTTTTCTCTATTTTCATGACGTATACGTTATTTTTCCTAACTCCTTTAGCTATGGTGATGCCATCTTTTTGTATTTTACTACCATTTTCTTCAAATAGTACTTTATACTTTTATCACATAATTGGCTAATACTAAGTAGATTAAATCCTAACCTATCAACATGAGCAACATTTTCAATAGTTAGGGAGTTATGAGTGATCGTACTTTGCCAATGATTTTGCTTTTGAGATTGCTACCAAAAGTGACATTACCTCCGTCATACTCTTTGTATGTTGAGAAGAGACTTTGTTGCCCGTCATGTGTCGTGAGCATCCACTATCTTTATCCACTCATCGGGTTCCAATCTAACTTTCAAGCATACCTAAGACACAAATAACTCAAGCGTTTGGTCCCCAATATCTCATGGGTCCGTTTGGGTTAAACATACCATTTACTTGATTCATGTATGGAAATGATGGGTAAAAGTTCCATGACATGTAACTGGAGTTTGATATGGTCTAGGAAGTTTTGATTCCAACCGTTATGTTGATAGTTGGGTTGTATGTTGTGGTTGCTTTTAGGAAAGAGGCGCTTGGCAAAGGTGTTTTATGTCGTTGTTGAGTAGTTTTGATCTAAATTCATTTTTAGCAAGTCCTACTCCGGATGTAACAATGAGGTTTTGTTTAACACTATCCTTGGTTTTCTTTGTTACTTTGACAAATTCACCACGGTCCAGTATCACAAACATTCTCGTCTCGCTGCGCTCCCACGACACCATTTCTTACAAAGGACGAGCCCTATTTTTGGGTCCGTTTGCCCGTTGTCGCAGACCGCAGTAGCTGAACGGCTTGTTTGTCTTTTTCGCCATTTTGTTTTGACTCCTTGGAATTAATACCTCATTAAATCCTAGCCCATTCATGTTTCCCAGTATTTTTGAATTCTAACTATTTCATCGGCACAAGCAATGTTTTTGTTAAACCTTTTAAAATTAGAATTACGCTCGATTAGAACATCTTGTGTGAGCTTTAGTTTTTCTATTTCAAGATTAAGCTCTTGACATGATTTGCAACCATCGTCATTTGCTTTTCCCTTTTCTAATTGTTTTGCCTTTTCTTTTAACTCATAGACTTCATTTTCTAAAAATTTCTTTTTAGTCTTTAAAAATATATTTTTAGTTATGATTTTTAGACTTAGCTCACACAATTGATTGTATTGTTTTTGCAAAGTGTCATCATCAATAGAGGAATAAGATGAGTCGGAATGTACCTCGTTTGACTCATGTGCCATTAGAGCGATCTCCTCCTTGCTTGACTCTTCATCATTTTCATTATCACTTTAAGCACCACTTACAAAAGCTCGTTGAGTTTTGCTTTTAGGTGGCTTGGGACAATCTCCTATTAGATGACTTGCATCACCGCATCTAAAGCACTTTCTTTCACCTTTACCTTTTTATCATCCCGATCTTTTCGAATGGCTTTTTCTTCTCGAGTTTGTCTTACAAACTTTCTCTTCTTCTAAAGAACTTTTAAAATCTCTAACGCCATGGCATACTCTTCATCTTCACTACCCGAGCAAGATTCGTCATCACTTGATTCCGTTCTTGCTTTTAGCAACGGATTTGATTTTCTCTTTTCCTTTGTTGATTTCCGAATCTTTCTCCATCACCATTTCGTGTACTTTGAGGTTTCCGATTAGCTTGTCTAGTGACATTTTTGAGAGATTTTTTGATTCTTCAATGGTCGTCACTTTAGCTCCACTGGATGGAGTGCTCTAAGAAATTTCCGACAAAGTTATTACTACGAAAAGATTCATCTAGTGGTTTAAGTGATGTAATAATAGTATTAAGCGAGCAAAGCCACAATCAATGGTTTCATCTTCGGGGATAACAAATTGTTCATATTGTTGAACAAGAAGACCAATTTTGTTATCCTTGACTTGTAATTTCCTTGATGTGTAACAATCAAAGATTCCCAAATATCTTTGTGGTTTCACACATAAAAATTCTTTCATATTCTTTTCTAGGCAAAGCATTATAAAGCATCATTTTAGCTTCATTATTTTTAGCAATTAATTTCATTTGTTCATCAACGTAAATATCTTTTGTTGTAGAACAAAAATCCCTTTAACAATAACAAACCGTAGATCTATATCTTTGATTTTACATATGTTTTAAACGGTTTTTCCAATAGATAAATCCATTGGTTTCAAAGAGTGGTGGTCTTTGCATAGATTGTCTTTCTTTAAATTTTTCGAATCCATGGATCGCTTCAAGTTTATATAATACAATATATTTTAGAAATTCTTGAGCAACGAGGCTCGTACCAATTGTGGAAAACTAGAAGGGGGGTTGAATAGTTTACCGATTAAAAACTTTGTTTTGAAACTTATTGAAAGATCAATTGATATTGATCTTAGATATGTTAGTGAAATATGCAAACAATATATAAAGTGTAGACAAGGAAAGAAACAATCAAACCACAACAAGTTGTTTATAGTGGTTCGGTCCACAAGGACTTTTTTTCCTTGCCCTACTCCACTCCCGAGTCTCACACTTGAGAGTTTAACTTCACTAGTCAACAAGCTCCTTTCACGTGGAGAAAACCTTTACACTTCGCTTACACTATTTCCGACACTAAGCTAAATGTCGAGTTCTTTTCAAGGGTACAACCACTCCCACAAACAATGTATTTTAAGGACTAAAATACTAACCACTTACACTGACAAGATTATGATGGTTTGGTACAAAAATGAAGTATGAATCAACACAAGATCATACAACATCAAACAAATAAGACTTCCAACTTCTCGTTGAAGCTTAAATGTGCCTTGATCTTCTTTGCTACAAAAGAGATCACTAATATGATATGAAACTGAGTTAGAAAGGTTGAATGTATGAGAGTATGATAGAAAGGGATGAAAAACTACTTGGTTTGGCTTTAGCAAGCACCCACGGACCACGGAACCCTTGAAAGGGTTTTCGCCTGTTAATATTTAGTCACGTAGGTCCGACAAAGAAGATCTTAAAATCTTACCAAAGTCAACCATATCTATGCAAGATTGTGTAAGATATGGAGCCTAAATCTATACAAAGTATCTAGTGAAATCTTCTAAGATTTCAATGATGCATCACATGATGTCATGTGTTTGTTTTTCTATTTTTAGACATATGTAAATACATATGTAATATATTTAGTTTTTAAGAAACCAAAACATTCTAAAAAGTACTATCATACATTATGGTTTAAAGTCATATCAAGATATGATTAATCACAATGCAAATGCTTGAGTGATGAAGATATTATTTGAAAAATCTTGTTTTAATATCTATTAAACTTGACAAGCTTTAAGCTTTATAAAAATTAAATTTACTTTTGTCATTAACAAAAATTAGGTAAAGATCAAAAATATAAATAACGTTTAATGGCGATATTTGCATTATCACGGCTTTTCAGTGTGACCATGGTGGTGAGTTTGATAACACCAACCTTCTTGATTTGTTTGCTAAAAATGGCATTCAAATTCGGTTCTCTTGCCCAAAGACCTCTCAACAAAATGGAAAATCAGAACGGATGATACGCTCACCTTCCACCAACCTTTTGGGTCGAGGCGTTACATATGGCCGCCTACTTACTTAATCTACTTCCCTCATCCGCCATTCAAAATGAAATACCTTGCACAAAATTGTTTAACAAACAACCCGACTACTCACATTTACGCACTATTGGTTGTATTTGTTACCCACATCTCGATTCACCTCACAAAATAGCACCTCGCGCTACTCCTTGCATATTTTTGGGATATCCCGCTTATCATCGTGGGTATCGGTGCCTTGACCTCTCCACTAATAAAATCATTCTTTCTCGCCATGTAACATTTGATGAACTTCAATTTCTGTATGGTTCTATAACATCATCTAACCCACCATCATGTACGTTTCTTGACACTGCACCATCTCCTATTAGCCCTCATGTTATTTATAACCTCGCTCCGCACCAACCTGCTCTAAATGAGCACAACACCCCTACGGCCCCACAAACCCTCGGCCCAACACCTCCTGCTACGCCAACCACAACGCCTACGACCCAACCCACTATGGCCCAATCTCCTAACCCAAGCCCCCCTCCTACGACCCAACATACTCCGGACCCTAACCCCCTACCCGAACTCATCCTATGGTCACACGTGCCCAAGTTGGCACGGTTAAGCCCAATCCCCGTTTTCATGTTCATGTCTCTCATATTTCTCCTCTTCCTAAGTCTCCTGCTGTTGCCTTATCTAATCCTAATTGGCGAAATGCTATGCATGATGAGTATAATGCATTAATTAAAAATGGTACTTGGATTCTCGTTCCGAAACCACCTAATGTTAATGTGGTTCAGTCTATGTAGTTGTTTTGGTACAAATATCATGTCGACGGTTCTTTGAGCAGGTACAAGGCTCATCTTATGGCTAACGGTAGTACTCAGAAACTTGGTGTTGATTGTGGTGATACTTATAGTCCGGTTGTTAAACCGGCTACTATTCGTACTGTTCCGAGTCTTGCATTATCTCGGAATTTGCCTATTCACCAACTTGATGTTAAGAATGCCTTTCTTAACGGTGTTCTTTCAGAGACTGCTTATATGTATCAGTGTAACACCCCGACCCGACAAGGGTAAAGATATCGCAAATACGGTTTCATATCAGAACTTTAAATACTATACAATAGCGAAAGCCTTTACAAAAATATTCAAAAAGAAAACATAAATAGCTAAACTTCAAAATAAATCTAAGATCTCTATGGTCAAATCTTGTTCTCACTCTACTCTCAACCCGCATCGCCTATCCCATAAGCTCATCTTGAATACCTAACAACCCGCCGCAGAAAAGAAAATGCTACCGAGCTTACAAAGCCCAAAGGAATGATATAACGACACAAAACTAAACAAAACAAATATACATAAATCCAAAAGACACACATAACAGTTAAAACACCTCATAGCACACTAATGACACAAATGCAAACACTTCAGAATAACCAGACACTTAACATATCAAGCCAATTGATTACATATAAACCAAACGAGTCAAAAGACTAACGGAAACAATTCCTAAAAACTAATCCTGGCATTCATACAAATCAATTAATCAAAATTTAACACACTTAAATCAATATTGCAAAGAATGAAATAGCGGTCAAATCATGGCGCCTCACATACGACATAGAAAACACAGAGACATACCATAACTAAATAGACAAAGACATAACATAGCCATTAGCAATTATCGAACATATATCACATGCTAAACCGCTTCCGATCAAATCTTAACATCGGCAGAGTTTAAACATGGCGTATCAAATTATAGATGATGGATACCCTAACGATAGATGAGTTCGCCAAATTAACAAAACAATTGTACTTATCAACTTTCGTGAATACTTACTTTCACATTAGCACATTCATCTCACGGATCAACAAATTCACATAAACGATAAACTAGCATAACATCGATGATAACACACGAATCATATTCAAACACATTATCATTTCCTAGCATAATGAGATTAGTAGTCACATAATCATACCAAAGCATAAACACATATATTAATATATAATAAGCCTAGCACATAATCATAACATCGAACATACCGAATCATAATCGTAATACTTAACATAGAAATAATGATTAGGATTTAGTTAAACTACCACGAGTCCGTAACATATCATATCGAAACATCATAATTATATAGAAATAATCTCGTAAATAATTCGGAGTAGCTAGCTCCCGTAGTTTTATGAAGACGCGTATTGCACACCGACATCATTCACCTAGACAAATCATATCGGATAATGATCGATCTAGGATGCATCCATACGCCCACAAACATATATTGGTAATATAATATAACTTGAGCTCATAACAGATAATGGATAAGGGGACGCGTGGCGAACTTCACTCATCGCCTCTAGAGTCATGTCAAGTGCATCATCGACACGGACATGGAACCCCATGACTAGTTATTATTTTGACTCGGGTGTCAAACTATCTTAGGTCAAACAAATTTTTATAATTGACACAGATCATAATCAACACAAGGTCACAGATAACATATTAGATATCTCATATAAGGTTCATATTCAGATATTCAGAAGTAGAAGTTTTATATCACAATCACAAATCATACATTCATATCTAGAAGTTCATAATTAAACTTAGTGAGGTTCAATAAATATGCAATCGAGTCTTCATAACACAAGTTCAAAACAGATATTGCATGGTTCAATAAAATGTAAATTCGTATAAGCAACGGATCACACAATCGTAAAAGGGTTCATAGCAATGGCATCGAAACCCTAATAAGTAATATAGGAAAACTAACGAAAAGAACATCATAAGGAACCTTTACTGAAAAGGTCAGAATATCTGTACCTTAACGCAAATGAGAGGAAAGCAAACGAATGTAGGAACACGAAGATACAACGTCACGTCTCCTTCAACGAATCTACACGGATTATGATTTATTTAATACTTGTTAGCATCATTAAGCTATAACGGATTATCGCGTTCACACTCTTAAAGTCGTAAGTAAAATCTTATTCTTAGTGACGAACGGAATTACAACGTTTTAGAGTCTTAATCATTAATTTGCCAAACTTAGGGGTTTTAAATGACAAATGGTAAACTTAAGGGCTTAATATGATAATTATCTTATTTGAGGACTTATATGATCATCTTTCAAAGTATAGGGTTTACAAATGTCAAGAACGGATTTTAGGACTCTCTTTCAAAATAGTTTACACAAGCCTTCATAACTTACATGATTAACCACGACTCACATGTAACATTTGTTCAAACGCAACCTAAATGAGACCATGCATACAATACTTTCAATTCATGACACTTAGTTCTTACCTAAAATCATAACTCACGCATGTTTACAACATACTTAATACTAGCTCGTTATACGCTTAATCATTCGTTATTAATGACCTCACACTTACTATTTTTACATGAGATAACGAATTACCCACTTAGCTTTCAAGCCCTAATCGACTCTCATTTATATTCTAGGGTTTTTCTCAATCTTTTAATTACTACATTATTACACATTAACTTAACATGTTACGGATTTTAATGACTCATCGCTTTGACATAGAACTTGTGAAAAACAAACGGAAGTTGAACAAAACTCATGCATGCCTTTACACTAATAACTCACACATTGTCGACCCACCTACCATTTGGTTAAAGAGACCAAAGCTTACCCGTTTCCCGACTCGCAACCCATTCGACACACACACAAACACTTTCACATTTTACTTACACGACATGTTAACCTATTTTCCAACCAAGCATGCATTCGACACCATCAAAACTGTTTCAAAAGACTCACTCTAGGAAAACCCATGCATGCAAATCGACACAAACAAAACTAAGACATAAGGTTAACGTGATTCTTATATACATATAACCTTCATGTTTATGATTTTATGTGGCGACAAGTACGTTACTTATTATGTGATTATTATACATGATATATATATATATTTAGATTTCGGAAATCATAGATGATCATGAATACGCGACATATATAAACGATAAGGGTTGCATGTTTCACAATTATTTAAACGCATGGCCATGATTCTTTCATATGGTTCGACTTATTCATGTGACTCTCGTTAACATGCTTCACGAATTCAAGTGGGTGCTAACGTGTTGCATGCACATGTAATTGAGACAAGGAAAAATGGTTATACCTTAGCAAGTGCTCTTGGATCAAAACACATCAAACTTAAAGAATGAGCAATGGTCAACGGTTGGAGGAAAAGAAAAGAAGGTGAAATTTCTTGTGCCGTGATCTTTTAGTAAAATTAGGGTTTCAATTGGTGTCTTATGTTTTGTATTTATAGGTGTGCCCGATCGGGTATGGTTTTTAAGTGTGGTGTGGGCTTCGGCCTGTCCCAACCGACCAAAAGGTTACGCCCAGCTTGGGCTTCGACTTAAGTCCAACGAACAAACAATCCGGCCCCAAGACTTGAGCTCTTTTGGGACTCTCGACTCAAGGACAAACGGCCCAGTGGTTTCATAAATAAGCGAAAGGCAAGGCCCAACGAATGGCCCGAACATTCCACGCGAGACGTTTAACTTTCATTTTTAAATGTCGATCACATAACCTATTCGTTAAGTTTTAATTATTCGTAGGTTAGGTTTTAAACTTCGTTAACTGAATATAAATGTATTTTACGTATTTTATAATTTCGACCTCAAGGGTATTTTAGTCTTTATATACGTTTTGTATTTTTAGGGTTTTACAACTCTCCCCTTCTAAAAAGAAAATTTCGTCCTCGAAATTGGACAAGACGGAACAGGACATCAACCAAATGCGGATTTCAGAGTTTCGGGAAATTAAGACGAACACGGAACTCATCTCAGAACAAACGGATTTTTGTCAGAATCTACAAACTCATACTTCCCAGAAATCAAAACAATAATCAAATACTTACAACAGACTATCCTATATTCAACAAGTAATGGCAGATAAGGGATGAGATGCAGAAACTCAAACGACAAATTCTAACTTATCAGATATCTAATGATGAGATCAATCATATGCATAGACGGAACTAATCCTAATGGTCTCACTAGTTGCAGATAATCAAACTAAAAGGATCTAATGTTCCTCAAACACTTCACGAAAAATCCTAGGACCACAATAAAGGTACACGGAGGCGCATACATTTAGAGCAAACATAGTAGTCCCTAGTTTACACAAATCATAACAATTTCGGATTCCAAGCGCATAAAACTTATACGTAATGTATATCGACGAAAATCTCACAATTAGGTATGTAATTCCAATCAAACATGAGGAGTGACAAATAATGATACAAGTCAAAGTCCAATCACGATCAACCATGTGCATTTCCCACGACGTCATATAATTTCAATAAGTTCAAGTTATATGATCTCGGTATTATCACGCTGATCGGCCATAATACTTGCATCACATAACAAGTTCTTATTGTCATCATATTCTGTCGGGTCATGGCAAATCACATAACCGTAATCACAACAAAACATATCACATACGGATAACCTATGATAGCAAGTAACATACTATAATGCATCAGTACACATGAGTATACCATCATGATGGTCATACTTCATTTCAAGTCGTAATTACACAACATCATTAAGAAAATAAATAGCGCATTTAACTTATGAGGGCTAACGGAAATTTAACGAATCTATCGAAAAGAAACAACAGATGTGAACCTGACTTTCAAAATTTCATTTTATTTCCACTAATCAAACAAAATTTGCAAAATCGCCATAAGATGAACTCCCAAAATAAAACTTAATAATCCAAGATTCAATCATCTAAATGAAAACAAAAGGACCTAAACTCAAAATCCAATGTCGAAATTTCTCATAAAGAGGACAACTAATCGAAGCGCAAATTCCTATCCTTGTATCGGATTAAACCTACTAGTAGTCAGAGACTCCAACCGAGTCCACCTCAGATTCCTCCTCGTGTTCCTCTTCTTCCTCTTCTTCTCACTTATCCATCCGTTTTATTTCCTTCACTGTGGTAGTAAGCGACTAGCAAAGTCACTTTTCCGATTCCTCTCTTCTTCCTCCCAAGACATGATCCACAAAAGCATACAAATCGCGACTCTCACCCAACCTACTCCTCCATCTTCAAAGAACTTGGGACAACTATCATGATACCTAGTGGTGAAACCTTGGTTGTCAACGACTTTAGTTTCAGATTCTTCACTACTTTTCCGTCTCGTTCTTCAAGGTCGACTTCCTCGATTATGCATGGCCACATATAGGCCGAACTCGTATCCTCCTGTTAGTCCGCTTCACTCTACCAAACCTCTTGCAGCCTTTAGCAATAACAACGGTCCATCTCCTCCTCTCCTTAGGTTGCCTAGTTGGTCCTTGTTTGCTCCTATCAGGTGAACTAGAACGACGAGGGATAACCATCTAAAAGAATAACCAACTATTAGCAAAATCTAAGTGCGTTAGTGGACGAAAAGAAAGTACGTAGAAGGGAAAATCCTAAATCTATCCAATCCTCACAGGTCATAGCCTAAGCTCTAAGGGTCCTAAAACCTGGCTCTGATACCATAATTGTAACACCCCGACCCGACATGGGTAAAGATATCGCAAATACGGTTTCATATCGAACTTTAAATACTATACAATAGCGAAAGCCTTTACAAAATATTCAAAAAGAAAACATAAATAGCTAAACTTCAAAATAAATCTAAGATCTCTATGGTCAAATCTTGTTCTCACTTACTCTCAACCCAAATCGCCTATCCCATAAGCTCATCTTGAATTCCTAACAACCCGCCGCAGAAAAGAAAATGCTACCGAGCTTACAAAGTCCAGTGATCCGATATAACGAAAAAAAAACTAAACAAAACAAATATACATAAATCCAAAAGACACACATAACAGTTAAAACACCTCATAGCACATTAATGACACAAATGCAAACACTTCAGAATAACCAGACACTTAACATATCAAGCCAATTGATTACAAATAAACCAAACGAAAAGTCTAAAGACTAACGGAAACAATTCCTAAAAACTAATCCTGGCATTCATACAAATCAATTAATCAACATTTAACACACTTAAATCAATATTGCAGCAGCGGAAATAGCGGTCAAATCATGGCAGTCTCACATACAGATAGAAAACACAGTAGACATACCATAACTAAATAGACAAAGACATAACATAGCCATTAGCAATTATCAGAACATATATCACATGCTAAACCGCTTCCGATCAAATCTTAACATCGCAGAGTTTAAACATGGCGAGATCAAATTATAGACAGATGGATACCCTAACGTATGATGTGAGTTCGCCAAATTAACGAAACAATTGTACTTATCAACTTTCGTGAATACTTACTTTCACATTAGCACATTCATCTCACGATCAACAAATTCACATAAACGATAAACTAGCATAACATCGATGATAACACACTAATCATATTCAAACACATTATCATTTCCTAGCATAATAGACGGTAGTCACATAATCATACCAAAGCATAAACACATATATTAATATATAATAAGCCTAGCACATAATCATAACATCGAACATACCGAATCATAATCGTAATACTTAACATAGAAATAACATTAGGATTTAGTTAAACTACCACGAGTCCGTAATATATCATATCGAAACATCATAATTATATATAAATAATCTCGTAAATAATTCGGAGTAGCTAGCTCCCGTAGTTTTATGAAGACGCGTATTGCACACGACATCATTCACCTAGACAAATCATATCGGATAATGATCGATCTAGGATGCATCCATATGCCCCACAAACATATATTGGTAATATAATATAACTTGAGCTCATAATGATAATGAGATAAGTGGACGTGGCGTAACTTCACTCTCATCGCCCTAGAGTCATGTCAAGTGCATCATCGACACGGACATGGAACCCCATGACTAGTTATTATTTTGACTCGGTGTCAAACTATCTTGGGTCAAACAAATTTTTATAATTGACATGGATCATAATCAACACAAGGTCACAGATAACATATTAGATATCTCATATAAGGTTCATATTCAGATATTCAGAAGTAGAAGTTTTATATCACAATCACAAATCATACATTCATATCTAGAAGTTCATAATTAAACTTAGTGAGGTTCAATAAATATGCATATCAGAGTCTTCATAACACAAGTTCAAAACAGATATTGCATGGTTCAATAAAACAGAAATTCAGATAAGCAACAAATCACACAATCAGAAAAGGGTTCATAGCAATGGCATCGGAAACCCTAATAAGTAATATAGGAAAAACTAACGAAAAGAACATCATAAGGAACCTTTATCGAAAAGGTCGTAATATCTCACACCTTAAAGCAAATGAGAGGAAAGCAAACGAATGTAGGAACACGAAGATACAACGCCACGCTCCTTCAACGAATCTACACGGATTATGATTTATTTAATACTTGTTAGCATCATTAAGCTATAACGGATTATCGCGCTCACACTCTTAAAGTCGTAAGTAAAATCTTATTCTTAGTGACGAACGAATTACAACGTTTAGAGTCTTAATCATTAATTTGCCAAACTTAGGGTTTTAAATGACAAATGGTAAACTTAAGGGCTTAATATGATAATTATCTTATTTGAGGACTTATATGATCATCTTTCAAAGTATAGGGTTTACAAATGTCAAGAACGGATTTTGGACTCTCTTTCAAAATAGTTTACACAAGCCTTCATAACTTACATGATTAACCACGACTCACATGTAACATTTGTTCAAACGCAACCTAAATGAGACCATGCATACAATACTTTCAATTCATGACACTTAGTTCTTACCTAAAATCATAACTCACGCATGTTTACAACATACTTAATACTAGCTCATTATACGCTTAATCATTCGTTATTAATGACCTCACACTTACTATTTTTACATGAGATAACGAATTACCCACTTAGCTTTCAAGCCCTAATCGACTCTCATTTATATTCTAGGGTTTTTCTCAATCTTTTAATTACTACATTAATACACATTAACTTAACATGTTACGGATTTTAATGACTCATCGCTTTGACCTAGAACTTGTGAAAAACAAACGGAAGTTGAACAAAACTCATGCATGCCTTTACACTAATAACTCACACATTGTCGACCCACCTGCCATTTGGTTAAAGAGACCAAAGCTTACCCGTTGCCCGACTCGCAACCCATTCGACACACACACAAACACTTTCACATTTTACTTACACGACATGTTAACCTATTTTCCAACCAAGCATGCATTCGACACCATCAAAATTGTTTCAAAAGACTCACGCTAGGAAAACCCATGCATGCAAATCGACACAAACAAAACTACGACATAAGGTTAACGTGATTCTTATATACATATAACCTTCATGTTTATGATTTATGTGGCGACAAGTACGTTACTTATTATGTGATTATGATACATGATATATATATATATATATATTTAGGTTTCGGAAATCATAGATGATCATGAATACGCGACATATATAAACGATAAGGGTTGCATGTTTCACAATTATTTAAACGCATGGCCATGATTCTTTCATATGGTTCGACTTATTCATGTGACTCTCGTTAACATGCTTCACGAATTCAAGTGGGTGCTAACGTGTTGCATGCACATGTAATTGAGACAAGGAAAATGGTTATACCTTAGCAAGTGCTCTTGGATCAAAACACACCAAAACTTAAAGAATGAGCAGCGGCCAACGGTTGGAGGAAAAGAAAAGAAGCAGGAAATTTCTTGTGCCGTGATCTTTTAGTAAAATTAGGGTTTCAATTGGTGTCTTATGTTTTGTATTTATAGGTGTGCCCGATCGGGTATGGTTTTTAAGTGTGGTGTGGCTTCACCGTCCCAACCGACTAAAGGTTACGCCCACTGGGCTTCACTTAAGTCCAACGAACAAACAATCCGCCCCAAGACTTGAGCTCTTTTGGGACTCTCGACTCAAGGACAATCGGCCCAGTGGTTTCATAAATAAGCGAAAGGCAAGGCCCAACGAATGGCCCAACCATTCCACGCGAGACGTTTAACTTTCATTTTTAAATGTCGATCACATAACCTATTCGTTAAGTTTTAATTATTCGTAGGTTAGGTTTTAAACTTCGTTAACTGAATATAAATGTATTTTACGTATTTTATAATTTCGACCTCAAGGGTATTTTAGTCTTTATATACGTTTTGTATTTTTAGGGTTTTACAATCAGCCACCAGGGTTTGTTGATGTTCATTTTACACATCATGTTGGTCGATTGCAGAGGTCATTATATGGATTGAAACAGGCATCTCGTGCTTGGTTTCAACGGTTTGCAAATTATGCCCTAAGGGTTGGTTTCTCATCAAGTCGATGTGCTCATCCTTGTTCATATATAGGCGTGGTACTGAGTGTTGAAAACACAAAGACCTTGACAGATCTTGAGCACTCGTAGATCATTAGTGTTGCCTATGTAATCATAAGCAAACTAATAGAAAATCTCTGCAACTCGTATTCTTTAGCGAAATGTAAATACAAGCTATTATAATTAAGAACACTTTGATCCTCTATGAATCTTTTATTAACTGAAACTCTATGTTTCGAATGAGTGACTATTACATACTATGAAGTTCCTTTTATAGACAAGGAACCCTAAACTATTTCTACTCAATCGACTAAGCATGCAAGCATGCATTTAAACATTTGTTTCAACCCATACATTTTATGGGTAAACACTAAACAATATTGAGCAGTACAATAATACCCATGGTAACCTCGGGCAGTTCAAGAATAATGATGGGTTAGCATGTAATTAATAAAGCGCATGCAGATCCTAGTCAGCTTCCACCCTTCAACAGAAACACGACACAACTTTTATACTTCACAGATCTCTTCATCGCCAGATTCTCGCTTCTACTCAAAGAATCCTTCGCATCGAATTGATGATAGAAACCTACTGCATAATTCCCAACAATCCTCCCTAAACCGGAATTTGACTTGGTTAAGTTCCGCTTCCTAACCTTGATAGATCTTAGAGATCAAGCGAGATTAGAGGATTGTTCTCAAACATCGAGAAAGAACCAATAATAATCTCATCTCTATGATGACCAAACTTTGAAACGCCAGTCTTTGCAAAGAACAAATGACATAGTGTACATCAATACTCATTAGTTGCATACTATTCTCATCACATCCATGTGAGTTAATTCGTGAGAGGTGAATCATTGAAAATAATGGATTTGATGTCTCTTTACCAATAGCCATCACTACCGAGTAGCCAAATGTTTAAGTTCGAAAACTATGGTACATTGATAACCATCTCGATTTATTAGCAAATCAAGAACTATATAAATGGATTTGATGTGTCTTTACCGTAGCCGCTTGCTCGTGACTAGTCAATTCTTAGAATTGGTGAATTGATAACCAAATATGGATTCAGCTTGCCTTTACCACAAGCCATATACTTGTGGGCTAGCCAATTCTTGGATTCCAAAAGGAATATACCATGGTGAATTGATGACCATACAACTCTCAAAGAATTAAGCATGGTGGTTGCAGACCACGATTTTGAGCAAATCATTACAGCCTATCAATGATTTGATGTGTTTTACCAAAGTTGTACCCTTTGGACTAGCTAACCTTTGATATACACAAGGTATATCCGTGAGTTAAAACCATCAACTATATACAACAAACCCGCAAGAGAAAGTTTTATTTATTTATTTATTTATTTTTATTTTTATTTTTTTAACTAAGAAACTATCAAACAAAACAAAGAAAATAAACATCACAAAATACCCGTATATAATACAAAAGACAATGTAGATTACCGCGCTCATGATGAAGATGCAGCTTGAGCTTGCGTGTTGAGCCTTGATCAATCCAACTACTGCTCAAAGGTCTAGTCTTTCATTTCCAACCTAATGGAGGAATTTCCAACTTCGACAAAGCATCCTTTCCATAAGTCTCTTGGACAATGGATAAGTTCTTTCAAAGAAACATGCACTATGATTCCACCTTTGTCTCAACTACATGCACACGAGGTAGGGGATAAAATCTCCGTGACTCAACCCCGCCATAGATGCGAGTTCTTCCAAATGAAATGCCCTTACCATCTGGGAGATCGAGAGTTAACCAGACATGAAGATCTCCCAATAAGCACATCCCGTAACCTGTGGTGCAAGATTGCAAGAATGGTCTGGTTTAGAGTGTATGAGTAAGTATATCTGCGCTCGCTCACCAAATGGAGTATTTCCTTCAAAAGGTGAACTCCATTGAAGTTTTGTCCAATCGATGAATGACATTCATCTCATCATTTATCGAGACCACTTGACCAACACATTTTGATATCCTCGTGAAAATCAAGAGCGCACCCTTCTTTAATAAAGGTTGAGACATCGCCTTTAGGTCCAAAGGAACATGCTTGGGTGACGCTTATTCTTCGATGCATGAGTCCTCGCTTCAATGCATCTTCTCGAGATGTGTGTTTTCTCTTGGCCATCCTCTTCATCCTTCTACTGTAAATAGATTTCAAGATGGAATATCTTTGGTTTCTTCATTAACATCTCGTAGTAGAACTTGAAGAAGTAGATGTGGATTTAGGTGAGACATCATCACGAAGGGCATGCATTCTTTCAAGCACCTTTCTTGCCCTTTTAGCTTTGACATAGCTTGTGGTTTTAGCTTTGGTCATCTTAAACAAAGATTTGGGGTTTGGATTTGGGTTGTGGGCAAAATGAGGGGCCCGGTGGTTCTAAACCTTTCCAAAATGGCTTTTTTGGAAAACCATTTAAGGGTTTTTGGGAAATTAAAATAAAATCTCAACAAATTGGGTTTTTCCTTTTGCAACTTACCAATTTTTTAAATTTAAAGGGTTTAAAAAAAAATTTATTCAATTTCATTCTTTTGATCAAAAGAGCTTCTTCTTGCAAAATTAAGAAAGCTTTTTTTCCCAACCTCTTGTTTTCTTTTGGCTTAAAGGGCCCCCTTTGCCAATTTTCTACAAGGGCCCTTTTGGGGGTTTTTTTTTGTTTCCAAAACCCATTTTGACCACAAAATTTTATATAAATCAAACCTGTCTTTGAGCAAATGAAATTTGAATGGTTTTTTAGACTCCCATTTCCGATCAAGACTAAAAATCCTTTTTTCCCGGGGAAAAAGATTGACCCTTTTCACCCCTTTTCTTAATAAAACTCAAACACCCGTTTCCTTTCTTGTTTAAAATTTGGGGAAAATCTTTCATTTTTTTAATAGCTCTGAAACCAAACCTTTTAACAAAAATTAAAAATTTGGGGAGATTTTGGGGTGGAAGGAATGGTTGGGATCCAAATCAAAATTTCTTTCAACAAAATCACTTGCTTTAAGGGGGACAATTTTCTTCAGGGATGAAAATTTCCAATTTCCATTTAACCTGGCTTATTTTTCCACTTTTTCTTTAAGGGAGACCCTTTTCAAATTGTCCCCCCTAGGAAATTTGCAGATGATTCAAATAAAGAAAAGGCAACACCCAGATGGTAAGGTTTAAGAACCGATTTTCCTCCTTAAAAAGAAACTTCCTTTTATCTTTTAAAGGACCTTGGTCCTTTTTTTGGGTTCCTCCATTTACCCGGGTGACTTGGGGTTTTTTGGGGTTTTAATTTTTTCCCCAAGAAGGCATTAATAAAGGGTTGGCTCCAAAGGGCTTTGGGAATGGGATTATTAGACCTTCTTTGGTATGGCTGCCAAAATAGGAGGCTTCAAAGGTTCCTTTAGGGCTGTTTTGGGTTTGGATAAAACTAAATTGGTTGGGGTTTGGACTTGGTGGGGATTAGGGTAATTAAATATGGTTCTTTTAAACCCTTTAAATTAAAATAATCCTGGTAGCAACATTAAGAGGTGGGAAATTAAATTTCCCTCGCTCATTTTGGGCAAATGGCTTTTAGCGGATGTCCCCAAAATTTCCATAGGGAAAAAGTTTCAAAAGCCTTGGGATAAAGGCTTGGCTTGGGTAGGGGTTCTTGACTTTGTAAAACATACATTAAAAACTTAGTTTTTCCTATTTTTTTCAACCATTTTCAAAAATAAAAGAAAATTTGTTTCAAGCCAACAATCCAAAATTGTTTAAAACCGTTCTTGTTGAATGTAATGTGAACTAAAACCCCAACAAAATGTTTTTCAACCATTTTCTTTACCTTATGCCATGGCTTGAAAAGACCTTTGGGGTGTTTAGATTCCCAAAAAGTTTTTTATGGGTTTAGAAATGTTTTTATAAAAAGCAAAATTTGTTTATTTGCTTTTAAATTCCAAATTTTTAAAACATTCTAAATGATTAAATTGGGGGCAATAATCTTCCGGGAACCCACCATTTTCAAAATTCTCCCCACCCCAAATGAATTTTTGTATTTTCTTGAATTAAAGCCATAAGGAATTATTTTTTAATTTTTCAAACGGAAATTTTTATTAAAAGGAAATTTTTATTTTAATAAAAACGATTATAAAAAATTTCCAGAATATACAAAGTTGGAAACATTCCATATCCTTTGATTTAAGCCAAGCAAAAACTGCAAACAAATCCAATCTCTTTAAATAATTTGAAACCAAGTGAATTCTTGATAAAAAACATAATAACTCCTTAAATTCAAACCCCCCTAAACTCCCAAATTTTTCTTTTTACCCCATTCCATCCCCCATATCCAAAACCCAATAAAAATTAAATTTAACCATAGGGAAAAACCTTTCTCCATCATCATTTTCCTCATTTTTCTTCCCATGTCCTTACTCCCCTTTCTCCGCCTTAAAGATAATGGTGGTATGAGCTTAAATGGAAATCAGAAATTTTAATGGCACCTCAACCCAAAAAGGGGGGAAGTTTGTTAGGCCCATGTTTTGGTACTTCCTGTATGGAAGATATGGAAGGTGGTATTCTTTTGGTGAAACCAATGATGAAGACAAAAACTTCATCTTCAATTTTTTCTAACCATCCTCCCTTTTGATTTAGCTCCCCGGGGTAGCTATGACCATAAAGAAAATGGGTGGTTAAAGCTTCAAAACAATCCGGGGGAAAAGAAAAGGACAATACCAAATTTGGCATTTTATGTAGAAAATTATAAATTATAATTTTCAGTTGCTTGAAGTTATTTAATTTTAATTTTAACTTAATAATGAAAACAATTTTTGAACCTTGTTATTTGTTGAAACAAATTTCACTTGATTTTAGCTTTTAAAAAAGTTTCTTTTGCCATTTCCCAAAATGGGCTTAGGGGCACTAAAACAAATTGAAAAAAAGAACGGGAACAAAAAGTTTTATTGAAGTTATTTACAAACAAATTTAACCAAAGCTACAAAATTGAGGCATATCCTCCCAGGTATACCCCCAAAATTTGGGTTAAGGGAAGATTCAATTTCCAAGGGTTTGAACCTTGGTCCATCAAAGTTTTTGAGGATTACCACTTATCACTTAATTTTCCACTTTTAAAATTTTTTACACCTAAAAGGGTGCCTTTAATATTTTGGTTCTCTTGGAAAAAGGGATTTTACTGATTGGACAATCAAAAAAGTTTTGTTCTGAAGTTAACCCATAATCCAACAATTGATTTTGAATAAAACATCCACAATTTGGACTCCTTGTGGTTGGGTAGCCAAAGGTTTGTTTTTGTTAAAACAATTCTTTCAAAATTCCCTTTTATCTTATCGTTAAAATCCTTCACATTGCCCAAAAGGAATTTTGGGTCCAAAGGCCTAAATTTGGCCTTTATCTTAAAGTTTGACCATGAGATAACAATGGGGATTGATGTCGGCAAAACCTCGGAAAGTTATCGGGCCTTTTTTAGATCTTAAGAAGAATATTGAAAGTTAAATAACATTCGGGTTGGTTCATTGGGTTTTTTTGACTTATAAGGTGTTTGGTTTCAACCTTCCTAAAATTTCTTAAAATTCCCCTATTTACTTAAAATTCCCATTTTTTAAACCCTTGGAGCCCAAAATAAATTAGCCCAAAAATTTTTTCCTTCCTAAACCCCAAAACTTCTTTATACCAAAATTTCTCCCAATAACCTTGACTATATCTGGTTTTTTAAAAAAACTTATCAATGGTCTTTTATTTTTGAAATGATGAAAGCCAGATCCACTTTGGTTAATGTATCCTAAGGCTTTAACCACCTTAAACTTAAGAGGGTTTAATCCTTTGGGTTTGAAAAACCCCCATTCCACCATTGCTTTAAATCCATGATCCCTGGGCCATTAAGACATAGGAAGAAAAAAAAATTTAAACCAAGAAAACCTTCATTAACAATCCCTTTTTTATAATTGAGTATAATTTTTTTTTTAAAACCCCCTTGACTCATTTCTTGAATCCATTTGTTCCTAGAATTTGCCATGGTAATGGTCCAAGATCAATTTTGGGGGTTGTTTCCCATTCTTACACTTAGGATTGAGGATTTGGTTGGGCCTTAAAAAGAAAAAAAGAGACAATGCTTAAGATGGTTTCCCTTTTTATTTGAACTAAAAAACCTGCCAAATTTAATGGAAACCTTGAGTTCTAAGGGCAGAAGTCCCTAATATTGGATTATATATTTGGTTCTTTTAGAGGTGGGTTCCAATAAAGGGAGATTAAACAGGTTGGTCAAAATTTTCAAAATGAGGTGAAAAGCCGGTTGGGTTGAGATTTAAGACCGAATTTGGAAAAAGTTAGGGTTACCAAATATCATTTAAAGGAAAGGGAACATGATTTGGATTGTATTGGGGGATCGGTGTCCAAACTTTTCCTTTGGCCTATTTGAACTATTCATTCAAACACAAATTAAACCCTACGGCCCTACAATCCCACATGTGTTATTTCACTTTCACAAATTTGAGGTTTAAGAATTTTAAAAGAATTCAATATGGGTTTTAATCTTAAATTCACTCAGGGCAAGGCCCTTTTTTAAAATTTGAAACCCATTTGGTTGCCAATTCTATTAACCCTAATCTTTTCCCCAAAAAATGGGCCCTTGAACATTCTTATCTTAGACCGGGTTCAAAGTTCCTTACTTCTTAAAATTTAATCTTAACCTTTTGTAACCCATTAAATTGTTTCTTCAAACCCCCAAGGTCATGTTTAGAAGGCCACAAAAGGTTTAGGTAAGAATGGTAACCCCAAAAAGTTCAAGGGTTTTATGAGGCATAATAATTTTAACAAGGTCTAATGCATAGTGGGAATTTAGGGGTTTTTTTTCCCCATTTGGCCTACTTTCTTTCCAAACCCATTTTGGTGGGGTTTTGGTTCTTAATCCCTTTACCTTTCCTCATTTTAAGAATCATTTTAACCCCTTACGGGTTCCTTAACCTTCTTGAAGGGATTTTAAAAGGGTGAGAACTTTCGTTGGAGTTTCACTTTACCTTGAAAGAAACCCAAAAAATTCCATCCTTGAAAAAAAAAATACTTGTCTGGACATTGGAAAAAGACCAATTAAAGGTAAGGGCCCAAATAATCTCAATTAAGTTTGTGGGCCGGTTTCTTCCTTTCACAAAAATACATTGGCTTTATAAATTCAACAAACCCATTTAAGTTTTTTACTTAAACAACCATTTTTTGCCTTTTAGTATCCAGGGATTTTAACAAAAAGTAGGTCAAGGTAATTCATTGAGGGAATGTTTGATTTAGTTAGGCTTCCGTGAGAAAAACTTGGGGCTTGTTTTGAAAAAAAGCTTATTTAAGAAAACCTTGCGGTTACAAAGGAGGCCCAAACTTTCTTAAGTTCCCAACATATCACATTTCCAAAATTTGGGAGGGCTTGTGGTGCCTTTGGTTTCACCATCCTTCCAAAAGTCAATTGCCCCTTTTGGGAAAAAATTTCACAATTTCTATTTCACATGCTTTTAACAACCCTTCAAAATCCAATTCTTTATTTAAGAATATCCAATAACAAAAATTTCGAATTTATAAAAAAGGAGGTCTATTCGAAAGCCTTTACTAAATTTATTAGGTGGTACCAGCTTTTTCAGAAATTTAGGCCATTTTCCAAGAAAACTGTGAGGACTTGTCCCAAACCTTTATATTTGAGCGGGGCCAATAACCTGAAAGTTGGGCTTATTGACAAGGTCTATCGGTGATTCCCCAAAGGAAGCAAAGTTCTTAATGGGACATGGTGGAATTTTTAACTTGGCCCCTGGTTGGCTTTTAAAAAAAATTTGTCATGAAATCACAATTTGATTAAATGAAATTTACTTCCCTTTAAAAAATTCTTCCTTTTGGAAGATTTATTCAAAAAATTTCTATTCATTAAAATTTAAACCAAACTTAAAATTTTTTTAGGATTATCAAAGATTTTAGGCAAGTTTGAAATTCTTGGTTATTCCTCCCTTTGAAATTTTTCTTAGGTCGGGTTGGGGTTGGCTCTAGGGCTTAAGGTATTTCATTAATCAGGTAAGTAACCCCAATTTTCCTTTTAAGCAAACAAATCTTGAAACATCTTCCAATTTTTTTTTTCCCATTTGATCCATAAATGTAAGGGGGTCTGGGCATGAATTCCTCAAATTAGGGCAATGAAATCCCTTTAAAAAATTTGTAAGCATCTTAATTCCCTCTTTCCAAAAATCCACTCTTTTGAAAACCTCCTATTCGGGTCAGTTGCCATGATTTCTCAAGTTGCAGATATTTCCATTTTTTGTTAGATTTTGGCTTTTCTCTTTAACTTGGTTCTCGAAAAATGACCCTTTCGGTGGAAGAATTTTGCTTCTTCAAACGAATTTATCTTTCTTTAAGCAATTTCTTTTGAAACCAACCTTTTGTTTTCTAAGTTTTAACGAATTTAAACTTCATTAAACCCTAAATTCATTGAAGGTTTCAAGTATCATAATTTTAAGCATTGAACACCCAAATTTTTTACAAAAGCCCATAAGGGGAAATTTTTATTAAAGTAATTTGCCAAATAAGTTTGAGGACTTCCTCATTGGGGTTCAAAGGTATTGACGTTAAAGGGAAAGTCTAATTCAAATTTTTTTGATTTTAAAAGTTAGCTCCCCCCCTTTCCTTTTTGCTTCCCAAATGACCCATGGTGAAAAGGAAAAATTTTTTTCAAATTTGGCCTTTTTAACCAAACTTTTTGACCTCCTTTGAAACCTTTTGATTCCCGGGATCCCCCCTTTTTTTATTCCTATTCAAGTGGGCCCAACCTCAAAATCTTCATAACAAGACTTCTTTAAACGGAACAAATGAATGGAACATCCTAAAATACCCTTTACTTGAGGGCTAGGAGGTGGTTTTATTGGTTTTGGGGGAAGTGAATTTAAGAAGTTGGAAGGAGCATGTTACTAATAGATTCCAAAAGGGTTTTCGGGAAAGGGTCCTTAATTCCAGGTTCAAAATTTGGTTTTCTAACCCAAAGTCGTAACCCCCTTTTTAAGGGAAACTTAATTAACCGTGGACAAAGTGTGGTTTGGTGTTTTGTCGGTTTTTTATGGTTTGGTGATTCAAAATTTTTGTGTTTTAAATTTTCTTAGTATTGAACTTGGGGCTCGGCATGGGTTTTTCCCCCGGACCTTATTACCCAAACCTTGCTTTAGGTCCTATGTATTTCATAAAATTTGAAAATCCCCAAGTTTTGGGAATATTAAGGGTTTTTACTTTTGTCTCTTTCCCTTTTAAACCTTTATTTCAATGGTAAACTTACCATAAATGGGTTTTTTGAGCCCTTTTTAACCCAAAATTCCAACAATATTAATGTTCCACTTCATTTTTAAAAACTTCCCTTTTTAGAAAAAACAGCACTTGGGAAAGATAAGTTGTTGCATAATGGTTGTTGGTTTATTGGTTCCACTTCCGGGCGGTAATTAGGTTTATTTAGGAAATTTTCTTAGATCGTAGAGACTTTCGAACTCGAACCACTTGTTGAAAAAAACCCCCAGGGATTTGACATGTGATGTTTGTTTAATTAAAAATAATAAAAATTTAAATTATTCTTTGGGGTAAATAAAGCTTTATTGAACACTTGATCCTATATTTTTAGCCTCTTGTTTGAAGGGAATTCATAATGAATTTTTTATAAAAGGCCCAAAATTCAAAATTGCAAGCAGAAAGCATGCTTAAACAGTTTCCCCATCATTTTGGGAAACCTAAACAATTTGGGGAAAATCCCATTAATCAGGCGGTTCAAGAAAAATAGGGCTTAATTTCGCCGGTTATCACTTCCCCCGGGGAAAAAGGGGTTTTTCAAAAACCCGGGGAAACCTATAAAACCCCCGGCAAAAAATTTGAAATCCCCCGATAATTAACGATTCATTTTGTTGATCTTGGAAAGACAAGGCTTTTTAAATTTATTAAATTTTAAAATTTTAAAAGTATTTTATCATTTAAAATTTTTTCCTTTTATTTTTCTTAATTTTCCTTTTCCTTTTACTTTGGGCAAAGGTTGAAACTTATTTGGGAAAAGGGGATTCTAAAAAATGGAAATAAATCAGTCTTTGAATCAAGGTGGGTAAGCTGATACCCTTGGACTTTTGTATGGGACGGGTAAATTTTATTTTAAGGGGTAAGTTTAAAAATAGGGGGACTGAATTTGTTTTGGGAGATAAAAGAAGGGGCTCACAAGCCGAAAGGTCCCAAACAACCCAAGGGAAATTAAGGGAAACCCCGGGTACAAATCTAATCCGGGGCACATTAATTTAAATAGAATCCAATTTTGTTTAGTTGGTAGTTTTTGGGTAAAACCAAACCAAACAAAACGTCAAATTTTTATTCCAAAACCCATTTAAAAGATAATTTTACTTCTTAACAATTAGCTTTGTTATTTTTTAGCTTCTTTCCCAGGGAATTTATTATTGGTTTGCTTAAATATAAACTTAAATTAAATTTATTGGTGTTTTATTTAATTGTTAAGAAGAATCTGACCCGGGTTTGCTTATTAATTTTTAACCTTAGGTTATAGAAAGCGGTTGTAAGTAAACCTCCAAAGGGCCTTGATTAAGTTTATTTCCTATGGGTTCTGAGCAACCTTTTGGTATTTTGGTTAGGGAAACCCATCCTCACTTTAGAAACCCAAAAAATAAACATTAACCCCAATGAGAAATTGGGTATAAAACCAAGAAACAACCTTTTTAAAAACCATTATTAAAAAAAAACCCGATTGAAATTGTGTAAAACGGTGCAATCCAACCCCAATCAAAACCCGGATTCTAAATTTTTCCTAAAAAATAAAAATAAAATAATCTTCCCAACCCCAACCTTCAATTTAACATTTATTCTGAGATTTTTCCCCAAAAAACTCCCGTTATTTTCCAGGGGAAAAACTTTGAAGAAAAGGAAGTTCCACCCCACCGTGACTTTCAAGTTTTGGGGCCCTCCGGGTAAAGAATACTATTAAGTCCACCGCATTTTCTTTGCATTCCATCTAAATTTTTTATTTTTTCCCCGATCATCCCCTTCTTGGACCTTTGTTGAAACCCACACCATCATGGGGTATAAACCCCCTTCATCAACCCCAAATAAATGACCCCTGAGCCCACCTTTAATCGGCCCCCATTTTTGGAACAATTGGCCCCCAAAAATCCCTGGTCCACAATCCTTGGGAAACAGGTTCTTCCTGGACCCGGATCCATACGCACTAAATTTCCTTAAAATTTTCGTTCCTCGACCTTGATTATATGGAACCCGGGGCCTTCCAATTTCCCGGCCAAGATAATTTGGGGGACTTAGGCTCCTCTAAATGGGAACCATCTGTTCCCAAATTTTCCACGGGGCCACAACTTAGGAATGCATCTTATGTTCCAAAACCAATGAACTCTTTTGAAGCTACCACAAGGCATTATAAAGTATACCTTGACTTTGGCCCAAAGTCCAAATTTTTATGTATTCAATTTCCCCCAAAATCCTTGAAAGGCCAAAATTAGTGACTCACCAAAACATTTAATGGGACCTTGCCCATGACAAGGGAATACCCTGAGTTGCCCAAAATAAACAACGGGTTTGATAAAATTTCCTGGGACAACTTAAGCGTTAAATTCCAATGATTTAAAAACCTAATCCCTTTGGAAAATTTCTTCCCGTGTAGGTTTGGACCTCTCCGCCTTAGATTGAACTTTCCTTGAAGACCCGGTATTTGGGAAGGGGAAAATTTTAAAGGAAGGAATTTAATAAAAAAAGGGGGGGACTTTATTGGGGAAAACCAAAATTCACTTTCCAGTTTCTAGCCCCTTTCCCCCAACAAAACTTGATTTTGAATAAGTGCATCAAGCCCAATGCAAGCTTCCAGCCAAAAAAAAAAGGGAAGAAAAATTTTAAACCATGCCAATAGGATGGAAGGTTAAAAATAGTTTGGTAAATTGGACCCAATAAGTTGCTAACCAGCAATTTAAACCAATTTAGAGAACCCTAAAATTGGGAAGGGCCTACATTATTAGAAACCCCCAGAAACAAAGGAAAAGATGAAGAGTCATTAGCCACCCACTTAGTCTACCTTTCGGATTAATTAGGAAAAGCCCAGAATCAAGTTTGGGAATTGGAATCTTAAATAGTTTCTAGGAATTTTGTAAAGGCCTAATTGTCCTGCTAATCAAAAAAAAAAAATTGGGAGTTAAAGTTTCAAAAGAAACCCGTAACCTGGGTTTGGGCAATTTTCTTTAAAAGGAATTAGGTTTTGTGGAGTTTAGTTTATCGGCTTTATAATTGTTGAATTTCGGCCAAATATTTCCCGTTTTCAAAAAACCTTTTAAAACAGGGTGCCATGACCCTTGTTAGAAAGGGATTAAAAAGACCTCTGCTTCCAAAGCCATTTAAAAAATTTTCCTTCTTAATTTGGGAATTAAACATCTCAAAGGAAAGGTAAAAAAAAAAAATTTAGGCAAGTTTTGGTTTTAAGGTTTTAAAGGACAAAATGAAAAGTGGGGATAATTCTTAAAGGTACAACACTTTACAAAAGAATCCCCATAAATTTGAGGAAGAAAGGGAATAAGTCAAAGGGAATTCTCAAACTCAAAAAAAAAACCGGGGGCAACCCTGAAGGTTTTTGAAAAACATTAATTGTTTATTCTCATTTTAAATTTGAAAATCTTTATTTTTTTAACCTGTTTAATTCTTAAAGGTATTTTAATAAAGGATAAGTTAAAGGATTACACGTTTTCAAAAGAAAAACATGGTAAATTAAAAAATTTGTTTTAGCAAATCGACTATAATAATGTTTTGAAATTTTTTATTCTGATATAAATTTTGATTTTTTTGAAAATATAACCATTTTTGGATCTGCTTCAAAGCAATTTGGCGCGGGGATAAAAAAGATTTTTCTGTTTTACACACTTAAAATTTTGGTTTTCGGCTTAATTTTGAGAAAATCCATTCCACAACATTTAAGTTTTTAAAATTATTTTACAAACCCTTTTTCCAATTTTTTTTTAATTTTTTCAAAAAAAAAAGTTTTAAAAATTTTTAAATTTTTCTTGAAAAAACCAAAAAAAAACCCCCAAAAAAAAAAGCGGTTTAATAAAATTTGGTTTTCCTATAACCAAAAGTTTTCCCTAAGGGTTTAACCAAAAAATTTTAAAATTTTTGGAAATTTTTTTAAAATTTTGTTTAATGAACATTTAAAAAATTTGTTTTTACCCAAATTTTTAATAAATTTTAATTGGGAAATTTTTGGGTTTTCCAATTTTTTAAAAAATTTTAAATTGGGAATTTCCAAAATGGGAATTTTAAAATTCCTTTTTTCCCAACCATATACTTTCACCAATTTGGACCAAAGAATTTGATCCAGACGGCGTCATAAGTCAAGAGACGGCGTCACAAGCACAAGGTGACGTCGTCGCAAGACTAACGTGGCCAAGACGAAACCCTAATGACGGCGACCCGGCGGCGTCACAAATCATAAGGTGACGCCACACACATGTAATCTTATATATTGAATCCGAATTTTTCAGTTTTAGTGTGTAGTCTTTTGGAGTAAAAACCTAAACCGAACCAAGGCTGTCTTGTACAGTATTTTAGGGTTCCAAACCCTATCTTACATCAAGATAAGTGTTTTACTTCATTAATTCAATTATGTCTTTGATTATTTGTGTGTATGCTTGCATGTTCTCTATGTCCGGCTAATTTACTTGTGTGTTTGCTTAGGGAATATGAAACTTAATTATTGAATATTGATTGGTTGTCTCTTATCTTAATTGTTAATGATCTAGTAATGCGATAGATCATTCGTTGTGTACTTAATGCTTGATTAATCTTTGTGAACCTTAGGTTATAGCACCTAGAGCGGTTGTAAGCTAAACCATCCAAAGAGGCCTTAGAGTTAGAGTTTATATTCCCTAGTGGGTTTTGTAGACGAGACCCTTTGGTAAGTTCAAAGAGTTAGGGATAAACGCATACCCTACGACTTTAGACACATAACGCGATTAAGAATAAGGACGTGACAATTCAACCACCATGGTAGTAAAACCTAAGTAAACACATCTTTAAACTATCATACGAGCACACAATAATTAGACATAGACTACATACACCTTAGATTAGATAATTAGATAAGTAGAGTAATCGGTAGCAATACCAACCCCAAATCCAAACCCCGAGATTCGTACCTTTCCATTTCCTAAAAACATAAAAGATAAAAAAATAATCTTCCTCAACCCCAACCTTAGCGTAGTAACTTCTCACTAGTATTCCTATTCCCCAGAGAACGATATCAATACCCGTGGCTTACCCTAATACTACACTACAACGATTAGGTTCACTTGGCCTAGGGTGTTATAAAACTTGCTCAAGAAAAGAAAGTTCCTTTGACCCCGAACGACGCGTGTAGCGTTATCATTATCTCATCTCTACATAAGGAGTTTGATAAGACTGATTTGGGGGCCCTTAATTATTTTTTGGGGATTTCTGTTACCCGTGACTCTAAAGGCATGTTCCTCTCTCAGAAGAAATATGCTTTGGAGCTTTTGGACCGGGCACATATGGCTACATGTAATCCAACTCGGACTCCGGTTGACACGGAATCAAAGCTTGGTTCTGACGGGGATCTTGTTTATGATCCTACCTTATATCGTAGTCTTGGAGGTGGTTTGCAGTACTTGACATTTACTCATCCAGATATATCTTTTGCTGTACAACAGGTGTGCCTTCATATGCATGATCCTTGAGAGCCTCACTTTTCAGCTCTCAAGCGAGTTCTTCGTTATGTTCGTGGTACGTTGGACTTTGGGCTCCAACTTTATGCCTCTTCTACTGGTTCTCTAGTTGCTTATTCTGATGCTGATTGGGCTGGCTTCCCTACTACTAGACGTTCTACTTCTGGTTATTGTGTTTTCTTGGGTGATAATCTTCTATCGCAGTCTTCTAAACGACAACATACTCTCTCAAGATCGAGTGCTGAGGCTGAGTACAGAGGTGTTGCCAATGCAGTTGCTGAAATTGTATGGCTTCGTAATCTTCTTCGTGAGCTTCATACACCATTATTTTCTGCCACCATTGTTTATTGTGACAATGTTAGCGCTATTTATTTGACCGCTAATCCGGTTCAACACCCGCGGACCAAACACATTGAGATCGATATTTATTTTATTCGTGATATGGTTGCTCGTGGTCAGGTTCGTGTTCTTCATGTGCCATCACATTACCAGTATGCTGACATTTTCACCTAGGGTTTACCGTCTGCGCTATTTGAGGAGTTCCGCACCAGTTTGACTGTTCGCCCCTCTCCCGCTCAAACTGCGGGGGAGTGTTAGACGCGTGTATTGTTATGGAAGCCTTTGGGCTTTGATATTAGCGATAGGCCTAGCCTATTTAATGTTTTGTATCTAGAGCCATCTATTAGGAATTATATATTGTAATAATGCGTTTCAATGAATGGACAAGCAAATCAATTCTAATAGTGATTAACAGATTATTGATTAGATGTTTGATTTTCGGTATTCGTTCTAGTTAAAATGTTGAAATTATTAATTCAGAAAATTATAAACGCATTAACTATTATGTTATAATCAATGTTTATTGTTTTTTTTCATTATCGCATCTTGTTAAATTGGATCTGACCCGACTCGACCCGAAAATTTGACCATTTGGTTGGTTGACTCATCGCATTTTTCAACTTGACCAAATTAAAGAACCACCTTGAATTTCCGGTTAGATCCGCTACTGGCACTATATATGAAAATTAATCAAATGTGATCAAATGATTAAAGGGGAAATCGTGTGACACCTAAAAACCCAAAACAAAATCGTATCTAATAAAACAAAAAATTGAATTTAGAAACCAAAGACAACCTTTATTTATTGGCAAATGAAACGAATATGTCAAACTTAAAACCACTAACTTAAACATTGGGTTTGGAAGGAAATATTTGTCAAATTACTTTACTCATTTTTAAGTTTTTAGGTTTTGAAAAATGTTGTTTTATACGCAAAGCACTCATCAACATTTCAAGTCAAAACCAAACTTTAGTGTAAAGCTTTGGTAACCTAAGATGAAAGCTTAGTAATGCATGCCACGAACTAGGCCATAGACATTCTTGAATGCCTTATGGCCATGTCCAAGCAAGTGCATTTAAGCTTAGGCAGTGTTTGTTTTTTCAAAAAAACACTTTTTTACACTTTCCTAAAATAAGTTATCCACGTTTAAAAGCTTAATAGAGTCGGAAATTGTATAAACGGGAATTGTAAAACTTGCATTGACACGGCCGGTACAACATGTTGCACCGCGAACCGGTTCATAGATTACTAAACCAATTTTTAAAACTAGAGGTTTTTAACTTTGAAGTTCTAAAACAAGTTTTGATTTTTTATGTGGACTTGCATAACTCATAAATAATAACGGCATCACTCATCATCATCAATTTAACCTACTATAGGTGAGGAATAGGGCCAATATGGGCGGTGAGATTGGAGCGAATGTAGTTTCCGTTGTTGATGTAGGTGTTGCTTCGATTAAACGATGAGTCATCTCCGTTTGATTGGTTTAGTTGGTGAATAACATGCTCATTGTGTGCATATTAGTAGAAAACTTTATGCTTTAGTTTACTAGCACTCTTAAGACTATAATAGTTATATATGTGTGCTACGGGTTTGTATTGTTAATCCGACATGTTGATCATACAATAATATTTGACGTCGTTATGACCTAGCTATAATTATTAATCTGTTGAAGCTTTTGAAATGAAACTTCGAGTTATTTGTGGTTTGAATAGTCTAAGCAAATTTGATATGAATAGTGCTTCTTGGAGGACTTGAACACAAGCTAGCGTTGATTGTGAGCCGCAAAGTCACATGATGTAATTTAGCCTTTAGCATCTTAGCAACGATAATGGTTAGTATTTTATAGAACATATTACTATGCAATAAAACGACAAGTATGATGATTGATTCACTTTTAAGAGGAACTACCAAGAACCAACATAGGAATGACTTAATAGTAATCTGGAGTATAAGGAATTTAGGAAGTGAAGTGCAAAGTAGTTAGCCAAAATAGATATACTTTGCCATTGTTCCTCTTCGGCATACTCTTTTATTTGGTGTAACTGAAAACTATTACTTTCGCCTTTAGGTCCGGATTTGATGTCCTAAGAAGAAAGGGATTAGACAATAAAATTCACTCTAGAACTAAAAGCAAAAGAAATGTCCAAATATACACATCAACATTAAAAATTCCATAAATGAAATCAATTTGTACATTCTTATACGTTTTGTACGCTTTTGTACGCTTATAAGTATAAAAGCAAGAAAACATACAAAACCATATAAGAACGTATAAAACGGATAAAACGTATGAAAACGTAAGAAAACGAATGAAAATGGTTAAGCTCAAACCATTAGCAGCAAAGTATACACATAGTATAAGTGTTGTAAAATTAGAACATGTACGGATATCCGTGATACAGCTTTTAAATAAAAAGCGGACAAAGTTATTACCATGGAAGACGATTTTTCTTGTAATAAGGACTTTCAAGTATCTCAATTCAGCTGAATCAAGCAAAATCAGGTTTTGTGATACTAATTTGTCGAGATGTAACTTTCTTAGATCCTAGGCCACGTATTTCATCAGTTCATCTATTGAACCACATAAATGACAGCACTTGTGTGTTATACACAATTTACATACTTAACGTTAACATAATGTGATTGATCACCTATCTATATATATGTGATCGCAATGTTCATATGTATTAGCATACAAATGTGGTTATTCGAGGAACCTAGTGATGATGAAGTTGAAGCACCTATCCGCAAAAACATATATACATCGGTGCATGTCCCAAATATATTGGTTTAGAAGGATAAATTAAATATTCTATAATCACATAACCTGGACAGGGTCAATGGAGATCAAAATACCCATGGCCATTGCACTTTGCTGTGGTGCCGCCGGCCTATAAGGACAACCAAGTAGTTGAACCTATGTCATAATTTGTGTTGGGGTATGCGTTCGTGCGGACATGTTAATATGTAGTTATCAAACATTTTAAGGTTAACTTGAGTTGATGCTTGTTTTGGTTTACCTTAGTTGCCGTCTTCTAGTGCCGAACACCAAGTGCAATGTTGCTCACCAAATTGCAAAGTGAATGCCTAATAACGCATCAGAACTATGACATGAAATGTTTAATGTTTGCTGTTTGTCCTAAGATTTGATGATACAATACAGATAATTAATCGGGTGCCAAAGATTTAAATGAATAGTTAAAACCAGACGTTTATAAATAACAAACAATAAAACCCATTATACTACATGGAATTAATGCTTACATGAACACACGACGTCAAACAGTAAGAGCAACAGATGAATAGATGACAAGATGCGTCCTGTCTAACGCATCCTATAACGTTATAAAACCTAATCTTAATCAACAACTAACAAAGTCGTCTAAGACCAATTTGGTTCAATCCACGCATGAGAGGAGAAAGGAAATGTATTTCCAAAAAAACCACTTGCCTGTTCTTGAATATCTTCGCCATCAAATGTGTGATACATGCATGTATCGAGTGAATAGAACACTATCTTCCTATTCTTGGCATGCAATTGCGGAAAGAAGATCTTGTTCTCCATTTGAGGCATTTTGGCTTCAATGCAGAGACATGTTGCGTCACATATATAAATCATATGCTTTCCTACACCATCAACTTTCTCCCATTCTTGTTTAGATGCATTGTGCTTGAATACCTCAACATGTTTTCCATACTCGCCCACACTAACTAGTAAAGGTGTTGATCACATTTTGTCAAATATTTTTGTGTCGAAGATGAGCAACTTTTAGGAGCTTCGCTTCAACAAGCTTCCACAAGTGATCCGTTGGCCCAAGTTGTTAAAAACAATAAGCTCTCCCTCTTTGCCCAAGGCATAAAGATCTCGGCCATCAAAGATCGAAGAACATATCGTATGTGGGTCCGGGCCGAGATTAAGTGTATGCCAAACTGGTTCCCGATTTACAAAGTGCATGTGAGCATGCCAATGCTCTGCTGTTTTAAATTTAAATCCAACCACGATACAATTAGCGGAAGTAGGTGGCGCTGAAAATGATAAGCTTTTGAAGCGATCTCCTGATTCTGCTGGAAGCTTTCGAAGATCATTTGTGAAAGGGTTATATAACACATAGCTCGACAAGTCATTCTCAAACAACAACCAACCAAAGCTTGAGCAAAATATTTTGTTTCGAACAATTGATATCTGGGACTTCTTCTTAAAGTAGTTTTCACCAAACATCGGATCCATGAAGGTGATAGTGTCTCGATTTTTATCTACCATCATGAGCCAAGGTGAAACTACCGAGTACGTTGCAATCTCTTTATTGATGTTTTGTTGCTCCATTTTATCGAAGGTGCTGCTAAATGACATCGTTTGCATGTGGCACGAAAGTTCATGTATTCAACGCCAACACAATGCTCCGTAATCAACTCCAAAAGATCACACGGGATATTGAGGAGGTGTGATTCATTATAGTCAACCCCATCATCTGAACCTAACTTTAACAATATTTCATTGTTGTTTTTCATCTCTGATTTAGAATCATCCATGCATTTGGCTTCTCCATGATCATCTTCTAGCCTGCATAAATTGGATTTTAAGAAACAAATTCCCAACAAAATAGGGTTTTGGTATAAAATACCAATATACAATTTCAATTATCTCGTTTTAGTCACTAAAACATGGCTTTGCGTCTAATTTTGGTCATTTGGAAAGAAAAAACAAGACTTTTATACTCAAATAGTTAGTAACATACGTACAAAATTATTAAAACCCATAGTAAATTAAACATGCATACCTGCATTCCACACTGATGCATCACTTGTAGGCAGCATTCGAGATGGTATAGACCATGGGGAGATGGTATTATCTTTGACATGGTACAGTATATTGTTTCGCCCATTTTGCATCGTATGTGTATATAACCTCCGAGCTCGGAGGAAATTACACGGTTATAAGATACCGAGTGATCACGGGCAAGATCCAAACAGAATATGCCGTCTTTGAGGTTGTCCATTTCTTCCCATAAATCTTGAATCTTGAAAATGTCTTCTAAATCCAGTTCTTCAAAATTGTCATTGATTATCTCCCAGTTTCTGAGGCCTTCTAATTCTTCCCACTTTATACTAGTCATGTCTAATTTAAACACATGCACATCAACAGGTGTCATATGTGTTTTCTTTGTTTCCTCTTCAAGAAATATTTTAATGCCGAACAATTCTGTACAAGATCCGATCAAATACTCAAGAAGGTCTCCACCAATCCGATAGGAAAGATTGGAAGAAAGAGGGTATGGCCCAAACATCATTAGCGTTATTGCAACCTCTTTATCCGTAACCATAATATCTATACATATGACTAATGAAGTAAAAGAACCATCCGAACTCAAGCCATATACTTTACCATTGCAAAAGTTAGGCTATGTAGTAATTCACCATCCAAAGTTAATTTCTTGAGTTGTTTGGCGTCGACATTTCTGTCCATCTAAACTTCTTTCTTTTACTATTTAGCCTACAATATACAAAGGTAGATTTATTGGATCTCGTCAACAAAAAAATTGAACTCGGATCACTGGGAGGAGCAGACAAACAACCCTGTCTGACAGATTCATAGTCTCCATCTTTCAAAATCAAGGTGGGGAGGCGTATGATCTTAGAAGTCAGAGGGTTCCAAAGAGACCAGTTAATGTTGTGCGGATGATCAGAGAGTATTACCCATCCATGAAAACTCCCATGGATACGTTTCCCGGGCAACTCTGGGATTTTACAGCGATAATGAGGTAACTTGTCGTTTGTGGTGTAGAAAAACTGGCCATTACTGACGTGTTCTGTGCCTTCTAGACTTTGAGAAACCAACCATGAATATTTTGCTGACAATGGAGGCAATTTATCACAAACCGAACCACTAGATACACACTCCATCCTAAGCATGTTCATAACAATATTAAAATGATAACTTTAATAAGCATTAAAGTAAGCGGTTAGCCTATACAACAATCCAAACATTCAAAAAGCTTATTGATTCTTTAAAAAACAGAAGAAGGTGTCCTTTTGAACATTAAATTAGCAAATATCCCCAATTCCCCATAAAAAACCGCGGAAAAGCACAAAACACTGCTAATAGCTTTAAAATAAGCTCGCAAGGCAATTAAACGATCCAAGCACTCCAAAAAGAAATAATTTTAGTAGTAACCTGCAGATGGTCTAACAATCCAAACACTTAAAAGGCTCATTCCTATATATTTTGCACTAGTTAGATTCTAAATAATTACTGTATTAATTATGCTAGCAAACCAAACTGAATCAGAATTTTCATACCAATAAACTTAAGCTATAAATATTGAATTCATACCTCAGAAAACTACACATGGTGCGTTCAAATCCGACTCTAAACTTTTCTTTAAAGGAAGACCAGAGATATAATTTTTGATTGAATGAATGAAGGTAGTTGATGCATGTGTTTACTGTTTAGTACTTTACTATATATATATGCTAAAGTACATTTGTAATACTGGATTTACATATTTGCCCTCATGTGGTTTTTCACTTTTTATGACATCTTGAACACAAGTGCTTACAATTTTTTTCAGTAAGAGGGCACGGTACAAGGTGCCGTCCGCACAGTGTTTTCCAAAAAGACATTGATTGCGCCTCCATTGGCCATCATTATGCACTGATGCTTTGCACCATCCGACCCTCAGTTAATTCACCAACGGGCTTCCTTCGCCCATTTTCTTTTTCTCTTTGTTTTGTGAGCGAAACGCACACGTACCAATAAGTTTTTTTTTTTTTTTTTTTTTTTTTTTTGGTGTTTTAGTTGTCGTGTGTTACTAGGAAAGCGTTGAGGTGCCACACTAATAAGTGTTATTCGTCTCTAACTGCTAGCTCTCTTAAACAAAAAAACTACTATCATATTAAAAAAAATGTCACTCTAATTTTTTGCTTCAACTTAAGAGCATCTACAATGCTTTAAATGGGCAAAAGCTTTTTACTATTCTAAGAAGTCTTTTGGTAGTATTTTTAGCATTGCATTAATAACTTTTTGAAAGCTTTTTGAAAAGCTTTACACAAAGACTTGGCATACACCAAGTCTTTCTCAAAAGCTTTAGTTCATAAGCATAGTATGCATTTAATGCATTAAATGCTTCAAGTCATTGAAGACTTGAAGCATTGGGGATGCTCTAAGAATGATCAAGTCGGTAAAAAACTATTAAGTAACTAATTCAAAAGATTTATATCTTTTATCAACATTACCTTAGAGATGCTATTAGCTATAGAGAGCATTATTGTTATTGTTTCTTGAAAGAAAAAAAAAATCCTTACTACTTAGGGGTGTTAAAAAGGTCGGGTTTTGGGTTAACGTGGTTAATCGGTTTGGTTTATTTTGTTTCAAATATAAATTATAACCGCCCGACACCTAAAGCGTGTCAAACAAAACCAATCCAAACCACCCGTTTAAGCTTCGGGTTTATCGGTTTGGGGCCCCGAATAAGATTTTCATGTTTAACCAATCTTTAAGGATTATTCAGTTTTCAGGTGGGCCAAAATAAGATTTTCGAAACTCAAAAACAATCCGAGAACCAGTTATTATGTTTCTTTTTGTTATGTATAGAATTTTTCCATCCGAATAACCCATACCGAGTAACCAAAATATTATGGGTGGGGTGGATTTTTGGGTTAAACCGATTAATGAACACCCTAACAACCCCATATAAATTGTTTCAAATAATCACTGTTAAGATATCACACTAATCAATTTGTAATATAGATTATGAATGTTAGAATCATACCTCAACTTTCTTCAAACCAAACCACCCAAATATCGAACTTCAATAAAAGAATCTCACAGTCGATTTTTAGTATTTGAACGTATAATTTATGAGATATAATTGAGTAACTATTTATAACGTATAAGACATAATTCTAAACAAAAAAGGAAAGCACAAATAGATTTAGGAATGAATCTTGAGGTAATTCCAAAAAAAAGAACCGTGGTTTGTACTTTCCTTTTATTTTATTATTATTATTTTTTTTTTTTCCATTAACCTCAAGATTAATATCATGAATCAATTATCAATGGACGTCTGGAATCAATAGTAAAATCAATATTTAGATGCAAACCATGTAGGCAAACAATCGATTATCAAAGTAGAATAAAATTTAAAGGTAAAGTTAAAATAAAAAGAAAAATATCCGTAAAATTTTTTTTATTTTATTTTATTTTTATTTTTATTTTTTTTAATTCTTCAAAAATTCTACAAGATCGGGTATGTTGGTGTAAAAAAATTTTGTAAAAACATTTTTTTTATAATTTTGAGTTTTGATACTTTTTTTTTAATGCACAAAAACGAATTTTGATGCGCAAAAAAATTTTGATGCACAAAATTTTCAACTTGTTTTAGTTAGATGCGCAATGTTATTTTGATGAAAAAAGTCAAAAGAAGTTGTGTGCGAAAACCAATTTTTGATTAAAAAAAACGATTTAATGCGCAAACGTATTTTTTCATTATTTTTTTTTGAAAAAAGTTTTTCACAACTTTTTCATGCACCATCATACCCGATCTTGTGGAATATTTTGGGAATATTTCGAGAACGTTTTAAAAAAATATATATATTTGTCTTTTTATTTTATCTTTAATTATAATTAAATGTGAATTCTACAAATTAGATGATCGCATTTTCTAAAAATACAAATCAAGTTGTCAACGCTACGAGTAAAACTAAAAGGTGTGTGTTTGTAAGTTTTATAGAACAAATCTAAGAGCATTGGGTATAATGACCGCAAGTTATACTTTAATTCAGTGTCACGTCAGCGTCACATCATCTTTAACATTTCAAACTTAACTCAACAAAAACACCCCTTATCATAAGCGGGAGGTGATTTACACACTCACATAATTGATTGGCAAACTTAACCAAAACTCAACATTTCAGGCCCCACTTTAAAAAAAAATAATAATAAAAAAAAAAAAATTCAACCCGCAAACTAAAACTAATATTTCATTTAATAAATAACATAGCATACAAACTTAAACTAAAACATAACTTTCAAACTTAAACGTTACAATACGATTTAAAATGCGAAATAAAAAGCAAGACATAAACGAAAATACAACATAAGGAAATTACAAAAATACAAATAAATCTACTCTTATGGTTTCAAAATATATTTTTTTATGATTCTCGCCTTTTGCATATTGATCCAATACCCAGCGTTTCTGTCAGTCATTTTAGAATTGTCAGTACCGAGAAATTTCATCTCTTCCAACCTCATAATCATTTGATCTTTTTCTTTAGTCGCCTTGTACGCCTCTTGGGCCGCATCCCGTTTGATACGATACTCGGATGTAATAACGCCCCCAAGTTGGCCCCGAGCTCGTTCCCCCGGTACTTGCTCCTCCGGTACTCGTCGTGGTCTCGGATTTAGTTTTCTTCGAAGCATGTTTTTTGCCCATCGAACGCGGTTGAGCATCATGACCAACTAACGCCTCGGTTGTTTGGCATGGGACATCGCCAGTTATATCAATCGGTTTTGGCGCGTCCCATTTTTTATGCTTGCGCAAAACTTCCCACGCCTCCTCGTGAGGAAAAGGCACTCCTCTATGCTCTTCACAGTACATTTACCTTGCCCGTTTCATGGTATCCAACTCACTTTCCCCATTTTTTCTAAACGTTTTGAACGTTTAGTAGATCGAGTTGAACTTTTGGCAATCACGGTTCAACGTTTTTCACTTGCTTGTTAGCATATCTTTGTTGGGTAGTTGAAAACCGAGTTTAGTGAAATCGTTCATAACCTTGTCTCCAAAAGTTTCGCCGGTTGAGAAAGACCGACTTTTGGGTCCTCGTAACGGTCACATAACACGTTGCAAGTAGTTTTCCTCACTTTCTTGCCAACGTAATGTCATTTCGGTCACATCGGGGTTTGGATCGTAAATTGGTTCGGGTTGTTTGTTTTTTTGCCTTACGTTTACCACTTGTGGGCTTGACGGGAGATAAAGGTGCTTGGATAACTCCGAGAACAAGTTTGCTCAATGTTTTTACGGAGCCAATATATGGGCCTATAGGTATTTACTATTTAGTTGGCCATTCACCTAAATGGTACCGAGATCTAACATGTTGATACTAAGTTTAAGACCATCCATTTCGAGACGGTACACATCTTTAGAGTAAAATACTGTTGTTAGTCCCCAAGGTCTTGGCAGTTTAACGTTTAGTCTAAGCGAACAAAATTACACGATTCCTCCCCAACGTTTGAAGTTTTGCTCATTGCTAGTCTAAAATCCACATGGGAGCCAAAGTGTGACAAGGGCCACACCTATTTTTAATCACGAAGTGTAATTTAATTTAAAAACAACCGCTTTCTATTACATGCAACTCTGATAACATTTTTTGCTACTTTATTTCTTAATATTGCAACTTGAGTTTAGCTCAAAAAGTATTTATGGTCCAATTTTAGTACGTATGATGAAAAAAAATTGTAGACGACCCTTTCAAAAAATTTTGTGCAACACTCACGTGAAAATCCTAAGTCCGTCTCTGATTGCGATAATATGGTTAAGTGTTCTGTGTAACGTTTATCCATACATCATAAAATAATAAAATTTAATTGAAAAATGTTCTAACATACGATGATTCAAATCAAATAACACTTTTTCAAATGTTTCATTTTGGCTAAGAGATTCTTTAACAACGCTATCAACCTTATTCATTTTCATGCACAATTATTTTCTACTTTGTTTTACAAATGGTGGATGATGGAAATATTTGTGTTATATATAGTAAAATATGTGCGTTATACTGGGGTGGACCTATGCTTTGCATAGGCGGTGCCTGGAAACCACTTTGGACGATGAAATCTTTTAGAAGCAATGTACAAAAAAAATTCAAGAACGACCTTAGAAATTACTTTTAGTATAAAATATTTTAAGCCCAAAACCCAATTAGCCCAACAAAATTAACCCATTTAACAATTTATAATTACCTTGAAAATAAACGATTCACGATAGTTGTGGCTGTGAGAAACAAATAGTCTGCATGATGCATTGTAGAATAAACACTTGAACTGAGTGAGTGACTTCTATTCTTGTAAGATCTCATCTAAATATTTAATAGTAAGTCTTTATTCTATAATCTTGTTATTCTTGTATAGTTGTATTGTTAATTTGATGTATGACTAATTTACAATAATTGTTACTTTTTTAGATTGTTTATTTATATTTTAGGGTTTAGTGTTTAGGTTAAGATGTTTTGTATCATAGATGTGATTAACGAATTATTCATTACATGTTTGATTTTCGGTATTTGTTTTAGTTAAAATGTTGAAATTATTAATTCAGAAAATTATAAACGCATTAACTTTATGTTATAATCAATGTTTATTGTTTTTTCGTTATCGTATCTTGTTAAATTGGATCTGATCCGACTCAACCCGAAAATTTGACCATTTGGTTGGTTGACTCATTGCATTTTTCAACTTGACCAAATTAAGGAACCATCTTGAATTTCCGGCTAGATCCGCCACTGGCATTATATATGAAATTTAATCAAATGTGATCGAATGATTAAAGAGGAAATCGTGTGACACCTATAAACCCAAAACAAAATCATATCTAATAAAACAAAAATTTTGAATTTAGAAACCAAAGACAACCTTTATTAATGGCAAATGAAACAAATATGTCAAACTTAAAACCACTAACTTAAACATTGGGTTTGGAAGGATATATTTGTCAAATTACTTTACTCATTTTTAAGCTTTTAGGTTTTGAAAAATGTTGTTTTATACGCAAAGCTCTCATAAAATTTCAAGTCAAACACCAAACTTCATGTAAAGCTTTGCTAACCTAAGATGAAAGCTTAGTAATGCATGCCACGAACTAGGCCATAGACATTCTTGAATGCCTTATGGCCATGTCCAACAAGTGCATTTAAGCTTAGGCGTGTTTGTTTTTCAAAAACACTTTTTACACTTTCCTAAAATAAGTTATCCACGCTTGAAAGCTTAATAGAGTGGGAAATTGTATAAACGGAATAGTAAAACTTGCATTGACATGGCGGTAAAACATGTTGCGTATGAATCGGTTCATAGATTACTAAACCGATTTTTAAAACTAGAGGTTTTAACTTTGAAGTTCTAAAAAAAGTTTTGATTTTTTATGTGGACTTGCATAACTCAAAAATAATAACGGCATCACTCATCATCATCAATTTAACCTACTGTAGGTGAGGAACAGGGACAATACGGGCAGTGAGATTGGAGCGAATGTAGTTGCTGCTGTTGATGTAGGTGTTGCTTCTGATTAAAAAGATGAGTCGTCTCCGTTTGATTGGTTTAGTTTCTGAATAAGATGCTCGTTGTGTGCATATTAGTAGAAAACTTTATGCTTTAGTTTACTAGCACTCTTAAGACAATAATAGTTATATATGTGTGGCTACGGGTTTGTATTGTTGATCAGACATGTTGATCATACAATAATATTTGACATCGTTATGACCTAGCTATAATTATTAATCTGTTGAAGCTGTTGAAATGAAACTTCGAGTTATTTGTGGTTTGAATAGTCTAAGCAAATTTGAAATGAATAGTGCTTCTTGGAGGACTTGAACACAGGCGTTGATCGTGAGCCGCAAAGTCACATGATGTAATTTAGCCTTTAGCATCTTAGCAATGATAATGGTTACTATTTAATAGAACTTATTACTATGCAATAAAACGAAAAGTATGATGATTGATTCACTTTTAAGAGGAACTACAAAGTACCAACATAGGAATGACTTAATAGTAATGTGGAGTATAAGGAATTTAGGAAGTGAAGTGCAAAGTAGTTAGCCAAAATAGATATACTTTGTCATTGTTCCTCTTCGGCATACTCTTTTTATCTAATGTAACTGGAAAACTATTACTTTCGGCCTTTAGGTCCGGATTTGATGTCCTAAGAAGAAAGGGATTAGACAATAAAATTCACTCTAGAACTAAAAAGCAAAAGAAATGTCCAAATATACACCTCAACATTAAAAATTCCATAACTGAAATCAATTTGTACGTTCTTATACGTTTTTGTACAGTTATATACGTTTTATAAGTATAAAAACAGACGAAAACATACAAAACCATATAAGAACGTACAAAAACGGATAAAAACGTATGAAAACGTAAGAAAAATGAATGAAAATGGTTAAGCTCAAACCATTAGCAGCGAAGTATACACATAGTATAAGTGCTGTAAAATTAGAACATGTACGGATATCCCTGATACAGTTTTAAATAAAAAAGCAGACAAAGTTATTACCATGAAAGACGATTTTTCTTGTAATAAGGACTTTCAGGTATACTGAATTGGCGGAGCCATGTTGAGAGGAGTGGGGAATGCCCCAACCATGTTCTAGTTGAAAGACAAAATCGTGAGGGAAAAGTCTCAATTTGGTAGAAGAAATTTACGGTGCCCTCGGCCCAGAATCATCGTGCCCTCATCGTCGAGATGAGACCAACAATCTTAAGGATAAAAGATATTTTTGCCATTTAACATACGCATATCCGATCTTGTCGATGTAAAAATAAGTTCGATATTCTTTTTTGAAGAAGGGTTGTGGCCTTGTGGGAAGACACAGTATGCTAGAGTGCTACTTTTGGGAAGAGGGTAAATAGGGACTCGGGAACACAAAATTAAATTAAAATAATCCAAGTATTAATGCTTTTTTGATAACTGCCATTATTTTGATACTTTAATATACACAAATAATTTACCCCTTCAATTTTCATCATACGTTTTTTCGATCTTTGTTATGTTTGAGTATTACCTTAAAAGCATTTGTAATGTACCCTTGAATATAAAATACCACCAAGTCGACCATTAAATTAATCTATATCACCTTTAATTGGGTTTTGTGGACATCCCAATTCAAGCTAATGTACGTTAGTTATATTGAAGTACAGTTTTGCGCTACATAATACTACATATTTCAACATGAACCAACATTCGATCAGACCCGATTTTATTTTCCTTCAAGTCACACTATAAATAAAAATTTAAAAAGTTTTATATTTCATTATTCAGTCCAACATAACAGTCTTTTAACAACTCAAACATTAGAGTACCATTATTTGAAGAAAAATAAAGTTTTGAATCCTTCAAAACAAACTCATATTTTCATAGTTTATTTTCTTAGTATAATACAGTATGTTTTTCTCATTGCAAACTTCTTTATTTTAGTTATTTTCTTAGTTGGCGATTTTTTTTTCGTACTTAGCTTTTGTGAAGAAAAAAGTTAAAAAAATTTTTTTTTCCCTCCAATGTTCGGTTTTCCTGGCTCCGCCACTGATTTCAGCCTGAATCAATTAAGGTTTTGTGATACTAATTTTTCGATTTGTAACTTTCTTGGATCCTAGGCCACGTAGTTCATCTATTGAAACACATAAATGACAGGCACTTGTGCGTTATACACAGTTTACATACTTAACGTTAACATAATGTGATTGATCACCTATCTATATATATGTGATCGCCATGTTCATATGTATTAGCATACAAATGTGGTTATTCGAGGAACCTAGTGATGATGAAGTTGAAGAACCTATCCGCAAAAACATATAATACATCATATCAGTGCATGTCCCAAATATATTGGTTTAGAAGGATAAATATTCTATAATCACATAACTGGACAGGGTCAATGGGAGATCAAAAATACCCATGGCCATTGCACTTTGGTGTGGTGCCTCCGCCTAAGGATAGGCAAGTAGTTGAACCTATGTCATAATTTGTGTTTGGGTATCCGTTCGTGCGGACCTGTTAATAGTTATCAAACATTTTAAGGTTACCTTGAGTTGATGCTTGTTTTGGTTTACCTTAGTTGCCATCTTCTAGTGCCGAACACCAAGTGCAATGTTGCTAATAACGCATCAGAACATGGGAGACTATGACGGTTACACTTTTATTAATAAAATCTAAATTACAATAAATAAAATTAACAATAAATAAATAACGTAAAATTAAATACAAAGCAGAATGTAAGCGGATAAACGATAATTAAATAGAATAATAAAATAGTCAAAGACTTACTTGATCACCAATAGAGATCAACAAAGAAGCACTAAAAGCCGAGGCACGCTTAAAACAGTTCGCCGTCTGCTTTCCCGGTACAACAGACCAAAACGATGAGTTGTCTTGTCGGACTTAACAAAAGCGCTCGAATTTCATCTTAAGAGATCGTATTCCATATGTTGGAAATCAATAATAACTATTGATTTGATGTGTGTAAAACTTGTGGAATTAGGGCCTCTATTTATACACAATAGACTCCTCTAAGTTTACTCATCCCACCGATGTGGGATTGAAAATAAACTACTTTTCCTCTTTAGGCATGGTACCGAATGCCTAACTTTGAGACCCGATATCTCATTCACATCAACTCTATTTTGGACACATAAAGGCTTATTGCGAAGCTCTCTTGAGGAGAACGCGAACCTACAAACTATTACTCATATATGTGACATATACATATAGATAATTGTGTCCAAAGTTGGTCAAAAGTCACTTTTGCCAACCAATTTTCCAACAATCCCCACATGAATGGAGATCGGTCGTAATACAAAAATTACGATGAAATTCCAATAGTTGAATCTTGCAAAGGATAGGTAGGTGTGACCCTTTGAACCTTCCCTTGTGAGATGCACTTAGTCTCCTAGATCCGAGTAGACGCGATGTCCTTGAACTCACCTCTGTTTACGTGAGCGACATTACACTTCACACAAGACTCTCCCGACATTGTCAAGTCCTCATAGTCATGTTCGTTATGGTCATGAACACTAGCCTGGTTCTGCAAGAGCTCTTAGGATTTGCGCCCCACAATTCCCTTCAAAGCGACCCACTTCTCTCACATAGGTGATTTCATCTTGAATCATTAAAACATATGTTTTGTGATTTCATCTCGAATCATTATGCTTTGTGATTTCATCCCGAATCATTAAAGCCATATGTTTAACCTCTCAACAAGTCACATTTGTTATAGGAATGGACTAGGAAGTTACAATGTTAAGTAACTCCCCATATTGACGTGACTTCCCCACATTTATATGATTAGGTTGTCCTATTGAACCCGGATCTTGGGATCTCCAATCAATGGGTTAGGTTTTCCTTCATATAAACTCATTCCTTTAAGGGCTTTAGTCCCATTCCTTTAGACGACTTACTAACTAACTCTCTGCTTAAGCCTTTCGTAAGCGGATCCGCGATGTTATCTATTGACTTTACGTAGTCAATCGTGATAACTCTAGTTGAGAGTAGTTGTCGCACCAATCAACGTCTATGATGGATATGTCTTGACTTACCGTTTTACATTGTGATATGAGCTCTGTCAATTTCCAATTGACTATCACACTTTATATAGATGGTCGTTACCATATTCTATAAATTTATCTCAAATGATAAATTCAAATTCCACCATAGATTTAGCTATAAAAGTCTGTTTGAAATACTTTCAAGATTTCCAAGACACAGCTTCCCACGTAGAGTCAATACATCCGCTCTAGTGGATCTAGATTCTTTTATGTAAGAATCCATATTTGCATTACTCTATCATTAGATAGCGTTGGATATCTTCCAAAATGCAATATCGTAAGTATCATAGTACTTGTGTAATACTATTCAAATGGTCATCACTTGAATTAATGGTATATTTACTTAACTTGATTTTAACTTCTAAATCAAGTCTTACACACGTCATTAGACACATAAGACGCCCAATATTCTCTGAGTATTCAAAATAGGCAACACCTCTACCTCTATTATAAATAGATTTAAAAGATGTCATTGGAGTTCTAGCTAGGCGGAATCCCCACATTGAACCTCTCAAGAATATTGTCCTTATAGTGTTTTTGACTTCAAAACAAATCCATTTGGTTTCATATGATCTTAGTTCCAAGAACCATATCGAGCGACCAATGTAGTTCATGTCAAATCTTGACTCCAACATTTCATTAGTGGATTTGATCATCTTGTTATCACTTTCGTTGATAAGTATACCATCTATGTATAGACACATGATTACATATATACCAACAATTATTTCTTTCCACAAACATCCGTTATTTTTAAATCCATGTTCGACATGACGTGAAAAAAATTGATGTCATTGTTTGGGAGCTTGCTTTAAGCCATATAATGACTTAACAAGCCTACAAACTTTGTTCTCTTGTCCAGAGCCATGAAACCCTCGGGTTGGTTCATGTAGATTTCTTCTTCTAAATCTCCGTTTAGAAATGCCGTTTCACATCCATTTGGTGAACTTCCAAATTTCTTAAAGCGGCAATAGCAAGTATCATCCTAATCGAGGTTATGGTCGCGTAACAAGCGAATATGTATCAAAGTAATCAAGACCTTCTCATTGTCTAAATCCTTTGATTACTAATCTTGCTTTATACTTGTCAATGGTGCCATCGGCTTTCATCTTCTTCTTGAAGATCCATTTATAGCCTAGTGGTTTACAACCGGAGGTAAATCCACGAGCTCCAAGTATGATTTTGTAAAATAGAATCTATTTCACTTTTAATGGCTTCTTTCCATTGAGGCCCTTCTGAGGAAGTAACCGCCTCTCGGTATGAAGTAGGTTCGTTTTCAACCATAAAAGAAACAAAATCGGGTCCAAACGATTTCTCGGTTCTTGCCATTTTGCTTCTTCTAGGTTCAACCTCTTCTTCCTCAGTTTGATCTTGTCTCTCATCTTGGAGATCATTATCAACTCCTTTGTTGTCTCTTATCACGAACAACATTATCATCTTGATGTCTCTCATCATGAAGGACTTCATCATTTAGTTGCCTCTCATCATGGACAACTTTACCACCAAGCCTAGATGAACATCCATTCTCCTCTAATAATCAAGGAAACACGGTTTCATACAATGAAAGTTTTCCTTGATTCGGTTATCATATCTTTGTGTATATTCATCGTTTCCGAATCACATACAAAGAAATGATAAGCACTACTGTTATGAGCATATCCAAAATTATGCAAACCACAGTTTTAGGTCCAATATTTTGAATCTTGGGTGTCAGTACAGATAGACACCCCCACATTCGTAAGTACTTATAGGATGGTTTTCTTCCCATCCATAGTTCATAAAAACTATCTTCTTTTCCTTACAGGGATCTTATCTAAAAGATAAGTAGCCAATAAAACCGCTTTCCCCACATGCCATGGCTTAAACCATGACTTTAACAACATGGCATAACCATATCTTTAAGGCACGTTCTTTCCTATCAACAATTATGTTGTGGTGTATAAGGAGCAATAAATTTATGTCTTATTCCATGTTTAGCACATACATGAACCGAAGACACATATTTACCTCCAATATCACTTGAACCGCCTTGTTTTCGATAATAAGTTGATTCTCAACTTATTTGTATAGATCAATCTTGTCTATATTCTTACTCTCAAGTAAGTAAAAGTCGCAATATTTTGTACTACCATCAACAATTACGATGATGTACCTAATTGCTACCTTTGTAGGTATCGATTCCAAATCACATAAAACTATGTGAATCAAGGGTTCGGTTAATTTTTGGTCAACCGGTGAAAAGACAATCTTGTCAATTTGGCTTCAACATAAGTTTTACTTTTGTAATCCGTGTTCGTTTATTTAATTAAACAACGTATTGAGTTAAAATTAACATGTCCGAGTTGGCCATGCTATACATTCAAAGGATCAAATAAGTGAATTCATACTCATTTTATTAAAACAAAAAAATTTAAAACATTTAATGAAGGGCATAACCCGTCTTGACCAAAATTTTATTCAATGTTAACTCAATTTTATTTGATTAAAATAAAATAAAGCCAAATTTATTAAGCAACCATCCGGATACAAGATTCCTACGAATCTCGCACATACAACATGTTGGTTCACTTAAGCTCTTTTCCACATGTGAATTTCAACATCACATTTCTTTTCCTTGCTATTAGCGATTATAGAGTTGCCCATAGATTGCATCTCTCCATTTTCGCTACTTTGAAAGAGTTAACCAAACTCTTATCATCATACTCATGACATGATGCCCAAGTGTTAATCCACCATTTTCTAATGTCGGATCCCCTTGGCAACAATTTTCATTTCATTCAAGCCATTTAACCCATAGTTATGGCACATAAAATCTGAATGCTTTAAAGCATCTACCGTACACATAACTCGAGTATCGGTCTCCCTTTCATCAAGTTCGGGAGCAGATTTTTTAGATGTCACTCATGACATTCTGAACATTCTGTTAATATTCCGTTATTAGTGTAACACTAAATTTGGAATAATTAACAACTTGCTATATCACAAAGTGTTTCTTAACAAACACGATAACATCAAATTTTGTTTAAAACACTATTGTTTTGTAAGATCCATTATACAAAACCGCTTTTAAACAAGTATTTCGATTAAACAATTAAACAATATCGCATATTACATAATGTTTTGAAACAAAAACAAACTTGTAATATGATTTTGTTAATCATCCTTAACAATATCTTAATAGATCTGCATCACATGGTATAATTCTACAATGAAACTCGACAAGGTTTCAAAATAGATTTACTCTTTCAAAGAAACTCAACAAGGTTTCTATAGATCTACTTTCAAATGCATAAAGTGTCAAGAACTATATTTAGTTTATAATTAAACTCAACCTGGTTTAAATAAGCTAAACAAGTCAAAGAAACTTTTCCACAAAATATGATAACAGCTTCTATTATCAGATTTTGTTTAAAACAAACTCATCTTGGTTTCAATAAACACGTTCTAGTAATCTAATAAAATAACAACTTGTATTTTATGAGATTTATTTCAAAGAAACTCCACTTGGTTTCAATGAATCTGATTTCATCATGATATTTAACCATGTTAGTAATTGGCGCACCAATTACATTCGCAAGATTCACTAGGGTCACAAATTATGTTACCATCAGTTAACTTGTGAATATATAAACACTAAAACAGTTAAAAAACTGTTAAAACAATATGGTATCTAATAAACTCGACATGGTTTATGTAAACTTGTACCATATATGATTCCGAGAAACACAAGCTTGGTTTCAATATCCAGATTTAAACAATAACATATGCAATAAATCGGTTTGAAAAGAAACTCATCATGGTTTCAATATAAACCGATTCAATAAACTGTTTTAAAAATCGTTTATAAATCATTATACCAAATCATTAATTAAAATTGCTTTTAGTTATAAACCGATTTTCAAAGAAACTCAATCTTGGTTTCAAAGAAAAAGCAGTTTGTATAAAATCATTAATTATATAAATCGATTTTAATAAAGTGTTTTAATTACATTACACGTAACTGTTTTAAGACCGTAGGGAAACGGTTACACTTTTATTAATAAAATCTAAATTACAATAAATAAAATTAACAATAAATAAATAATGAAAAATTAAATACAAACAGAATGTAAGCGGATAAACGATAATTAAATAGAATAATAAAATAGTCAAAGACTTACTTGATCACCAATAGAGATCAACAAAAAGCACTAAAAGCCGAGGCACGTGTTTGACACGCTTCCCTTAAAAGCAGTTCGCCGTCTGCTTCCCGGTACAATGACCAAAACAATAAGTTGTCTTGTCGGACTTAACAAAACGCACGGAATTTCATCTTAAGAGATGCGTATTCCATATGTTGGAAATCAATAATAACTATTGATTTGATGTGTGTCAAACTTGTGGAATTAGAGCCTCTATTTATACACAATAGACTCCCTCTAAGTTTACTCATCCCACCGATGTGGGATTGAAAATAAACTACTTTTCCTCTTTAGGCATGGTACCGAATGCCTAACTTTGAGACCCGATATCTCATTCACATCAACTCTATTTTGGACACATAAAGGCTTATTGCGAAGCTCTCTTGAGAACGAACCTACAAACTATTACTCATATATGACATATACATATAGATAATTGTGTCCAAAGTTTGTCGTCAACCTACAAACTATTACTATAGATAACTATATATGACACGGGTGCACAACTGTTTATACATATAGATAATTGTGTCAAACAAAGTTGGTCAAATGTTTAACGTCACTTTTAATCTTAACCAACAACTAACGAAGTCCAACCAATTTTCCAACATGAGAGGAGACATGAAATGTATTTCCATAAAACCACTTGCCTGTTCTTGAATATCTTCGCCATCAAATGTGTGATACATGAATAGAACATTATCTTCTTATTCTTGGCATGCAATTGCGGAAAGAAGATCTTGTTCTCCATTTGTGGCATTTTGGCTTCAATGCAGAGATATGTTGCGTCACATATATAAATCATATGCTTTCCTACACCATCAACTTTCTTCCATTCTTGTTTGGATGCATTGTACTTTAATACCTCAACATGTTCTCCATGCTCACCCACACTAACTAGTAAAAAATGTTGGTCACATTTTGTTAAATATTTTAGTGTCGAAGATGAACAACTTTTAGGGGGTTTGGCTTCAACAAGCTTCCACAAGTAATCTGGTTGGCCCAGGTTGTTAAGAACAATAAGCTCTCCCTCTTTACCCAAGGCATAAAGATCTCGGCCATCAAAGATCGAAGAACATATCGTATGTGGCTCCGGGCCGAGATTAAGTGTATGCCAAACTGATTCCCGATTTACAAAGTGAAGGTGAGCATGCCAATGCTCCGCAGTTTTAAATCCAACCACGATACAATTAGTGTTGGTTTTATGGATATAAATTAGTAGGCGTGAGTTAGGATCGAACTCGAGACTTTGGGATTGCACACTTTACGTATGAGAATTTAAAGTTAATAATTAAATGTAAATGTTATATTTATTTATTTATTAAACGAAATAACTAACGGACGTTAAGTAATTAATGTAATGGACTAGCGGTCGTTAAATGTTTATGGAAAAGGACTAAATTGCAAAAGTTGGGAAGGTTCCGGAATCCCTAAGGGATACCTAGAACCGATCGGCCATCAAGAAAAGGAAACAAGGACCAACTTGTTCACCAAGTTTACTTGGGTATATATACAAGGCTAGGGGTCTTGTTTTTCCATCTCTTGTGCTCATAAGCTAAACCCTAAAATTGTTTTGTGTGTGTTTTTGTCTCCAAAACCGGTCGACACCTTCATTAGGTTCGATCCAAAGCTTTTCCACAATACCAAGTTATTTGTTTGATAAAAACTAGCGGTACTTTAATTCGGTTTAATGCGTGTGTACAAGAACTTAGTAATAACATACTTTTGTTATTATCTTGGATTGAATTACAAAGCGGTGAGGGTAATTCACATAATCCTAACTAAATCAAATTAGGGTTCATCCGTTGCTAGTTTGTGGATTTGATTCTTGTTCGGCTAGAATCAACAAAGGTACGCATATTCTTTATGTTAATTAATTATTCGTTAATACATCCTTATACGCTTCCATAATATTACTTTGATGTTTTGGTGATTATTTATTTGAATGTCTTGATATCTAATTCCAACGGTGGCATCACGAGTCATTGGTTTTAATGAGTAATTAATTACATAAGCGTAATAAAACAAATACTTGTATGTTGTTTGCTATGTTAATCTAGGGTTTATGTTTATTTATGTTTTGGTGAATTTTTTTATAAATTGGGCGTACCATTTTTTTTAAATCGACATATACATAAATTTTTAGGGTTTTGAAAATTGTTTGCTAACCTTATTAAAACCTAGAATTAATATTGATTACGTGATTAATTCATGAATAATTTGTTATGTGTCATGGAATTTTTATATGCGATCTTGTGACTTACTTGTATAATTGTTATGATATCCATGATTATACATGCATGTTAGTCATGGATAAGTTGCTTTGATATATTGTTTAATTGTTGAGACATATTTATTTATGATAAATCTTGAATTGGGAAGACTCAATTAATATATTAATGAATCAATTATGTGCAATTTGGTATAATTAATTAAGGGTTTACGCAATCGATTCATCGATGTATGTGGCTCACTTTCTATTCTTGGGTGAAAACCCTAAATTAATATATACATTAATTTAACCTAGATATTGATTATTAATAGGATTTTATCGAATAAGTTGCATGTGGCTACTTGTTTACACGTATAAATTGTTTATTATGTGCGCATTGTTTTTAGTAGTTTATTTTTATTTGTTACTTGTTTGTTTATTATGTTAGGCAGGTTTTAAGCAAAGGGTAATTTTGAATAGAAAAATAATACGGACTAAACAATGGCGAAATTTAATTGTTTTGGAAGAGTTAAGTTGTCAATATAGTTTAATTGATTGGTGACTTTGGTACAATGGTGAGCAGCTCACCCATTCGAATGAACTAATAAAGGGGTTTAAAGAAGTGCGCATAGTCACACTGAATGGATGTCTTAGGTTGTGCTTTAGCGCGTGCAGTCCTCTCCCCTGTAAGTTCGGTGGAGCTACTTAGTAAGCCATATAAATGTGCAAGCTCATCTTAAGGCGAATTAGTTTTAATTCCATGCGCCACTTGGTGGTAATTATCCGAAACACTAAGTGTTTACACTTATGCAAAAGTGCGGTATAATGGATGATAATTAATACTAAATTCCTTGATTGGTGAACCCAATACCTCAATCAAAACTTTGATAATTTGATCTTTATGAATTGGTAATAAAAGTTTTTATTAAAATTATGCTACAAGATGAATGCATGACATCTTTGTACATATTTGATTTGACCACATAAAATCAAAACTAGTACCCTTTTAAAATTAAGAATATGCCATCTAATTAAAAGGAACACTTGAAGTTGCAATTTACGTCATGACGATTACTTGGCGAGATTGTGATGGAGAGGTAAATCTCTATGTAAAGTCGGACCTTACATGGACATATTTGCGAGTTCTTTAAGTTAGACACTTAAGTTGAGTAGGAAGTGAGACACGGACTCAATGGCATAAGATGGGATGAAACATGTTTATATTTGCAATAGCGTTGGAAAATATAAATCCCATAATGATCTAGGAGTTGGAAATTGTTTGCCAATTAATGTTCGACAGATTACCTTATTATATCGTTCGTTGCTAGCGGATCAAGCGATGTGATGAACCTATGATAATTTGGATCCTAGTTTTCGAGAAAATTATATGGTTATATGTTTATATTACCGTTGGGTATATTTATTTTCTTGAAAAGTGTATTATCGAAAATACTAATACTTGAACTTTTTACGTAGAAATGGCTCAAAACACCGATAACACTAACATCGCTCTAAATTCTGCGTTCAAAAGCTTTTTGATCGAGAAAAGTTGATAGCTCTAAGAATTTCAATGATTGGCACCGCTCTTTGAGAATTGTCTGTAGAGTTCTTGATCGTATGAAATATCTTTATGAACCTTGCCTGCTGAACCAAGCGGTCTGAAGCTACTCAAGCTCAAAAGGACGAGTGGAAGCTGAGTATAAGCGTCATAATGATGTGGCTTGTCTTATGTTGGGAACAATGGAATCGCTCTTCAAAAGCGGTTCGAACATTATTTCCCATATAATATGCTCAATGAACTTGAACTATGTTTGAGAAACCATTTGCCGTCGAGATTTATGACTTGACCGACGCGTTACACAGTATGGCGGGGAGAGGTAAACCCGTAAGTGCTCATGTCTTTGGAAATGAAAGGTTACATGGACCGACTAAAAGCACTTGGCAAAACTTATGAGGATGACATGGTCGTGAATCGATTAATCGATCCCTTAACAAGGATTTTAATGGTTTTGTCGAAATTTCAATATGCACTGCGTGGGAAGGCGATTCTTGACCTACACGCATTGCTCATTGATTATGAGAAGGGTTGCCTCAAAGGTTCCTACCGCCCGGTACTTGCTATTCGGGGTGGAAGAATTAATAAGCCAAAACCGCGTCGTGCGAACAACAAGAAGGGAAGGGTAAGGGAAGGTTGACAAAGGCAAACGGTGATGGCCTATCAACCTCAACCCAAGAAGAACCCTACTCCTAGGAAGGATAATCCTAAAAGGATCAAGCATGCCACCATTGCAAGACAGTTGGGCATTGGAAGAAAGCGTGCTCTCTATCTTGATGAATTGCGGACAAATAAGATGAAGTATGAAGGGTCCTCGGTAGCCGTACTTGAGTAATTTATTTGTCATTGAATTATTTACTCTAAATCATAATAATTCACGGGTATATGATACGGGCTGTGGTATTCACATTTGTAATACAACTGCGGGGTTTAGAGTGAAGAGGAAGCTTGCCTATGGGGAGCAATATCTGCACGTGGGAAATGGCGCACATCACATTTGTTGAAGCCATAGGAACGTTTAGTTTAGTATTGCCTTGGGCTTAGTCTTGTTATTGAACAATTGTCATTATGCACCTTCTATAATTAGAGGTGTTGTTTCCTTTTCAAGTTTGTTGGATGATGGTTTTACTCATACTATTTCAAGTAATGGAATTGATGTTTCTTTAAATGGTGTATTTTATTTTAAAGCAATTCTTGTGAATGGTGTGTTTGAAATTGATATGATTGGAAATGTATCTAACAATAATAATAATTCAATGTTTAGCATTAACAAGAAGATAAAGTTAGACTTGAATTCTTCTTATCTTTGGCATTGTAGACTTGCTCATATAGGCAAGGCTCGCATGCATAAGCTTGCAACAAGAAGGGCTTTTGCAAAATATCAATGATGAATCATTTGATAAATGTGAGTCATGCATATCGGGAAGATGACTAAGAAACCTTTTCATAGCAATATGGAGGGCTTCGATCTACTTGGTCTTATTCATCTTGATGTGTGTGGACCACTTAGACATGTGTCAAAGAGAGGTGCTAGCTACTTCTTAACCTTCTTGATGATTTCGGCCGTTATGGTTATGTTTATTTACTAAGCATAAACATGAGGTGTTTGAAACATTTAAGGTTTTCAAAGTGAAGTAGAACGCAATTGGGAAAGAAGATTAAAGCTCTTGATCCGATAGAGGAGGCGAGTATCTAAGCCAAGAGTTTAAAGATTACTTAGGCGAGAATGGAATTGTCCGAATCTCACTTCTCCATATACTCCACAACAAAATGGTGTATCGAGAGAAGAAATCGTACATTGTTGGACATGATACGATCTATGTTTAATCTTACCACTCTACCTTTATCCTTTTGGGATTATGCTTTAGAATCTGCTGTTCGTATTCTAAATATGGTTCCCACAAAGAAGGTTGATAAGACACCATATGAAATATGGCATGGTAAAGCTCTAACTTTGTCTTATTTAAAGGTGCGGGGTTGCGGGCGTATGTTAGGCGTGACTCGGCAGATAAACTCCAACAAAGATCGTAAAGTGTATCTTCGTAGGATACCCTAAGGAAACTATGGGTTACTACTTTTACTATCCAACCGATAATAAAGTAATTGTTGCTAGGTATGGAGATTTTCTTGAAAGAGATCTCGTATCTCAAGAATTCGATGGGAGAGTTTATGATCCGGAAGATGATCATGAAGATGCATTACCTTACGAAAACACTAACGTACTTCGGTAGAACACGATAGTTTGGGTCCTCCACCGAAGTTGAAGTGATTCCGTTCGTGATCCGTAAGGAATATCGTGCACTGACGTCTATGTCTTAACGTAGGGTTGAGGAAACTATGTTAGGAGATCTTGGAGAGCCTACTAGTTATAAAGCGCCATGGCAAGTCGACAAGGCTAAATGGCGGTTTGCAATGAATGGGAAATGCAATCCATGAGAGAAAATGAAGTGCTGGTAGAGGTTGACTTACCTCCAAACGCCTCGGTGGTTGGGAGTAAGTGGCTCTATAAGATTAAGACCGACATGGATGGCAATGTACACGTCTATAAAGCTCGTCTAGTTGCGCAAGGTTTTACTCAAACTTATGGCATTGATTACGAGGAGACCTTTTCTCCTGTAGCGGACATTAGAGCTATTAGAATTCTCATAGCTATAGCGACATACTATGACTATGAGATATGGCAAATGGATGTCAAAACCGCCTTCTTAAATGGTCGCTTAGATGAAGACATCTATATGAAGCAACTGAGGGGTTCGTGAATCCACAATTTCAAACCGTGTATGCAAACTTCAAAGGTCCATTTATGGATTGAAGCAAGCATCAAGGCAATGGAATAAAAGATTTGATGAAGAAATCAAAAGGTATGGATTTGTTCAAAATCTTGATGAGCCATGTGTATATCACAAAGTTAGTGGGAGTGATGTAATTTTCCTAATTCTTTATGTCGATGACATATTAATTATGGGAAAAGACATTCCAAGCATGCAAAATGTTAAGGCATATCTTGGGAAGTGTTTTTCCATGAAGGATTTAGGAGAAGCTGCATACATTAAGGAATTAAGATCTACCGAGATAGGTCAAAGCGGTTAATTGGTTTAAGTCAAAGCGCTTACATTGATAAAATATTGAAGAGATTCGGTATGCAAAATTCCAAGAAAGGATATTTGCCGATGGAAGTAAAGCATGGCTTATGTAGCGATATGTGTGCTTCACACTGCTTGAGGTGGCACGCATGCGAAAGTTCCTTATGCTTGGTGTAGGATCTATTATGTATCTTTGTGAGATGCACAAGGCCGGATGTGGCGTTCGCTCAAAACATGACCGGTCGATATCAACGAATCCGGGTAATCTTCATTTGGATTCTTTGTTAAGCATATTCAAGTATCTCGAAATACTAAAGATATGTTTTAGTGTATGGTGGAAATCCGGACACGAGCTTGGTGTTACTGATTCTTGTGATGCGTCTGGCAATGTGATAAAGATGATCTGAAGTCTCGGACGGGTTATGTCTTTGTCATCAATGGAGGAGCGATTGATTGGAAGAGCAAGAAGCGATCTGATGCGATGTCTGCGACGAAGCGAATACATAGCTGCCGGAAGCGCAATGGAGGTTGTTTGGATTAGGAAATTCATTTCGGGGCTTGGTGTTATGCCTTCATTGAATCGCCTATTGATATGTATTGTGACAATTCTGCGCAATCATATTTGCCAATGAACACAGGTCATGAAGGGCACGGACATTTTCTCTGAAGTATCACTATGTTCGGGAACAAGTCCGGAAGGTGAAATAAATCTCTTGAAAGTTCACACGAGATGATAACTTAGTGATCCGTTCACTAAGGCTTTAGCTAAAGACAAGCTTGTAGGACTTGCCAATGGAATTGGACTTCGTTTAGCTAATAGTTTCATGCATAAGCGTGATTAGTATTTGGATAAAGGATATTGTAAAACATTTATTATTTTAATGAAATAAAGTTTGGATTATGTTTATTTTCATTTATAATATTGTTGTCCTATATTTGCATGTTTAATCCGTGAGTAACTTAGTTATTCTAAATGTCCGTTGTCGATTAATGATATGGGAGTATCATTAAACTAAGACAAATCGAGAGATGTGGTAGAATATACTTGAAAGTATATTGATGAGAATGCATACCAATTTCGGATGATATTCAATGAATTGAATATAGGACTTATCCAACTACATAATTTACTTTGTGGATATTGTTATAAGTAAATTATGAATAGTTATCCTCGGACTTGAGATACCGGATAAGTGTCATGAATGTAGTGCATTTACGTGGAGCAACTTAACGCTATCGTGGCGGTAGTCATAAGGGTTGTTTTCGAAATGTTACAAAGTTTGTGGGTTATTCTTGTAGTCAAAATAGAATTTGTTCCTTCAAATTTATTTGGAGTTTAATCTTCTTGGGCCCTCGTAGGGTTGACAAGATGTTTGTCTTGGCCGCACCCAAATCTCCCTAAATATGTTTAGATGATTCGGTAATCTTGGTCAATCACTTACAAACGAGAAGCAGAATAGTTATATAAAGAATGACTTAATTCCATATCTTTATTTAACGTGGTATTAGAAACAAAGGATAATAATAATGAGAAATCATTAAAGGTTTTCCGGGAGCCTTGCTCGAGTTGTACTAGAGGCATCGAAGTGTTGCTAGACGCTAACCGAATGTGATCACTCTATTAAGATATATCCAGTGGGGTGTTGGTTTTATGGATATAAATTAGTAGGCGTGAGTTAGGATCGAACTCGAGACTTTGGGATTGCACACTTTACGTATGAGAATTTAAAGTTAATAATTAAATATAAATGTTATATTTATTTATTTATTAAACGAAATAACTAACGGACGTTAAGTAATTAATGTAATGGACTAACGGTCGTTAAATGTTTATGGAAAAGGACTAAATTGCAAAAGTTGGGAAGGTTCCGGAATCCCTAAGGGATACCTAGAACCGATCGGCCATCAAGAAAAGGAAACAAGGACCAACTTGTTCACCAAGTTTACTTGGGTATATATACAAGGCTAGGGTCTTGTTTTCCATCTCTCTTGTGCTCATAAGCTAAACCCTAAAATTGTTTTGTGTGTGTTTTGTCTCCAAAACCGGTCGACACCTTCATTAGGGTCGATCCAAAGCTTTTCCACAATACCAAGTTATTTGTTTGATAAAAACTAGCGGTACTTTAATTCGGTTTAATGCGTGTGTACAAGAACTTAGTAATAACATACTTTTGTTATTATCTTGGATTGAATTACAAAGCGGTGAGGGTAATTCACATAATCCTAACTAAATCAAATTAGGGTTCATCCGTTGCTAGTTTGTGGATTTGATTCTTGTTCGGCTAGAATCAACAAAGTGCGCATATTCTTTATGTTAATTAATTATTCGTTAATACATCCTTATACGCTTCCATAATATTACTTTGATGTTTTGGTGATTATTTATTTGAATGTCTTGATATCTAATTCCAACAACAAAATTTAAAGTTAACTAAATAAGCATTCTACTAAGCTGATCCAATGCAACAATGCGAACACACAAAAAGCATATTGAGTCTATAGAAGAAACAGAAAAGGTTTTTTTTTTTTTTTTTTTTTTTTTAGCATTTAATAAGCAAATATCCCAGTAAAAAATCAAACACTCAAAAGAGCACAAAACAGTGCTTATATCAATAAAAATAAGCTCGCAGGCCAATTAAGCATAAAGTGAATATTTAGCACTAATATAGGCTAATAAGCAGGGGTGCACAAGAAAATCGAAACACAAAACCAACAACCAGAAAAAAGCGCTCTAAACCACTTCAAAACAGATGGTCTAACAAGAGTTAGGATCAAATAAGAAGAATAATAAAAATAAGAAGGATAGGAAGAACAACAACCACTCATTCTGATGCACCTACAAAATGGATGCATCTTCATTCAAATTTTCCTCCCATATTAAAATGTGGCTAGAATTACTTACCTTCTCATTTTAATTATTCTTCTTATTGATCCCTTCCCGGTCTAACAATCCAAACACTTAAAAAAAGGGTTGTTCCTATTTACTTCAAAAACTGTTTCAGTCGAATCAATGAATTAAATATTTCGCACTAATTGAATTCTAAACAATTATGCTAGCAAACCAAGCTGAATCAGAATTTTCATACCGATAAACTTAAGCTATAAATATCGAATTCCTACCTCAGAAAAATTCACGGCTAATGCTTTCAAATCCGACTCGAAACATATTTTTAAAGGAAGACCAGAGACATTAGTTTTTGACTGAATGAATGAATGAAGGTAGTTGATGCATGTGTTTACTGTTTAGTACTTTACTATATATATTTGATTCACATATTTGCCTTCATGTGTTTATTTACTTTTTATGGCATCTCGAACACAAGTATTTTACACCTCTTTTAGACTTCCAGTCATAAAATATCTACTAATCGATTTGTAATATAGATTATGAATGTTAGAATCATACCTCAACTATCTTCAAGACCAAGCCACCCAAATATCGAACTTTAATAGAAGAATCTCACAGTCGATTTTTAGTATTTGAACGTATGGTGTATGGGATATAAGCAAGTGACTATTTATAGGACATAATCCCAAACAAAAAAGGAAAGTGCAAACAGATTTAGCAATGAATCTTGAAATAATTCAAAAAAAAAAAAAAAAAAAACCAGTGTACCACAATAGAATGAATATTGACATGATGGTCATGGTAACTCAACCGTTTACAAGCGAGTTAGTGGCTTTACGCATTAGCTTCGGTCAAACGATCAGTGTCTCGTTAATTAACATATTTAGAAGATAAATATATATATAAAGATCAATTTAATCATTGTTTTAAAACCCTATTTTTTTATCGACCCAATTTAGTCACCGGTTTGACCCTAATATGTACACACTTTTTTTTTTTTTTTTTTTTTTTTTTTTTTAATATGTAGTATTTCATTATTCAATAATTTATCCAACTTTATTCTTAAATTCTATTGAATCGATGAAAAAGATTGAGAGTCTATCGATAAACATTGTTTTTTAAGCTCTATATCACTAATAATATAGCCTTTGTTGCAAAAATCGGCTTTAGGTCGCCGATTAATCGTGGATTAATCGCTAGACGGGGTTAGCCGCCCGATTTTCACTAATCGACTTTATTAATCGGTTTGGTCAAAATCGCCAAATCGGGCATGAATCAGCCAAATCAAGCATAAATCGGCCAAATAAGATAAATCAGTCAACTCGGTTACGAATAGAAATCGGCCAAATCAGGCATAAATCGGTTAAATCAGAAAAAATCGGCTAGATCGGCCAAATCGAGCATATAGTTTCAAAATTTTATGTATAAAAAATCCAATCCGATTGATCTTCGCCTAGCCGATTAATCGCTAGGCGGTATCCGACCGCCCAGCTATCGCCTAGCGATTTTTGCAACCTTGCTTAAACAATGTTGTCACTCACAAACAATATAGATTTAGAAGTTTAGAGAGAGAAAGAGAGAGTTAGAGAGAGAAAGTAGAGATAAGAGAGATGGTGGAGAATGTTTACTTCACACTATGAAAGATACACTCACACACCCTCGCAAATGAGAGGGTTTCGTTTACTTATACATAAAGACAACCACTAATGGGCCTTGGTGGGCATGGCTTTGGTTTGGACTTGGTTTGGACTTGGTTTGGGTATTTTACATAAATTATACTACCCTTACATATAACATATTAGCTTAAAGAAGTCCCGAAACCCACTAAATATCTATAACTATCTATTACAAGCAAACAAGGTTCGTGTCATATAAATGACCATCACTTCATGTAGATTATAAATGTTAACAATTTCCCCTACGAGGTAGTCATTTATAAATGATGCTTCTTTGGTCTTTGAACTTGAATCTTGAATCTTTAACAGTTGCATCTTGAGTCTTTGAACTCGGATCTTTGATCTTTAGCACTTGTCTTGATCTTGAACCTTGTTTGTGATAGACTTGATAGACTTCTTTGTCCCGCTCATGCATGTGATCTTTCATCTTTCCTTCGATCAACAACTTCACTTGATATGTTCTTGGGTTCTTTCCAACATACTCATGCGTCTTGCAAATTATGCTATTCAAATCTTTACTCTTATGATTTTACTCAGATCTTTTCTTGACTCGACTTGTTCTTGACTTTGAATTTGATATAACTCTTTGTCTTGATAATCTTTGTCTTGAACTTGTTGAGGATTGATCACTTGAGTATTGGTGATATCAAATAAGTACATATTTATAGCATCATTTATTTTATATATATTGGCCGTTTTATATCATTTATTATAAGATTTGATACTTAATTGTTTAAATGTTTCAATCTCAGTTATTATCGAGCAATTAGTGAAGATTAGCAATAATGGACGTGTTTTGATGCATAATGGATCAAGTTCAAGAAAGTTCACTTCACGCATAAGAATACGCCATATCATTTTAGATAGACACACCAGATATACGGACTTGGACAATTATAAAGACCATTGCTTGACTTTGAAGAATACGCAATATCCATTACTTGGATATGCCATGTATGAAACCTTGGTCAACATGAAGAACGAGCTTGTTTTAGTCCATATACGCCATATCACGTTACTAAGATACGCCGTATCCATCTCAAAGACTTCACTAGATTTCCAAGATACAGAAGACCAGATACGCAGTATTCATCTATCACATACACTGTTTCATGATGGCCGTCAACGAATATTCCAGAATATATTAATCTTGGACCACATGCGAAGTTACCTTGATAAGCCGTATCGGAGGAGCCCGATATGCCGTATTGACAATATTCGAAAAACTATAAATAGAAAACCCAAATGCCGGTTTTAAAGAGAGGAGAAACCACCAAGTATGATTCTAGAAGACTAAAAAAGACCAAGAAGGTCCTACTAGTGCTATAATTTCATAAGAAAACTCTTGTAATCATTATACTCGGCTACAATCGTTCGGCTAGCGTGTTTATCCTTTATCGATTCTTACATTAATCGTATGACTATGGTTTTATGTATGATTTCAGTGACTATAATCGTTCAGCTAGCATGTTTATCCTTTATCGATTCTTATATTAATCGTTTGGCTAGCGTGTTTATCCTTTATCGATTCTTACCTATAGGTATTAGCCATGTTTATGATAATACAATATTTTGATTTGTTTACATTGATTGTTTACTTTTTCTTTGCTTGCTGAAATTATTTATCACTTCATGCACGTTTATGCATATGTAGACTATTCATTCAACTAGTTCTTGTATCATCAATAAGTCCTAATCTCGTGTTTACTAGAAAAACAAACATACCTTTTTTGTTTCCACTTTTCTCATTCAGACAAATGTGAAAAGAAGTGATTTTTAAGAAAAACAAACACCACCTGAGCATATCATTTACCTGTGCTCATTTACCTGGACAGGGTCAATGAGAGATCAAGAATACCTATGGCCAATTGCACTTTGGCGTACTGCCGGCTGCCGCCAAAGGTCAGCCCAAGTGGTTGAACCCACGTCGTAGTTTGTTGTTGGGGTATGTGTTTGCGTGACCCTGTTAATGTGTAGTCACAAAACGTTTTAAGGTTAAGTTAAGTTGTTGCTTGTTTTGGTTTACCTTAGTTGCCGTCTTCTAAGGCCTAACACCAAAGTGCAAAGTAAATGCCTAATAACGCTTCTGAACATGAGAGACTATAACATGAAATAGGAAAAAGCAATTAGAATGTATAACAAATCTCCAAGTTCCTAACAACATTACATTTCCAATAATGTATATACCTACATGACACCGATGCCAAAGATCTAAATGAAACCCATCACACGACATGGAATGCTTACATGAATACGCGTCAAACAGTAAGAGTAACATACGAATAGATGACAAGATGTGCCATGTTTAACGAGTCTTATAATGCTATAAAACCTAATCTTAACCAACAACTAACGAAGTCTTCTAAGACCAATTTGGTTCAATCCACGCATGAGAGGAGAAATGAAATGTATTTCCAAAAAAACCACTTAGGCGTTCTTGAATATCTTCGCCATCAAATGTGTGATACATGCATGTATCGAGTGAATAGAACACTATCTTCTTATTCTTGGCATGCAATTGCGGAAAGAAGATCTTGTTCTCCATTTGTGGCATTTTGGCTTCAATGCAGAGACATGCTGCGTCACATATATAAATCATATGCTTTCCTACACCATCAACTTTCTCCCATTCTTGTTTGGATGCATTGAGCTTGAATACCTCAACATGTTCTACATACTCACCCACACTAACTAGTAAAAAATGTTGATCACATTTTGTTAAATATTTTTGTGTCGAAGATGAACAACATTTAGGAGCTTCGGCTTCAACAAGCTTCCACAAGTAATCTGGTTGGCCCAAGTTGTTAAGAACAATAAGCTCTCCCTGTTTACCCATTGCATAAAGATCTCGCCATCAAAGATCAAGAACATATCGTATGTGGATCCGGGCCGAGATTAAGTGTATGCCAAACTGGTTCCCGATTTACAAAGTGAATTTGAGCATGCCAATGCTCTGTAGTTTTAAATCCAACCACGATACAATTAGCGGAAGTAGGTGGCTGAAAAGATAAGCTTTTGAAGCGATCTTGTGATTCTGCTGGAAGCCTTCAAGATCATTTGTGAAAGGGTTGTATAATACATAGGACCAGAATTCAATCTCAAACAACAACCAACCAAAGCGTGAACAAAATATTTTGTTTTGAACAATCGATATCTGGGATTTTTTCTTAAAGTAGTAGTCACCAAACAGCGGATCTATGAAGGTGATCATATCTTGTTTTTTACCTACCACCATGAGCCAAGGTGAAACTACCGAGTATGTTTGCAATCTCTTTATTGATCTTTTGTTGCTCCATTTTATCAAAGGTGCTGCTAAATGACATCGTTTGCATGTAGCACGAAGTTCATGTATTCAACACCAACACAATGCTCCATAATCGCTCCAAAAGATCAGACATGATATTGAGGAGGTGTGATTCATTAAAGTCAACCCCATCATCCGTACCTAACCTCAACAATATTGCATCGTTGTTTTTCATCTCTGATTTAGAATCATCTATGCATTTGGCTTCTCCATGATCATCTTCTAGCCTACATAAATAGGATTTTAAAAAATAAATTCCCAACAAAACAGGGTTTGCGTCATTGAAAAATGGCTTTGCGTCCCATTTGGGTCACTTAGAAAGAAAAACTAAAAGTCCTTTTAAAAAACAAAAGATGTTTATATACAAAAAATTATTAAAAACCCATAGTAAAATATACCTGCATTCCCACATTGATGCTTCACTTGCAGGCAGCATTCGAGATGGTATAGACCAAGGGGAGATCGTATTATCTTTGACATGGTACGAGTACATTGTTTCGCCCATTTATAAGATACCGAGTGATCACGGGCAAGATCCAAACAGAATATGCCCTCTCTGAGGTCGTCCATTTCTTCCCATAAAACATTAATCTTGAGCATGTCTTCTAAATCCAGTTCTGGAAAATTGTCATTAATTATCTCCCAGTCTTTGAGGCGTTCTAATTCTTCTGACTTTATACTAGTCATGTCTAATTTAAACACATGCACATCAACAGGTGTATTATGTTCCTCTTCAAGAAATATTATAATGCCGAACAATTCTGTACAAGATCCGATCAAATGTTCAATAATGTCTCCACCAATCCGATAGGAAGGATTAAGAGAAAGAGGGTATGGCCCAAACATCATTAGTGTTATTGCAACTTCTTTATCCGTAACCACAATGTCAATATGTATGACTAGTAACATAAAGGAACTATCGGTACTCAAGCCATATACTTTACCATTGCAACAAGTTAGGCTATGTAGTAATTCACCATCGAAACTTAATTTCTTGAGTTGTTTGGCGTATGACATTTCTGTCCATCTAAACTTCTTTCTTTTACTATCTAGCCTACAAAATACAAAGGTAGATTTATTGGATCTCGTTAACAAAAAAGTTGAACTCGGATCATCGGGTGGAGCAGACAAACAACCCTGTCTGATAGATTCATAGTCTCCGTCTTTCAAAATCAAGATGGGGAGGCGTATGATCTTAGAAGTCACTGGGTTCCAAAGAGACCACTTAATGTTGTGCGGATGATCAGAGAGTATTACCCATCCATGAAAACTCCCGTGGATACGTTTACCGAGCAACTCTGGGATTTGAGGTAACTCATCGTGTATGGTGTAGAAAAACTGGTCATTAATGACGCATTCTATGTCTTTTAGACTTTGGGAAAGCAGCCATGGATATTTTTCCGATAATAGAGGCAATCGATCACAAACCGAAACACTAGACTCCATCCTAAACATGTTCATAGCAATATTTTAAAGTTAACTTAATAAGCATTATACTAAGCTGATAAGCCAATACAACAATCCAAACATTCAAAAAGCTTATTGATTCTATAAAAGAAACAGAAGAAGGTGTCTTTTTGAGCATTTAATAAGCAAATATCCCAAAAAAGAAAAGCACTGAACTGCACAAAACAGTGCTTAAAGTATAAAAGCAAGCTAGCAAGCCAATTAACTGATCCAATGTTTTGAGTGGTTAATGTTAAAAACAAGAAAAAGCCATTATTAGGCACTAAAATAGTCTAATACAATATTTTAAAACCCGGTTAACCCGAATGGTTTAACGGAACTGTTGGGTCACTGGAAGCTGAAACCTGGTTGAACCGGTAGCTCGGGAGGTTGATTAAAACCTATTTTAAAGGAATGTTTGTTTAAGCTTATATATTGGGCTTATAGCTAATATGGTTTTTGGCTTATATGTATCATAAGCTGAAAAGTTTCAAATTACAAGCCATAAAATGAAAACCACATTAGGGGTGTTTGTTTGCTTATATGTGGCTTATGAGCTTATTTGTTTTTCGACTTCTATATCATAAGCCTCATTTTACGGCTTATTTGGAAACATGTGGCTTATATAAGCTCACAAGTCTCCAAATAAGCAGAAAATTGAGGCTTATGAAATATAAGCAAATCAAATTTAAACTCATAAGCCCATATATAATCTTAAACAAACACCCCTTATTCATAACTTATATAAGCTTAAAACAAACACCCTCTACGACATTAGGCTAATAAGCCAATTTTAACAATCCAATACTTAAAAATCTTACTTTGGTTATATATGAAAGTAATTCAAAAAAAAAAAAAAAAAAAAAGGCTAATAGACAACCCAAATCCCCATAAAGCTTATTGCTTTCATGAATTTAAGCTTGAAATACAGAATTCATACCTCAGAAAACTTTGGGGCTGATACTTTGAGATGGGACTCAAATTTCAAAGTTGAGAAAACTTTAATGTCTTAAAATTTTGTAGAAATACTTGAGAAAACTTGAATTTCTTAAAATTTTGTAGAAATTTCGTAGTTAATGATTATTGGATGGGAATTTTGTAGAGTTTCGGGTTAGAAGGTGTTACAAGATGAAAGGTCAAGGGACTAGAAATAACAATTCCAGAAGTTGAAGGGCCAAAGTTGTTAATGTTCAAACGGTTGTTGTAGTTTGGCGCCCAAGTCAGTTAACCCATCTCCTCCACCTATAAATACCCGTTTCCTTTTCATTTTCATTCATTCTCTCATTTTGTAAAATACTTTTCTCTCTGAATTCTCTCTAGAAACTTCCATTGTAACAAACTCATTTTCCATAATAACAATCCGTTTGCGAATCTTGATTCTTATTGTCTATAGATTCCTAAATGTGTTGTTGCCATTGATCAAGTGTTTTCATTTCAGTAAGTGATTTCTAAACGCTTGTTTCAAGTGGTATCAGAGCGTATCCTGGTTTTTCCGGCGAAAATTTGGATTCCGATTATCTTTTCCGGCGAAATTGTCATTCTGGTGAAAAGTTGTTATTCTGTTAGAAAACGGTTATTAATTCAGTTACCACACCACAATCAGTTACAAAAACAGTTATACTACACTTCCCCAAACACTTGCATTATGGTTAATACAAGACAAACCACTCTTACCTCTCCTCCTACACTAGAATCATTGAGTGCTACTATGGCAGCTATGATGGAGAGTATCACCAAACTGACTACAGAATTAGCTAGTTTGAAGAATGGTGAAGGCACCAGTGCTAATGGAGAACAAACTCGGACTAGAGGTACTGATCAAAGGAACAATGCTACTGGAGGTTCATATGGTAGATTAACCAAAGTCGAATTTCCTAAATTCTATGGAGATGATGTTCAAGGATGGCTTTACAGAGTTAATCAGTTCTTTGAGATGGATGATATTGTAGATGATGAGCAAAGGATTAGGCTTGTTTCAATGCATGTCTATGATAAGGCTCTTAATTGGCACAAACAGTTCATGAAAAGGCATGGGGAAGTGATTACTTGGGATGGTTATAAGAAGCAAATTAAGAAGAGGTTTGACTCAGTTTTTGAAGATCCAATGGTGGAGTTAAAAAACCTCAAGCAGACCACAACTGTACAGGTATATCAGGACTCTTTTGAAGCTTTATTGAATAAGGTAGACTTGATAGAATCTTATGCTATTAGCCTGTATATTGGAGGATTGAAAGAGGAGATTGGCCTATCAGTTAGGATGTTTGGTCCAAAGACTTTGACTGATGTGTATACTTGGTCTAAGATGGAAGAAGCTAGGCAAAATGTGACTAAGCATAGGCATGTCTCATTGCTTCCAACTCCCAGACCTAATGTACCTAATGCTCTGGGGGGAACTAATAGATATGTGGGGAATGGATTGAGAAATGGCAATGCCTTGCCTGCTCCTAGTCATCATGTTGCCCAAAACAGGCCTTTCAAAAGGCTAACCCCACAAGAGTTGGAGGAAAAAAGGGCCAAACACTTATGCTTCTATTGTGACTGAGATATGCTCGACACAAATGTCCCGGCCGGCTTGTACTCATTAGAAGTGGTAGGGGAGGAAGACGCATGAAGGAGGATGATGAATTGTTGTTGTCGAAGAAGGTGTAGTTAACACTTTTGCTAGTGTATCTGAGGAGGCTCCAGTGATTTCACTCAATGCACTATCTGGTGTGAATACTTATAAGACCATGAGGGTCAGAGGTACTGTGGGCAAAAATGTTATACACTCCCTTGTTGATTCAGGAAGTACACATAATTTTTTGGACTTGTACACTGCCAAAAGATTGGGTTGTAGATTAAGTAAGATATGTCCCTTAGATGTGTCTGTGGCAAATGGGCATACTATGATTAGTCAGTATCAGTGTAAAGGGTTTGAATGGGAGTTCCAAGGGGTTAAGTATACTTCTGATGTGATGATTTTACCTCTGGGAGGCTGTGAATTGGTGCTTGGTATTCAGTGGTTGTCTACTTTGGGAGTTATCATGTGTGACTTCAAAAAATTGACCATGGAGTACCACTACAACCAAAGAAGAGTAGTATTGAGAGGCACTCATCACACAACTATGAAATGGATGCAAGGGAAGAAGCATAGTGGGCAGAACAAAGCAGTTTCAGCTGAGTTTTCTATGATGACTGTTTGTACTTATCCTACCACTTTGTGTCAATTGGAAGCTAATAAAGATAGTGTGGAGCCTATTCCTGAACCAATACAAGCTGTGTTGACTGAGTTCAATTCAGTGTTTGATGTGCCAAAAGAGCTACCACCAAAGAGGTCCCATGATCATAAAATCCCACTTGTGCCAAACACTCCTCCTATCAACATTAGACCATACAGACACCCTCCAAATCAGAAGGATGCTGTGGAATTAATGGTCAAAGAATTATTGGATGCAGGGGTGATTAGAAACAGCCAAAGCCCTTTCTCTTCTCCTATAGTTATGGTCAAAAAGAAGGATGGTAATTGGAGGATGTGTATAGATTACAGGCAACTCAACAAATATACAGTGAAGGACAGATTTCCAATACCAATGATTGAGGAATTAATTGATGAGCTCAATGGTGCAAAGGTCTTCTCAAAATTGGATTTGAGGTCTGGGTACCATCAAATCAGAATGCATGATGATGATGTGTACAAGACTGCTTTTAGAACACATGAAGGGCACTATGAATTCTTGGTTATGCCATTTGGGTTAACAAATGCTCCCTCTACTTTTCAGTCCCTTATGAACAATGTGTTCAAAGCCTTTTTGAGGAAGTTTGCCTTGGTTTTTTTTGATGACATATTGGTGTATAGCAACAGCATGGAAGAACATGTGCAACATCTAAGGCAAATCTTAACTGTCATGAGTAAAAATTCTTTGTTTGCCAAGAGGAGCAAGTGTATGTTTGCAACAACAAGTGTGGAATACTTGGGTCACATTATTTCTGCACAAGGAGTTGCTACTGATCCTACCAAGATAAAGGCTATGCAAGCTTGGCCTATTCCTCAAAATGTTAAACAATTGAGGGGATTTTTGGGGCTCACAGGGTATTACAGAAGGTTCATCAAACAATATGCCATTCTAAGCCAACCTTTGACTGCATTATTAAAGAAGAATGCCTTCCAATGGAATGAAGCTGCACAACAGTCTTTTGAAGCATTAAAGCAAGCCATGTCACAAGCTCCAGTGTTAGCATTACCAGATTTCCAAAAGACCTTTACAGTGGAAACAGATGCCTCAGGTAAGGGTATAGGGGCAGTGTTGCAGCAAGAGGGCCATCCAATTGCCTATTTGAGTAAGACACTTTCTCCTAAACACCAGGCATTATCCACATATGAAAAGGAATTCTTTGCTGTGTTAATGGCTTTGGAAAAATGGAGAGGTTATCTACTTGATAGGCATTTCAAGATCAAGACAGACCATTTTAGCTTAAAGTACTTACTTGATCAGAGACTCACCACACCATTCCAAGCTAAGTGGTTGCCTAAACTCCTTGGTTATGACTATGAGATTGCTTACAAAAAAGGAAGTGAGAATGTGGTGGCAGATGCTCTTTCAAGAGTCTCTAGCAGTTGTGAGTTAAATGCTATGGTTCTCACCACCATTGATAGTGATCTGTTACAGCAAGTCAAGGAGAGCTATGTTCATGATCCTGCACTACAAGTAGTCATCCAACAGCTGCAGGGTAACACCTATGTTGGAGATAAGTACTGTTTGGTAGAAGGTGTGTTGAGGAAGAAGGACAAGATTGTGGTGGGAGATAATATGCAGTTAAGGACTACTATAATTCAATACTACCATGCTGATGCTGTGGGAGGTCACTCTGGTACTACAGTTACTGTCCATAGGCTCAAAAATCTATTTTACTGGAAGGGCATGCACAAAATGGTCAAGCAGTTTGTAAGGGAGTGTGATGTTTGCCAAAGACAAAAGCCTGATCTCTCTGCCTATCCTGGACTGCTACAACCCTTACCAATACCAGACAAGATTTGGACCTCAATCTCCATGGATTTTATTGAAGGACTGCCCTCTTCACAAGGCAAAACAGTGATCTTTGTGGTGGTTGATAGATTGAGCAAGTATGCTCATTTTATGCCCTTACAACATCCTTTTACAGCTAGTAATGTGGCACAAGTTTTTCTTGACAATGTGTACAAGTTACATGGGTTGCCTGAATCCATCATAAGTGACAGGGATAAGGTGTTTTTGAGTCACTTTTGGCAGTCACTCTTCAAGGTATTAAAGGTTCAACTGAAGATGTCTACTGCCTATCATCCACAGACAGATGGTCAAACAGAAATTGTGAACAAATGTTTGGAATGCTACCTTAGGTGCATGACAGGGGAGAGGCCTAAGGAATGGACAATGTGGTTGTCACTTGCAGAGTTTTGGTACAATACCAACTTTCACTCAGCAATCCAAACAACACCCTTTGAAGCAGTCTATGGCCAAACACCACCAATTCATGCTCCATATGTTAAAGGTGACAGTGTTGTGGAAGCTGTAGATAGATCTTTACAGGCAAGGGAACAAGCTGTAAGTATGCTTAAGTTCCACCTCAAGAGAGCCCAAGACAGGATGCAAAGCTTGGCCAATAGGCACAGGACTGACAGATCTTTTGAAGTAGGAATGTGGGTCTATTTGAAGCTGCAACCACACAGACAAGTGACAATAAGGCAAGGGCAGCAACACAAGTTGTCTTCAAAGTACTATGGTCCTTTTTTGATCATTGAGAGGGTTGGAGCTGTGGCATATAAACTGGAGCTGCCCAATACTAGTCAAATTCACCCTGTCTTCCATGTATCACAGCTGAAATTGTGCAAGGGAAGCTCAAACAAGATGGGTATTCTTCCTCATTGTGGTCCTAATGGGTTGATGACAGCTGAGCCAGTTGCCATCTTGGATAGAAGGTTGAGGAAAGTCAACAATAGAGATGTGGTGTATGTCTTGGTTAAGTGGTCCAATCATTCTGATGAAGATGCAACCTGGGAGGTCTACAGTGATTTGCTTCAAAGATTTCCAGATTTTGAAAACAATTCTTGAGGACAAGAATTATTTTAAGGGGAAGGGATTGTTACAAGATGAAAGGTCAAGGGACTAGAAATAACAATTCCAGAAGTTGAAGGGCCAAAGTTGTTAATGTTCAAACGGTTGTTGTAGTTTGGCGCCCAAGTCAGTTAACCCATCTCCTCCACCTATAAATACCCGTTTCCTTTTCATTTTCATTCATTCTCTCATTTTGTAAAATACTTTTCTCTCTGAATTCTCTCTAGAAACTTCCATTGTAACAAACTCATTTTCCATAATAACAATCCGTTTGCGAATCTTGATTCTTATTGTCTATAGATTCCTAAATGTGTTGTTGCCATTGATCAAGTGTTTTCATTTCAGTAAGTGATTTCTAAACGCTTGTTTCAGAAGGTTTAAAGTAGGGGCAGTTTTTACGGACAGGGTTTCAATATCGGATGGTGGCAAAACGGGCGGTTCGGGCGGGCGCAGGGCTAGGGGCTAAACGGGCTATGGGTTAAATGGGCATGGGCTAAGCGGGCACGGGCCAAACGGGCTCATGTTATACGAATTTCTTTAGAAAAGACCTAAAATAACAAAATAAAATTTTCAAATGTAATACCTCATTTATATTTTAAAAAATAAATATATTACATTTGTAAGTTTTTCTTTAAAAACAATTGTAATATTCTTCAATTGATCGAAAATATGTGTCCGTTTGTGCCAATTTAACTTTTAAATAAGCAATATATGTCCTTTTTTTTTAAATGGGCTAAATATGTTCACATCTTTTAAAAATTTGCCCAAATTAACTCATTTTTTTATTTTGGACATAAATTGCCACCTCTAAATGCGCATTACGTAGAGGCGGACCTAGTGTATAACTAAGTGGTTCCCAGGAACCACCTTAGAAATCGAGATCTTCATAAGTTTTGTATAGGAAATAAATATGACCTACCTTAGATTTAGATAAGGAACCATTTTAGATTCGAAAAGAACTGAGAAAAGGCAAAAAAATCCATAGGAAGAACACTTAAAAATGCTATATGAGTATTGCTTTAATGGAGTTTTTTTGGGCGGCTACGTTTTTTATGAAGAAGAAGACCCACTGATCAACATAATTTATTTAATCTTCATCTTTGCAAAATTTCTTTTTGGACCCTCCATTTTATTTTCTATTCAATTCATTGATACAAATATTTTGTACACTTTCACAAAAGCCGGTAAAAATATTTAACTATATATAAGGTATTTTGATCAACAAATAAATGTTGTAGCTATATAAGTATGGTACAGAGCCTAAATAGTTGTTCTACAAGTAGAAAACTAGAAAAGTAATATGTATTCAATTTAACGCGAAAATTAAAACAGTGCTTGTAAATTTATATATGATTTTAGCGGTTACCATAATTTTTTTATCTTGTCGAGTAATTCGCTATGTATGAGCCCACCGTCATAAAGACAGAAACTAAGTAAATCTAAATATAACTTTTTTTTTAATCGGAAATTTATAATTGGCTGTGAAAAGAAAACCCAAATCTTTCGCTATTATTTGATTTATGTTTAATGGTATTTTTTTAATGCAGTCAAGTTAAATTAATCCGACCCGACCCAATATATAACTAGTTGACCTACTGATTAAGTTTTTCTAAATTATGTCAGGAACCACCTTAGATTTTAGGCTAAGTCCACCACTGGCATTACGGTATTGTACTATGTGTTTCGCGGTTTGTGCGGTTGACCTAGAAGGTATAACATATCCCTTTAAAGAACTCATACAATAACGGTAGTTTATATAGATCCCCTATAGGGGTTCCAATCATTGCATGTATCGGATGGTTGTACTGTGTGTATCGCAATGTTATACTATGTATTTCGCGGTTTGTACGGTTTGCCCATAGGGGTCCTTACAGTATATCCACATACAATATGGGGCAGTTTATACGGACCTTCCTATATGGGGGGTTTCAATCATTGCACGCATTAGAGGTTTGAATTGTGTGCATCTAATATGTGCTTCGCGGTTTGTACGGTTGACTCATAGGGGGTCCCTATAGTATATCCCTATACAGTATGGGGAAGTTTATACATACCCCCTATAGGGGGTTTCCAATCATTACACGCATCGGAGGGCTGTACTGTGTGCATCGCAGTGTTATACTATATGCTTCGCGGTTTTTACGATTGACCCATGAGGAGGTCCCTATAGTATATCCCATACAATATTTGCATTTGTACTTTTTCAGTTTAGTTTTTTTTTTTTCTTTTTTTACTTACCTTTTTTGTTCAATTTTTTTATTCTTTTATTTTTGAAAGTAGTCGACTTAATGAGTAGGATGTGGTTTGTTTTTTAGATCTTTTTGTCTGGTCAACAATATTATATGCGAAAGAAAATGTGGATTTAAAATCGTTAAGATATAATAAGTGGCAATCTGACTAAAAAAGAATTTAAAATATAAAATGGAAAATATTTATTTGTGTCTCTTAGAGGGGAAGGTATGGCTTCGTTATCGTTCGCCGTCGTCCAACGTGGACCTTTGTCGTGGGCCGCCGCCATACTGGCACCCTTCGCCGTCGTTCGCTGTGAGATGCATCGCCATCCTGACGACGAGCTAAACATTCTGACAAAACACACTTTATTCAATGGATATAAATTGAGAAATGTTTGATTTTCTCTTCTTTTCTTTTTTTTGATTTATCAAGTGTGTGTAGTGTGTGTAATTGTGAAAATGAAGAAGAAGTGGTTTGTGGGTTTGTGTTGGATTTGAGAAGAAGTGTTTGTAGTGTGTGTTGAAAAGAGGTTGAAGAAGAATTTTTTTTTTTTTTTTTTTTTTTTTTTTTAAGGTTGAAGAACACGAGTTAAAACACAACCTCTTTGTTTACATTTTTTTTTTTAATTTATAAGGCTGAGAATACGTAACAAACTTTCTCAAATATACCGATGTACGTAACATACTTATTTTATTACTTTTGTACGTAATATACTTACAAATTTGGCTCATTGTACGTAATGTGACCGGTAACTAACAAGTTACGAGGTCAAAAGTTTAAAAAATGACAGAAATGGTCCATGTGGCTTGCGTTGACTTTCACAGGTCATCCATTGACTTTATTTTCGTCCGTTTTTCACGTTTGTCCGCTTTTCTTACGCTTTGTCCGTTTTATCGGTTTCATCCGCTTTTGTCCGTTGTTCTTACGCTTTGTCCGTTTTCCTTATGTTTTTATCGCTTTTGTCCGTTGTTCTTACGCTTGTCCGCTTTCCTTACGTTTTATCGCTTTTGTCCGCTTTCCTTATGTTTTATCGCTTTTGTCCGTTTTTTACGTTTGTCCGTTTTCTTACGCTTTTGTACTCTTTAAATATATTGAAAATTTTTCCAAAAAAATTGGAAAAAAATTCCAAAAAAATTGAATTTGTTCCCAAATTTGAAAAAAATTCCAAAAATTTTTAAAAATTGAAATTTTAAAATTTTTAAAAATCTTGAAAAATATTTTTCAAATTTTATAAAATCTTCAAAAATATTTTTTAAAAACATATTTTTTAAATCTTAAAAATTGAAATTTTCAAATTTTTAAAAATATATTTGAAAATAAATTTTTTATTCAATTTTTGAAATTTTTATTCAAATTTTTTGAAATTTGAAATTTTTTATTTTTCTGAAATATTTTTTTAAAATATTGTTTAAATAGTACAAAACGTAAGAAAACGGACAAAACGTGAAAAAAAGGCAAAACGTAAGAAAACGGACAAAACGAAGAACAACTGGACAAAACGGATGAAAACAGCAAAACCGATAAAAACATAAGGAAAACGGACAAAACGAAGAACAACGGATAAAACGATGAAAACCGGCAAAACGAAAGAAAACAGATAAAACGAAGAAAACGGACAAAACGTAAGAAAACAGATAAAACCGATAAAACATAAGGAAAACGGACAAAACGTAAGAACAACGGACAAAAACGGATGAAAACTGGCAAAAACATAAGGAAAACGGACAAAACGTCAGAACAACGGATAAAAACGGATGAAAACTGGCAAAACGTAAGAAAAACGGACAAAAAATTAAGAAAAATGCAAGAAAACGGATGAAAACCGATAAAAACGGACAAAACGTAAGATAAACGGAAAAAACGGAACAAAAACGGACAAAACGTAAGAAAAACGGACGAAAATAAAGTCAATGGATGACCTGCGAAAGTCAATGCAAGCCACAGGGACCATTTATGTCATTTTTCAAACTTTTGACCTGGTAACTTGTTAGTTACCGGTCACATTACGTACAATGAGCCAAATTTGTAAGTATATTACGTACAAAAGTAATAAAATAAGTATGTTACGTACATCGGTATATTTGAGAAAGTTTGTTACGATTCTCACTTTCACCCTTTTTTAAATATATTGTTTTGTATTTTTATTTTAATAAATGAATTTAGTTTATTTGGAGAATTGAATAAAAAAAATAAAGTGGTAGTGGTGGGCCCCAAGTGAAGAGATTTAGGTTTGTTATGAGTGAGGGGGGTTTGTTGTGGTTAGTTGTGAGGTGAGACGCTTAACGCGACACCGAGCCAAGACTCGATGAAGATGATGAGTCTTGTCACCACACCTTCCACTCTTATGTCTAAAAAGAAACATGCAATTTATTTTATTGCTTCTTATCGTTTGCAGTTATAAGAGGAAAAAAGCAAAAACAGATTTTGTATTCCTTCTTCACCTTTTAGACAAAAGAGCAAAAAACAAATATACTTCTTTATTTTTCGCTTCCTTATTGCAGACAAAAATGAGAAAGAAGTGATTCTTAAGAAAAACAAACACACCTAACCATATCAGTGCATACAATCTTTTTCTTTGTAACTTCGTTCTAAAATTTGATATCGTTATTGTAGTTAATACTGTAAAAAAGTTGAGGTAAATCTACATGTCACTTTTCGTTAAAACACATTCTATATATAACACTAGCTTCATAACCCGCCCAATGGGCGGGTTCGCTTCATAATACTACTTGACAAAATCTAATTGGACAAAATTGAGTAAAGAATAACAGTAAATATGTTAAACACAAAAATGGAAACAAAAAAAGACGGTGTAAAAGAACAATGAAAAGTGTTCATGTAATTCATGTCCATCTTAAAATGTAGCTGACCAAACAACGTTTTCACCCTTGCCACAACGTCTATGGACTTCCTTAATCTTGTCCTACTAAAAATCTAATCAGTGTGTGATGTTAGAGAGGTAACGGTTGTGGCAGCATAAACGATCTCTTCTTCTGGGGAATAAGGTAATAACAGGTTGCGGCCCTTACAGCTTCCTGTATCAAGAAGTCTTTGAAGCTCTTGCTTGTTATTGCACCTAAATTTAGAGTATGCGGTTGCAAAATTGTGTGATGTATAACTTATGCAATGGTTCAATTAGATGATTTCATTATAGAAGAATGTACCATTGCCTCATTTGCAGCTCTTCTTTACTGGTGGATTAATCATTAGTCAAGAGGATCATCCTCTCGTGCTTAACAAAAGACCTTTACAAAAGTGTCAAATATAGGAAAAACATAACAAAGATAATGTGTGGGTCAATATAATGTAAGTGATGATTGTTATGACGATAGTTCCAATCCTGACTTGTGCGAGGTAAGAAGAAAAATCATGCATAGAATTGTCATGAAACTACATATTTCCATTGCAATTTCTACTGTGCTCTGCTTATCATCATGCCAGCAACCACATATATGAATACGTACAATTTTAAAGTTTACACTTAATTTAGTCCTATTTAAGCTAAAAGGTTTAGTAAAGCTATGAGTGCATTAAATTAAGATTAAAGTATATGTTACATTTGAATTATGGCGAAACCATGTCAAAGGAAAGAACTCTTCATCTATGTGTAATATGTAGTTCAGGACTTCAAGTTTAGTCACTGTTAATGGGTACTCCTTGTCTGGTTGTATGCATCTTCATCAATAAACATGACTCAGCCAACATACAAAAAAAAAAAAAAAAAAAAAAAAAAAAAAAATCTTTAAGGTTATTTTCGCTGGCAAAGTAACCACTGGGAAGAAAAATGTCTTGCCTAAGTATTTCGAGATGATGATCCCATCGACCGACAAATGCATGAACGACTATGTTGCTTCTGTCGACACCCACACCAAAACCTACGACTACATATACAAAAACATAAATTGTTAAGCCTTAGTCAGTCACATAACATCGCCAATCATGTTTATTTAAATCGGAAAGCAAAGAAATTAACTTGCATGTTATATAGTCACAACCAACGATTTTAGCAACATAGTAGTTGCATTTAGGACATTTCATCCAATTACTTTTGTTAGCAAGTTCCATTGCCTTAAAATCATTCTGATCTGTTTCGCCATTGGTAAACATATTAAACTCCTTGCATTCCATTCCTGAGTGCCATGCCACCTTATATCATTGCACCAACACGTCTGCACAAATTTCAATAAGTAAAGTGGCAAATATGTAATAAAGATGATCTATGATGATAATAATAATAATAATAATAATAATAATAATAATAATAATAATAATAATAATAATAATATTATTATTATAATAATAATAATAATAAAATAAAGAACCAATTAAGGAGGGCATTAAACATTATAACCAATAAAGTAATACCGCAAAAGATATGGTCTAGAAATATTACACATAGCTTAACAACAATTTATCATATATGCCATAATTGTCACAACAACCTAAAATGTGGGCTTTTTCGCTTCTAAAGCTAATACTATAATTCTTGAACTCTTTGAGTAAAAGTACTATACTAACTGCATCTACTTAACAACAAACATAATGCCTAGAGCGTTGGTCTTTCTAAAAATAGATTATATGGTTCAAAAATGCCATAAACATTCTCCAATAACAACAGGTGTGTTTGCTTGATGACTTTTGGATTTGTGGAATGGATTTAAAGAAAAAGTAGTTGTTTGGTATAACGGGTTTGGTTTTAACCCATCATTCTAGCACTTCTTTTGGAAGAATGTATCAACATACTTTAGGTCCTATTAGCCATTTGTAGCTCTTTAGTTTTTAAAGACTTAAAGCTTGCAATGGTTATGGTCCCAATTTCAGATATATTTCACCGAAAAATATAATTTGTTTCAACGTGGTGACTATGGTTGAACCATAAGGATTCAACTGTAAAGGTTGTGATTTTAAACCGTTTATATGAAAACGGGTCAATGCAGCTGACGGTAGGAATATTAATAACGGGTCAAACATTTAGTTTACAAAGTGTAATTTCTTCATAGAAAAACTAAGATCATTATTCAGATGATAACTTTTGTAATTATAACTAATTCAGTAAAGAAATATAACAAAGTACAAAAAAGTGCTGGTAAGACAACTTCAACCTGGCCGGTTTTTACACATACAAAAAAGCTTACACATAAAGTTTTTTCTACCCACCTGACTCGTTAGCTGAAAAATAAACAACTCGTCCTAAGCAAACACGATATGCTTAAAAAATAACCAACACTTGCAGAATGTGTGACAACGCACCTAATGACCTGAGCATTACTTTTCATTATTCTCAACCAAATCTAAAATTAACTTTGCTGAGTTGGCAGATCATCGACCCTGACCAGTGGACTCTATGTTCTTAGGCTGAGAAGTTTGTTGACTTAACAGGTCATCTACCTTGACCATTGTAAGCATCATATTTAATCATTATAGATTACTTATCATATCCAGAAATTCACCCAAACCTGTACGGACATGTTTAAACCGCCCCGCCCCTCTATTTTTCCACATCTAATATAGTATATGCCCCTTATTCACACTAAATGATAAATTCTTGTATGAAATGATAAATACCTTGGTTGTAATCCAGGTAGGTTCTGTTGGGCTTCCTCCACATCCTTTTGCTTAGTCTGCAGATTGAGCAACCTAATGGTGTCAGTGCCATTATATGATAGTAATGAGCAAAGATCATATCAATTGCTCCAAATTCTACTGATATTTGTATCATATATCTTTTAGTTGTGTAAGAATAATTAAAACAATAGCAACGGAGCCATGAGTTTTCGGTAAAAAGGAATGAAAAGATTACCACCTTCATACAGTTGTCTCCAACTGAATGAAGGCTTCTGTTTCATTATATCAGCTACAATAGTGGTGTTCTTAGCACCAAACTGTTGCATGTAAAAGTTCTTCCATAGCTTATCGGTAATGTGGCTAAGATCTTGCTCCTGCACAACATTCAATACTTAAAGAGTGTCAAGTAGTATATGTAATTATCGATTTCCCTTAGAAAAATAACACTTATAGGTGGTTGCTGATAAAGATGAGATTCAAAATAGTAGGGAATATGAATATTGTAGAAATAAGAACTTGATGTAGTTGGTCTACTAACATCTTTCTAGTCTTTAAACCTTACATTTAAATCAGCAACGAAGAACTTTGTTTCCTGCAAATATTAATGATTATAAGAAATAATTGATCATATTTTTTGTGCCACAGTAGTAAGTCTTAATAAAATTTTCAGCACCTTCAACATAATTTTCTAATCCAACGTTCTAAATAATTCCTAGATCATTTATTTTCACAAGCATGTATCTATACAATTCCCTAAAACCCACAAAGTTTATGTGTATAAAACATTCACGCAATGATATACAACAATGATTTAAAAAGTTGAAATCGAACATACCTTGTAATTTTGGTTGTTGTGAATCATCAATCCGATCTACGAAAACCACAAATGTAATGATAATCATATAATTTTCAGGGTCTAATTTCACACAAGCAATTCATTGAACAATTAATTCACGATTAAATAAAGAAAATATATAAAATCAGAAATACTAACGAAAAAGAAACACATCTTGGAATCAAAGATGATATATACCGTGGCTTTGGAATCAAAATTTTTGAGTGAAGATTGAAAAGAGGCACACTTCAAATCAAAATCACATGCATTGATTAACAACGATTTTGATTTTGTTTTTGTTGATGGAACCCTAACCCTAATATTATGCGTTTGAAATTATTATGGTTTTGGGTTTAGTTTTATGATCGTGGTTTTAATTTGGGGATCTTAAATTCATTAATGCCGAGTGAGAAGGGAATTAGTTTTGGTTTAATTAAGGAGTGATATAATTTAGGAGTCAGTTTTGGATTTGAATGAAAAGATCTTTTAATATAGTGTTTTAAAATGTGTGTGCAAATATATTAATTTGGTTTTTCGTAGTAGATCACAACCAATGGCTTGCTCCACTGGTTGAGGTGCTTGTCTCTTTACTTCAAGACCCGAGTTCGAATCTTACAAGTGACAATATTTTTTAAATATGTAGCCGGATGTTCTGCCATGTAAGCATTTCCATGTCATCATGGATACGCCATGTCAACATTAAATTTTCTAGTCAGCATTAATGACGTGACATATGTAGTCCCATATATATGTATAGATTTCTGAGAGTGGAATTTACTATTCATTTATAGTAATCTTACATTCGTAAATGACAAACATACTCCATCTAGTTTAGTTGCGACTCATAAACAGTCCTTAACGAATTGCGATTTCGCCTTTGTCGTTAAATGCGATTGCAAAACAGTCCTTATATTATATTATGAAAAATTACACGCTTGGTCCTTGTGGTTTGCTCAGATTTCATGTTTAGTCCCTAAGTCGTTTTAATTATACCAGAGATACCTATTTTTGAAACCTTGCACTAAGTTAGTCCTTATTTGAGATGGGCCGTTAGTTTCTCGGCTAAGTGTTTGCACCGTTAGTCCCGCTGTTAATAATTTTTGCGCCGTTAGTACTATTTTTTCAAATAATACTTTTCGCCAGTTAATAATAGTTTTCGCCAATTAGTCCCTCCATTAATAATACTTTTCGTCCGTTTTTTTTAATGTTTTTGTCCGTTTTTATCCGTTTCCCCTCGTATTGTTACGTTTTTCGTCCCTTTTTTGCGTTTTTATCCGTTTATATCCGTTTTCGTCTGTTTTTATATGTTTTCATCCGCTTTTGACGCTTTTGTCCGCTTTTATCCGTTTCGCCCATTATTTTTATCTGCTTTTGACCTTTTTCGTCCATTTTATGCGCTTCGCTCGCTTTTTATCCGTTTCGCATTTTTACGCTTTGACCATTTTATCCGCTTTCATTCGCTTTTTATCCGTTTTCGCATGTTTTTATGTTTTTATATGTTTTCGTCCAATTTTTTACGTTTTTGTCTAACTTTTTATCCGTTTTTTACGTTTTTATCCGTTTTCATTCGTTTTTATCCGTTTTTGCCCTATTTTGCGTTTTTGTTCGTTTTTTTCCGTTTTCATTCGTTTTTTATCCATTCTCGCACGCTTTTTACGTTTTTAAATGTTTTTGTCATTTATTTTACCTTTTTGATTGTTTTTTATACGTGTCTGTTCGTTTTTATATTTTTTCAATTTTTTTACATTTTTGTATGTTTTTATACGTTTTCATCATACTTTTACGTTTTTTTATACTTTTCTATGCTTTCGTCCGTTTTTAGGTAGTTTTCGTCCTTTTTTAGGTAGTTTTCATCCCATATTTTATGTTTTTGTTCGGATAAAAACTGGCAAAAACTGGCAAAAACGAAAAAAACAAACGAAAACGTAAAAAAAAAAGACAAAAACGTAAAAAACGGACGAAAACAGTTAAAAATGGAAAAACAACGGAATAAAACAGATGAAAACATATGAAAACAAATGAAAACAGATAAAAACGAAAGCAAAAACGTAAAAAATGGGCAAAAACTGATGAAAAATGAATACAAACGGATAAAAATGGACAAAAACATAAAAAAGGGCGCAAACGGATAAAAACGGACGAAAATGGATAAAAACAAACAAAAATGTAAAAAAACAGATGAAAACGGATAAACGGACAAAAACAGACGAAAACAAATAAGAAATTAAAAAGAAAACGGATAAAAAACGTATAAAAACGAACGAAAACAGATAAAAATAGACAAAATTGTAAAAAACGGGCGAAAACGTAAAAAAAATGACAAGAACATATAAAAACGTATAAAACGCGCAAAAACGGATAAAAAACGAATGAAAATGGATAAAAACGGATGAAAACGTAAAAAAATGGACGAAAACATATAAAAACGTAACAAACGTGCGAAAACGGATAAAGGTCGAATGAAAACGGATAAAAACATAAAAAAGAACGGGCGAAAATGGATAAAAAACGAACGAAAAGAGATAAGAAATAGACAAAAGCGTAAAAAACGGGCGAAAACGTTAAAAACGGACGAAAGACCAAAACGTAAAAAATGGAGAAAACGTAAAAAACGGATAAAACGGACAAAAACATATAAAAACGTAAAAATGTGCGAAAACGGATAAAAAACGAATGAAAACGGACAAAAACCTAAAAAAATGAGCGAAAATGGATCAAAACGGACAAAAACATTAAAAAAAAAACCAAAAAAAAGGGTCGACAACGGATAAAAAACGAACATAAACGGATAAAAACGGACAAAAACTTAAAAAAAGGGACGAAAACATATAAAAACAGACGAAAACGAATAAAAACGTAAAAAACGGACGAAAAACGTAAAAAAAATGGGGTCTGAAGTTTTGTTTAACCGAGGGACCAACAAACGGACGAAAAACGTAAAAAACGGATAAAAACTGACAAATTAGTAGCTCCTTTTCTTAGGTTCACTAATTGTCGCCTTTGGAACATATCTGAAATTTTGTTTAACCGAGGGACCAACAAACTGACTTCCATTAGTTGACTTGGCTTTACCTTTATTCTTCTTGTTCTTACCCACCGTTTGGAAACCTTTATTATTCTGCACTACAGTAGGAGTAACAACATATGTATAGTTTATTGTGTATTTTGTTGTTTAAATTTTGTCACAATCGTATTTGATGTTTGTAATTTTTTTTTTGAATTTGTTTGTAAATTTTGTTTATAAAGTGTAAGTAAATTTGGTAATGTTTAAAAGTTTTGAAATTTGAAATATTTTTAAAATTTTAAAGATGGTTTGTGGATTTTCTTTTTGGGTGTAGCATGTGGCTATATTTATAGTCCTTGTGTCAGTTATTCGTACGTAAAAAAACTAACTTTAATTAATTTTAATAAAGCCTTTATATTATAGATATAACATTATGTGGACCCTGTCTTTTTCGGTCGTGGTTCTGCCAGTGTCAACATGTTAGATCTAAAGGGAAGGAAGTCGTTGCGGTTTCGGATCAGGGCCGAAAAAAAATTTCGGTACCACTCGGGAGCACCATCCCCTCCCTTGCGGTACCGCAAAATTCATACCAATTCCTTCCCAAATCGGGCTATTCTCCCCGCTCCTCACCACGCCCAATGGTCCGCTAAAACGGCTAGGAAAAAAAAAAAAGAAAAATATTTCTTACCTCTATATATACACATTCATATACACATTCAAATACTATTCAAAAACAAATACATCCCAAAAATCTATATGGATCAAAGAAAAAACCGATCCCAACCTAAGCCAACCGTGGCAAAAACCGCGCCCCCGGCTCATCTTCGTCCCAACCAAACCCCGAACCGTGCCCAACCGAATTCTCAATTTCGGCAACCCACTCAATCGAATTCGCAATTCCCTCTAGATGGGAAGGGTTTGAAAGATGCCCATTCTCTTTTAAAATGGTTTGAAAGATGACCTCTCTTCCCCCTAATTGCCATACGCCCAATATATTGAGATCTGTAAAAATGTTGGGCAAAACCAAATAAATAATGAACACACCACCAATAAGTTAGTTACTCAAATTCAGTAGTGAAAACATAAAATAAAAATACAAACTGGTTATTCACAGAATTAGTAAAGTGTAAAATATGTGTCTCACAAGAACCACAAACCATGAACAACAAATTATACACGCGCGGTTTAAGCGATGTAAAATCAAAACCATTAACAACAGAGTTATTTGAAGGATAAAAATAGTCACTTACCTGGACAGGGTCAAGGGGAGATCAAGAATATCCATGGCCCAGGTTGGTAAAAACCATTGCACTTTGGTGCGGTGCCGCCTAAGGTCAGCCCAAGTTGTTGAACCTATGTCATAATTTATTGTTGGAGTACGCGGTCACGCGGTTCTGTTAATATATATCTAGTTATCAAGCAGTTTTAAGGTTAACTTTAGTTGTTGTCTTGTGCCTAACACCAAATTAGTGCAAATGGTTCTCACCCCTGTTCAATATTCATGCTCGAGACCATTATGAAAGGTTTAGGGACATAAGAGACCATAACATATGAAAGGTTTATATTTTCTGTTTGTGCTAAGATGTGATGATACAAGATCAAATAAATCGCTATACGTGGTGTTTTCAAACTTCCCAACTCTTCTCTAGAGAAGAAAACCATGTTTTTCACCAACTTTTTTTTTTTTTGCTAAGATGTGATGATACAAGATCAAATAAATCGCTATACGTGGTGTTTTTTTTTTTTTTTTTTTTTTTTTTTTTTTAGAATATAACAAAACCTAGTTGCATTGCAAATAAGAAACCGCAATCAGAATATCAACTCTCCAAGTTCCTAACACCATCACATTTCCTATAATGTTTACATGACAGTATGTATCTGGCGCAGAAGATGCCAATGCATAGGCAAAACCAAATGATATAACAAACAATAAAACCCATCACATAAAATGAAATTTTTACATGAACAAATGTCAAACAGTAAGAGTAATAGATGAATAAATGAAAAGATGCGCCATGTTTAACGTGTCCTATAATGTTAAACATATAATGTTAAACATAATTTTAATCAACATCTAACGAAGTCGTCTAAGACCAATTTGGTTCAATCCATGCATGAGGGGAGAAAAGAAATGTATTCTCCAAAAAACCACTGACATATTCTAGAATATTTTCGCCATCAAATGTGTGATACATGCATGTATCGAGTGAATAGAACATTATCTTCTTATTCTTGACATGCAATTGCGGAAAGAAGATCTTGTTCTCCATTTGTGGCATTTTGGCTTCAATGCAGAGACATGTTGCGTCACATATATAAATCATATGCTTTCCTACACCATCAACTTTCTCCCATTCTTGTTTGGATGCATTGTGCTTGAATACCTCAACATGTTCTCCATACTCACCCACACTAACTAGTAAAATATGTTGATCACATTTTGTTAAATATTTTTGTGTCCAAGATGAACAACATTTAGGAGCTTCAGCTTCAACAAGCTTCCACAAGTAATCTGGTTGGCCCAAGTTGTTCAAAACAATAAGCTCTCCCTCTTTACCCAAGGCATAAAGATCTCGACCATTAAAGATTGAAGAACATATCATATGTGGGTCCGGGCCGAGATTAAGTGTATGCCAAGTTGGTTCCTGATTTACAAAGTGAATGTGAGCATGCCAATGATCTGCAGTTTTAAATCCAACCACGATACAATTAGCGGAAGTAGGTGGTGCTGAAAAAGATAAGCCTTCCAAATGATCATGATATGGTGATTCTGGAAGCTTCTGAAGATCATTTGTAAAAGGATTGAATAATACAAAACGTTGCAATTCGTCGCTCTTAAATAACAACCAACCAAAGCTTGAACATAATATTTCACCACGGAAAATTGATATCTTGGGTATTTTCTTAAAGTAGTTGTCCCCAAACACCGGATCAATAAAGTTGATAATGTCTTGTTTTTTGTCTAGCACCATGAGCCAAGGTGAAACAAGGGAGTACGTTTGCAGTCGTTTGTTACTCCATTCTATCAAAGGTGCTGCTAAATGACATCGTTTGCATGTAAGACGAAAGTTCATGTATTCAACACCAACAGAATGCTCCATAATTAACTCCAAAAGATCAAACGGTATATTCAGGAGGTGTGATTTATGCAAGTCAACCCCATCATCCTTACCTAACCTTAACAATATTTCATCGTTTTTTTTTGTCTCTACTGTAGAATCATCTACACGTTGGGCTTCTCCATGACCATCTTCTAACCTACATAAATAAGGTTTTAAGAAACAATTTCCCAATAAGAATTGAAAGGGTTTTGGTATAAAATACCAACATACTTTTTCAACTTTCTCGTTTTAGTCATTCTACTTTTCTAGTGTAGGTATTAGTCTTTGAAAAATCGCTTTGTGTCCCAAAAAAGATATAAAAAATTATTAAGATATGCAGAGCGTGTATCAGGGTGTGCGAGGTGTGCTTTCGCACAGGGCTTCAAAATTTTTACATGATATGTATATATATTCTATAAAAGTGACTACAAGTATTTGATTTGAGAAGTTGAATTGAAAATGATAGTCGAAGCACTTTGAAAACGATTATTTCTCATTTATCTTTTTAGAAAATTATTTACTTTCTGTTTTAGCCTCCGTTTTTGTTATTAAACTAAATTTTGTACGGGGCCTCAGTAAACTCAAAGGCGGCACTGAAGATATGCATACAAACATTTTAGATCTATTAATACTATGAAATACTAAGGGTATGCTTGGTAGGGGTTATTGGGGTAAGGAATGGAAAAGATAATGAAAACATGTGCTTGGTAGAGTATAATGAAATGACCATTACCCAATAAATAATGGGGAATGCTTTTAAATTTTCCTTTTCTTTTCCCCACCATTATCATTGCCTTTCCCCTTACTTTTCCCGTGTTTGAACCAATATGGGTTACTAATGATTGAGACTCCTGACGGGACATAAAATCATATGATAAATTTACATATGGTAAATGAAAAAGCTACTCGTCCTAAGTTATTTGAGATAATTAAAAATAAACACGAATGAATTTGTAACATACCTGCATTCCCACAATGATATACGGCTTGTTGGCAGCATTTGAGATGGTATACAAAATGGGGAGATGGTATTATCTTTGACATCGTACGAGTATATTGTTTCACCCGTTTTGCCACGAATGTGTATATAACCACCTAGCTCTGAGGCAATTACACGGCTATAAGATACCAAATCATCACTAGCAAGATCCAAAAACAATATGGCATCTTTGAGGTCGCCCATTCCTTCCCATAGTGCAAAACTCTTGTCAAGTATTGGAAATCCAGTTCTCCAAAATTGTCATCAGTTATCTCCCACTCTTTGAGGCCTTCTAATTCTTCCCACTTTATACTAGTCATGTCTATTTTAAACACATGCACATCAACAGGTTTATTATGTGTTTTGTCAGTTTCTTCTTCAAGATATATAATAATGCAGTACAATTCTGTACAAGATCCCTTCAAATACTCAATTTCGTCTCCCTCAATATGATAGCGATAGGAAGGAGTACCGGAAAGAAAAGGACATGGCCCAAACATCATCAGATTTATCACAACTTGTTTATCAGTAACCACAATGTCGACATGTATGACCAATGGATTAAAAGACCCATCCGTATTCAAGCCATATACTTTACCATTGCAACAAGTTAGGCAATGTAGTAATTCACCATCGAAAGATAATTTCTTGAGTTGTTTGGCATATGACATCTCAGTCCATTTATTCTTCTTTCTTTTACTAACTAGCCTACAAAATACAAAGGTAGATTTATTGGATCTTGTTAACAAAAGAATTGAACTCGGATCATCGGGAGGAGCAGACAAACAACCCTGTCTAATAGATCCATAGTCTCCATCTTTCAAAATCAAGGTGGGGAGGCGTATAATCATAGAAGTCACCGGGTTCCAAAGAGACCACTTAATGTTGTACGGGTGGTTAGAGAGTATTAACCATCCATGAAAAAACCCTTGGATACGTTTCCCTAGCAACTCAGGGATTTGACACCGATAATGAGGTAACTCGTCATGTATAGTGGAAAAATCTGGTAATTAGTGTCGTGTTCTTTCTCTTCTTGACTTTCGCAACCAACCATGGATATTTAGGAGATAAGGGGCAGTCGATCACATACTAAACCACCACTGGAATTACACTCCATCCTAAACATGTTCATAACAATATTTAAAATTACTTAATAAGCATTAATAACATTACAAAATTCCAAACACTCAAAAAGCTTGATGAGTTTATAAAAGAAATCGGGAAAAAATGTGTTTTATTTAAGAGAGACATTGCTTTTTTAATGAACATATGCAGTTGACAGCATGTGTTTAGTGTTTAGTACTTTACTATATGCTAAAGTACATTTAGAACATTGTCTTTACATATTTGCCCTCTTGAGGTTTTGACGTAACTTATCAAGCTCTAAGACCTCGTGTTGTATGTGATATATATGCCATAAGTGTGTTGCCGTTAAGAGGGCCGGAGAAGGAGTACGGTCATGCTTGACGCAAAAAGTTGATAAATATTGCTTAAAAAATTAATCTATAGTGTTTTGTTTATTTTTATAAGTTATTTATTTATTAATTTTGTAGACATGCATATAGAATAAGCGGGATTGAAAAAAAAATAATAGTAGAAAATCGGCTTATAATCTTAATAACTAATAAATAAAGTGGATTGATTAGGGATGAGTCAACATCCACTAGTAATCCTACTAGCTCCGTGATCGACCGATAGAAAAACATTATAGTTGTCATCTCTTGAACATAAAAGAAAAAAGATGCTAAGATATGTTCAACAAACCATTGATTTAACACACTAATCAAATTTTAATAGTTATGAATTTTAGAGTCATACCTCAGACTTCTTCAAGACCAGGCCACCCGAATATCAAACTTCAATAAAAGAATCTCTCAGTCGATTTTTAATATTTGAATGTATGGTTTAATTATGAGAGGAGATCCTTATGATGGGAGTAACGATTTATAAGACATAATTCCAAACAAAAAAGGAAAGCACAAAGAGATTTAGGAATGAAATCTTGATATTATTCAAAAATAGAAAAAAGGAAAGTACATACTAAACTTGATATAGATGGGTAACTCGATCAGTATAAGTTTGCTTTTTCTACTAGACAATGTTTACCACATTTTCATTAATCCAAAAAATCGCAAATAAAACATTTGAAAACGTAATGGTGCGTTTAGTTGGGGAAAAACACTCATGTTTTCTATAAAATGTTTTGTGGAAAAAAAAAAGAAAAAACAGAGATCGCGTTCAAATCAACGTTTTTCAACAAAATGTTTTGCAAAGCACAAACTGCCTTATTTCCTTAGGCTAAACACAATGGGAGGTGAACCAAGAGGTTGAGTGCCGATCGACCTAGGTTGCCCCATTTTGGGGTGTTCGGTTGGCTTGGTTGAGAGGAAGAGGAGACAAACTAGTTCGAGCAAGCAACCGAGTTCTCTTCCCATTTTGTGTACCGTTTGGTGATTAAAAAAAAATTAAAAAATTAAAAACTTTACCACTTTACATCCTATAAATAAAAAAATGTTTGAATTTAAAAAAAATTAAAAAATTAAAAAAAAAAATAACTAGGTCACCACCGTAGCAACTAGGTCGTCTTCAGGTCGTCGAATAGTAATTTAATTTCAAAAACAATCGTTTTCTGTTACATGCAACTCTGATAACATTTTTTGCTACTTTATTTCTTAATATTGCAACCTGAGTTTAGCCCAAAAAGTATTTATGGTCCAATTTTAGTACGTATGATGAAAAAAAATTGTAGACGACCCTTTCGAAAAATTTTGTGCAACACCCGCGTGAAAATCCTAAGTCCGTCTCTGATTGCGATAATATGATTAAGTGTTTTGTGTAACGTTTATCCATACATCATAAAATAATAAAATTTAATTGAAAAATGTTCTAACATACGATGATTCAAATCAAATAACACTTTTTCAAATGTTTCATTTTGGCTAAGAGATTCTTTAACAACGCTATCAACCTTATTCATTTTCATGCACAATTATTTTCTACTTTGTTTTACAAATGGTGGATGATGGAAATAGTTGTGTTATATATAGTAAAATATGTGCGTTATACTGGGGTGGACCTATGCTTTGCATAGGCGGTGCCCGAAAACCAATTTGGACGACGAAATCTTTTAGAAGAAATGTACCAAAAAAAAAAATTCAAGAATGGCCTTAGAAATTACTTTTAGTATAAAATATTTTAATCCCAAAACCCAATTAGCCCAACAAAATTAACCCATTTAACAATTTATAATTAACTTGAAAATAAACAATTACGATAGTTGTGGCTGTGGGAAACGAATAGTCTGCATGGTGTTGTCGAATAAACACTTGAACCGAGTGAGTGACTTCTATTCTTCTAAGATCTCATCTAAATATTTAATAGTAAGTCTTTATTCTATAATCTTGTTATTCTTGTATAGTTGTATTGTTAATTTGATGTATGACTAATTTACAATAATTGTTACTTTGTTAGATTGTTTATTTAGATTTTAGGGTTTAATGTTTAGGTTAAGATGTTATGTATCATAGATGTGATTAACAAATTATTCATTACATGTTTGATTTTCGGTATTTGTTTTAGTTAAAATGTTGAAATTATTAATTCGTAAAATTATAAACGCATTAACTATTATGTTATAATCAATGTTTATTGTTTTTTCGTTATCGTATCTTGTTAAATTGGATCTGGTCCGACTCGACCCGAAAATTTGACCATTTGGCCGGTTGACTCATCGCATTTTTCAACTTGACCAAATTAAGGAACCATCTTGAATTTCCGGCTAGATCCGCCACTCGCATTATATATGAAATTTAATCAAATATGATCAAATGATTAAAGGGGAAATCGTGTGACACCTAAAAACCCAAAACAAAATCATATCTAATAAAACAAAAATTTTGAATTTAGAAACCAAAGACAACCTTTATTAATGGCAAATGAAACAAATATGTCAAACTTAAAACCACTGACTTAAACATTGGGTTTGGAAGGATATGTTTGTCAAATTACTTTACTCATTTTTAAGCTTTTAGGTTTTGAGAAATGTTGTTTTATACGCAAAGCTCTCATCAAAATTTCAAGTCAAACACCAAACTTCAGTGTAAAGCTTTGCTAACCTAAGATGAAAGCTTAGTAATGCATGCCACGAACTAGGCCATAGACATTCTTGAATGCCTTATGGCCATGTCCAAGCAAGTGCATTTAAGCTTAGGCAGTGTTTGTTTTTTCAAAAAAACACTTTTTTACACTTTCCTAAAATAAGTTATCCACGTTTGAAAGCTTAATAGAGTGGGGAAATTGTATAAACGGGAATAGTAAAACTTGCATTGACATGGCCGGTAAAACATGTTGCAGCGCGAACTGGTTCATAGATTACTAAACTGATTTTTAAAACTAGAGGTTTTTAACTTTGAAGTTCTAAAAAAAGTTTTGATTTTTTATGTGGACTTGCATAACTCAAAAATAATAACGGCATCACTCATCATCATCAATATAACCTCATCAGAGGTGAGGAATAGGCCAATACGGGCGGTGAGATTGGAGAGAATGTAGTTGATCTTTGTTGATGTAGGTGTTGCTTCGATTAAAAGATGAGTCGTCTCCATTTGATTGGTTTAGTTTCTGAATAAGATGCTCGTTGTGTGCATATTAGTAGAAAACTTTATGCTTTAGTTTACTAGCACTCTTAAGACTATAATAGTTATATATGTGTGGCTACGGGTTTGTATTGTTGATCGACATGTTGATCATACAATAATATTTGACATCGTTATGACCTAGCTATAATTATTAACTGTTGAAGATGTTGAAATGAAACTTGAGTTATTTGTGGTTTGAATAGTCTAAGCAAATTTGATATGAATAGTGCTTCTTTGAGGACTTGAACACAGGCGTTGATCGTGAGCTGCAAAGTCACATGATGTAATTTAGCCTTTAGCATCTTAGCAATGATAATGGTTACTATTTTATAGAACTTATTACTATGCAATAAAACGACAATTATAATGATTGATTCACTTTTCAGAGGAACTACCAAGTACCAACATAGGAATGACTTAATAGTAATGTGGAGTATAAGGAATTTAGGAAGTGAAGTGCAAAGTAGTTAGCCAAAATAGATATACTTTGTCATTGTTCCTCTTGACATACTCTTTTATCCGGTGTAACTGAAAACTATTACTTTCGGCCTTTAGGTCCGGATTTGATTTCCTAAGAAGAAAGGGATTAGACAATAAAATTCACTCTAGAACTAAAAGCAAAAGAAATGTCCAAATATACACATCAACATTAAAAATTCCATAATCGAATCAATTTGTACGTTCTTATACGTTTTTGTACAGTTATGTACGTTTTATAAGTATAAAAACAGACGAAAACATACAAAACCATATAAGAACGGATAAAAACGTAAGAAAAATGAATGAAAATGGTTAAGCTCAAACCATTAGCAGCGAAGTATACACATAGTATAAGTGCTGTAAAATTAGAACATGTACGGATATCCACGATACCGCTTTTAAATAAAAAGCGCACAAAGTTATTACCATGGAAGACGATTTTTCTTGTAATAAGGACTTTCGGTATCTTGAATTCACCAGTGAGGAGCCATGTTGAGAGGAGTGGGGAATGCCCCAACCATGTTCTAGTTGAAAGACAAAATCGAGAGAAAAATCTCAATTTGGTAGAAGAAATTTACAGTGCCCTCGGCCCAGAAATCATCGTGCCCTCATCGTCGAGATGAGACCAACAATCTTAAGGATAAAAAGATATTTTTTGCCATTTAACATACGCATATCTGATCTTGTCGATGTAAAAAATAAGTTCTGATATTCTTTTTTTGAAGAAGGGTTGTGGCCTTGTGGGGAAGACAAAGTATGCTACAGTGCTACTTTTTGGGAAGAGGGGTAAATAGGGACTCGTGAACAAAAAATTAAATTAAAATAAGAAAAGTATGATTGTTGTGAACTAATAAGACTTACAAATGAACCTAAGGAAATTTTCATCATACGTTGATAAATTAAAATTAAAGTTGTAATCTTAAAACAAAAACATTTATACAAGTAATTTAATGCTTAATTGTTAATAACCAAATAATGAGTTTGGATTAGTGATACATTGATACATATTACACTAATAAAATTCCAAATTAATGCTTTTTACACTAACTCCATTATTTTGATACTTTAATATACACAAATAATTTTACCCTTCAATTTTCATTATCTCGTTTTTTTGATCTTTGTTATGTTTGAGTATTACCTTAAAAGCATTTGTAATGTACCCTTGAACATAAAATACCACCAAGTCGACCATTAAATTAATCTATATCACCTTTAATTGGGTTTTGTGGACATCCCGATTCAAGCTAATGTACGTTAGTTATATTGAAGTACAGTTTTGCGCTAAAGAATACTACATATTTCAACATGAACCAACATTCGATCAGACCCGATTTTATTTTCCTTCAAGTCACACTAGAAATAAAAATTTAAAAAGCTTTATATTTCATTATTCAGTCCAACATAACAGTCTTTTAACAACTCAAACATTAGAGTACCATTATTTGAAGAAAAATAAAGTTTTGAATCCTTCAAAACAAACTCATATTTCATAGTTTATTTTCTTAGTATAATACAGTATGTTTTCTCATTGCAAACTTCTTTATTTTAGTTATTTTCTTAGTTGGCGATTTTTTTCAGACTTAGCTTTTGTGAAGAAAAAGTTTAAAAAAATTTTTTTTTTTTTTTTTTTTTGCCTCCAATGTTCGGTTTTCCTGGCTCCGCCATTGATTCAAATGAATCAATTAAGGTTTTGTGATACTAATTTTTCGATATGTAACTTTCTTGGATCCTAGGCCACGTAGTTCATCTATTGAACCACATAAATGACAGGAACTTGTGCGTTATACACAGTTTACATACTTAACGTTAACATAATGTGATTGATCACCTATCTATATATATGTGATCGCCATGTTCATATGTATTAGCATACAAATGTGGTTATTCGAGGAACCTAGTGATGATGAAGTTGAAGCACCTATCCGCAAATTAAAAACATATATACATCAGTGCATGTCCCAAATATATTGGTTTAGAAGGATAAATATTCTATAATCACATACCTGGACAGGGTCAATGGGAGATTAAAAATACCCATGGCCATTGCACTTTGGTGTGGTGCCGCCGCCTAAGGATAGCCAAGTAGTTGAACCTATGTCATAATTTGTGTTGGGGTATCCGTTCGTGCGGACCTGTTAATATGTATAGTTATCAAACATTTTAAGGTTACCTTGAGTTGATGCTTGTTTTGGTTTACCTTAGTTGCCATCTTCTAGTGCCGAACACCAAGTGCAATGTTGCTCAACAAATTGCAAAGTGAATGCCTAATAACGCATCAGAACATGGGAGACTATGACATGAAATGTTTAATGTTTGCTGTTTGTGCTAAGATTTGATGATACAATATAGACAACTAATCGCTGCCGTTTACATACACGACACGGGTGCAAAAGATTTAAATGAATAGTTAAAACCAAACGTTTATAATTAACAAACAATAAAACCCATTATACGACATGGAATTAATGCTTACATGAACACACGTCAAACAGTAAGAGCAACAGATGAATAGATGACAAGATGCGTCATGTCTAATGCATCCTATAACGTTATAAAACCTAATCTTAATCAACAACTACCAAAGTCGTCTAAGACCAATTTGGTTCAATCCACGCATGAGAGGAGAAATGAAATGTATTTCCAAAAAAACCACTTACCTGTTCTTGAATATCTTCGCCATCAAATGTGTGATACATGCATGTATTGAGTGAATAGAACACTATCTTCCTATTCTTCGCATGCAATTGCGGAAAGAAGATCTTGTTCTCCATTTGTGGCATTTTGGCTTCAATGCACAGGCATGTTGCATCACATATATAAATCACATGCTTTCCTACACCATCAACTTTCTCCCATTCTTGTTTGGATGCATTGAGCTTGAACACCTCAACATGTTCACCATACTCACCCACACTAACTAGTAAAAAATGTTGATCACATTTTGTTAAATATTTTTGTGTCGAAGATGAACAACATTTAGGAGCTTCGGCTTCAACAAGCTTCCACAAGTAATCTGGTTGGCCCAAGTTGTTAAGAACAATAAGCTCTCCCTCTTTACCCAAGGCATAAAGATCTCGGCCATCAAAGATCGAAGAACATATCGTATGTGGGTCCGGGCCGAGATTAAGTGTATGCCAAACTGGTTCCCGATTTACAAAGTGCATGTGAGCATGCCAATGCTCTGCAGTTTTAAATCCAACCACGATACAATTAGCGGAAGTAGGTGGCGCTGAAAATGATAAGCTTTTGAAGCGATCTAGTGATTCTGCTGGAAGCTTTCGAAGATCATTTGTGAAAGGGTTATATAATACATAGCACGACAAGTCAATCTCAAACAACAACCACCCAAAGCTTGAACAAAATATTTTGTTTTGAACAATCGATATCTGGGATTTTTTCTTAAAGTAGTTGTCACCAAACAGCGGATCTATGAAGGTGATCATATCTTGTTTTTTATCTACCACCATGAGCCAAGGTGAAACTACCGAGTATGTTTGCAATCTCTTTATTGATCTTTTGTTACTCCATTTTATCAAAGGTGCTGCTAAATGACATCGTTTGCATGTAGCACGAAAGTTCATGTATTCAACACCAACACAATGCTCCATAATTGTCTCCAAAAGATCAAACGGGATATTGAGGAGGTGTGATTCATTAAAGTCAACCCCATCATTTGTGCCTAACCTTAACAATATTGCATCGTTGTTTTTCATCTCTGATTTAGAATCATCTATGCATTTGGCTACTCCATGATCATCTTCTAGCCTACATAAATAGGATTTTAAGCGACAAATTCCCAACAAAACAGGGTTTTGGTATAAAATACCAATATACAATTTCAATTATCTTGTTTTAGTCATTGAAAAATGGCTTTGCGTCCCATTTGGGTCACTTAGAAAGAAAAACTAAAAGTCCTTTTAAAAAACAAAAGACGTTTATATACAAAAAAATTATTAAAACATACGTACAAAAATTATTAAAAACCCATAGTAAAACATACCTGCATTCCCACATTGATGCTTCACTTGCAGGCAGCATTCGAGATGGTATAGACCACGGGGAGATGGTATTATCTTTGACATGGTACGAGTATATTGTTTCTCCCATTTTGCAACGAATGTGTATATATCCTCCTAGCTCGGAGGCAGTTACACGGCTATAAGATACCGAGTGATCACGGGCAAGATACAAACAGAATATGCCGCCTTTGAGGTCGCCCATTTCTTCCCATAAAACATTAATCTTTAACATGTCTTCTAAATCCAGTTCTTGAAAATTTTCATTAAGTATCTCCCAGTCTTTGAGGCCTTCTAATTCTTCTGACTTTATACTAGTCATGTCTAATTTAAACACATGCACATCAACAGGTGTATTATGTTCCTCTTCAAAAAATATTATAATGCCGAACAATTCTGTACAAGATCCAATCAAATACTCAATAATGTCTCCACCAATCCGATAGGAAGGATTAAGAGAAAGAGGGTATGGCCCAAACATCATTAGTGTTATTGCAACTTCTTTATCCGTAACCACAATGTCAATATGTATGACTAATAACATACAAGAACCATCCGTACTCAAGCCATATACTTTACCATTGCAACAAGTTAGGCTATGTAGTAATTCACCATCGAAACTTAATTTCTTGAGTTGTTTGGCGATGACATTTCTGTCCATCTAAACTTCTTTCCTTTACTATCTACCCTACAAAATACAAAGGTAGATTTATTGGATCTCGTTAACAAAAAATTGAACTCGGATCATCGGGTGGAGCAGACAAACAACCCTGTCTGATAGATTCATAGTCTCCGTCTTTCAATATCAAGGTGGGAGGCGATGACCTTAGAAGTCACAGGGTTCCAAAGAGACCACTTAACATTGTGCGGATGATCAAAGAGTATTACCCATCCATGAAAACTCCGTGGATACGCTTCCGAGCAACTCTGGGATTTGACACCGATAATGAGGTAACTCATCGCGTATGGTGTAGAAAAACTGGTCATTAATGATGCGCTGTGTGTCTTCTAAACTTTGGGAAACCAACCATGGATATTTTGCCGATAATAGAGGCAATCGATCACAAACCGAACCACTAGAAATACACTCCATCCTAAGCATGTTCATAACAATATTCAAAAGATAACTTTAATAAGCATTAAACTAAGCTGATAAGCCAGTACAACAATCCAAACATTCAAATAGCTTATTGATTTTATAAAAGAAACAGAAGAAGGTGTCTTTTTGAGCATTAAATAAGTAAATATCCCCATGAAAAAAACTCAGAAAAGCACAAAACAGTGCTTATAGCATTAAAATAAGCTCGCAAGCCAATTAAACGATCCAAGCACTTCAAAAAGAAATAAAAACAAGATAAAGTGAATTTTTAGCATTAACCTGCAGATGGTCTAACAATCCAAACACGTAAAAGCGGCTTGTTCTTATATATTTAGCACTAATTGATTTCCAAATAATTAATTATGGTAGCAAACCAAACTGAATCATAATTTTCATCCCAATAAACTTAAGCTCTAAATATGAAATTCATACCTCAAAAACTTCACGGCTAATGCTTTCAAATCCGACTCAAAACTTATTTTTAAAGGAAGACCAGAGACATTAGTTTTTGACTGAATGAATGAATGAAGGTAGTTGATGCATGTGTTTACTGTTTAGTACTTTACTATATATATGCTAAAGTACATTTAAATATTTGACTCGAAACTTATTTATTAGTTTTTAGACCTGTTTTATACAGTCACAAAATAATTATTTGGAGTGAGAGACCCCATATAAATTGTTTCAATTAATCGTTAATTAAAATATCGTACTAGTCTATTTGTATATGGATGTTAGAATCATACCTCAACTATCTTCAAGACCAAGCCACCCAATATCGAACTTTAATAGATGAAGATCACAGTCGATTTTTTAGTATTTGAACGTATGGTATATGGGATATAATCGAGTGTCTATTTATAAGACATAATTCCAAACAAAAAAGGAAAGTGCAAACAGATCGATTTAGGAATGAATCTTGACATAATTCCAAAATAAATAAATAAAAATATATATAAAAAAATATAAAAAAATACCAGTGTACCACAATAGAATGAATATTGACATGATGGCCATGGTAACTCAACCGTTTGCAAGCGAGTTAATGGCTTCTACACATTAGCTTCGGTCAAACGATCTGTGTCTCGTTAATATATTTAGAAGATAAATATATATAAAAGATAAATTTAATCAATGTTTTAAAACCCAACTTTTTTATCGACGCGGTTTAGTCATCGGTTCAACCACCATGTCAAACCGGTTCTATACATATATATACACACTTTTTTTTTCTATATTTAATATGTAGTGTTGCATTATTCAATAATTTATCCAACTTTATTCTTAAATTCTATTGAATCGATGAAAAAGATTGATAGTCTATCGATAAACTTTGTTTTGTAAGCTCTATATCTATAATAATATAACATTTGTTGCAAAAATTGGCTTAGGCGGCCGATTAATCGCTAGACGGGGGTTAGCTGCCCCGATTTTCACTAATCGGTTTGGTCAAAAATCGGTCATAAATTGGCTGAATCGGGCATAAATCAGCCAAATCAGGCATAAATCGGCAAAATAAGATAAATCAGCCGACTCGGTTACGTATAGAAATCAGCCAAATCAGATATAAATCGGCCAAATCGAGCATTAATCGGCCAAATCAGAAAAAAAAAATCAGCTAGATCGACCAAATCGAGCATATAGTTTATATATAAAAAAATCCAATCCGATTAGTCTCCGCATAACCGATTAATCGCTAGGCGGTATCCGACCGCCTAGCTACAGGCTAGCGATTTTTGCAACCTTGCTTAAACCATGTTGTCACTCACAAACAATATAGATTTAGAAGTTTAGAGAAAGAAAAAGAGAGTTAGAGAGATAAAGTAGAGTTAAGAGATATGGTGGAGAATGTTTACTTCACACCATGAAACACACACTCACGCACCCTCTCAAATGAGAGGGTTTCGTTTACTTATAGACATGGTTCTAAAAGACTCACAAAGGCCCCGCAAAGGCGTGAGTCTTGGTAATGCCGCCACGCCACGCCACCTTATGCCACGTCTTTTTGTATACTCGATATATGTGAAATATGATATAAATATATAAATAATTTCATATTTTGTGCCGCCTTATATCACGCCTTATAAACGTAAAAGTTTCACCTTGGCCGCAAAGGCGTGAGGCTTGGTCATGCCGCCACGCCACGCCTCGCGCTGTTTATAACCTTGCTTATACATAAAGACACCCACTAATGGGCCTTGGTGGGCTAGGGCTTTGGTTTGGTCTTGGTTTGGGTATTTTACATAAATTATACTACCCTTACATATAACATATTAGCTCAAACAAGTCCCGAAACTCACTAAATATCTATAACTATCTATTACTAGCAAACAAGGTTCGTGTCATATAAATGACTATCACTTCATATAGATTATAAATGTTAACAATCTCCCCTAAGGTGTAGTCATTTATAAATGATGCTTCTTTAGTCTTTGAACTTGAACCTTGAATCTTTAACACTTGCATCTTGAGTCTTTGAACTCGGATCTTTGATCTTTAGCACTTGTCTTGATCTTGAACCTTGTTTGTAATAGACTTGATATAGGCTTCTTTGCTACATTCATGCATGTGATCTTTCATCTTTCCTTCGATCAACAACTTCACTTGATATGTTGTTGTGTTATCTCCAACATACTCATGCGTCTTGTAAATTATGCTCTTCAAATCTTTACTCTTATGATTTTACTCGTATCTTTTCTTGACTCTGACTTGTTCTTGACTTTAAATTTGATGTAACTCTCTGTCTTGAACTCGTTGAGTATTGATGATATCATATTAGTACATATTTATAACATCATTTATTCTATGTATATTGCTCATTTTATATCATTTATTATAAGATTTGATACTTTATTGTTTAAATATTTTAATCTTAGTTATTATCGAGCAATTAGTGAAGATTAGCAATAATGGACGTGTTTTGATGCATAATGGATCAAGTTCGAGAAAGTTCACTTTACAGACAAGAATAGGTCGTATCATTCTAGATAGAAACACCGTATACCAAGACTTTGACAATTATGAAGACCATTACCTGACTTTGGAGAATACGTGGTATCCATTACTATGATATGCCGTACATGAAACCTTGGTCAACATGAAGAACGAGCTTGTTTTAGCCCAGATACGCCATATCACGTTACTAAGATATGTCGTATCCATCTCAAAGACTTCACCAGATTTCCAAGATACAGAAGACCTGATACACTGTAGTCATCTATCACATACGCCGTTTCAGGATGCCGGTCAACTAATATTCAAGAATATATTAATCTTGGACCTCACGTGAAGTTACCTTGATACGCCGTAACGGAGGAGCCCGATATGCCGTATCGATCGTATTCAAAAAACTATAAATAGAAAACCCTAATTCCGATTTTCAAGAGAGGAGAAACCACCAAGTACGATTCTAGAAGACTAAAAAAGACAAAGAAGGTCCTGCTAGTGCTATAATTTCATAAGAAAACTCTTGTAATCATTATACTCGGCTATACTCGTTTGGCTAGCGTGTTTATCCTTTATCGAATCTTACATAAATCGTATGACTATGGTTTTGTGTATAATTTCAGTGACTATAATCGTTCGGCTAGCATGTCTATCCTTTATCGATTCTTACATTTATCCTTTATCGATTCTTACATTAATCTTTCGCTAGCGTGTTTATCCTTTATCAATTCTTACCTATAAGTATTAGCCATGTTTATGATAATATAATGTTTTGATTTGTTTACATTGGTTGTCTACTCTTTCTTTGCTTGCTGAAATTGTTTATCACTTCATGCACGTTTATGTATATGTAGACTATTCATTCAACTGGTTCTTGTATCATCAATAGTCCTAATCTCGTGTTTACTAGTAATAAAGTATTGTGGATGATAGACTGGATTATCAATAAGTCCTAACCTCACTATTCAGTGTACTGTGGATGATAGACTATGATTATCAATAAGTCCTAACCTTGTTATTGTTAATAACATTGTAAAGTGGATGATGGACATCTGATCGGGAAAGACACATATTGCCTAGCTTGTTATTGGATTAATAGTGCTATGATCATTAGGCTACCAACAATCCGTTAGGGCATAAATTTATAATAAAGCACTCGTAGTTCACCCTGACAGTGATTTCGTATAGTGGATAAATTGAAATCGGCAGTGATACTTTATGAGGGTTCAGTTAATTGTGACAGGATTAATCAGTTTGAAACCTCTAGTTTAGGGAGAAGATAGACCTAGCTTTCATTAGAAAAACACCAACGGAAGTAGTACAATCAACAAGTGTAAACATATCTAGCATTATTATTTGATTATACATGGTTAATACATTTTCCTTACTCTCGGCTTGACCTCTTCTTTAGTTTTTTTTCTTTCCACTTGTGTGTGTTATCTTTCTCATAGCCTTTTATTTAAATCTAAACCTCGTACCAGTCTCTCAGGCTGAACCCTTTGATGCGTTAGAATTTGGTTTATATATAGACTAAGTTAGGTAATTAAAATACCAATAGATTTAGGTATTAACGTTCCGCTCTTAGTGATCGACACCCTACTTACCAACTAACCTACCATCGATCGGCTAACTGCCCATTACAGTTTGTTATAGGTAAAGTCGGCATAAAATAAATATAAAACTTGATAACATAGAATTACATATATGCGATGACACGTATCAAGTATGAGTATGTGGAGCTTGAAAATGTTGATGATGATGGTATACGGTCTTTTTACAAGGAGACTTTCATCAGTACCTGCACAAATAAATGTAGCTGATAATCATGTTAGGCCAATCGATCATTATGGATCTTTTCTTAGATCATACCACTACGATTGTTTTATTAATGAATGTCTTGATTCCATTCACCTTGGTGGGGCAAATCAGTCGTCTAAATCCCGTTAAGGAAAGTTATCAATACATTGGATAAATCTAATTAAAGACCTACATCTTCAGGAAACGATTCATGAAAGGAATCTCCATGGCGGGATTTCTAGCACTTACAAGTTTAGATATCGAGAGTAATTACAACATAATGTGCTAACACTTTCCGAATCTTCACAAGGGCTATTCCTTAATTGGATGCCACAAGCACGCTTATAACTATTCAGGTGAGCCACTGGAGTACACCGAAGTATAAGTGTTGTAAAATTAGAACATGTTCGGATATCCGTGATAACTGTTTTAAATAAAAAAGCAGACAAAGTTATTACCATGGAAGACGATTTTTCTTGTAATAAGGGCTTTCAAGTATACTGAATTCAGCCTGAATCAAGCAAAATCAGGTTTTGTGATACTAATTTGTCGAGATGTAACTTTTTTTAGATCCTAGGCCACGTAGTTCATCAGTTCATCTATTGAACCACATAAATGACAGGCACTTGTGCGTTATACACAGTTTACATACTTAACGTTAACATAATGTGATTGATCACCTATCTATATATATGTGATCGCCATGTTCATATGTATTAGCATACAAATGTGGTTATTCGAGGAACCTAGTGATGATGAAGTTGAAGCACCTATCCGCAAAAACATATATACATCGGTGCATGTGCCAAATATATTGGTTTAGAAGGATAAATTAAATATTCTATAATCACATACCTGGACAGGGTCAATGGGAGATCAAAAATACCCATGGCCATTGCACTTTGGTGTGGTGCCGCCGGCCTAAGGACAGCCAAGTAGTTGAACCTATGTCATAATTTTTGTTGGGGTATCCGTTCGTGCAGACATGTTAATATGTAGTTATCAAACATTTTAAGGTTAACTTGAGTTGATGCTTGTTTTGGTTTACCTTAGTTGCCGTCTTCTAGTGCCGAACACCAAGTGCAATGTTGCTCACCAAATTGCAAAGTGAATGCTAATAACGCATCAGAACATGGGAGACTATGACATGAAATGTTTAATGTTTGCTGTTTGTGCTAAGATTTGATGATACAATACAAATAATTAATCGGGTGCCAAAGATTTAAATGAATAGTTAAAACCAAACGTATATAAATAACAAACAATGAAACCCATTATACGACATGGAATTAATGCTTACATGAACACACGACGTCAAACAGTAAGAGCAACAGATGAATAGATGACAAGATGCGTCATGTCTAACACATCCTATAACGTTATAAAACCTAATCTTAATCAACAACTAACAAAGTCGTCTAAGACCAATTTGGTTCAATCCACGCATGAGAGGAGAAAGGAAATGTATTTCCAAAAAAACCACTTGCCTGCTCTTGAATATCTTCGCCATCAAATGTGTGATACATGCATGTATCGAGTGAATAGAACACTATCTTCCTATTCTTGGCATGCAGTTGCGGAAAGAAGATCTTGTTCTCCATTTGTGGCATTTTGGCTTCAATGCACAGACATGTTGCGTCACATATATAAATCATATGCTTTCCTACACCATCAACTTTCTCCCATTCTTGTTTAGATGCATTGTGCTTGAATACCTCAACATGTTCTCCATACTCGCCCACACTAACTAGTAAAAGTTGCTGATCACATTTTGTCAAATATTTTTGTGTCGAAGATGAACAACTTTTAGGAGCTTTGGCTTCAACAAGCTTCCACAAGTGATCTGGTTGGCCCAAGTTGTTAAAAACAATAAGCTCTCCTCTTTACCCAAGGCATAAAGATCTCGCCATCAAAGATCAAGAACATATCGTATGTGGGTCCGGGCCGAGATTAAGTGTATGCCAAACTGGTTCCCGATTTACAAAGTGCATGTGAGCATGCAAATGCTCTGCAGTTTTAAATTTAAATCCAACCACGATACAATTAGCGGAAGTAGGTGGCGCTGAAAATGATAAGCTTTTGAAGCGATCTCGTGATTCTGCTGGAAGCTTTCGAAGATCATTTGTGAAAGGGTTATATAACACATAGCGCGACAAGTCATTCTCAAACAACAACCAACCAAAGCTTGAGCAAAATATTTTGTTTTCAACAATTGATATCTGGGACTTCTTCTTAAAGTAGTTTTCACCAAACATCGGATCCATGAAGGTGATAGTGTCTCGATTTTTATCTACCATCATGAGCCAAGGTGAAACTACCGAGTACGTTTGCAATCTCTTTATTGATGTTTTGTTGCTCCATTTTATCGAAGGTGCTGCTAAATGACATCGTTTGCATGTGGCACGAAAGTTCATGTATTCAACGCCAACACAATGCTCCGTAATCAACTCCAAAAGATCATTCGGGATATTGAGGAGGTGTGATTCATTTAAGTCAACCCCATCATCTGAACCTAACTTTAACAATATTTCATTGTTGTTTTTCATCTCTGATTTAGAATCATCCATGCCTTTGGCTTCTCCATGATCATCTTCTAGCCTGCATAAATTGGATTTTAAGAAACAAATTCCTAACAAAATAGGGTTTCGGTATAAAATACCAATATACAATTTCAATTATCTCGTTTTAGTCACTGAAACATGGCTTTGCGTCTAATTTTGGTCATTTGGAAAGAAAAAACAAGACTTTTATGCTCAAATAGTTATTAAAACATACGTACAAAAATTATTAAAAACCCATAGTAAATTAAACATGCATACCTGCATTCCCACACTGATGCATCACTTGTAGGCAGCATTCGAGATGGTATAGACCATGGGGAGATGGTATTATCTTTGACATGGTACGAGTATATTGTTTCGCCCATTTTGCATCGTATGTGTATATAACCTCCTAGCTCGGAGGAAATTACACGGTTATAAGATACCGAGTGATCACGGGCAAGATCCAAACAGAATATGCCGTCTTTGAGGTTGTCCATTTCTTCCCATAAATCTTGAATCTTGAAAATGTCTTCTAAATCCAGTTCTTCAAAATTGTCATTGATTATCTCCCAGTTTCTGAGGCCTTCTAATTCTTCCCACTTTATACTAGTCATGTCTAATTTAAACACATGCACATCAACAGGTGTCATATGTGTTTTCTTTGTTTCCTCTTCAAGAAATATTTTAATGCCGAACAATTCTTTACAAGATCCGATCAAATACTCAAGAAGGTCTCCACCAATCCGATAGGAAGGATTGGAAGAAAGAGGGTATGGCCCAAACATCATTAGCGTTATTGCAACCTCTTTATCCGTAACCATAATATCTATACATATGACTAATGAAGTAAAAGAACCATCCGTACTCAAGCCATATACTTTACCATTGCAACAAGTTAGGCTATGTAGTAATTCACCATCCAAAGTTAATTTCTTGAGTTGTTTGGCGTACGACATTTCTGTCCATCTAAACTTCTTTCTTTTACTATTTAGCCTACAATATACAAAGGTAGATTTATTGGATCTCGTCAACAAAAAAATTGAACTCGGATCACTGGGAGGAGCAGACAAACAACCCTGTCTGACAGATTCATAGTCTCCATCTTTCAAAATCAAGGTGGGGAGGCGTATGATCTTAGAAGTCAGAGGGTTCCAAAGAGACCACTTAATGTTGTGCGGATGATCAGAGAGTATTACCCATCCATGAAAACTCCCATGGATACGTTTCCCGGGCAACTCTGGGATTTTACAACAATAATGAGGTAACTCGTCGTTTGTGGTGTAGAAAAACTGGCCATTACTGACGTGTTCTGTGCCTTCTAGACTTTGGGAAACCAACCATGAATATATTGCTGACAATGGAGGCAATTTATCACAAACCGAACCACTAGATACACACTCCATCCTAAGCATGTTCATAACAATATTAAAATGATAACTTTAATAAGCATTAAAGTAAGCGGTAAGCCAATACAACAATCCAAACATTCAAAAAGCTTATTGATTCTTTAAAAAACAGAAGAAGGTGTCCTTTTGAACATTAAATTAGCAAGTATCCCCAATTCCCCATAAAAAAACCGCAGAAAAGCACAAAACACTGCTAATAGCTTTAAAATAAGCTCGCAAGGCAATTAAACGATCCAAGCACTCCAAAAAGAAATAATTTTAGTAGTAACCTGCAGATGGTCTAACAATCCAAACACTTAAAAGGCTCATTCCTATATAGTTTGCACTAATTAGATTCTGTATAATTACTGTATTAATTATGCTAGCAAACCAAACTGAGTCAGAATTTTCATACCAATAAACTTAAGCTATAAATATTCAATTCATACCTCAGAAAACTACACGGCGGGTGCGTTCAAATCCGACTCTAAACTTTTCTTTAAAGAAAGACCAGAGATATAATTTTTTTGATTGAATGAATGAAGGTAGTTGATGCATGTGTTTACTGCTTAGTACTTTACTATATATATGCTAAAGTACATTTGTAATACTGGATTTACATATTTGCCCTCATGTAGTTTTTAACTTTTTATGACATCTTGAACAGTGAACACAAGTGCTTACAATTTTTTTCAGTAAGAGGGCACGGTACAAGGTGCCGTCCGCACAGTGTTTTCCAAAAAGACACTGATTGCGCCGCCGTTGGCCATCATTATGCACTGACGCTTTGCACCATCCGACCCTCAGTTAATTTACCAACGGGCTTCCTTCGCCCATTTTCTTTTTTCTCTTTGTTTTGTGAGCAGAAACGGGTGTTTTAGTTGTGGTGTGTTACTAGGAAAGCGTTGAGGTGCCACACTAATAAGTGTTATTCGTCCCTAACTGCTAGCTCTCTTAAACAAAAAAACTACTATCATATTAATAAAATGTCACTCTAATTTTTTGCTTCAACTTAAGAATGATCAAGTCAGGAAAAAACTATTAAGTAACTAATTCAAAAGATTTATATCTTTTATCAACATTACATTAGAGATGCTATTAGCTATTAGAGAGCATTATTGTTATTGTTTCTTGAAAGAAAAAAAAATCCTTACTACTTAGGGGTGGTAAAAAGGTCGGGTTTTGGGTTAACGTGGTTAATTGGTTTGGTTTATTTTGTTTCAAATATAAATTATAACCGCCCAACACCTAAAGCGATGTCAAACAAAACCAATCCAAACCACCCGTTTAAGCTTTGGGTTTATCGGTTTGGGGCCCCGAATAAGATTTTCATGTTTAACCAATCTTTAACATTATTCAGTTTTTAGGTTGGCCAGAATAAGATTTTCGAAACTCAAAAACAATACCGAGTAACCAAAGTATTATGGGTAGGGTGGATTTTTGGGTTAAACCAATTAATGAACACCCTTACAACCCCATATAAATTGTTTCAAATAATCACTATTAAGATATCACACTAATCAATTTGTAATATAGATTATGAATGTTAGAATCATACCTCAACTTCTTCAAGACCAAACCACCCAAATATCGAACTTCAATAAAAGAATCTCACAGTCGATTTTTAGTATTTGAACGATAATTTATGAGATATAATTGAGTAACTATTTATAACGTATAAGACATAATTCTAAACAAAAAGGAAAGCACAAATAGATTTAGGAATGAATCTTGAGGTAATTCCAAAAAAAAGAACCGTGGTTTGTACTTTCCTTTTATTTTATTATTTCTTTTGTTTTTCCATTAACCTCAAGATTAATAGTATCATGAATCAATTATCAATGGACGTCTGGAATCAATAGTAAAATCAATATTCAGATGCAAACCATGTTCGGCAAACAATCGATTATAAAGTAGAATAAAATTTTTAAGGTAAAGTTAAAATAAAAAGACAAATATCCGTAAAAAGAATAAAAATATATATATATTTTTTAAATTCTCTAAAAATTTCAAAAAATTTCAGAAGATCGGGTATGTTGGTGTATAAAACTTTTGTGAAAACTTTTTTTTTTTATAATTTTGAGTTTTGATACGTTTTTTTTAATGCACAAAAACGAATTTTGATGCACAAAATTTTCAACTAGTTTTAGTTAGATGCGCAATGTTATTTTGATGAAAAAAGTCAAAAAAGGTTGGCTGCTAAAACCAATATTTGATGCACAAAAAACCGATATAATGTGCAAACGTATTTTTTCATTATTTCTTTCGGAAAAAATATCCACTTTTAGGATAAAAGTTTTTCACCACTTTTTCATGCACCATCATACCCAATCTTGTGAAATATTTTAAGAATTTTTCGAGATTTTTTTTTTTAAAAATTATCTTTTTACTGATATTTGTCTTTTCATTTGATCTTTAATTTTAGTTACATGTGAATTCTACAAATTAGATGATCGCATTTTCTAAAAATACAAATCAAGTTGTCAACGCTACGAGTAAAACTAAAAGGTGTGTGTTAGTAAGTTTTATAGAACAAATCTAAGAGCATTGGGTATAATGACCACAAGTTATACCTTAACTCAGTGTCACGTCAGCATCACACCAGCTTTAACATTTCAACTTTAACTCAACAAAAACACCCCTTATCATAACCGGGAGGTGATTTAGACACTCACATAATTGATTGGCAAACTTAACTATAACTCAACATTTTTGGCCCCACTTTTAAAAAAAATTAAAAATTCAACCCGCAAACTAAATCTAATATTTCATTTAATAAATAACATAACATAAAAACTTAAACTAAAACATAACTTTCAAACTTAAACGTTACAATACGATTTAAAAAATAAAAAGTTGCAAAAAAAAAACGAAATAAAATAGCAAGACATAAACGAAAAGACAACATAAGGAAATTACAAAAATACAAATAAATCTACTCTTATGGTTTCAAATTATATTTTTCTGATGATTCTCGCCTTTTGCATATTGATCCAATACGCAGCGTTTACATCGCTACCATTTTGGAAGTGTCGATCGAGAAATTTCATCTCTTCCAACCTCATAATCGTTTGATCTTTTTCTTTAGTCGCCTTGTACGCCTCTTGGGCCGCTTCCCGTTTGATACGATACTCGGATGTAATAACGTCCCCAAGTTGGCCCCGAGCTCGTTCCCCCGGTACTCGCTCCTCCAGTACTCGTCGTGGTCTCGGATTTAGTTTTCTTCGAAGCATGTTTTTTGCCCATCGGACGTGGTTGAGCATCATGACCAACTAACGCCTCGGTTGTTTGGCATGGGACATCGCCAGTTATATCAATCGGTTCCGGCGCGTCCCATTTTTATGCTTGCGCAAAACTTCCCACGCCTACTCGTGAGGAAAAGGCGTTCCTCTATGCTCTTCACGGTACATTTCCCTAGCCCGTTTCATGGTATCCAACTCACTTTCCCCATTTTTTCTAAACGTTTTGAACGTTTGTAAATCGAGTTGAACTCATGGCAATCACGGTTCAACGTTTTCCACTTGCTTCTTAACCTATCTTTGTTGGGTAGTTGAAAATTAAGTTTAGTGAAATCGTTCATAACCTGTCTCCAAAACGTTTCGCCCGATTGAGAAAGACCGACTTTTGGGTCCTCAGTAACGGTCACATAACACGTTGCAAGTAGTTTTTCCTCACTTTCTTGCCAACGTAATGTCATTTCGGTCACGTCGGGGTTTGGATCGTAAACTGGTTCGGGTTGTTTGTTTTTTTTGCCTTTCGTTTACCATGACTTGTGGGCTTGACGGGAGATAAAGGTGCTTTGGATACTTCATTTGTTTCGATTTGTGTATGTGATGATTGGGATGGCGGTTGTGATTGGTGTTCTAATTGTAGATTTTGAAAATTGGTATTTAGCATTTGTTGGCTTCGTTGCCAAATTAGAAGCTTTTGGTGTTTTAGGTAAAGTTCCTCGGACGTCATGCCAAGTGGGTTAGGCAAAGGTATATTGGTTGATGAAGACCCCGCGTTCGGGTTTGAAGATGAATCCGCGTTCGGGTTATTAAACCCCATGAGGTTCAAGAGACTCTCGTTATTGTTAAATCCCGACATTTTTTTTGAGCAAATTGAAGTTTATGTATATGATTTTGAGATGTGTAAGGGTGAAAATAAAGTTGTGTATTAGTTAGTATTTATAGTGGTGAAAAAAAGGTTTTGATTTTTTTTTAAACATTGTAGCCTTTACAGGGACTGAAATTGTAAAAAAATAAAATTGACCGTTTGAAAAATGTAGCCGTTTCTGGGCCAAAAATGTAATTTTTTTTCTCCCTCTTAACATTGTGTTAACACGGCAATGCCCCACCCAACACGAGGATTTAACGCGACTTGACGGTATGATAACTTGGGTGTTAACGCGGGCCACGTGGGCATAACGCCCCACCCCAAGTTAACATACCGAGTGCTCTAAACACTTAACACTCTTATACCACTACAACAAGCAAATCTAAACACAAACACTCTTATATACCACTAAAACAAAAACAGAAATATGTGATATTGTCATTAAAAGTCACAAAACGGCGAAATTCAATTATCTGACTTTAGATTTTAACGCACCATGTTGATGTAAGGTTGACCGTAAACCTACATTTTTAGCAATGACATGTGTCGTCGCTAAAAAATTATTATTTTAATTTTATATTTTCAATATCGGTAATTTCCTCTTAAAACCAACTAAGCTCGCCAAAAACTATCGACGACAAATGTCGTCGCAAAGAGTGTATGCCTATTTAATAGGGGTGTGCACGGTTAAGTTGGGTCAGTTTTTGGCAAAAACTAAAACTGAAACTGAATGTTCGGTTTTTTCATAACCATAACCAAAACCGTTCGGTTTTTCTCGGTTCGGCTTTTCTCGGGTTCTTTGGTTAACCGTTTGTACTTGGGCCAATTTGGCCTAACAATTGTTTTTTTTTTCTTTTTGTTAAATTCAATATAAGATATTAGTTTCAATATATACCACTATAACATTAGCAAATTTCAATATGTAAATAAGTAAATACAAAGGAAGCAAGTTTTGATATGTAAATATGAATATAACAGTAGCTGTAGCACTACATGTAGTAGTAGTTGCAATCAATTTCGATATTTAAACTGAATATAACAGTAGCAAAGTTTCTAGCATGTAGCAACAGTTTATCATCACATACTTATTTTCGAAATTAATTTCCTAGAAGCAGTACCAATATAACTAAATACATAAAAAGTAATTTAGTAATTAGTAATACTAATATAAATAAAATATATATTATAACTAATGAAACCGGTTTGGTTCGGTTTTTATGGTTCGATTTTTTTGTCAAAACCAAAACCGAACCGAAAGTTAGGTTATTTGAAAATTAAAAAATCAAACCATCGATTTTTAGATTGTTTCGGTTATTTTGGTTCGATTTTTCCGGTTTTCGATTCGGTTTTGGTTTTTTTTGTTTTTTCTTGCTCACCCCTACTATTTGATAATAATTTTTTTCATATTAAATATCTTATATTTTTTAAAATGAATAAAAGAAATGATTAAATAACAATTTTTTAATGTGGAATTCATCTGTAGTCACTAAAAGCCAGTGAATTTGTACAATATACTTAGTATCACAAAGTTGACCGGTGGTAATTAAATTGTATTTATGAATATTTACCAATGCAACTTTAGAGAAAACTATATCACCATAGTTAATTGAACCATACCCTTGAGTGTTACATGATGAGCTTCAATAACACATGATGAGTTGCCACCAACTAAAACCTTATGTCCTGGTTGTTCCTTTAATTTTTGCAGATAATTTTTTACACTAGTCTTTGAGTATCCACTGTCCAAGTATTAGGTGGGCTTGATGATGTTTTTCTGCACAAATAGGAAGTGAGTTAGTTTCTCTTGTGAATCCACTTTTTGGTGAGCTCTTTACACTAAGAGGATTTAGTCTTTGTACCTCTTTTGCTTTTAATGAGTAGGTCATGATCAAAGGTGTATTGGCCATTGCTTTCACAAATATCACACCCTGGGTACTCAAAACATTCATCATAGTGATTATCATTGAATCTATAGTGAATGCATAGTGGAAGAGGTTGTGCTTGATGTGTTTAAGGGTAGGTCTCTTAGATGATTCACCTTGAGTGTATTGTTCTCTATGTCTAGTGACATTTCTCATGACTACATGCATAACATGTACTATGGTCATGTGGTCACTTTCTTTGCATATTTTGCAATAGATAACTCTATAGAAATCATTAGTGAGATGATTTGTATACCCACTTAGTTCACAGGGTTTCATAGGTTTGAGTGATTTTGATGAATCAGTTTGGATTTTAAAGGTTTTGGATTGAGTTGCGTGAGCTTTTACAGGTTTTGACTTAGTCATCCTTTTTGTCTAAATCCTGAATTATTTTCACTAGTTCTGAGAATTTGATTTCAGGTTCAGCATCAGTAGGAAGTGATGGTTTAGACTTGAGATGTTGTATTATCATATGCAACAGTGATGACTTCTTTTGGCTTATAAGAATTAGAAGAAGCTTGTGACTCAGACTTTGATGTGGGTTTGATGACTCCTTTGGCTTTAGATGTATTCCTTTTTGAAGAATCTTGGGAGTCAGGTTAAGATTTAGTCCCTGAGATTGGTTCAACTCTCTAAAGTTTATTCAGTAGGGGTAAGCGTGTTTCAAAGACAATCTGTGATTCTTCTATGGAATCCGAGTCAGTAATTTTAGTTGAAAGCATTCAGCTAGCAGTGACAGACTGATTTTCAGGAGATAAGATTCGACAAGTGGTGAAATCAGACATATTGCTAAACTCAGGTATTTCAATCCAATATTTTGAAGCTAGATATTTCATGATCATATCCACTGATTTGACCTATCACAAATACTCAACCATTTTATAGTGATAGCTTTTTCTTCACTAATTTCTTCTCTTAGGTCATGATTTGTTACGTCCCGTGCCCGCTTTGACCAAAAAATTTGACTTCTACGCGGAAATGCCCCAACTTTAATGGACATTCTGTTACCCTTTTGACCATGACAAATATCTATAAACATTCAAAAGTTTTGAGACTATTTTAAACGAAACTAGACTTAATTACCTTCGAAATGACTGGTGGCGCGACCCGTGACGACTTACGGTTTAAAAGATATGAAATTTCAAAAATCAACAAAATCTGAAAAACAAAGCATACGACCGTATGAAATATTCTCATATGGCCGTATGGTCATCTCAGAAACTTATAAACCCATTCACTTGAGCATACAACCATATGAAATATCTCATATGGCCGTATCATTTCTGAAGAAACTTTACATCAAGCAACAATGCACTAATTCCGAAAAACCGACTTCTATGACTCGACATAACACCAAAACTTTCAGAATTCATTAACATAACATAATAAATCATTTCCATTACCATACAACCCGTTTGAAACCCAAAATGGGTATAATTACAATAATCCCAAACACCCTTTTTTTAATAACCATAAACACTTAACCCGTTTATATAAGAAACCGTTAAACATACTTTACCAAGACCAACAAGGGCTTAAATTTGACACTCGACCACACGTTACAAACCAAAAGACCAACAGGGTACAACTTTGACCTCGACCTTAATATCTACCTAAGCTCCTACATCCTTATCAAACCTTATAACCTTTTGCATAACCAAACATTAATCCTTAATCCAAGCTATCGCATTATCACAAGATCCTACAAAACATTGTAACATTAACCGGTAAGCTTTCTTTTAGTAAGTAAAATGATTATAACATAATATCACAAATCATTCACACATTACACATCAAAACCCATTAATCCAGTACAACATTAATCATTAACACATACCTTAAACCACTTTAAGTATCAACATTCCTTATCAACAAAACATAGACATACGTTATCCTAATCCATCCTTGACTAACACTTCTTTACTATTCATACCAAACTAGTCTTATACCCACTTTCAAATAAGCACATACATCCATTCCATTCAATTACCTTAACATAACAAATCACATAACACATAACACACAAAATCATTATAACATCACATTATAACCGGTTTAGTTACATTAGCTTCAAGCTAAGATAAAATTCATAATATCACCATCATCCACATCCCCATCATCATCATTCTTCACAATTAAATCAAAACCTAATAACACATAAAATCCATACCATAAACAAGGGTTTATATAACCCATCAAACTCATCCAACTTCCTTTCTAGATCATTATATGATCTTACCTTGATCATATGATGAATTCTCATGTTCCTAATAAACCATAACTTCACTTGAATCAAGGTACGGAGTTACTTACTTGTGTAGAAGTGGTTGCTTATGGATGATCTCTTGCATAAAACCTTATTCACCATCATTCCTAGTCCACCAAGCTCATCTCCTTCCCTCCTTTTTCTCTCATAACCGACACACACATATACACCATTAGAAAATGGTGGAAATGACTAGAACTCTCCACACAAGTAGATATTTATCTAGTTAGTTGGAGTTGTTTAGCCATTTGGAACATTTAGTCCATTTAGTCTCTTTTCTTCTACTTTGGCCACACATCACCTTATAATACATTTATCACTTGTCAACTTAAGTCCTTAAAGTCTATGTCTATTCTAATTGTGACACAACATACTTTCTATAACTATATTACATATTCGTTAACTATTAGATTTACTATCGGGTTCAACTAGTCAATCTCGTAAGCCTTAGTCAATTTCGTCTAGGGTGGGGCCTATTTGTATCCAGGATACGGGTCTAAAATGATTCCTCTTTATATCTCATTGTTTTTTAGCTGAAAAGTAAAGGAATATAACTTAGCATGTTTTAGCTCTAATAGTTCATCCTTACATGCATTCAATTCTAAGCAAGTTTTCTGTATTTAGAAAATAAGTTTAGCCGTTCCTCTTCAACAAAATTTAAGATCAACATCGATATAATCAAGATAAGTTTTCCAATCAGCACTATAACCCATTGATAAGATAATGTTTACCTTTTGGATGGTGATGTCTACCCATTGGCCATTTCTTGCATGCTTCTTTCCAACAACCAACTTATCAAATACAACAAGTGCCATCAATACTATTAGCTCAACCAGCTCATCATCATCAGAAGAGATTTCCTCTTCCTAGTCATATGTTTCAGCTAATAGACCTTTGTTTTTAGACTGTTATGATGGCGAGGGTTATCCAGAAGAGAAAGTGCTATTTTTTTATTTTCTATACATAGCCATATAATCCTTTTGAACTTTTGGTTCATTGTGATTATTTTGAGATGTTTGAGCTGAGGTGATGAGTTAGGGTTGGAATCTTAAGGTGTTAGGGGAATGATATAAAGGAGTGAATATTTTTGAGAAATAATCATCGGCAAAATTACCAGTTTTACCACATTTAAAGCATTCAACTTTTTCAAAAGATTTTGTTCCATTGAACTTGGATGTGTTTCTTTTAATAAATCCTTAGGTGTTCGCAAGTAATGCACTTTCATGAAATTCTTGGTTTAGGTTATTTATTATTACACCAAAACTGAGTTTTAAGTATTAAATAATGAAGATGCCATTGGAATGGTTTGACTAAGACTTTTAAGAGTCGGGAGACTCGATATGATTGGTTAGTCAACTAAAGTTAAGTTTTAGTCAAACTCGATAGTCAAACTAATAGTCAAGAATGTGTAATATGGTTATTGAAAGATTGATGTGTCAAAACTATATAAAAAAAAGTACAAGGGACTAACGTTGTCAAGTGTTCAATGTTATAGAAGTTAATGTGGCCAAATTAGAAGAGTAAGGACTTGAGGGACTATAAGTGAAAATGAGCCAAAGTAGTAGCTAACTTAAGTTAAAAGAATCCCCAGGTTTGCTAAAAGGTTCTATCATTTTCTAAAATATGTGTGTATATGTCGGGTTAGAAAGAAATAAGAGAGGGAAGATGAGCTTGATGATCAAATTAAGGAAGATTAATGTTTCTATGTTAATGGTTAACCCTAGTGATCATTTCAACATAAGTAAGTAATCTAAATTTGGATTAATTGATGAAATTGAAATTAGGGTTCATGAGGAATTAATTGAAAATTCATCATATGATCAACATATGATCTTATGATGATTAAGGATGAATTTTGGGTTGCATAAACCCTTGTTATTGATACTGATTTTGTGTGAAAATAGGTTTTGATGATGATGATGCTATTTGATAACACCACATAGTCCTGAATATTAAGTGTCAATTTCCCCCGATAATGCTCGTTATTTATATCATTTATATGGATTTACACTTGTTTTCCATTGTTTTCCACTTTCAGGTAAATTACGAGCATTAGAGCTAAAGAGACGCGGAAATGGAAACATTACTAAAGATTTATCACAGTATGCCTATTTTGAAGAAGTTACGGCGTAACTCCTCTCTCACATTACGCCGTAACTATTGCGTGACCCTGAATACCAACTTATCAAGAGGTTACGGCGTAACTCTTCCCACAGGTTACGGCGTAACTCCATTAGGTCAAAATAGGTTCCACGCCGCTGATACTTACGCCATAACTACTGCATCACTTACGACGTAACCGAGTTTATTGAAGACTACGGCGTAACCACTAATAAGGTTACTCCGTAACTAGCAGATCTAGTGCATTTACGAAGAAATATAAGGTTATGGAGTAAATCCTATATTGGTTACGCCGTAACCCAGACCTGGCCTATAAATACCCCACGAATTCTAGCATTTCTGATCATTCCATTTCACGAACAACACTCTGAGAACGTGGGAAAAAGCTCAAGGCAGGTCTAGGGGAGCATACGGAGATGTTTCCAAGGGAGAAGTCACTCCATCACGATAAGCTTTAGCGTTTTATATTTCTTTTACTTTCAATTCATGTATTTCGTACCTTTGAATATTGAATTGATTTGCATGATTAATATGAGCGGCTAAGCACCCTTTGGTTCTAGCCTAGTTATGATTTCCTTAATTGTTTTGTTTGCGTTTACCTTTACTTCCGTACAATTATTTCTAAGTGTATGCATGCATAGTTCCTTAGTAGTCACCCTTGATTCGGTAGTTTTGAATGGCGGTAGAGGCCAATTGCCTACGAGAGCGGACTGAGACGGGAAGGGTAAGATATGACCAACTGACGACCTTTTCTACTTGTGCGATTTGACCAACTAATCACCTATCATTTGGATGAACTTAAGAATTGGGGGATGTAGTGTCGAAGTTCCTAACGGCCGAGCACTAACTATTTAGAATCTAGCATGTAGCGGTACTTAATGACTTGGCTTAGGGGATCAAGAACAACATGACTTATGACGGTGCGCCTGATTTCTCCTGTGGTGGCATCTTTGCTGATAGGTTAAGGCGAATTGACCAAATGATGTCCTTTTGAATTTGACCCCACCTGAAGTAATTGGAAGTAGTTAGACGTAGACGTAACTAGCTTGAAAGATTGACTAGGTTAGCACCACTATTCCTCTATTGATTTCCCTTTATCCATTTATCTGCTTTTATTTTATTCTGCATTAGTAGTTTAATTAATTAAATCCCTAACGAAACCATTTTTATTCTGTGACAATTAGACTTAGTAATAATCCAACACACATAGCTCTTGGGACGACCTCGGCTTTACCATTTACTACACTACACGCGACCGGGTGCACTGCCCGTTAGTGCACTAGGGTAGACCATAGGTATAGCGAGACACTATACATATTAAGACCTGGTCAGTAAACATGCATCAAGTTTTTGGCGTCGCTGCCGGGGAGGTATATTATGATTGATATTAAGTCTTTCATTTTGTTTTTAAACTTTTTTCACGATCATATTTCAAGTTTTCAGGTACCATGAAAGTTGTTAACATCGATGAGCTCACTCTTGAGGAATATTTGGCGTTGACAAGAGCGGAACAAGGGCCGGGGTCTCGTAAGACCAGAAATCGGAGTGGATGTTCGTTTCGAAATTAAAGACCAATTTATGAGGGAGCTTCGCGCTAACCCTTTTCCAGGAAACAGGGACGAAGACGCATATGAGCACGTTGAAAATGTCCTATACATCGCTAGCCTTTTCAACATTCCGGCGTTTATCATGATGTTGTTATGCTTAGGGTATTCCCAATGACTCTTCTTGAAGCGACGTAAGATGGATCGAAGGTTGCCGCAGGGCGCTTAATACTGGGCGCTACTAAAGAAACACTTTATTCAAAGATATTTCCCACATGTTCCCCTCTCCAAAAAGGATGTAATGGAGGAGGGAAGTATCTCATTCGGATGATTAAAGAAGCTGCAGAAGTTTGGTGGTGCTGGGAAAGAGAAGAGGATATCAGAGAAAAGTGGTTACAAGAGCATAATGCTTTTAGCGAACGGTTCTCCGATATTGACTGGACCATTCATTTCTGCGAACCAGCTATCATGCACGATGAATAAACCATGTCATAGCCTACATGCAACCCCAATCACAAGATTTGCGATAGAGGAGAATACCCTGAACCTAAATGGCTCAAACGCAAAGAATTGGCATGTTTTGACGAAGATAAGAAGAGCAATGTAGGATACAGGGGGGTCTCATTTGAAAATTGGTTATGAGTAAAGTTTGGGTATGTTAAAATTGATAAGGAAGAAGAGGCTAGGTTTCGTTTCGAATGGGCACGAGCTAATTTTATACAAGAAAGATACTCCATGACTCGTTATGTTTCACCGCATGTTTGGGACCAACCTTATTCAATGAAAGACATGGATGAAGTCGGGGATGCCCAAAGGCCCCCATAGGAGCCCCACGGCTCTAAGTCTAACTTAAAGACTCGTTAATAAAGAAAAGTGCTCTTTCGGGAGACAACCCGAATTATCTCTTTCTTTTGTTTTTATTTCCTTTCTGTTGGGTTTTGTGTTTTCTAACCATTTTTTTGAAACGAGGAACTAATTGTCTGCAGTTGCTAATCTGAATGAGAGTTACTGGCGTAACTCATCTTGGCGATTACACCGTAACCAACATTTTAGCGGCGAGAATTCTTGACGATAACCAATTATGGCGTAATACCATCTCGTGGTTAAGCAGAACTACTCGCTGACAAACTCATACCGTGTTTTGCCGTGCACGACGTAACTCCCTCTTAGTAGTTATGACGTAACTTTCCTCTGCTTTAATTCTTTCATTTTAAAACACAGTAACCTTGTATTAGTTTTTAAATGAACTTTGTGGGTGTGTTCTCTGTAAACCCTCACGAGACTTCACTCGTCCATTTGGGACACCAAGTGGTTTAAAAGGCTTGTTGCATTCGCTAAATGCAACCGTGATTCCTACGAATGTGAGTTAGGAGTGTTTTTAATTTTTTTTCTTTTTAGAATTATGCTTGTCGGTATTGTGGTCTCAGGGATTAAAGTTTGTTCATGACGCTTAAACGAAGGCACGGTTCTTTTTCGTGTGCCTTCTTCTTTTTGGAGCAAATTTCAGAGAAGTTCTCGCTCTAATTCTACCTTTCTCTTCACCTTTATTTTAATTCCTAGTACAAAAGAGACTTTGTATAATTCAAGTGGGGGACGGAGTAGAATTATCTCTTGAACTTTATTTCGCCCTCATTTTTATAGTTTATTTTGAAAAATTATGCCATTTTAAAATTTTGACATGTTTTTCGAACCTAACTAGATTAGACCTTAGCGAGCACATACAACCCTTGACATTACATGGTGAGATTAGCCTTATCCGTTTCCAATATTTTACATCAAATCCACCAAATTATGAGTGTGTCGGTAGCTTGTAAACTTTAGAACTTGGCCTTTTCATCATTTCGAGACCATAGACGAGGTATGTTGAGCTAGCTCGATGTATTTGGACTTTTCAGTTTTAGAAGGAAGTATTTTAGGATTATCACCCAAACAGCCTACCATTGTGAGTTTATCGATTAGTCACCTCGACTTTTCGACCCCCATGTTTAGTGCAAGATACCCCTATATACCCCTAGATACACCCTTCTGAGCCATTCCTTTCATTTTTTCAACCCAATATATTGTTTCGTTACACCTATACACCTTAGCCTACCCTGTAGTCTTTATTTGTGATCAGGAAGTCATCATTTTCCTAGGTTCAAGGTTCGAGTGGAAAGGTTTGGAAATTACGCTTTCATCGACAACATTTATGAAGATCATTGAAGACCCCCCATATTCCCATTGTTCATCTCAAGTGGGGGGATGTTATGTTATTATGTTTAGTTGAAAAAAAATGATGATTCGAAAATATATATATATATATATATATATATATATATATATATATATATATATATATATATATATATATATATTGATTGAGTTATGATATTGTAAAGTACGTTGTTATAAGCACTATTGTATGAGCTTTATCTATTAGTATCGAGGAGGCCACCTCGGTTACAATTGAAGATTGAGTTGGTAGTTATGCCAATAGAAGAAGAAAAGGTAGTGTGTTCATCACGATGTCCTTTAATGACACATCTACCTTGCATTTCATGATCCGGTTAGACTTCTAAGCTTGAACTTTGGGCGACGGTGAAGTGGTGATGACTTGGTTATAGATTTAGAATACCGCTTGTTTTTATTTTACACCAATTATATATCCCATGTCTTATCCTACCCTTTAGTCATGAAGCGTGTCTATGTGATGCAGCGAGCAATCTTTGGTGTCTTGGCCATGGATTTGGTCACGTATCATTGATTTTGTCCACTTCGCCGTGACATGATAGTAATGACGAGTCACCCCTTAACCTTTGTCGTGTCTACCCATATTGCCTTCGAGAATTGTTTAGCCCTTAACTCTAGTGGTGGAGATTTGTGTAACCGCCAAGCTTATGATAGAATACATGCTATGACTGTGCGATTGAGTGATCACCCAGAAATTGACACTTAGAATAGTTTAGAGATTTTAGTGTTTGTTTCCCTTTCGTGAGGTGTTCGGCTTTGTTTTATTCTATCATAAGGGATTTGTAAACTCATATTTTCCAGGTTTTGGGAGATATCATTTTAGGAATCTATCTAACAAGGTCTACTTGAGGGCAAGTAGAGTTTAAGTGGCGGGATATTTGATAACATCAAATAGTCCTGAATATTAAGTGCTAATTTCCCCCGATAATGCTCGTTATTTATATCATTTATATGGATTTACGCTTGTTTTCCATTTTTTACACTTTCAGGTAAATTACGAGCATTGGGGCTAAAGAGACGCGGAAATAGAAACATTACTACAAATTTATCACAGTAAGCCTATTTTGAAGAAGTTACGGCGTAACTCCTCTCTCACATTACGCCGTAACTATTGCGTGACCCTGAATACCAATTTATCAAGAGGTTACGGCGTAACTCTTCCCACAGGTTACTACGTAATTCCATTAGGTCAAAAGAGGTTCCACGCCGCTGATACTTACGCCAGTAACTACTGCATCACTTACGACGTAACCGAGTTTATTGAAGACTACGGCGTAACCACTAATAAGGTTACACCGTAACTAGCAGATCTAGTGCATTTACGAAGAAATAGAAGGTTACGGCGTAACTCCTATATTGGTTATGCCGTAACCCAGACATGGCCTATAAATACCTCACGAATTCTAGCATTTCTGATCATCTCATTCCATACACAACACTCTCAGAACGTGGGAAAAAGCTCAAGGCAGGTCTAGGGGAGCATACGGAGCTGTTTTCAAGGGAGAAGTCACTCCATTACGATAAGATTTAGCGTTTTATATTTCTTTTACTTTCAATTCATGTATTTCGTACCTTTGAATATGAGTTTATTTGCATGATTAATATGAGCGGCTAAGCACCCTTTGGTGCTAGCCTAGTTATGATTCCTTAATTGTTTTGTTTGCGTTTACGTTTACTTCCGTACAATTATTTCTAAGTGTATGCATGCATAGTTCTTTTGTAGTCACCCTTGATTCGGTAGTTTTGTATGGCGGTAGAGGCCAATTGCCTAGGAGATATGACCAACTGACCCTAGGTGAGCGGACTGAGACGGGAAGGGTAAGATATGACCAACTGACGACCTTTTCTACTTGTGCGATTTGACCAACTAATCACCTATCATTTGGATGAACTTAAGAATTGGGGGATGTAGTCTCGAAGTTCCTAACGGCCGGGTACTAACTATTTAGAATCTAGCATGTAGCGGTACTTAATGACTTGGCTTAGGGGATCAAGAACAACAGGACTTATGACGGTGCGCCTGATTTCTCCTGTGGTGGCATCTTTGCTGATAGGTTAAGGCGAATTGACCAAATGATGTCCTTTTGAATTTGACCCCACCTGAAGTAATTGGAAGTAGTTAGACGTAGACGTAACTAGCAGATCTAGTGCATTTACGAAGAAATAGAAGGTTACGGCGTAACTCCTATATTGGTTATGCCGTAACCCAGACATGGCCTATAAATACCTCACGAATTCTAGCATTTCTGATCATCTCATTCCATACACAACACTCTCAGAACGTGGGAAAAAGCTCAAGGCAGGTCTAGGGGAGCATACGGAGCTGTTTTCAAGGGAGAAGTCACTCCATTACGATAAGATTTAGCGTTTTATATTTCTTTTACTTTCAATTCATGTATTTCGTACCTTTGAATATGAGTTTATTTTCATGATTAATATGAGCGGCTAAGCACCCTTTGGTGCTAGCCTAGTTATGATTCCTTAATTGTTTTGTTTGCGTTTACGTTTACTTCCGTACAATTATTTCTAAGTGTATGCATGCATAGTTCTTTTGTAGTCACCCTTGATTCGGTAGTTTTGTATGGCGGTAGAGGCCAATTGCCTAGGAGATATGACCAACTGACCCTAGGTGAGCGGATGAGACGGAAGGGTAAGATATGACCAACTGACGACCCTTTCTACTTGTGCGATTTGACCAACCGATCACCTATCGTTTGGATGAACTTAAGAATTGGGGTGTAGTTTCTAAGTTCCTAACGGCCGGTACTCACTATTTTGAATCTAGCATGTAGCGGTACTTAATGACTTGGCTTAGGGACCGTGAACAATAGGACTTATGATGCACCGATTTCTCCTGTGGTGGCATCTTTCTTTGATTGGTTAGGGCGAATTGACCAAATGTCGTCCTCTCGAATTTGACCCCACCAAGTAATTGGAAGTAGGTAGACGAGACATAACTAGCTAGGAAGATTGATCGGGTTAGCACCACTATTCCTCTATTGATTTCCTTTATCCATTTATCTCGCTTTTATTTTATTCTCGCATTAGTAGTTTGATTAATTAAATCCCTATCGAAACCATTTTTATTCGTGACAATTAGACTTAGTAATAATCCAACACACATAGCTTTTGGGACGACCTCGGCTTTACCATTTACTACACTACACGCGACCGGGTACACCGCCTGTTAGTGCACTAGGGTAGACCATAGGTATAGCGAGACACTATAATAATTAAGACCTGGTCAGTAAAACCTGCATCACTATTGGTTTATGTAAGTAGATTGACTATAACAAGATGTTATATTGAGTTTATCATGTTTATATTATATTTTATGTGTTAAGTGATTGTTTGTGTTAAGGTTATGAGAGGCCTAATGACTAGTATGTTTGGTTTAACATGAAGATAAGGCTAGTTAACTAAACTTAGCTAGGTGTGTATTGCATAGTGGATATGTTGTTGAAGTTATGTGAAAGTTAAGAGTTGAAAGATTAAGGGATTATGTGAAGTTTATGATGCAATTATGATTAATGATATATGATAGCTTGTTATATCTTTTACTTACTAAACGTAAGCTTACGGTTATAGTTTCTAATGTTTTGTAGGTTCTTGTTGGAGTACTATGGCTTGGAATTAGGCTTAAGGATTTGGAAGTGCGAATATTAGAATGTTATAATGTATTTAGTTGCTTAGTAATAGTATACCAAGCTCGAGTTAAGTTGTTCCCGGGAGTTTTAAATGGGTTAAATGTTTGTAATTTCGAGTCTTTATAATGGTTTAAGAGTCATGTATAAGTGGTGTATGTAAACGGGTGTTTGGCATAACACCCGTCACTTTGTAAATCACGTTTTCGTGAGTCGTTATGATCAGTTTTATAAATATATTCTATTTTTATAATGTCCTAATGGTTTTTGGAGGTTTTGGTGTTATGTCATGTGATAGAAGTCGTTTTCCGGAACATGGGTCAAAAAGTGCACAAAAAGGATGCGCCGAAAAATGGGTGTTCGGGACAAGGTCTATTTTAACCCATTTTAGGTCAAACGGGTCAAGAATTCTATGAAACAATGTACATGGTATATTTTTAGTTAATGTGTATCATATATGTTTAAATATAAGTCTAAAGTGTTGATTTAATGTTTAAAGGTTTTATGGGTCATTTTGAGATAATAGTGCACTTGAGGAGGGTCCTTAGTGCACAAGAGGATAGTAGTGCACTTGAGGGGTCGTTAGTATACAAGAGGGTTGTAGTGTACTTGAGGGCTTCATAGTGCACAAGAGGGTAGTAGTGCACTTAAGGGGGTTCCTTAGTGCACTTAAGGGGTTTTCTAGTTTTGGTCGTTTTCTTAATTTTGTATAAAATCAACCATGGCTCATTGAAAGTCGTGCCACCGATCATTTTAAAGGTAATTGGGTCTAATTTAATTTAAAAATAGTCTCAAAGATCGATCTCTTTTAGATTGTTGTCAGTTCATAAAAGAGTAACAAGCGGTATTTTCAAGTCATGTCGTTTCCACGAAAATTTTTAAATTTTTAGTCAAATCGGGCACGGGGTGTAACATTTATGTATTCCTAACTACTTCTGTCATCCAGCTCATCATCTGAGTTGTCTTAAAAATCCTGAACAACAACATTAGAAAAGAAACCATTTGATGAGATAAAGTTCCATGCCCACAAGGTAACAAAACATTCATTTTCTATTTGGAAAACTTTCCAACTTCTAGTTTAAGGCACTAGATGAAATAATACCTTTCTTTGGATCCGTAATTGGGTACATCATCAAACATGATAGGATCATGATTTTAAAACTTTTGGACGGCTTATAAAAGATTTTTATAAACCGTGATGCTTGGTGGTATGATTTTCGCCAGAGTGTTACCGTGATGCTTGGTAATCTTTAGCTTTATTGATTGTGTTATTAGTAAATAGCTAAAGTTGTAATGTTTAGGCCTTGTCATAAACATAGGTTTTATCAAGTTTTTGCTTAAGATTAATGTGGTGCTTCTGCCACATTTCATTTCTACTTATCATTTTTTTATTAGTATATTTTACCGGTGTAACCCTTTACCTTAAAAAGAGTTTTATAAAGCAAACTTCTTTGATACCAATTGTTGTTCCCTTTTAGCTGGTTATAACTACTTGATTACGTTAACTTAACCAACTTCCATGTCCATTATATAAGTATAAAGCTTTAAACAAGATATATAAACTAGTAAGTAAATATACATATATTTTCAACATTTAAATTATTATTTGAAGTAAATGAGAGAGTTTAGTTAAGATTGTTCACGAAATAACAATTCGAGTTGAATGCCAATGTTTGGCGATCTCCACACTTAACTTAAACAAAAACCAAAGTTAATGTTCAAGCAAGAACTATGCTTAACCAACTGAATGCTCATGGACTATAGTTCTATTTGAAGGAGTAATGCTCTCTTGAAAGTGTCTTACTTTAATTACAAGAGATCAATATTTACTGCTTTACAACATTCCCTTTATAGGCAATGATCAAGGTGGATACCCATGGGGTAATAACAATGTTGCAACTATTTAACTGTGTAGTACACTTACATTAAATGCTTCTTTTTTTGAAACATGTCCAACCATAACAGTGTTGACAATTGTTTGTCTTTTTTTACCAACTCTAATGCTATTTGACTTTTTCATAAGTGTTTAACACTTATCTTTCCAAGAAAGTTTTCGCCTATATTTCAGTGACTCAGATGTTTTTTCAAAGTTGTAGAAAATTAGAAGGGGGGTTGAATAGTTTTGCCGATTTTAAGTTGTTTTCAAAAACTTAGGTTCAATATTATGTGAAATCGTATGGATGATGAGAGAGTATAGATCTAATGATAATGCAGAAGGTTTTCACCTCTATTTCAGTGACTTAGATGTTTTTTCAAAGTTGTAGAAAACTAGAAGGGGGGTTGAATAGTTTTGCCGATTTTAAGTTGTTTTCAAAAACTTTAGATTCGATATTATGTGAAATCATATGGATGATGAGAGAGTATAGATCTAATGATAATGCAAGAAAATAAAGTAAAGTAGAGGATAGAAATGACACAACCAATTTATAGTGGCTCGGCTACAAGGACACATTCCTTTCCCTACTCCACTCCCCGAGTCACCTACTCGAGAGTTCAAGCACTATGTCAACAAACTCCTTCACTTGGCGGAGAAGCCTTCACAACGTTGCTTACACCTTTTTCTGGTACAAAGCTAAATACCGAGTCCGTAACACGGTGGACCAAACCAACATGAATATTACACAACAACTATGTGAAATATCAAGTACAATATCTTTGCTACAGAAATCTTGCGGAGGAACAAATCAATCAAGGACCCCTTGCTTGGATGACTTGTAGTAAGCTCGTGATCTCGCCTTAGAGAAGGACCTATATGAGAATCACAATAGAAAGAAATAAGAACAACTCTCTAGATCAAGTGATCTATATGTTAGAAGAGAATGAGAGTGTATGAGAAATTTAGGAAGAATAGGGGTGAGTTAGATTAAAGAAATGGCTCTCAATTTATAGGCAAAATCTACCACTGTTCCCCATATCCCACGGATCCCTCCAACAAGGGATCCGTCTAGTGTAAACCTAGGGATTCGTGGGACGCTCCTTTTTGCCCATGGTTTTTTTAGTTATGGGTTATGGGTCATGGGTTATGGGTTGGTCCATGGGTATTTTCTTAGATTCAATGTATCTAAAGAATACATTGTATCTAGTCAAATGGGTATGGGTTATGATCCATGAGTTATGATCCATGGATTGTGGTTTTTACCCATCCTAATAAACTATTACAACAAATAATTAATTACAACATTTTTGTATTAAATGACTATATGTAAATGTTTTACAAAAATAACATGTATCCTTATAATTTTACTTATGATAACATTATCTTTGTTATCAACAAAACATAAAGAGATCGCAAAATATTAATAAATGTTTTTACGGTTTATTTTTATTAACAATCTTCTCCTTTTTGTTGATGATAAAACATAATGTTATGATGAGTAAACTTAAGATTAGATGTATGTTTTGAAAGCCCTAAGTTTTACTTATTCTCCCCCTTTTTGTCGAAACAAAAAGTTAACCCATCAAAGAAATAAATTGTGGAAAAATGGTCCACGTATCGGTTACTCCCCCTTGTTTGGGGCGTCAAGTGAAGAAAAATAAAAAGAAACCCTACAAAGAGAGATGTTAGAAACATGCTTATGTAATCTTGTGATTGACGAGAATCAAGATTGAGAGCCAAGGTATGTAAACAAGGCCTTGTAATAAAACAACAAAGTGTAGTGGTATTTATGCCCCATACAAGCATGTAAAAATAAGAACAAGACTTGTTCTTTAAAATGACTCAAAAGAAAAATACTAATAATAGAAAATAGTAATGAGGATTCCTTCCATGTTTGCATAAGGTTATGGATGGATGTTTTGAAGAGTGATGGTATTGAGGCAATCAAGAATGAGGTTGAGAATGAATCGCATTTCCTCCTTAACTTCTATTGTAATATAACTAGTGGATTGGCAATGTTCATAATGTAAGTGATGTGGGTAATAAGTGCGGAAGTTTTCCGGGTTGTTTTGATTTGTTTTATGCGGAAGATGTGGTGGAAAAATAGGAAAATATGGATCAACGTCCGGAATGTTTGGAAGTGTGGTGGAAAAGAACCTAGGTGTTCTTGTAGTTTAATGGGAGCTAGTGGTGGTGAGGTTTCAAGATCTTGAAAAATAGTATTTAGAGATGTGTGGGGTGTCAAAAAGACTATTTCTTTTTGTTTTGGTTGTTTAGATCTTGTTGGAGTCTTAAGGAGTTCCAAAAGAGAGATCCTAGGTGGTGAGTTGATGGGTGAAGATGTTGGTGTACTCATTGGTGATGAAGGAGGTGCTATCATGGAAGCATTTTGTAGTGAGTTATTGGTTCAGGATGAGCCATTTGAAGGTGGCTTTGCTAAACAACAAGATCGGATGCTAATCCGTGCGGAAATCTTAGATTTTGAGTGTGGTATTTTGGAAGGTGGTAAGATAAAGGTTTGGATTTCTTGAGATGGATTGGTTGCACTAGATGATTCATCTAAGTTGAATGAACTCTTGGAAGACATGGTGGTGTGTGTGTGGATGATATGAGTAGCAAACAATGATGGGAATCCTTCTTATAGAAAAAATGTTGCATTGCAATGAATGCTTTACTCAACATATGGATTAAAATCTAATGATTAGATATGAATTTAAGCTATGTGATCATGAGAAAACAAGCATTAAATTTGATGCAGGTTTTACTGACCAGGTCTTAATATTTATAGTGTCTTGCTATACCTATGGTCTACCCTAATGCACTAACGGGCAGTGTACCCGGTCGCGTGTAGTGTAGTAAATGGTAAAGCCGAGGTCGTCCCAAGAGCTATGTGTGTTGGATTATTACTAAGTCTAATTGTCACAGAATAATAATGGTTTCGATAGGGATTTAATTAATTAAACTACTAATGCAGAATAAAAGCAGATAAATGGATAAAGGGAAATCAATAGAGGAATAGTGGTGCTAACCTAGTCAATCTTCCTAGCTAGTTATGTCTACGTCTACCTACTTCCAATTACTTCAAGTGGGGTCAAATTCGAGAGGACAACATTTGGTCAATTCACCCTAACCAATCAGCAAAGATGCCACCACAGGAGAAATCAGGCGCACCGTCATAAGTCCTGTTGTTCCTGGTCCCTAAGCCAAGGCATTAAGTACCGCTACATGCTAGATTCTAAATAGTGAGTGCCCGACCGTTAGGAACTTAGACACTACACCCCCCCCCCAATTCTTAAGTTCATCCAAACGATAGGTGATCAGTTGGTCAAATCGCACAAGTAGAAAGGTTCGTCAGTTGGTCATATCTTACCCTTCCCGTCTCAGTCCGCTCTCGTAGGCAATTGGCCTCTACCGCCATTCAAAACTACCGAATCAAGGGTGACTACTAAGGAACTATGCATGCATACACTTAGAAATAATTGTACGGAATTAAAGGTAAACGCAAACAAAACAATTAAGGAATCATAACTAGGCTAGCACCAAAGGGTGCTTAGCCGCTCATATTAATCATGCAAATCAATTCAATATTCAAAGGTACGAAATACATGAATTGAAAGTAAAAGAATTATAAAACGCTAAAGCTTATCGTAATGGTGTGACTTCTCCCTTGGAAACAGCCCCGTATGCTTCCCTAGACCTGCCTTGAGCTTTTTCCCACGTTCTCAGAGTGTTGTGTGTGGAATGGGATGCTTTGAAATGCTGGAATTCATGGGGTATTTATAGGCCAGGTCTAGGTTACGGCGTAACCAATAAATGTGTTACGCCGTAACCTTATATTTCTTCGTAAATGCACTAGATCTGCTGGTTACGGCGTAACCTAATGAGTGGTTACGCCCTAGTCTTCAATAAACTCGGTTACGTCGTAATTGATGTAGTAGTTATGGCGTAAGTATCAGCGGCGTCGAACCTCTTTTGACCTAATGGAGTTACGTCGTAACCTTTGGGGAGAGTTACGCCGTAACCTATTGATAAGTTGGCATTTAGGGTCACGCAATAGTTGCGGCGTAATGTGAGAGAGGAGTTACGCCGAAACTTTTTCAAAATAGGCATACTATGATAAATCTTTAATAATGTTTCCATTTCCGAGTCTCTTTTGCTCCAATGCTCGTAATTTACCTGAAAGTGGAAAACAATGGAAAACAAGCGTAAATCCATATAAATGATATAAATAACGAGCATTATCGGGGGAAATTGACACTTAATATTCAGGACTATTTGATGTTATCAAATATCCCCCCACTTAAACTCTACTTGCCCTCAAGTAGACCATGTTAGATAGATTCCTAAAAAGATATCTCCCAAAACCGGAAAATATGAGTTTAAAATCTTTTATGCTAGAATAAAACAAAGCCGAACACCTCACGAAAGGGAACAAACACTCAAATCTCTCAACTATTCTAAGTGTCAATTTCGGGTGATCATTCAATCGCACAGTCATAGCATGTATTCTATCATAAGCTTGGCGGTTACACAAATCTCCACAACTGGAGTTAAGGGCTAAACAATTCTCGAAGGCAATATGGGTAGACACGGAAAAGGTTAAGGGGTGACTCGTCATTACTAACATGTCACGGCGAAGTGGAAAAAATCAATGATACATGACCAAATCCATGGCTAAGACACCAAAGATTGCTCGTTGCATCACCTAGACACGCTTCATGACTAAAGGGTAGGATAAGACATGGGATATATAATTGGTGTAAAATGAAAAACAAGCAGGTAGTCTAAATCTATAACCAAGTCATCACCACTTACCGTCTACCCAAAGTTCAAGCTTAGAAGTCTAGAGACCGGATCATGAGATGCAAGGTAGATGTGTCATTAGAGGACGTCGTGATGAGCACACTACCTTTTCTTCTTCCGTCGGCAAAACTACCAACTCCAATCTTCAAATGTGACCGAGGTGGCCTCCTCGATACTAATCAATAAAGCTCATACTACAGTGCTTATAACATCGCAGTTTACAATATCATAACTCAATCAACTATTTTTTTTTTCGAATCATCATTTTTTTTTCAACATAACATAATAACATAACATCCCCCCCACTTGAGATGAACAATGAGAATTCGAGGGGTCTTCAATGATCTTCATAAATGTCGTCAATGAAAGCGTGATTTCCAAACCTTTCCACTCGAACCTTGAACTTAAGCAAATGATGACTTCCCAATTACAAATAAAGACTACAGGGTAGGCTAAGGTGTATAGGTGTAACGAAACAATATATTGGGTTGACAAAATGAAAGGATTGGCTCAGAAGGGTGTATATAGGGGTATCCTGCACTAAAGAGGAGTGCAACAAAAGGGTTTCACATGGGGGTCGAAAAGTCGAGGTGACTAATCGATAGACTCACAATGGTAGGCTGTTTGGGTGATAATCCTATAATATTGCCTTCTAAAACTGAACAGTCCAAATACATCGAGCTAACTCAACATACCTCGTCTATGGTCTCGAAATGATGCAAAGGCCAAGTTCTAAAGTTTACAAGCTACCGGCACACTCATAATTTGGTGGATTTGGGGTAAAATATTGGAAACAGATAAGGCTAATCTCACCATGTAATGTCAAGGGTTGTATGTGCTCGGCTAAGGTCTAATCTAGTTAAGTTCGGAAAAACATGTCAAAACTTTAAAAATGACATAATTTTTCAAAATAAACTAGAAAAATGAGGGCGAAATAAAGTTCAAGAGATAATTCTACTCCCGTCCCCCCACTTGAATTGTACAAAGTCCCTTTTGTACTAGGCATTAAAATAAAGGTGAAAAGAAAGGTAGAATTTGAGCGAGAACTTCCCTGAAATTTGCTCCAAAAAGAAGAAGGCCCACGAGAAAGAACCGTGCCTTCGTTTAAGCGTCATGAACAAACTTCAATCCCTAAAATTACAATACCGACAAGCATAATTCTAAAAAGAAAAAAAAATGAAAAAAAAACTAACTCACTTTCGTAGGAATCACGGCTGCGTTTAGTGAATGCAACAAGCCTTTTTAACCACTTGGTATCCCAAGTGGACGAGTGAAGTCTCGTGAGGGTTTACAGGGAACACACCTACAAAGTTCATTTAAAAAGTAATACAAGGTTATTGTGTTTTAAAATGAAAGAATTAAAGGAGAGGAAAGTTACGTCATAACTACTATGAGAGAGTTACGTCGTAACTGGCAAAACCTGGTATGAGTTGTACAAGCGAGTAGTTACGGCATAACCATAGAGATGGTATTACGCCGTAATTGGTAATGCATCCAGAATTCTGCGGCTAAAATATTGGTTACGGCGTTATCACCAAGATGAGTTACGCCGTAACTCTGCTCAGATCGAGAACTACTGACAATTAGTTCCTCGTTTCTGCAAAATGGTTAGAAAACACAAAACCCAACAGAAAGGAAATAAAACAAAAAAAGGATAATTTGGGTTGTCTCCCGAAGAGCACTTTTCTTTATTAACAGTATTTAAGTTAGACTCGAGCCGCGAGGTTCCTATGGGGCCTTTGGACATCCCTGACTTCTTCCATGTCTTTCATTAAGTTGCGCCTAACCCATCCGAAATTTGTGGCAGTGCGGAGATATTCTTTGGTTTCAATTTTCCGTATCTTGCAAAATTTTTCTTTAGGTCCCAAATGGTATCGCGTAAACTCAAATTTTTCGGCTATAATAGGAGGTGGCCTCTTAAATGGGATGCCAAGAAGCTTGCATCTTCGTTTCTCGTGTACTTCATCATCTGGGTCAATGAAACCGTCTTCTCCTTGCAATTCGAGATAATCGAAATCATTTTCGGAATCGGTATCTTCAAGTTGGTTGAGTATTTGTTTACATTCTTCATTGTCTACCTTAGACGAGCCTTTAGTGTCATCTTCTGGTTTTTTATTAGGAGCTTCGTTGTTAGGTTGATCTTTACTCATACACCCTTCCCAGATTTTCTTTTTAGTTAACGCGTCAATTTTTTCATATTTGATTTTGATCCAATCGTCGAATCCAAGATCATCTGGCCAAGGCAGTTCTGTTCTTTCGGAATCATTAGTCGAAGTCCAGAGGAATTCATCTTACCCAGCTCTCTCAATGTTGCTTCCTCCATCACATTCATACTCAAAATGGTTGCAGGAAGCCCAGACTTTTCCGTCGCTGGTTTTAATTTGTTCGCACCAATGCTTTCGAACTCCTTCGTCATTGTCATCTTCATAAGGAATATCATCGAGGGGCATAATGGTTTTTCCTCGAAGAATGTGTTTCTCATATTCGAATTCCAGATTTCTAAACAGAGTCGAATTAATTATCGCGTCCCCGAATCTTATCAAATACCAATCATTGAATGATAGATTTCCAAAATCAACGTCGTGTCTCCCAGATTCGTGTGGGCAAATCCAAACTTCGTTCTTCACATTACCTCCTCCGTTGCAATAATCACGAAAAGGATTGCACGTTAGCCAAGCGTGAGTAATCTCATCTTCCATGATGAGTAAGGGTTTGCAGTAATGCTTAATGGGCGGCCCTTCCACTTCGTTAAAAGAGAACTTGGCTAATTAGTGTAGTCCACATGTATCTGTTATCTTTTATCCTTTCTTTATCAACACCACCATCGCAGGTTTTCCGAGGATCACATGAGGCCCGCAAGCTGTAGCATTCTCCATCGTCAACTCCAACGGCCTTACACCAATGACTTCTTCTTTTAGGGTTGTCGTCCTTGGTGCCCGTGTTTTTGCTTGAATTTGGGTTATGCCATAACTCTGGAATGTGATTACTTGTTGTTATCAGAGTCCGACTCATCAAAATCCGACTCATCAGAGTACTTGTTTGATAACACCTAAAATGAACATGTTTTTAGTAGCGTTATTGTTAGTTTTGTGCATGATAATCGGCTATATTTACTCATAACTGTTGCAAAAGTGCAAAGATGCGTATTGTGTATGTATATGTAGCCAGGTATCACGAATAGTGAAGAAATGAAGTTTTTATGCACATTTGGAAGATTCTCGAGGAAGGAAGTCGAGGTAGGAAGCTTTTGGATTCAATGATTGGGAAGCACAATGATTTCTAAGTATCTACAGCAAGGAAAGATCAAGTTTTGACTTGGAAATCATCAGCGAGAGCAAAGAATGAAGCGTATAAGCAAAAAGTCAACAAAATCAAAGCGCAATAACCCACTGTTCGTCACAACCCGTAACCGATCCGTTGGGCGTTGGGTCAAAATGCAACCGATCCGGTTGGAGTCCTAACCGATCCGGTTTCTCGCACTGCAGTTACACAAAGTTGCATTTATTGTTGCCTTAACTCCCCATAATCATTGAAGTCCGATCATTTCTTGATATTTACTTGTTGGGAACGTTTTTGGTCAGTTGAGCAAGCACATTTGGCTATATAATGAACCTAGTCCTAGTTTATTAGGAGTGACACAACCAAAATTGTATTACTTTACACCTAAACTAATACCCTTGGTTTAAAATTGCGTTTTGCGATCCGATGCGTTAATGGTCCCAGAGGCCGATGCGTGATGCGTGTTGCGAATGCGAGCGCATTTTGGACGCGATGCGATTTGTATGAAAAAATACAAATATTATTTATACATAGTAAATTAAAAAAAATACCAAGTAAATGCAATAAATTAATAAATAAGTCACAAAGATACAAAAAAATACGCAAATAATCTATTTATAAAACAAATAAGTCACTAATTCAGGACATAAAATACTAAGAAACAACATTATAAACTCCAACTAAATTTTGTTTTAAACAAGAAACTCTTTTAATTACTTTCGAACAGAATGAACATGTAAATTTATTTTTAAATTTAGGATCTTGAATTCCATAATTTCTAGATCCTTGTTATTGTTAGTAGTAAAGTGGTTGAACATGAATGATTAAAGTATATTCTATACATATACATGATTCTATACATATACATGATGACATGATACTATAATGTGTTAAAGGTATACTGATAAGTTATACCACTGGCTAACAATCATAATTCATTCATTACCAAATCAACAACAAAAGTCAAAACTAAAAACTTTAGTCAAATTTTAATCACACATTGATTTCCAGCTTAACTATTTAACATATGATTATTTATGATCAAAGAACAATATGAACTATTGCATAACATGAAGCTGTAATAAGATGATTGTTTGCGGGATTTCAAATCATGTTAATGGTGCATGATCTTGAACCGAAGGGTAATTTGGATGCAGGGTAATTTGGATGTTGTTATTGTGCTTGTTTTGGACGTCTAACAACAACTTCTATTTTTTAAAGTCCATTAAAATATTTTTATCCTCTTCTAAATGGTTTATTTTTTTTCAAAATGACCTAAAACCCATATTGCGACAATTGCGACCGTTGCTAGCATTACATAAATGCGGAAAATTGCGGTCTAATGCGACTGCATTTTGGGATGGCCTCGCGTTAGGTATCATGATGCGAAATTCTAAAAGCAATGCAACGATGCACGCAATTTACGCAATGATGCACGCATTTTTAAACCAAGCTAATACCAACCATATTATTCAACCCAAAAGCTTAGTTCTTACTGAAAAACGTCCAGGAGCAAGGAGGAAACAATTCTCATCCATAGTTTTCGTAGTTTGGAGTTGTACGGTGAATCTAGGTGATTGGAGGCGCGTGGTTGCTACAATCCACGAATTCTAATTCTTGTAATCTCAAAAGTTTAGGTATTCTATGAACTTTGTTATGGAATTCTATTCTCTTGAATTGTTGGAATTACTTTGTTATGATTTGTGTTTAGTTATTATTAATATCATGGAGTAGTTTTGGGATATATTTGTGTGTTGGGATGTAGTTAATCATATTAGTGTTCTCAAAATGTGATGCATGTATATATGATCTTGTTTAAATGAGTTTGTTGGAAAAATACTAGTCTTGGTTTGATTTGTTGATAAAACATGTTTTAAGAAAAAAGACCGAAAGGATTTCTCTTGTGTTTTATTCCAAAAAGTGAAGTGACAAACTAGTATGGGAATATGGTGATTGACAACCACCATGTTTGCTTATTAAAACGAGACTAGGAACATTTTCATCACGAAAGGGTCGAAAGATTCGTAAGAACAAATTTAATAAGAACATGTTGCAAACAAATGGAATTTCTATAGGATAATCATTGGGATAAGGACCGAAAGGATTACTATATGTTTTTGTTCTTAGAATGATTTTTACAAACATATACCATGGTTGGGGAATCATTTGCTTATGATTTGTGCATCACATTAAGAGTATACACCAAACCTTCATGAATACTATTTATGATTAATTATAGACTACACACAAGTATATATATTTCTTACTATTGAATTTCACTAGAACATAATTATTTGAGGAAGTCTTGACTAGCTTTCTTATTGGAATCTTTTCATACAAATCAATTTCAAACAAAAAAATCCCTTAGGACGATCTCGACTTACCAAACTTTGCTATCACGGACGAGTATACTTGCTCGTATGTGTTAATAGGTTAGACGGTTAAATCGTGTTTATAAATTTTTAAAACTTGCACCAATGTAGCACATCAAGTTTTTGGAGCCGTTGTTGGGGACTTGTTTTGCACTTGTTTGTTCGTTTGATTGTTTTCTTGTTTGATAGATTGTTTGTTTGCTTTCATGATAATTCCGGCATCGTCACCATCAAGTTTTTGGCGCCGTTGCCAGGGATTTTCTTTAATTTTCTTTGATTTTCTGTAAAATTCGTTGTATTGGAATTAAATTTGTTGAAAAGTAAAAAAAAAAAAAAAAAAGGTTTTTGGTTAAAAGCTAACCGATTCGGTTGGTGATCCAACCGAATCCGGTTAGACTTTCTGTGTAATTTTTAGTTGCGAATTTTTTGTTCTAGTCTTCTTAGTTATTTGTGTTATGGTTCCTAGAGTAATTCTTGTCATTTTAGATTATATTTGCAGACTATGTCTTGTAGTTTAATTATTTCTTAGATTTATTTTCATTTTCTTTACATTTGTTATTTATTACTTAATTAAGTTTTAGTTTAATTTCAGTTCTAATGATTAATAATTGATAGTAATATTTTTCAGTTATGTGTTTAATTATATTAATGGTTCAGTGAAGAGATCACTTTTCCCTCCATGAAAGTAAAGATCTTGGCTTGTTGCACAATGTAGTAAGTCTCAGAGTTGGCACATCGCCAAGTTGCTTGTTCAAGAAAACTCAGATAAACCTTGGATACATTAGCCATTTGGATCCATGTGAGATATGAGCATTCCATCGTAAATAATGAGAAGTTAAACACCGATGAAGAACCCAACTATAGCGGATGCTATATTTGACCCAAACTACTCCCAAGAGGTACTCTTAGCACTTATGCAATGGAGCAACACATGAACCAAAATTTCCAATGAGGACAAAATAAGGGTTTCTTGAATGTTTGTCAATAATGACCCTTCATAGCCAATGTCCCTAAATGTATCCCAAATCGCCTTGTCAAACGAATAGCCCCTTCTTCATCACCAAATAATAAGTCTTCTCGAATAGAAGCTTCTAATCTTCACGCTTCTTCCAAGAATCGTTGATCGAACATAATATTCATCATTCTCCATATTATCCCTAGCATTAGCCCAAAATTCTTGAATCTAAGGTGCAATATCCGGCTCCACTAAAAGAGCATAATTGATTGGCGACCAAGAAGATACTCATTATATCATGAAAAGCCACATTCGCCTCGATTTTTCTAAATTAGCCACCATGTGCTTTGAAAGCGGTATCGATTCGCCATTGATGAATTTGTGAGCACAATCGAGATATAATCGAATAATAAAGAGATGGTGAAAGTGAGAGAAATATGGAAAAGATTCTAAAGTATCAATATGAGAGGAAAATCGAGAGTAGTTATTTATAGGTGAGATTTGAAAATCACACCACAACAGAAAGTTACCGTTAGTAGTAATTACCCTCAATATTACCGTTGGAACAATACTTTAATAAGACAAACAAGATTTTCCACGTCAAGACTTTCCAGCAAAGACTTTCCAAGCAAGAAAAAAGCTTTTCCAATTTTCTCTCAGAAAAGCTAAGCACACATAAATATCCTCCTCAACAATGCATAGGACTATACTAATACTTTATAGTCCTCCCTTAAATGTAGCTCAAGAGTTAATCATGCCAATGCTCACCACCAAGTGATTGAATCTTGAAACATCAAAGCCTTTGGTAAGTAAGTCGTTACATTGTCATCCGTGTGAACCTTGACCACATTAATGAGCATGTGCTCATAACAATCTCGAAGTGATGCCTAATCAATGTGCTTGGTCTTGGAATGATAAACTAGATTCTTCACAATATGAGATAGTACTCTCATTATCAATATTGATAGGAGTATTCTAAAATTGAACCCATAGTCCAAGAGTTGATTCTGATCCACAAAACTTGTCCACAACACTTAAAGGTTTACATATTCAGCCTTCAAAGAGATGATGTCTGCAATTGTCTGCTTCTTGCATTGCTGGAGACTAATCGTCCTCCAAGATATTGGCATCCTCCGCTTGTTGATCTTCTATCATAGTTATCACCGCATAATCACTATCCAAAAAGCTTCCAAGTGAAAGGGTGAACTTAGGATACCACAACCCCAACTTAGGTTGTTGTTTCAAATAACTAAAAGTCCTCTTATCGCATACATATGAGAGACCTTTGGTGAGACTTGGTATCTTGCACATAAACACACACAAACATGATATCAGCCCTGATGCATGAGATACATTAGATGCCCAATCATTGATCCGTATAACTTGACTTCAACAGTTGTCCATCTTCATCTTTGGCCAATGAGTTGGTTGATTTAATAGGTGTAGTTACCGGCTTCATAGCATCAAAACTAAACTTCAAGTATGTCGATACATACTTGTCTTGACCGATAAAAATACCTTCCTTGAACGCTTAACTTGAAGTCCCAAAAAAGTTAACTCACCCATTGAACTCATCTAAAATTCTTTCCGCATCACCGCTCAAACTCCTTAACCATAGACTATTTGGTAGCCCCAAAGATGATATCATCAACATATACCGAACTAATATGATATCCTTGTCTCTCTTGATAAACAAAGTCTTCTCAATAGCCTCCTATAACCATGTTGTAATAAGAATGTAGAGTCTCATACCAAGCTCTTGGTGCTGATGAAGGCCATGAGCCTAACCACCTTAGTAAATTTGTTAGGGTGTGTAGGATCTTCAAAACCCGGAGGTTGTTTAACATACACCTCTTCAAAATAGTGCCATAAAGAAAGGCACTCTTGACATCCATCCGTAAACCCGAAATCCTATATATGAGGAAAAGCAAGAAATATTCTAATAGCTTCAATCCTTGCTACAAAAGTGCATACTTCATCATAATCTACTCCTTCTTCCTGTCTGTAGCCTTGAGCTACTAACCTTGCCTTGTTCTTATAACATTGCCTCTTTCATCTCTTTTCACTCGAAACCCATCTCGTTCCGTGAAGAACTCTTCCCATCTAGAAGATCACATAATACCCGCACTTTTGAATTTTGAATCAAGAAGTTCTTCCCGCATAGCTTCAACCCGCATTTTCTTTAGTCAATGCTCGAGCAATATTCTTGGGTTCCTCTCGAGAGATAAACAAGTAAATAAGCGTGTTTGATGGTCCTTATGATTCAACTGGTTTTGTTTATACACAAAGCTAAGTAAAGCATCAGTGGTGTAGTAAAACCTTAGCTTTGTGTCTTGTCATGACTCGGTAGTAGAAGGACCAATGATTTGATCATTGGATGATTCTTATGGATTCTTAAGATTGAGACCTGGAACCCATAAGTATCATTCAAATTAGTAACATCAAGATCTTTATTGGAATCGAGAAAATACCTTCATCTTGAAACTCATCATCATTTTCCTCTAAACCGTGTATGGTAGGATCATCCAAATCATCTAAAGTATCGCCAACAGTTCAAAAGATTTTTGTTCAGAAAGCATCATCAGCATGTCGTGAGAATACTCGATGTCTTATTCTTTTTCTTTACTTCTTCATAAGCTCTTCTTGGTCATCTGAATAAGAATGTGCCATTACATCTTGAAAAGCATCCGATTAAGTGTCTCGAATAGCTTGATCCTCAACAGATAGTGAAGAGTTTGGTTCATCAAGATTGTGTATCAAGATTTCGCTTGGAGCATCAAGACGCTGTTTGGTTCTTCATCGTGAACAAGATCGTGTCTAATATGAACTCCATGAACAATATATTGTGAATCTTCTCCATTGTACACATGTGTTGATTTTCTTCTTATGTGTACATAGTTCATGGAAGGAGTTAAAACTTCAAGATCAAACATCCAATCAGACCTTTACCTTCTCGATTCTCTTGATCTTCTAAAACTCAACATGAAGACAATCTTGAACCTTCTTGGTGACTCATTGTACACTCTAAATCCCTTGTTGTTGGTACAATAGCCCAATAAATATCCTTCTTCCGACTTGCCATCAAACTTACCCGCATTATCAATTGTGTTTAAAATAGTGAGAGGCATCCAAAAGGCTTAAAAATCGAATGTTGGGTTTGTTGCCCATCAAAGAACTCATAAGGTGTCTTCATTTGTGGTTTGCGATCGAGATCATATACATAGCAAGCAAGACTTACAGCCTTCAAATTCTGTAATCGATAGGTAGTCGTGAGTCCGCAAGCATAGTTCGGGCCGCTTCAATCAAAGTCCTATTCTTCCTCTCTCGCAACACCATTCATTGTGGTGTTCTTGCACATCGAACTCCCTCTTGATTCCTTTGTTAGCAAAAATTCATCCATAAGCTTGTTCTTGAATTCAATCCCATTATCACATCTAATACCTCTAACCTTGAGTCTCAATTGGTTTTCAAGTGCTATTATTAGAGTCCAATAGCATCAAAAGTATCATCTTTAAATTCTAAGAAAATACCCAACCGAATCCATCGCAATCATCTCGAACAACCAAACAAGATTTTTCTTGTTTAAACTCTACACGAGACAGTCCAAACAAATCCATATATAATAGTCTAATGGTTCTCTAATAGTTCTTTCCTCAAGCTTCTTGCATGAAGTTTCGTTGTTTACCCTTCCTTGCATGCCAAACATGAGTGATCATTCTTGTAAGTCTTTGAAGGTAAACCTCTAACTAAATTGCCTTTGACCGCTTGTTGATATTCTTGAAATTAACATGGCCTAATCTTCTATGCCACTAATGTGCTTCTTCGCTGATGCTTTGCCACTAAACAAAGTGGCTCTCCATAAGAGTGAAGATTCCATGTCCGTGACTATACACATCATTGGTTCTTGGTACTCGAGTACTACCAAGTTATCATCACTGTGCTTGAATTCAGAGGAAAGGATGAGACATTCTGTCGATGAATAACACAGGTGCTTTTATCACAAATTGAGAGACCGACAATAGGTTGAACTTGAGCTCCTTCACATATCTAACATTCTCAAAATCTATACGCTGCTTTGATAGTTCCTTTCCAAGAATTCTTCCTCTATTGGGATCATTCCAAATGCAACTCTTCCTCCACTAATAGATCTAAAATCAAGAATCTCCTTGTCTCATGTCATGCTTCTAGCAACCACTATCTACAATCAAATGATCTTTAAGCTCCTCTTATGGGTTGCCCGCATAAAGAATTAGAGTTAGTCTTTTTAGGAACCCAAGCCATTATCGCTTTGTGTTCCCTCATGGAGTTACAAACTCAAATTCTTGGAGTATGTAATTTCCACTATCTTTAAAACATGATCCGTAATTATCTTTGATTTTTAACATGTGGATTTTAAACTTTCTCGATTTTCAACGAACTCTTTGCAAATTCATTCTCTTTTTCTTGTATCACAAAACATGTGATTCATTTTTGTTGAAGGCACCGTTTTGTCCTCAGCAAAGATTTCTCCTCTTAACCCATTCGCTTTTAACAGCTTGGTTCTCGTGATCTAGATCCCCATGCGAATTGTAGTACCTTCTAGGTTGATAGTAATGAGATCTCCTAGGATTCCTATTCCAAGTGAGCTAAAGCAACTTTGTTTGTCTCGAGCAAGACTTTGAGAAGGTACCGCCATGCCAAGGTACCGATGGTCTAGAAAAATGTCTTCTCCGTAAGTGGTACCTATGGTCCGAAGTTGCTATGATTGACCCTATTTGAATTATTCCGCATCGGTTTGGTTTCTCTAGGTTTCCGCTCATGACTGTTCTTTGAAATTTGCTAAGGTATTCGAGTGTCTATCACAATCTTTGATTAAATGATTAGGACTATAGCACACAAAACACAATTTTGACCCATACTTCCAAAGTGTCTTGCTCTATGTCTATGGCCAAAACTATTATGCCTTCTAGGTGAATGATTAAACCTGCTTTGACCAAAATTATCCCAAAAAGGTTTAGCAAGATTGTTTTGAAAAGGTTTTCCGAAGGTATCGTGTGGAGCAAGACTTTGATTTGAAGATACGCTTGACTTTGAACATTGGTTTCATCCAGCCTTTGGGGTTTCGCACCTAGATTGACCAATAAGCTTCTTCCTAAATTCAAGACCGCTCTACACCAAAACGAGAAACATCATGCCTATGGGGTTGATGAATTCCGGTTGGATGGGGATCCATGATAACCAAGGTCTTCCTAAACTCGGGAGGTGAATCACTAATCAATCCTCATTACTAGACGTGTTCACATAATTAATGAGTTCATCATCACTAGTGGTTATATCTTCTAAGTCATCCCGATCACTAGTTGTGTTTTCTTCCATGTTAGTAAAGTCCATACCAAAACCTAAGCCATTTCTAATGTAAGTTTCTCTGCTTTTCAACATAAGCAACATAGACCACCTGTATTCATTCTGCATCAAACTTAGCTAATAAATTCATCTCTTTCCTTAGTTAGTTTCTCAATTTCAAAGAATTTTACAGCTTTAGTTTCCATTCACTTAGTTTTAACCGGTAATCCTCATTGCTCATACTTTTCACCAAGCCATTTCATTATTTTCATGTGTTAATATTTTGGCTTCCATTGACTCTAAGGTTATTTGATAACCGCCACCTCTGCACTCTAGCCCTAACACAATTATCTCTTTCAATCACATAACTATTTAGCGCTTTATGATATAAATCATGAAAATTTGAGCATACCTCGTAGATACGGGTGAACTTGGTGAAGTAGCTACCATTGCAAGTAAGACAGATCATCTTAAAACCCAAGCTCCAATTTAAATCCTCCTAGACAATCTCTGGTTCCAAAGCAAGATGTTCAAGTTCCTCATCAAAAGCAAGACTCAAAATCCAATTCTTCCATCAATCTTCAACTTCTTTTTCCATCGCTATCATACATTAGGTTACCGCTTCATCATCAAACTCAAGACTCACCAACCTCGATAACTTTCTTGAGCAACCAAAGCTTTGGTTTCAGTAATAGGGATTTCTGAGCTCCACTTTGGTTTCTCACCATCCTATTTGCTTGATACATAGCAATCTGCACTCCCATGTAAAGTGTCCGCCTTTTGACAATCAAGCATTCAATTTTGATTTGTCAAAAGTGATACCTTGCTTTGGCTTGAAGTCGATGTTCTTTCCCTGCTTTCTTCATGTACTCTTGATCCTTACAAAGAATCATTGCTACTTCACACCGACATCAATTTCTTCCAAAGCATCCTCTCAACTGTGAGAGATCTTCTTCATAGGTGAGAAGAAGCATGTTGCAAAGAAGGAACACACAACTTCATCTCGAGTGCATAGTGGTAGTTGATAGGGCTTGTCGAGTATGGGTGGAACAAAGATACGAGACAAGATTGAGCCACAAGATTTTGAGTCGGAGAAGCAAAGATTTTAATGGAAGTACCGCGCCTCTTTTCGCATGATAGAAAAGCAATACCGTGAGACTTTGAACTTGTTTGACCATTCATCTCAAGCTCTCATACACCTTCGCATGGTTGTAGAGATCATCAAAGTCCATGACATCTAAACCAAGTTGTCCTCTCGATCATTGTAGCAATCACATGCCATGTAGATGGCAAACTCCTTAGAAACTTCGATTAGCATCTTCAACTGACATTTCGCCTTTGTATAACTCCAACATGTTGAGGAGATTTTGAAACCTATCATATGCAAAGATCAAGACTCTCTTTCACCGATCGTGGAAAGTTTCAAACTGTTGTTTTAGTAGATTTTGTGCATCTTCTGAAGCTTCATTCCCTCCAAATCTTGTCATGAGAGTGTAGCGTAGTCGCTTTGCATCTTTAGCATCATGAAACTTCAATAGATGTCCATCGTGTATAGCAGATAAGAGTATGTTAAGAGCCTTCTCTTGATTCCTTATGGTAGTCAGCCGTAAAATTGTTTTAGGTACTTTAGGTTGACCAGAATCTCCACAAGATCTCGAACTATTTCATTGCCATTGACAATTACATTCCATAAAGCATGGTCTCAGAATGGCAATGTATCGCCTCATCTTCATGCACCATAACTCATATTCTCCTTTGATGATTGGAACTCGAGTGAGGTGATGATGGTGGTGAATGCCTTCAACAACATCTGGGGTTGCTGTAGTAGGTTTTAGGGTTTCTTCTTAGTCGAGTTTCCACACAAGCTCGATACCATTTGTTGGATCGATATACTCTAACCAAACTAACTTAAATAGCTTGTTTAAGGTTTAACAACCTCGGATAAATCCTAAGTTATTAACAATGAAACACCGAGTAATCTTTATTATATGCGGAATTTACTTAACAAATCTAAGAAGAATAACTTTATTATTAACTCTAAATCGCTTATTATGCGATACTCAACAACTCTAAGAATATCGAACTTCTAAAACTCTAAACTAACTTGTAATCAGAACTCTAAGACTCGTGAACTCGCATATCTAATGCCAATCTAGGGTCCTTTTATAGGCTCAAGGATATCCCTAGTCGGTTTACAAATTGTATCCTTGTAACGACAAGTAATCTAATATAGAATAATCTAGAATTACAAGACTTTCTATAAACGAATAAAACCGTTTCTTTAATCTTGCAAGATTTCTGACTTGTGCAAGATTGACTTTCTTTAGCAAGATTTTGACTCTTTGACTTTTTCCAGCTCTTTGTCATTCTCAAGATCTTTGTTAATCTTCAAAGACTTTAACTGCTCAAAGACTTTCATATTCCAACATCCTCATCCGATATTGAAAATTGTTCACATTATTAAACAAACAAATCAATTTTATTATTTTAACTTGTTGATTACCTTGATGAGTTACAACGAAAAAATTCCAAATTTCTTTAGAGGTTTTAAGCATAGAAATTCTTTCGAATTCCTTTTCAAGAAAGCATTATATAAAACCATTTTAGCTTCACTATTTTTAGAAAGCTTTTCTTCATTTCATCATTTAGTTTATCATGAGGTATGTTAACTAAATTTCCTTTATCATCTTTTGAGGTAGCCTCAAAATCGCCATCAACAATGTACCAAAGATCAATATCTTTAGACTTCACATACGCTTTAATCTATTTTTCCAATATATAAAACCATTAGTTTCAAGTGGTGGTCGTTGCATAGATTGCCCTTATAATTTTCGTAATCCATAGTGATCGAAAAGTTTTAAAATACGCTTTACTTTAAAACTTGTATAAACTTAGCTCTTGATGCCAATTGTAGAAAACTAGAAGGGGTTGAATAGTTTTGCCAATTTTGTTGTTTTCAAAAATTTAGATTGAAATTATGTGAAATCGTATGGATGATGAGAGAGTATAGATCTAATGATAATGCAAGCAAATAAAGTAAAGTAGAAGATAGAAATCAACACAACCGATTTATAGTGGTTCGCTACAAGGACACCTTCCTTGCCTTACTCCACTCACCGAGTCACCTACTCGAGAGTTCAAGCACTATGTCAAAAACCTTCACTTGGTGGAGAAGTCACAACGCTGCTTTCACATTTTTTCAAGAAAGCTAAATACCGAGTCTCAGAACACGGTGGACCAAACCAACAAGAATATTACACAACAACTATGTGAAATATCAAGTACAAGATCTTTGCTACGAATCTTATGAGGAAAAATCAATCAAGGACCCTTGCTTGGATGACTTGTAGTAAGCTCGTGATCTCGCTTAGAAGGACCTATATGAGAATCACAATAGAAAGAGAAGAACAACTCTAGATCAAGTGATCTATATATTAGAAGAGAATGAGAGTGTAGAGATTTAGGAAGAAGAGGGTGAGTTAGATTAAAGAAATGACTCTCTATAGGCAAAATCTGTCATTGTTCCCGGATCCCACGGATCCATCCCACAAGAGGATTCGCCTAGTGTAAACCTAGGGATCCGGGACGCCTCGCCCATGGGTTTTTGGTTATGGGTCACGGCTTATGGTACATGGGTATTTCCTTAGATTCAATGTATTGTATCTAGTCAAATGGGTATGGGTTATGATCCATGAGTTATGATCCATGGGTTGTGGTTTTTACCCATCATAATAAACTATTACAACAAATAATTAATTTCAACATTTTTGTATTAAATGTCTATATGTAAATGCTTTACAAAAATAACATGTATCCTTATAAATTTACTTATGATAACATTATCTTTGTTATCAACAAAACATAAAGAGATCGTAAAATATTAATAAACATTTTACGGTTTATTTGTATTACCAAAAGTATCTAAATTTTGCCTTGGATTTGTTGAGATTTTCGAGAGTCATGGGTTATTGTCATCAAACACCGACTCCACCATCTTCTTCTTAGTTCTGTACTTCATGGAATGAGTTTTGCCTCATGAAGTGTCGTTTCATTCTTTAAAGTCAAGAACTTTGAAGATGACTTCCGTAATGTTTTTTCAAGTCGTGATTTGTTTACACTTAAAATATTTTCTATTTAAATTGTATATGAAGATCGGTGGATACTAAAATGACCCAACATTTATCCACCAAAAGATCCCAACAAACAATCTTCCAACAAAGTTACTCCCTTTACCCAAAAACAATCTTCCAACAAATATATGTTGCTACCATCGCTTATATGATGAAAAGATAAAAGAAACGAAATGCCAAAATTATAAATTTATATATATTTTTTGAAAGACGAATTTCTACTACTCAACTAACTACGCGCCAAAGGCAACGTAGTCCCTACCTCACCACCGCACTATGTTGTCTTAACCGGCCCACACTGGAGCCGATGAGGTCACAGGATTCGAGGAAACGTCGCCTCCACACAAGATACCTGCCGGAGTAATGGATTAAACCCCCGCCTTTGCTCGATTCGACCCCCAAGGTCGGGTTATATGCCCAAATCTTCATGCAAAATACCAACTGTGCTGCCCGGTTATAAATTATATATCTTCCAACTTTTATAAATTTATATATCTTCCAACTTTTACTACTATATCGAACATTTGCAACATAATTTCGAGTATTTGCACCAAAGATAAACACGTGAAGAGAGAAGGATTTGGGACCGTTTAACGCTTTAAGTATGTTAAATCGGCAAGAGACACATAAGAGATATCCACCAAGTTTATTTAATGACTTGCTCATATTAGTGAACAATTAAAATTACATAATATTATCATGGAACTACATTGTATAAGCATTATGAAGTTATATATTATATTCTTAAAAAAATCATTTACATTACAAAAGATTTTGCATACAAAATGTTAAACTTAATCACTTATTTTTATTAAATAATAAACTCAATTTAAATCTTTTCTTAAAAATAAAATGTCTTTTAAACCGCTAATCAAGTGAAGAAATAAAACTATACACGAACATTTAATTATTTTTTATACATTGGCACTTTGATAAACTTTAGAAAACTCTTTTTTTCTACTTTTTCATTTTTTTCCTTGATTAAATTTGAATTAAAAATTGTATGTGATTCAACAAGAATTTAAGTATTCAAATATTTAAATATGTATGAATGAACATAACTCTTTTACAAAATTCTAAAAGTTTCATAGTTTTTAATATGGAAACTAGACATTTATAGTTTTTCAACCATATATAATATATTATATATCGAATTGTAGATTAGTACAATCAATTCGGATAGAACACATAATATTACATATGATTTTACCACAAGTGATCTCAATCACATTTTATAACCACATCCGATTATAAAAGTTTATAAATGAAATGCTATAATCTAATACAAATACATTGTGTGATATATGGTTGGAAAGTCATGAATGTATATTCTTTATTGCAAAACAAGGGATGTTTTTTATACACAAATATTTATGTACAACATACTATTTTGAATTTGAACAACCATATTTGTATTAAATTACATGGGATATGTCACGTGAAGTTCAAAGAAAAAAAAGTAAAATAAACAAAAAATAATTTGCCAAAATATATGAAAGTTCGTTTCATCGAAGATAATAAAATGTTCATTATGACAGAGATAATTTGTTTTACCTAAAGAGTAACACTTCATTAGATATTTAAATTATAAAAATAATAATAATAATAATCGCGTTTTAATTAGAATATTAATTAATCTCCTCATTTTATTCCAAGAGATAAATGAGCTATTGAAATTTGGTTCTTAGAGAACCAAATGTCGAGCCTTAGACTTGTATTTCAAAGAAAAAGTGTTGCAACGTCAACTTTTACTCTATAAGTTAGAACTTACTAACTCAATAAAAACCGTCTCCCTTATCACTAAGTTATAGGATCCTTCGGGCTTGAATCTTTCAATTTTTTCAATTTATTACTCACTAGATTAAAAAGATTATATAATTTAAATAAAAACAAAACATTACACTTAAACTATGTACTCCCTCCGTTCCAAAATTATTGTCTCTTATTGACTTTTTAGTCTTTTTTCTTCAACTTTGACCATAATTATTTTTGTTTGTGTTATATAATACTTGATAAAAAATATATGAATTTATTGAGTTTTAAATGTAGTTTTATTTGGTCAAATTTTCATCAAGTATCATATAATACAAATAAATATATTAACATTCAAAGTTGAACAAGAAAAACGGTCAAAGTCAGTGGACAATAAAATGAGACGGAAGGAGATACATTTTTAGGACTAATAACGCCATGTGTAAAAACAAACAACCATGGACCGATTTTAACAATTGTATCAATAAGCTTTAAAGTGAATAAAAAGAAGAAAATAAGGCTTATGGTCTTCTTTCTTCGCCTCGTTGGTACATGCAACAAGATTTCTTACAAAGTCTTACAATGGATGTGAGCTTAACAACCTCGCTGGTTGTATACATGCAACACGAAGAAAAATTACAATAACCCAAACACAACACAAACACAAACCCATTATACATTTAAAAAAATAAAAGAGAAAAAGGTATAACATGGCGGTGGAAACGACGTCGGGCTCTATAACGAAGACCGGTATAGGATCTCATGACAAGATCCGGCTATAACTCACTCATACCAGTACTCTTAGTATGCCGAAAACTTTGTTGGTGGTTATTTCGAAAAGGGTAGAGATAATCAAGAGCAATGCAATATGACTTGTGGTGACCAAATATCACTTGGAATCGTGTTATCACTTTTCAAAGTAAACTAATCGACCCATGTTTGGGTTACACCTACGGATAAGACCAAATATTTGTTATTGAATTAAGCACAAATCAATAACCCATGCGCATAAGTGTTTAAGCTTTTTTGTTGCTCCGGTATTCACCTTATATCTCCATGTTGATGTTGTCCATCTCTATTTATAGTAGAGAACACTCACCCTAGTCAATGGACTTATGAGTAATTAATACCAATCACCCATAATAAGCTCCATTATCATACGAATAGTGGTTACATGACCAATTAAACGTGGTCATCAAGCTACCATAACACCACTTGAATGAGTCAAAGTCATATAATGAACATCAGCAACACTACCAAGAGGAACCAATACATCACCAATAGGAACCACACTAGAAGAGGAACCATCAGCCATTACACTAGTAGTAGAAACCAACACTACCGGTAGGAACCAATACACTAGCAGTGGGAACCATTAGTCACTACTTTAGTCGTAATAACCAACACTACCAAGACTACCCACTATTGAGTCGGTGTTTGGGGACCTCATGGGTGTACACTCTGACTCTCCAACCCAAAATCGGTGTAAACTAATCCACAAGTGCACTAAATTTTCCAAAATCCTCCCCAAATTTAGTTCACTTTCTTTGCATGAAAATCAAACATTAAGCAAAACATGCATAAACAAAAATATCCGATGATTGAATTTCCATCTTAGTAAATTACACGTTCAAATATTCGAGAATCGGTATTATAAGAATTTAACCTTCAACCCATTTAAATAACAAGATAAAATATACACAAGTTTTCAAACACTTAAACGCCACGACACTTTACAAGCCATGTGTCCATATCAAAATTCATAAATGTTGTAAGAGCCAAAGTCCAAAGCTCCCCTCGGCAAAACTTCAACATTCACATAGGTGGTTCCTTTTATTCATGTTCGCTTAGCACTTTTTCAAAGAAATTAACCATTAGAATTAAAGACTTCATCCTCCTTTTTAAGTTCGAGCACAATCTTGGGATGTAAATAAACATGTCCAGCCCATCGAATGTTCGATTTTCCACATTAAACTCAGGCTCTAAGTTTTCATAGGAGTTGGGTGTCTTAGCATTCGATGACTAAGTTGGACTTAAACTCATCCCTTTAGCAGACTTTAAAACCAAGTCTCTAGCCAAACCCTTCGGCCAGTGATCACTAAATTTTGTTGAGATCTAAAAACTCTAGATACCACCCCATTCATGAAAAGCTTTAATCATATGTCTGACACCCAAGTGTCTAGACTTCCCATTGTACATCCGCTATAAGCCTTTGCCAATGTAGTTGCATTATCACACCGGATAGAAATAGGTGCTATAGGTTTAGGCACAATGGAATCTCAAGAAGCAAGTTTTTCAACCATTCAGCTTCTTTACCGAAGAAATGCTAAGGACACAATTTTAGATTCCATTGTTGAACCGGTGATGTAAGTTTGCTTCTGGATGCCCAAGAAATAGCACTCCACCAAGTAGAATACCAGCCACCGTAGACGAATTGTCTTCAATATTACCGATCCAACTTGCATTAGTGTATCCTTCCACATCAAGGATAACCAATATAAGAGAGACTATAATCCATAGTTCCCTTTAGATACTTTGCCCTCCGAATTGCTTGCCGATGATGAGCACTAGGATTACTAGTATACATGCTCAATTTACCCACTACAAAAGCAATATCGTCTTGCAGTTGCATAGTATCGCCGACGGTCAATTACCCTAGAATACTCAAGTTGAGATACAGCCTTGCCATTATTAGGCACAGTATCCATAGATGTACTCATAGGAGTACAATCAAAGTAATTGATTTTCTCAACACCTTCTCAATATAATGACCCGATAGAAATTCTATTACGCTCATGTTTAATCCTTATACTAAGGATAACATCAACCTCCCCCATATCCTTCATGGAGAACCTTGATGACAAAATTCCTTTGTCAGTTAACTTCGATTTGGTCAGGTGCCAAAGATCAACATGTCATCAACATATTGTCAAATGATGACCTTTACCGATTCATCAAATTAGCTATATACATATTTGTCGCATGTTAAGAACATAACCACTAGACAAAACCACTTCATTAAATTTTGATGCCATTCCTTAGGTGCTGCTTTTAGTCCATAAAGAGACTTAATCAGTTTACACCTTGTTTTCATTGCAGCATGATGAAGCCTCAGGTTGGTTCATATAAACCTCTCATCCAATTCACCATTAAAGAAAGTTTTCACATCCATTTGATGAATAATCGATGAATTAATGCCAAAGCAATCGCTAGTCTTATATCTTATACGAGCCACAAGAGCATAAGTATCATAGTATATTTCGACTTTTTAAAGCCTAAATGACTAGTATAGCCTTGAACTTTTTAATAGTTCCATCTACCTTCATGATAACGCTACACGCTCGTTCGGGTCAAGGAAACTTCTTTTTCTTTTCTTTCAATTTCTTTTCTTCTAAATTCCTCCCCAAATGGACAGAAGATGGTTTATGAACCCTTTTGCCTTTGGTTTTCTTCTTAAAATCCCTAACAGGTCGTCCTTGCTTCCTTTGAGATTTGACCCATAGACGATGATGTTTAACCAATGGCCAGACAAAGTTTTTGAGTCTTCTAAATTTAAGCTTAAATCTTGTAATCTCTGCAGCCTGATCTTCAAATGATTTCTTCAACCTTGTCAATTCCCTTGTTAAAGCATAATTATTAAGAACTTGACCTTCAGGCTCCATAGTTGGTTCATCTCCTCCAGATGACAAAGGTTCTTCTTGTGGAGATATGTGTGGATATGGAGGAGGTGGAACTTCAATATTTCCATGATCAGTACTTTGTGAAGCAGTACTGTGTGAAGCAGCACCTTGGGATGCAGCACTCTGTGATGCAGCACTTTGAGATGTAGCACTTTGAGATGCAACACTTTGAGATGCAGTACTTTCACTATCTTCACCTTATCCAGCTTCATCTCTAATAGCCTGAACAATCTCCATCATAGTCGGTGTCAATGGAGTGTGCTTCCCAGTGAAGAGATCACTTTTCCTCTCCATGAAAGTAAAGATCTTGGCTTGTTGCACAATAACAGGTAGTAAGTCTGTAGGCTTTGGCACATCAGCAAGTTGCTTGTTCAAGAAAACCTGTATAAACCTTGGATACATTAGCCATTTGGATCCATGTGAGATATGTGAGAGCATTCCATCCAGAAATAGCCGTGAGAAGTTAAACACCCGATTTGTAGCTAACCCAACTATAGCAGATGCTATATTTGACCCAAACTACTCCCAAGAGGTACTCTTAGCACTTATGCAATGGAGCAACACATGAACCAAAAATTTCCAATGAGGACAAAATAAGGGTTTCTTGAATGTTTGTGCTGTTAATGACCCTTCATAGCCAATGTCCCTAAATGTATCCCAAATCAGTTGCTTGTCAAAACGAATAGCCCCTTCTTCATCACCAAATAATAAGTCTTCTCGAATAGAAGCTTCTGTAATCTTCACAGTTCTTCCAGCAACTGTTGATCGAACATAATATTCATCATTCTCCATATTATCCCTAGCATTAGCCCAAAATTCTTGAATCTAAGGTGCAATAATATCCGGCTCCACTAAAAGAGCATAATTGATTGGCGACCCAGTAAGATACTCAATTATATCATGAAAAGCCACATTCGCCTCAGTCTTTTCTAAATTAGCCACCATGTTGTGCTTTGAAACGGTATGTCGATTCGCCATTGATGAATTTGTGAGCACAATTGAGAGATATAATCGAATAATAAAGAGATGGTGAAAGTGAGAGAAATATGGAAAAGATTCTAAAGTATCAATATGAGAGGGAAAATCGGAGAGTAGTTATTTATAGGTGAGATTTGAAAATCACACCCCAATAATATGAGTTACCGTTAGTAGTAATTACCCTCAATATTACCGTTGGAACAATACTTTAATAAGACAAACAAGATTTTCCACGTGGCGATACTTTCCCAAGCGAAGACTTTCCAAGCGATAAAAAAAGCAAGATTACTTTTCCAATTTTCTCTGTAAAAGCTAAGTACACATAAATATCCTCCCCTCAAACAATGCATAGGACTATACTAATACTTTATAGTCCTCCCTTAAATGTAGCTCAGTAGTTAATCATGCCAATGCTCACCACCAAGTGATTGAATCTTGAAACATCAAAGCCTTTGGTAAGTAAGTCAGTTACATTGTCATCTGTGTGAACCTTGACCACATTAATGAGCATGTGCTCATAACAATCTCTGATGAAGTGATGCCTAATCTGAATGTGCTTGGTCTTGGAATGATAAACTAGATTCTTCACAATACAGATAGTACTCTCATTATCAATATTGATAGGAGTATTCTTAAAATTGAACCCATAGTCCAAGAGTTGATTCGCATCCACAAAACTTGTCCACAACGACTTGCGGCGACCACATATTCACTTTAGAGATGATGTTCTTTGCAATTGTCTGCTTCTTGCATTGCCAGGAGACTAATCGTCCTCCAAGATATTGGCATCCTCCAGTTGTTGATCTTCTATCATAGTTATCACCTGCATAATCACTATCTGAAAAAGCTTCCAAGTGAAAGGGTGAATCCTTAGGATACCACAACCCCAACTTAGGTTGTTGTTTCAAATAACTAAAAGTCCTCTTTACTGCATACATATGAGAGACCTTTGGTGAGACTTGGTATCTTGCACATAAACACACAGCAAACATGATATCAGGCCTGGATGCAGTGAGATACATTAGACAGCCAATCATTGATCTGTATAACTTGACTTCAACAGGTTGTCCATCTTCATCTTTGGCCAATGAGTTGGTTGATTTAATAGGTGTAGTTACTGGCTTCATAGCATCAAAACTAAACTTCTTAAGTATGTCAGATACATACTTGTCTTGACTGATAAAAATACCTTCCTTTGACTGCTTAACTTGAAGTCCCAAAAAAAAGTTAACTCACCCATTGAACTCATCTAAAATTCTTTCTGCATCAGCTGCTCAAACTCCTTAACCATAGACTATTTGGTAGCCCCAAAGATGATATCATCAACATATACATGAACTAATATGATATCCTTCTTGTCTCTCTTGATAAACAAAGTCTTCTCAATAGCTCTCCTCCTATAACCATGTTGTAATAAGAATGTGGAGAGCCTCTCATACCAAGCTCTTGGTGCCTAATGAAGGCCATAGAGAGCCTTAACCACCTTGTAGACTTTGTTAGGGTGTGTAGGATCTTCAAAACCTGAAGGTTGTTTAACATACACCTCTTCTGAAATAGTGTCATAGAGAAAGGCACTTTTGACATCCATCTGGTACACCTGAATTCCCATATATGAAGCAAAAGCAAGAAATATTCTAATAGCTTCAATCCTTGCTACAGGAGCAAATACTTTATCATAATCTACTCCTTCTTCCTGTCTGTAGCCTTGAGCTACTAACCTTGCCTTGTTCTTTATAACATTGCCCCTTTCATCTCTTTTCACTCTGAAAACCCATCTGGTTCCAATAACTCTCTTCCCATCAGGAAGATCACATAATACCCATACTTCTTGAAGTTTAAATTGAAGAAGTTCTTCCTGCATGGCTTCAACCCAGCTTTCTTTAGTCAATGCTTGAGCAATATTCTTGGGTTCCTCTTGAGAGATAAAACAAGTAAATAGGCAGGTTTGATGGTCCTTATGATTCAGCCTGTTTTGTTTATACACAAAGCTAAGCAAAGCATTGTGAGGTGTAGTAAAACTCTTAGCTTTGTGTCTTGTCATGACTCCAGACGTAGAAGGACCAATGATTTGATCAGTTGGATGATTCTTATGAATTCTTAACATTGGAGACTGTGGAACTTCATAAGTATCATTCAAATTAGTGAAATCAGCATCTTCATTAGAATCTGAGAAAATACCTTCATTATCCAACTCATCATCAGTGTCTTCTAACCCAGGCATGGTAGGATCATCCAAATCATCCAAAGTACTGTCAACTGGTGCATCAGTACTTTGTTCTAAAGTATTGTCCAAAGTACTGTGAGGATACTCTGCAGTCTTATTCTTTTTCTTTGCTTCTTCATAAGCTCTTCTTTGTTCATCTGAATAAGAATGTGCCATTACATCTTGAAAAAGCATCTGATTAAGTGTTGCTTGAATGGCTTGATCCTTAGCAGATAGTGAAGATTTTGGTTCAGCAGTACTTTCCTTTGGCACATCAGTACTTTGCTTTGGAGCATCAGTACTTTTCTTTGGAGCATCAGTACTTTTCTTTGGTTCTTCATCAGGAACAGTATCAGGTCTAATATGAACTCCATGAACAACATATTGTGAATCTTCTCCATTGTACACAGGTTGATTTTCTTCTCTGACAGGTACATAGTTCATGGAAGGAGTCAAAACTTCAAGATCAAACATCCAATCAGGACCTTTACCCTTCTGATTCTCTTGATCTTCTAAAAACTCAACATGAAGACAATCTTGAACCTTCTTAGTGACTCTGTTGTACACTCTAAAGCCCTTGCTGTTGGTACAATAGCCCAATAAATAACCTTCTTCTGACTTGCCATCAAACTTTCCCAGATTATCAATTATGTTTAAAATAGTGAGAGAGCATCCAAAAGGCTTCATAAAACGAATGTTGGGTTTGGTGCCCATTAGCAACTCATAAGGTGTCTTCATCGTGGTTTGGTGGTGATACTCATAAGCACATAGCAAGCGGTGCTTACGACTTGACCCGAATTGAATAGGTAGTTGTGAGTGCAAGCATAGTTCATTGCTTCAATCAAAGTCCTATTCTTCCTCTCTGCAACACCATTCTGTTGTGGTGTTCTTGCAATACTGAACTCCCTCTTGATTCCTTTGTTAGCACAAAATTCATCCATGAGTTTGTTCTTGAATTCAGTCTCATTATCACATCTAATACCTCTAACCTTGAGTCTCAATTGGTTTTCAATTGCTATTATTAGAGTCTGAATAGCATCAAACGTATCATCTTTAAATCCCAAGAAAAATACCCAACCGAATCTACTGCAATCATCTGTAACAACCAAACAGTACTTCTTCTTGTTTAAACTTGCCACAGAGACAGGTCCAAACAGATCCATATGTAACAGCTCCAATGGTTCTCTAATAGTTCTCTCCAAGCTTTATGTTGTTTACCCTTCTTGCATGCCAAACATGAGTGATCATTATTGTAAGTCTTTGAAGGTAAACCTCTAACTAAATTGCCTTTGACCAGTTTGTTGATATTCTTGAAATTAACATGGCCCAATCTTCTATGCCACTGATGTGCTTCTTCAGTTGTTGCCTTTGCCACTAAACAGGTGGCTCTTCCATAAGAGTGAAGACTCTTCATGTCTAAACTATACACATCATTGGTTCTTCGTACTCTTAGTACTACCAAGTTATCATCAACAGGCTTAAATTCAGAGGAAATGATGAGACATTCTGTGTCAGTGAATAACACAGGGTACTTTTTATCACAGATTTGAGAGACTGACAATAAGTTGAATTTAAGCTCCTTCACATATCTAACATTCTCAAAATCTATTCTCCCTGCTTTGATAGTTCCTTTTCCTGTAATTCTTCCTCCATTGGGATCATTCCTAAATGCAACTCTTCCTCCACTAATAGATCTAAAATCTGACAGAATCTCCTTGTCTCCTGTCATGCTTCTAGAGTAACCACTATCTACAATCAAATGATCTTTAAGCTCCTCTTATGGTTGCCCTTCACATAAAATTAGAGAGTTAGTCTCTTTTAGGAACCTAAGCCATTACTGACTTGTGTTCCCCTTGTGGAGTTACAAACTCAAATTCTTTGAGTATGTAATTTCCACTATTTTTTAAGACATGATCCAGAATTATCTTTTGATTTTTAACATGTGGATTTTTAAAACTTTCTGGATTTTCAGCAGAACTCTCTTTTGCAAATTCATTTTCCTTTTCTTGTATCACAAAAACATCTGATTCACTTTTTGTTGAAAGTACTGTTTGTCCTTCAGCAGTACTTTCCCTCCTAACCCATTCAGTTTTAACACTTGGTTCCTATGATCTTGATCCCCTATGTGAATTATATTACCTTCTAGGTTGATAGTAATGAGATCTCCTAGGATGCTTGTTCTATGTAGTGCTTGCAGTACCTTGGTTTATCTGAGCAGTACTTTGAGAAGGTACTATTTGTGAAGGTACTGGTGGCCTAGAAAAAGGTCTTCTTTGGTGAGGGTACCTATGGTCTGGTGAGAAATTATTGTGATTGACCCTATTTGAATTATTCCAGACTGGTTTGTTCTCCCTAGGTTTCTGGTTGGCAGTCCTGTTCTTTGGAAACTTCCTAAGGTATTCTGAGTGATGTTCACAATCCTTGATTAAATGAGTAGGACTAAAACACACAAAGCATAGTTTTTGACCCATACTTCCAAAGTGACTTCTTCTATGTCTATGACCAAAATTATTGTGCCTTCTAGGTGAATGATTAAACCTGTTTTGACCAAAGTTATCCCAAAAGGTTTAGCGAGATTGTTTTGAAAAGGTTTCTTGAAGAGTCTTGCTTGTGGAGCGATACTTTGAGTTGAAGGTACTGCTTGACTTTGAACATTGGTTTCAACAGTTTCTTTTGGGGTTTCAGACCTAGATTTACCAATAAGCTTCTTCCTAAACTCAAGACTGTCTACACCAAAACGAGAAACATCAGGCCTAGGGGGTTGATGAATTCCAGTGGGATGTGGAACTGCATGATAACCAGTGTCTTTCCTAAACTCAGGAGGTGAATCACTAACTGAACCCTCATTACTAGATGTGTCAACATAATTAATGAGTTCATCATCACTAGTGGTTATATCTTCTAAGTCATCCTGATCACTAGTTGTGTTTTCTTCCATGTTAGTAAAGTCCATACCAAAACCTAAGCCAGTTCTAATGTAAGCCCTTCTTTGTTTTTCAACATAAGCAACATGGGACAAGCCAGATTCATTCCAGGCATCAAACTTAGCTAACAGTTCATCTCTTTCCTTAGTTAGTTTCTCAATTTCAGCAATTTTACAGTTTAGCTTCCACTCACTTAGTTTTAACTGGTAATCCTGTTGTTCATACTTTTCAGCCCAAGCCATTTCATTATTTTCATGTGTTAATATTTTGGCTTCCATTGACTCTAAGGTTATTTGATAACCTGCTACCTCAGACCTAGCCTTAACACAATTATCTCTTTCAATCACATAACTATTTAGTAGTTTTTGATAGAAATCATGACAATTTGAGCATACCTCAGAGATATGGGGTGAACTTGGTGAAGTAGCTACCATTACAAGTAGAACAGGATCATCTTCATGCTCCAAGCTCCAATCAAATCCTCCAAGACAATCTCTGGGTTCCAAAGCAGCATGTTCAGGTTCCTCATCAAAAGCAGTGCTCCAGTCCAAATCTTCCACTGATTCTTCAACTTCTTCTTCCACTACTACCATACAATAGGTTACTGGTTCATCATCAAACTCAGCACTCCAGTCAACCTCTGATAAACTTTCTTGAGCAACCAAAGCTTTGGTTTCTGTAATGGGGATTTCTTTGAGCTCCAGCTTTGGTTTTTCAGTCATCCTATTTGCTTGATACTTAGCAAATCTGCACTCCCTTGCAAAGTGTTCAGTCTTTTGACAATTGAAGCATTTAATTTTTTTGTCAAAAGTGATTCCTTGTTTTGGCTTGAAGTCAATGTTCTTTCATGTTTTCTTCATGTACTTCATGATCCTTGCAGTAATCATTGCTACTTGCCACCTGATATCAATTTCTTCCAAAGCATCCTCTTCAATCTGTGAGAGATCTTCTTCATAGGTGACAGGTAAAAAAGCATGTTGTGCAAAGAAGGAACACACAACTTCATCTGAGTGCATAGTAGTACTTGGTTGAACTTATTGAGCATGGGTGGAAGCAGCATACGAGACAGTACTTTGAGCCACAGTACTTTGAGTTGGAGAAGCAGTACTTTTAATGGAAGTACTGCCTTTCTTTTCAGATGATAGGAAAGCAATACTGTGAGACTTAGAACTTGTTTGACCATTCATCTCGTGCTCATACACCTTCAGATGGTTGTAGAGATCATCAAAGTCCATGACATCCAAACCAGTTGTCCTCGATCATTGTAGCAATCACATGCCATGTAGATGGCAAACTCATAGAAACTTGATTAGCATCTTCAACTGATACTTTTGCCTTGTATAATTCCAACATGTTGAGGAGATTTTGAAACCTATCATATGCAGCATCAAGACTCTCTCTTTTACCAACTGTGAAAGTTTCAAACTGTTGCTTTAGTAGATTTCTGTGCATCTTCTTAGAGGCTTCATTCCCTACAAATCTAGTCTTGAGAGCAGCCCAGAGTTGCTTTGCATCTTTAGCATTATGGAATTTCAGTAGATGTCCATCAGGTATAGCAGATAAGAGAATGTTAAGAGCTTTCTCTTGATTCCTTATGGTAGCGGTGGTAAGACTTGTTTTGGTGGTTTAGGTTGTCCAGAATCTCCACAGATCTGCAACTACTTCATTACCATTGACAATTACATTCCATAGTGCATGGTCTGTAATGGCAATGTACTGCCTCATCTTCATACACCATAAGTCATATTCTCCCTTCTTGATGATTGGAATTCTGAGTGAGGTGATTGATGGTGGTGGAACAGCTTCAGTCGACATCTTTAGGTTTTATTGTAGTAGGGTTTCTTCTTAGTCAGAGTTTCCACACAGGCTCTGATACCACTTGTTGGATCGATGTACTCTAACCAAACTAACTTTAATAGCTTGTTTAAGGTTTAACAACCTCGGATAAATCCTAAGTTATTAACAATGAAACACTGAGTAATCTTTATTAAGTATGCGGAATTTACTTAACAAATCTAAGAAGAATAACTTTTATTATTAACTCTAAATCTGCTTATTATGCAGATACTTTAACAACTCTAAGAATATCGAACTTTTACTAAAACTCTAAACAATAACTTGTAATCGTAAACTCTAAGACTCGTACACCTAATGCCAATCTAGGGGTCCTTTTATAGGCTCAAGGATAACCCTAGTCGGTTTACAATTGTATCCTTGTACGACAAGTAATCTAATATAGAATGTTCTAGAATTACAAGACTTTTCTATAAACGAATAAAACAGTTCTTTCAATCTTGCAGTACTTTGACTTCATGTGCAGTACTTTGACTTTCTCTTTAGCAGTACTTTGACTCTTTGACTTTTTCCAGTTCTTTGTCGTTTACAGTACTTTGTTAATCTTCAGTACTTTAACTGTTCAGCACTTTCATATCCCAACATCCTCATCCGATATTGAAAATTGTTCACATTGTTGAACAAACAAATCAATTTTATTATTTTTAACTTGTTGATTACCTTGATGAGTTACAACGAAAGAATTCCAAATTTCTTTAGAGGTTTTAAGCATAGAAATTCTTTCGAATTCCTTTTTCAGTAAAGCATTATATAAAACCATTTTAGCTTCACTATTTTTAGAAAGCTTTTTCTTCATTTCATCATTTAGTTTATCATGAGGTATGTTAACTAAATTTCCTTTATCATCTTTTGAGGTAGCCTCAAAATCGCCATCAACAATGTACCAAAGATCAATATCTTTAGACTTCACATACGTTTCGAATCTATTTTTCCAATATATAAAACCATTAGTTTCAAGTAGTGGTGGTCGTTGCATAGATTGCCCTTCCTTATAATTTTCAGAATCCATAGTGATCGAAAAGTTTTTAAAATACAGTTTTACTTTAAAACTTGTATAAACTTAGCTCTTGATGCCAATTGTAGAAAACTAGAAGGGGGTTGAATAGTTTTGCCAATTTTAAGTTGTTTTCAAAAAATTTAGATTCGAAATTATGTGAAATCGTATGGATGATGAGAGAGTATAGATCTAATGATAATGCAAGCAAATAAAGTAAAGTAGAAGATAGAAATCAATGACACAACCGATTTATAGTGGTTCGGCTACAAGGACACCTTCCTTGCCCTACTCCACTCACCGAGTCACCTACTCGAGAGTTCAAGCACTATGTCAAAAAACTCCTTCACTTGGTGGAGAAGCCTTCACAACGTTGCTCACACCTTTTTCCGGTACAAAGCTAAATACCGAGTCTGTAACACGGTGGACCAAACCAACAAGAATATTACACAACAACTATGTGAAATATCAAGTACAAGATCTTTGCTACAGAAATCTTGCGGAGGAAAAAATCAATCAAGGACCCCTTGCTTGGATGACTTGTAGTAAGCTCGTGATCTCGCCTTAGAGAAGGACCTATATGAGAATCACAATAGAAAGAAAGAAGAACAACTCTCTAGATCAAGTGATCTATATATTAGAAGAGAATGAGAGTGTATGAGAGATTTAGGAAGAAGAGGGGTGAGTTAGATTAAAGAAATGACTCTCTATTTATAGGCAAAATCTGTCATTGTTCCCCGGATCCCACGGATCCATCCCACAAGGGATTCGTCTAGTGTAAACCTAGGGATCCGTGGGACGCTCCTCTTTGCCCATGGGTTTTTTGGTTATGGGTCACGGCTTATGGGTTGGTACATGGGTATTTCCTTAGATTCAATGTATTGTATCTAGTCAAATGGGTATGGGTTATGATCCATGAGTTATGATCCATGGGTTGTGGTTTTTACCCATCATAATAAACTATTACAACAAATAATTAATTTCAACATTTTTGTATTAAATGTCTATATGTAAATGCTTTACAAAAATAACATGTATCCTTATAAATTTACTTATGATAACATTATCTTTGTTATCAACAAAACATAAAGAGATCGTAAAATATTAATAAACATTTTTACGGTTTATTTGTATTACCAAAAGTATCTAAATTCCTGTCTTGGATTTGTTGAGGAGATTTTCAGAGAGTCAGTGGGTTATTGTCATCAAACACTGACTCCACCATATCTTCTTCTTAGTTCAGGTACTTCATGGAATGAGTTTTGCCTCATGAAGTGTCGTTTCATTCTTTAAAGTCAGAAGAACTTTGAAGATGACTTCCGTAATGTTTTTTTCAAGTCAGGGATTTGTTTACACTTAAAATATTTTCTATTTAAATTGTATATGAAGATCAGTGGATACTAAAATGACCCAACATTTATCCACCAAAAAGATCCCAACAAACAATCTTCCAACAAATATATGTTGCTACCATCGCTTATATGATGTGAAAAAGATAAAAGAAACGAAATGCCAAAATTATAAATTTATATATATTTTTTTTTGAAAGACGAATTTCTACTTAGACTCAACCTAACTACGCGCCAAAGGCAACGTAGTCCCTACCTCACCAGTCCAGACTATGTTGTCTTAACCGGGCCCACGCTGGAGCCGATGAGGGTCACAGGATTCTGGAGGAAACCGTACTGCCTCCACACAAGATACCTTGCTGGAGTAACAGCCGGATTAAAACCCCCGGCCTTTGCTCGGATTCGAACCCCAGTGGCTGGGTTATATGCCCAAATCTTCATTGCAAAATACCAACTGTGCCAAAGGCCCAGTGGTTATAAATTTATATATCTTCCAACTTTTATAAATTTATATATCTTCCAACTTTTACTACTATATCAGAACATTTGCAACATAATTCTGAGTATTTGCACCAGCATAAACACGTGAAGAGAGAAGGATTTGGGACCGTTTTAACGTCTTTAAGTATGTTAAATCGGCACCAGAGACACATAAGAGATATCCACCAAGTTTATTTAATGACTTGCTCATATTAGTGAACAATTAAAATTACATAATATTATCATGGAACTACATTGTATAAGACGATCGAGTAGTTATATATTATATTCTTAAAAAAAATCATTTACATTACAAAAGATTTTTGCATACAAAAATGTTAAACTTAATCACTTATTTTTTATTAAATAATAAACTCAATTTAAATCTTTTCTTAAAAAAATAAAATGTCTTTTAAACCGCTAATCGTTAAGTGAAAGAAATAAAACTATGGCGACGAACATTTAATTATTTTTTATACATTGGCACTTTGATAAACTTTAGAAAAACTCTTTTTTTTTCTACTTTTTTCATTTTTTTTCCTTGATTAAATTTGAATTAAAAATTGTATGTGATTCAACAGTAATTTAAGTATTCAAATATTTAAATATGTATGAATGAACATAACTCTTTTTACAAAATTCTAAAAGTTTCATAGTTTTTTAATATGGAAACTAGACATTTATAGTTTTTCAACCATATATAACATATTATATATCGAATTGTAGATTAGTACAATCAATTCGGATAGAACACATAATATTACATATGATTTTTACCACAAGTGATCTCAATCACATTTTATAACCACATCTGATTATAAAAGTTTTATAAATGAAATGCTATAATCTAATACAAATACATTGTGTGATATATGGTTGGAAAGTCATGAATGTATATTCTTTATTGCAAAACAAGGGATGTTTTTTTTATACACAAATATTTATGTACAACATACTATTTTGAATTTGAACAACCATATTTGTATTAAATTACATGGGATATGTCACGTGAAGTTCAGTACAGGAAAAAAAAGTAAAATAAACAAAAAAATAATTTGCCAAAAATATATGAAAGCGTTCGTCTATCGAAAGATAATAAAATGTTCGTCATGACAGTATAATTTGTTTTACCTAAAGAGTAACACTTCATTAGATATTTAAATTATAAAAAAATAATAATAATAATAATCGCGTTTTTAATTAGAATATTAATTAATCTCCCTCATTTTATTCCAAGAGATAAATGAGCGGCTGAAATTTGGTTCTTAGAGAATCCGGTGCAGTGTCGAGCCTTAGACTTGTATTTCAGCAAAAAGTGTTGCAACGTCAACTTTTTACTCTATAAGTTAGAACTTACTAACTCAGCCAAAAAACCGTCTCCCTTATCAGTCAAGTTATAGGATCCTTCGGGCCCGGTAATCTTTCAATTTTTTCAATTTATTACTCACTAGATTAAAAAGATTATATAATTTAAATAAAAACAAAACATTACACTTAAACTATGTACTCCCTCCGTTCCAAAATTATTGTCTCTTATTGACTTTTTAGTCTTTTTTCTTCAACTTTGACCATAATTATTTTTGTTTGTGTTATATAATACTTGATAAAAATATATGAATTTATTGAGTTTTAAATGTAGTTTTATTTGGTCAAATTTTCATCAAGTATCATATAATACAAATAAATATATTAACATTCAAAGTTGAACAAGAAAAACTGGTCAAAGTCAAAGTGGACAATAAAAATGAGACGGAAGGAGATACATTTTTTAGGACTAATAACGTCACTGTGTAAAAAACAAACAACCATGGACTGATTTTACGTTAACAATTGTATCAATAAGCTTTAAAGTGAATAAAAAGAAGAAAATAAGGCTTATGGTCTTCTTCTTCGCCTCGTTGGTACATGCAACAGCATTTCTTACAAAGTCTTACAATGGATGTGAGCTTAACAACCCTCGTGCCGTTGGTACATGCAACACGAAAAGAAAAAAATTACAATAACCCAAACACAACACAAACACAAACCCATTATACATTTAAAAAAAAATAAAAGAGAAAAAAAGGTATAACATGGCCGGTGGAAACGACGTCGGGCTCTATAACGCAAGCACTGGTATAGGATCTCGCGACGCTCGCGTTATCCGGCTATAACTCACTCATACCGAGTACTCTTAGTATGCCGAAAACTTTGTTGGTGGTTATTTCCCAGAAAAGGGTAGAGATAATCAGTAGCAATGCAATATGACTTGGTGGTGACCAAATATCACTTGGAATCGTGTTATCACTTTTCAAAGTAAACTATTCGACCCTATGCTTGGGTTACACGAATATCTACTTGGGATAAGACCAAATATTTGTTATTGAATTAAGCACAAATCAATAACCCATGCGCATATAAGTGTTTAAGCTTTTTTTTTGTTGCTCCTGGTATTCACCTTATATCTCTCCATGTTGATGTTGTCCATCTCTATTTATAGTAGAGAACACTCACTCCTAGTCAATGGACTTATGAGTAATTAACAGCCAATTAATCACCCATAATAAGCCTCCATTATCATACGAATAGTGGTTACATGACCAATTAAACGTGGTCATCAGCGATCCTATGACCACTTGAATGAGTCAAAGTCATACAAATTGAACACTGCAACACTACCAGTAGGAACCAATACACTACCAGCAGGAACCAATACACTAGCAGTAGGAACCATCAGTTACTACACTAGTAGTAGAAACCAACACTACCAGCAGGAACCAATACACTAGCAGTGGGAACCATTAGTCACTACTTTAGTCGTAATAACCAACACTACCAGTACTACCCACTATTGAGTCAGGGTGTTCAGGGACCTCATGGGTGTACACTTCGTACCTCCTAACCCAAAATCAGGTGTAAACTAATCCGACAAGTGCACTAAATTTTCCAAAAATCCTCCCCAAATTTAGTTCACTTTCTTTGCATGAAAATCAAACATTAAGCAAAACATGTGCATAAACAAAAATATCCTGATGATTGAATTTCCATCTTAGTAAATTACACGTTCAAATATTCGAGAATCAGGGTATTATAAGAATTTAACCCTTCAACCCATTTAAATACCTGAAGATAAAATATACACAAGTTTTCAAACACTTAAACGCTCCTGACACTTTACAAGCCATGTGTCCATATCAAAATTCATAAATGTTGTAAGAGCCAAAAGTCCAAAGCTCCCTGAAGCGGCAAAACTTCAACATTCACATAGGTGGTTCCTTTTTATTCATGCTCCCGCTTAGCACTTTTTCAAAGAAATTAACCATTAAGAATTAAAGACTTCATCCTCCTTTTCGGTGAGTTACGAGCACAATCTTGGGATGTAAATAAAACATGTGCTCCAGTCCATGAATGTTCGACTTTCCACATTAAACTCGGCTCCTAAGTTTCCTCATGAGGAGTTGGGTGTCTTAGCATTCGATGACTAAGTTGGACTTAAACTCATCCCTTTAGCGAGACTTTAAAACCAAGTCTCTAGCCAAACCCTTCGTCAAGTGATCGGCTAAATTTTGTTGAGATCTAAAAACTCTATAGATACCACCCCATTCATGAAAAGCTCACGAATCATGCTATGTCTGACACCTAAGTGTCTAGACTTCCCATTATACATCCGGCTATAAGCCTTTGCCAATGTAGTTGCATTATCACACGGATAGAAATAGGTGCTATAGGTTTAGGCCACAATGGAATCTCAAGAAGCAAGTTTTCAACCATTCGACTTCTTTACCGGTAATGCTAAGGACACAATTTTAGATTCCATTGTTGAACTGGTGATGCAAGTTTGCTTCTTGGATGCCCAAGAAATAGCACCTCCACCAAGTAGGAATACCCAGCCACTGGTAGACGAATTGTCTTCAATATTACTGATCCAACTTGCATTAGTGTATCCTTCCAATACTGAAGGATAACCAATATAAGAGAGACTATAATCCATAGTTCCCTTTAGATACTTCAGTACCCTCTGAATTGCTTGCCAGTGATGAGCACTAGGATTACTAGTATACATGCTCAATTTACCCACTACAAAAGCAATATCAGGTCTTGTACAAGTCATAGCATACGTCAGACAGTCAATTACCCTAGAATACTCAAGTTGAGATACAGCCTTGCCATTATTAGGCATCAGCTTCTCACAAGTATCCATAGATGTACTCATAGGAGTACAATCAAAGTAATTGATTTTTCTCAACACCTTCTCAATATAATGAGACTGATAGAAATTCTATTACGTTCATGTTTAATCCTTATACTAAGGATAACATCAACCTCCCCCATATCCTTCATGGAGAACCTTGATGACAAAAATTCCTTTGTCAGGTTAACCTGATTTTGGTCAGTGCCAAAGATCAACATGTCATCAACATATTGTCAAATGATGACTCCTTTACCAGATTCATCAAATTAGCTATATACACATTTGTCAGCATGTTAAGAACATAACCACTAGACAAAACCACTTCATTAAATTTTTGATGCCATTCCTTAGGTGCCTGTTTTAGTCCATAAAGAGACTTAATCAGTTTACACACCTTGTTTTCATTGCCAGGCATGATGAAGCCCTGAGGTTGGTTCATATAAACCTCCTCATCCAATTCACCATTAAAGAAAGCTGTTTTCACATCCATTTGATGAATAATCAGATTGTGAATTAATGCCAAAGCAATCAGCAGTCTTATAGTACTGATACGAGCCACAAGAGCATAAGTATCAAAATAGTATATTCCTGACTTTTTTTAAAGCCCTAAATGACTAGTATAGCCTTGAACTTTTTAATAGTTCCATCTACCTTCATGATAACGCTACACGCGTCGTTCGGGGTCAAGGAAACTTCCTTTTCTTCGAGCAAGTTTTATAACACCCTAGGCAGTGAACCTAATCGTTGTAGTGTAGTAATTAGGGTAAGCCACGGGTATTGATATCGTTCTCTAGGGGAATAGGAATGCTAGTAAGGAGTCACTACGCTAAGGTTAAGGTTGAGGAAGATTATTTTTTTATCTTTTTATGTTTTATGAAAATGGAAAGGTACGAATCTCGGGTATTGGATTTGGGGGGTTGGTATTTCTACCGATTACTCTACTAATATCTAATTATCAAAACTAAGGTTGTGGGAGTCTATGTCTAATTAATGTGTGCTCGTATGATAGTTTAAAGATGTGTTTACTTAATTTGTATTACTCCTTAATTATCTCCTATTGATGGTTGAGTGTCACGTCTTATTCCTAGTTGCGTTGTGTGTCTAAAGTTGTAGGGTATGCGTTTATCCCTAACTCTTTGAACTTACCAAAGGGTCTTGTCTACAAACCCACTAGGGATGATAAACTCCTACTCTAAGGCGCTCTTTGGATGGTTTAGCCTAGCCTTTACTCAGGTAATTATATTCTAAGGTTCACAAAGATGAATCAAGCATTAAGTACACAACGAATGACCTATCGCATTACTAGATCATTAATCAACTAAGATAAGAAACAACCAATCAATATTCAATAATTAAGTTTCATACTTCCTAAGCAAACACACAAATAAATTAGCCGGACATGGAGAACATGCAAGCATACACACAAATAATCAAAGACATAATTGAATTAATGAAGTAAAGACTTATCTTGATGTAAGATAGGGTTTAAAACCCTAAAATCTTGTACAAGACACCTTAGGTTCGGTTTAGGTTTTACTCCAAAGACTCTCCACACAAAGACGAAAAATTCGGATTCTATATATAAGATTACAATTGCGACGGCGTCACCTTATGTTTAGTGGCGCCGTCGTGTCGCCGCCATTAGGGTTTCGTCTTGGCCACGTTAACCTTGCGGCGTCACCTTATGTCCGTGGCGCCGTCCTCTTGACTTCGGCGTCGTCGGATTGCATCTAGGCCGTCCGAGTAGCGACGGCCTACTCTTTCACAACTAGACGTCGTCACTTGAAAATACGAGTTTTGGGTCTTGGACCGTCACAATAATTTTGGGACGGCGTCGCCATTAACACTGACATTGTCGCCTTCTAGTTTCAAAGAATCGTGAGTGTCTCGATTTTGACTTTGGCCATTTTCTTCATATATTCGCCTTTTCGTCCAAATAAGTGCCATTCCAACATTTTGCCTTCAAGAGACCTAAAAAGTGAAAAGGAACGATATTAAGCAATAACGGATACAAAAGTGATCAAATAAGGACTTAAACGACCCTCAAAATGGTACCTTTTAAAACCTTATCAAATATCCCTACACTTGTTATTTGCTTGTCCTCAAGCAAATGTGCTTTTAGCCAATTAATTTATAAGTTAGGGGTCATGAAGCATTAATTCAAACGGTCCACAACACATATAAGCCCGAAAAAGTCATAACAAGCACGGAAATTACATACTAGCACCTCACATGGGGTGTTTGGATACTCACATCTCTCTCGGGTGTATATATGAAATATAACAAATAGGAAATGGAAGATAAACACTCATTAACCGGTCCTAGTACATAGATTATCAAAGGCTTGAGAATAGATCAAACCTCCATCGCTTTGGCGTAAGCACCTAGGAAAGACTATCAAAGAGGTCTTTTAAAGGGTTGTAATGTTAGGCTTACTGTAGGGAAATAAGGGTTTGGTGGGATAGGCTATTTAGTGGTGGCAAGTCAAAAATCTCTATGTTACAAGCATATGAAGAATGGCGTTGCTAAGCCAAGACTCGACACTCTAAAACTCTATGTAACGGAAATAAACAAACATAAATTTAAAGGATAGATGTAGGATGGTAGCCCGTAATTTTTTTTTTTTTTTTTTTTTCACTCTAATTTTTTTTTCTTTTTCTCTTTTTCTATTTTTTTTTCGATTTTTTTTTATACACTTTTACTCTACCATCCTCTACGGTAACATCAAAATACTAGGGATTTATAGGCTCATCGCTACACTTGAGTTTTTATTACTCTAACACTAATTTGACCCGATTTGAAAAGATCAAAACACTTGGGGTACATTATTACGCAAACAAAGGGAATTTGAATTTTTAACGTTCCCTTCCCGTCATTTCATAAACTTTAACTTTTCCATGAATCCCAATCGTCCCAAAGCGTATACAAAGGATATGACTCGACTTAGCAACTTATGCAAGCAACTAGATAATTGAACTAAGGGTTTAGGGTGATAACAAATATTTGCACTAAAAGTGAGTGCATAAGGGGTAGGCTAAAGCGATTTGGGTGTATATTTGGGGTGGGGTGTAAACAATGCTCTTCATTGATATTCGGAAAAACCAAAACATCACGAGAACCACGAAAAGGATAGGCTCGAGGGGTTAACTAGGGTATCGTGTACTAAAAATGAGTACAACGCAAAGGGTGTGGGGAATTACTCAACCGATGTGGAAGAAGTAATTATATTACGGTATTAAACAAGGGTTATCCTAATGCCTCTTATCATTTAGTTATTCCTAACTACACAAGTGTAGCCTCACTTGCGATCTCGGAATGCATCACAAAACAAGTTCTAGAATCTAATATACTACCGATTCACACTCTAAGCATTGAAGATGAATGCTTTAATTCCTACTAATCTAAGGCGATCCTCACATTTTGGTGGAATTTGGGTGGTAAAGGGTTTTGTGCTAGTCATATAACTTCCTATCCGTGAGACGCTTTTGTTAAGACTAATGGCCCACTCCTATATGTCATAAAAAATTTAAATTTGGTGCCAAAATTACCTAACCGACATTTTCTCATGGTTTATTACAAAAGTGCAATTGGACAAAGCAAATAGTCAAGGATAAGCATAGTTTCAAAGTTCCGTTTTATTTTCCCTCCCTACACTTAAACCGAACATTGTCCCCAATGTTCCCCGAAAGTATCAAAGTTATGATAATGGAAGGTAATTAAAAATGAAAGAAACTAATACTCCCCTGATTAGCTCGGTAGAATCCGTGTAAAGTGGTGGTTAAATCCTTTTCAAGAAGAATTATTGCGTGAAAAGCTCCTACATCTTATGTAACTTCTTCTTGATAAATTAAACCTGCACACTTGAAGAAAACAAACGAAACCTTCGCATAAAATCGGCGGTAATATAATATATAAGACTCGATTTAAACTAGGATATAATGCTTGTGGAATGGATGTTTACAGAATTTCTAAGAAAATTAAGACCTGGAAAATTCCAAAAAATAATAAGTAGCTCAGAAAACGAGAAAAAAGTAATCGATGTTTTACTCCTTCGACACCGTCGGTTGCAATCTGACGCCGTCGGTTATCCCGACAAAAAGCGGTGCGATTTTACGGAAAAATTACGGAAAATTTACATCTTTAGAATCGGAAAATTTACGCAAAACATCCATTATGACTCGATACAAGCATTTGACTCGAACAAACAAACATAAATATCTTTTAGTTAATTGTTATTCTCATGTTTACGTTTCTTTTGAAAACGTGTAATCCTCCTACACTTATCCCTTATGTAAAATACCTTTATATGTAATTAAGGCGAGGTTAAAGACAAAATAAAGTATTTTACAAATTCAAACATGAGAATAAACAATTAATAAAAGATATCGACACACAAATGAAAATGAAAAACAAATACACATGGGTTGCCTCCCAAGAAGCGCTTGTTTTGTTCGAGTCACGAGCGACTCTACACTTATTTAACATCAAGGGAAGTTTTCCTACACTTAAGTTTAAGTGCGGGTGATAGTAGCAATACACACCTTAGGGTGGAAATTTGCTACGTGAGGAGAGGGTGATGGGTGATTTATACGCTCAAAGGAGTGTGCTCTATTCATTATAACCTTACCTAAGTCTATTGGTGTAGCGGGTGAATCAAATCTCTCTCCTAAAAATGGATCATCTTCTATCAACTTCAAAAGATTCTTAGTTAAGGATCCATCTTGACCTAATAAACCCGGCTTAAACCTATAGTGTTTCTTGTTATCAACCATGAATGGGTGATATAAGTGTGTAAGGTCATGGGTTACTCCTATATTAGCTTCCACTCTACATGGCCTAGAATCTACCACTTTTATCAAGAAACTACCCGAACTATCTATTTTGATGGGTGGATTGGGGCCGAATTCAATTCCAAGATTCACATCTAAAGACGGAAAATTGGGTAAGGTTTTTAAGTGAGGCTCTGGTTCATCAAAATTAGGAACTTCCCTAGGACTAAGAGAGAGGTCATGACAACAAGCATCTAAACCTACATTCTCTAGTGGCGTTTGGTCCAAAGGTTCTATATCAATCAGGGTTCCTATAGTCTCTTCTACTTCTTCCGGGTAAGTTATAGGCGATGTGTGTTCCTCAGTGATGGTAGGACTTGTAGGTTATCCGATGGGATTGGATTTTCTACTCTATCCTCCATCTTATCAAGATCACCTATGTATTCATTTGTCTGCGTGGTAGCGCTAACCATGACATGCACCTTGGTACCTCAACTCTAATCATCTCCTTCCTAAACAACCTTTCCGATCGAAGTTTCCAAATTGAAAATAGGTCTAAAGATTTTTGGGTCCCATGTTCCACTTCTAAATTGGGCGTGAATCTCAAAGGTTTCCCATGCATTTGAACACCACGTCCCCAAATATCCCCATCCGCTACATAGTCAAGTCTCCTTTGGGTTTCGTGGGCGTCTGAGTGTAAAAGAATTGTTGTGGAAGCAGTAAATCAATACCATGATAAAGGACTTTTGTAATAAATATTTAATTCGAGTCCACGCCTCGGGAAAGGATTCATCATGATATTGCCGGAACCTCGAGATCTCATTTTGGAGTGGAAAGGGTAGATTATGTAGTGGATTTCGTTGATTGGGTGGCAGTTTTGGCGATTCGCGTTCTCCATAACGACTAACGGAATAGTTAATGAAAATGGTTACAAACAAAGGTCACGAAGAGGGGATAGACTATGAGGAAGCTAAAATGAGAAAAAAAATTTACTTGATAGGAATCAAGCAAAGAAACCTAAGCGAGGTGGACTACTAACTAGCTATTCTATTCCCGACAGTGCGCCAAAACTTGATAACGCTACACGCGTCGTTCGGGGTCAATGAAACTTCCTTTTCTTGAGCAAGTTTTATAACACCCTAGGCGATGAACCTAATCGTTGTAGTATAGTAATTAGGGTAAGCCACGGGTATTGATATCGTTCTCTAGGGAATAGGAATGCTAGTAAGGAGTTACTACGCTAAGGTTAAGGTTGAGGAAGATTATTTTTATCTTTTTATGTTTTATGAAAATGGAAAGGTACGAATCTCGGGTATTGGATTTGGGGGTTGGTATTTCTACCGATTACTCTACTAATATCTAATTATCTGAAACACGAGTGTAATTGCGGAGGAACATAAGCACAAGATAATAGAACATACCAACATTAATAAGCACAAGATTAAACATTAATATTTAAAAGAAAGAGTACACCATTACAATACTAGTTTAGCCGTCATCGGCAAATATATTACAAGTTTAGTTCCCAAAATATTGCGTTCTATTACATAATGATTTGTAGTGACAAGTGAAAACTTCATTATGCAAGACTTGGTAGAAAAAGCTTACTAACGATCACCTGAAATGCATGAGAGAAAAACGGGTCAACTATGAAAATAGTTGGTGAGTAAACATGTTTAGCAAAATAAGAAAACTCGAAGAAATATTCAAAGCTTTCGGTCAACGAAAATGGTCCACAAAGCAAAGGCATTGTAAATCCACTCGGTTCAAGTTCCGCCCATACAAAACTTGCAACTGTGTGTTCACAACCCATTGCACAAAAGATAGCGTATGAAGTAGTCAAGTATAAGCGGTCATAATAGTTCACAATATAGTACCACGAATATAATAATTCGGGGATGCTCTTGATGAAACCAAATTAAGTTGGGTGCCACTACCCAAAGTTATGTTGCCTCTTCCCAAAGATATCTGGGTGCCTCTTCCCAAAGATATCTTGGGTGCCTCTTCCCAAAGATATCTTGGGTGCCTCTTCCCAAAGATATCTTGGGTGCCTCTTCCCAAAGATATACTGGGTGCCTCTTCCCAAAGATACGCTCCGAACACGGGAGACTTTATAGTGATGCTCCGATCATGGGAGACTTTATAGTGATGCTCCGAACATGGGAGACTCTATAGTGATGCTCCGAACATGGGAGACTTTGGGACAAGGTCATAACATGTACGGTCCAATAAATTCCAACAAGTCATAAATTCATAATTAAGTTCAAGGATTTGATTCGAGTTCATAAGTTCTAGTTAAAAGAGTTCACAAAAGCAAGGATCAATTTAATTCAAGTATGGCTCATGCATTCAGCCCCAAAATATAGTAAAACGGTAAAAGGGGATGTGATTACTCACTTGATATGGCGGTGTGATGACAAAAGTGAGTACACTGAGGTATAATGTGATGCTTTAACCGGGTCCTATTACGAATGATATGATATGTAATGAGTTGCAATGTAATGTTATGCATGCATTTCGTATGTTATTTATACCATTTGCGAGTTTTGAAAATAATACTTATCGTCGAAAAATGCTCTTTTGACGTCTTGACCCTTCAAAAATGACTTTACAAGTATTTACGTCAAAATGTCATCCTACAATGGTTTTATAATGATTTATGGTGAAATTTTCACTTTTAAATCAGCAAAACAATGTCGTCGGAATTTTCATGAAAGTAACAAAATGGCTCAAAAAACTAGTCGTAAAATGGTGTCGTCGATCGTTAGAAAACGAACTCGACGGTTTTGGAAAGTTTGTATCGAAATCTAGAAGTTTCAGTTCGGGAGTTTTCGTCATAAAGGTCTCGAACATAAAGATAATAAGGGTTAAAGATGGTGATTTTGGCTAATTGTTGGTTAAAAAGTGAGTTTCGCCAAGTTTAAACATCCATAAATAATTTATTACAACTCCGCTATACAAATGGCTTGTCGTTTTGAAAAATATGCTCGGTGATCTTGATTTTACTAGAAGACATTTCGTTCCAAAAGTTCCACATCATGGTTAAAACAGCCTCCAACATGGTCGTTTTAGTTACCGTAACACTTGTCTCGTAAAATAATATAGTTTTTGAGAAAATAATAGTTACGGCAATTTTATGAAAACGTGCATATCTTTGTCGTTTCAAATCCGTTTTCTCGTATATACGTCCTTAGCCGTATCAAAGTATACTAATATATTTTTGATAAGTCGAAATAATTTGTAAAGCTTAAGGCTCGTTTTGACTCGAATAAAGTAAAAATAGTATCTGAAATTTTAGAAAAATATATATTTAAATCGTCAAACTTGAAAAATTCATAACTTCTTCGTTATAACTCCGTTTTAATCCGTTCAAGCGACCACGGATTCGTTTTAAAGTATATTTTCTAAATATCAAGGCCAAAAGTCGTGCCTACTGTCGGATTTTCCAGAAAATCAAAACAAGGACAGAACACATTTTATACTTATCGAAAATAGTTTTCTCGTACAAAACCTATTCTAATCCCTTCAAATCAACTCCAAAGCTAATCTAATCCTACCATACACCTTCTTAGGGTGTCATGGGTTCCTAAACATCATCAAGACCAAAGTATATCAAGGGGATAATTATAGGATGACCTTATATATATATATATATATCTAAAATCATGTAAAAATGGTATAAACAACACAAATCATGCATGCTTGCTCCAAAAATGAAGAAATAACTATGAAATGAAAAGGAAACATGAAAAATATAAATGATATGCTTACAAGTAAATATGATGAGGTGCAAAGAACAAGGTTAAACCTAAACACTCTTGGTTTTTATTTCAAAACCTAATAAAGAGTGTTATCTAGATTGTGATAACACTTGAGCTTGGAAAAATTTTGTGATCCCTTGGAAAACCTTGATGGCGGTTTGGATGAAGAACCAAAGAGAGAAGAAAAGTTTTCTACTAACTTTGAAATTATGAGATATGAATGAGTGAATGAATGAAGTAGACTTTAAGTATAAGTGTAAATTTCAACAATCAAAGAAACCATACCATCATTTAATGCCACCACCCCCATTGGGCCGGATTTTAGGGGATTGTGTTTCCCAAATATTTTTTTTTTTTTTTTTTTATTGCATATATACTTGTATAATTAATTGTAAAAGTGTAAGTACATGTGTAGATAAATATAACTTGTAAGGTTAATGGTAACTTTTGGGTAAAATAAATTTTTTTAATAGATCAAAGTAGAATATAATGATATCATAAAAATTGTAAAAATACATTCCTTGTAAAATTTGAGTGACAAAATAATTATCGTGTAGTTTTTAAGAAAAACGTCGTAATAATATAACTTTAACGATTTATATACCAATTAAATTTAAAACACTAGGTAAAGTCAAAATATAGTTTTATAAACTAAATGTAAGTATAAAAATATATCGGGATCATTTTGAAAGTAACGGATTAAATATTTAAAATAATAACTCACGCGATAACGTTTATTAAATATAAAAATTACGCGTTAAATGTGAAATGAAATGCCATGAATGAACTAATATGATGCATATTTAATTTAAGAAATGACCGAATTTGAGAATTGTGACATTCTTCCCATGTCGGTGAATCACGTCCTCGTGATTCGATTAACGATACTATGGTCCGAACCTCGACAAGAGTTCTAAAGTTCATGCTCGTCGAGCAGTCTAAATGATCATATCAATGCCCATGCGTCTGGGTTCCCCATTCAACTAAGTGCGTGCCCGTGATTAGATTGGATAGGGTAAACTTGCCCAATATCGAGCGTAGCTCTCAAAGACCTTTAGGTAGTCGATTCTAATTTAATCTCACAACTCATCAAACAAGAGCGTCATGAGATTAAACTAAACCGACTTGAGTAAACTTGTCTCTTAGCTTGATTTTCGCAACTCATCAAACAAGAGCGTCACTAGATCAAGCTAGGAAACAAGTTGTTAGAAAGATAGGATTCAACATCCTTGAATGAAGTCTTTTGAAAGATTCGCTCGATATTGGATTTGCTTACACAAATCAAATCAAATCAACAAAATATATAACAACTAAGGTCGATATCAATAGGTCTCAAATTAATCAAGGTCGTGAGCGTGGTAAGAATTGGAAGGAAGTTATGCACTCAAAATCATGTTGCACGAAATAAAGTGGTTGTTCAAAGGAATGTACCGTTACGCGTTGCGGGCTTCCTCGGTGCCGGATAGAATGCTCGACCACGTGCGGGAGGAATTTCAATGTTACGATCTTGTGGGCCTTCTATTGCCAACGCCGGTTTGGACGATTACCTCCTTGATTGGGAGTTCTTTTCGACTTTGGGCGGTATTGCGAAGGTGATCTAGACTTCCACACTCGTAACATGCTTTTCTCATCCTTGATTTCCGATTCTGTTTGAGCAATTTCGCGAAGTGGCCCGTCTGTCCACATTTGTCGCACTTTGGCGATCTCTAAGTGATGATAATTACATCGAGTGCACAAAGGATGTGGACTGCATATCCTTTGCGCTCTGGTGGTCGCCCATAGTTACGGGTTATTCGGCGCCTCTTGTTTCTTGATTACGGTCTCGGTTTCCTGGTGATCCTCCACCGCTTTCGTCCATTGTCGTTTGCTTTTGTTAGTTCTCGGACTGATCACATCATTTGTCAAGCGATCGCCATACTCGTGACTTGCGAGTGGTTGGTTTCGACAGTGACATCCTCCCAATTTACGGTATCAATCCCATATATATCGGTCAATCAACTTCTCCACGGTGGAAACCATGTGAGGAACCATCCTAGTTAACTCGTGGAACCGGATCGTGTACTTGTCGATCTCTACTCCTACCATCAAGTGGTTCCAAAATTCTTCTTCCGGTTTACGCACTTCATCTTTTCTGCGGTACTCATCGGTTAGTAGTTTCTTGAATGCTTCCCAAGATAATGCATTTGCAGCCCTCTTCCTCTATGCAGTAGTTGGTTGTTCCACGGTCAATGCTCGACCACAGTAGTAGACCGTGAGAGAACTCAACCTTGTTTCCTTGACACATTTCGTGATACTAAGCTTCGACTCAACATTCTCGAACCGGGTTAGCGATCCAATGGCACCCTCGGTACCATGAAATTCCATTGGCTTACATGTCATGAAAGTTTTGTAGTGCATCCTTGACCGGCGTTTGAAGTACCTTCTCCGTTGTTGGTTCGTCTAGCATCGAGATGTGTTATAATTTGAGTGAGTAGATCCGCTATTCAGCGACGTTGTTGTTTGGATTGTCATTGTTGTTTGGGTTGCCGTTGTTGTTACCTCCTGAGCGTGTGTTTCTTGCGGCCATGATCCTCTGAGAGGACCAAAACATCGGGTTGAGTAAGCGACATTCGAGCGAAGTCGGATGAGGTGCGAGCGGTGGTAATGTGTTATAGTGATCGAAATATGGCGGGATCGGGGACATGCTATGTCTAACAAGTCGAAAGATGGAAAAGAGAGGATATGAACAAGGTGCGGTAATGTAGGCGTGAGCGTAAAACATGCTATGCATACCCACCCGACCAATGCAACTTGGTGACCGGACTCTAAAGACTCGACTAAACATGATTTAAAACTACTACTCTTATCATTGCATGGTTCTTCATAAATTAGACATAGTTGATCGGGCTATGTATAATTTATGATTAACGATCTGCGATAGAACTAGATGACTCGGATGATGTTCAATGTTTAATAAAAAATTTCGGTTATAGTTGTGATTTTTATTTTTGAAAAATCGGCATTCTCTATAACCTTTGGCTCGATACCAATCATCACACCCTCGGGAGGCGAAACACGAGTGTAACGGAGGAACATAAGCACAAGATAATAGAACATACCAACATTAATATTTAAAAGAAAGAGTACACCATTACAATACTAGTTTAGCCGTCATCGGCAAATATATTACAAGTTTAGTTCCCAAAATATTGCGTTCTATTACATAATGATTTGTAGTGACAAGTGAAAACTTCATTATGCAAGACACAGTAGAAAAAGCTTACTAACGATCACACGAAATGCATGAGAGAAAAGCGGGTCAACTATGAAAATAGTTGGTGAGTAAACATGTTTAGCAAAATAAGAAAACTCGAAAGAAATATTCAAAGCTTTCGGTCAACGAAAATGGTCCACAAAGCAAAGGCATTGTAAATCCACTCGGTTCAAGTTCCGCCCATACAAAACTTGCAACTGTGTGTTCACAACCCATTGCCAAAAGATAGCGTATGAAGTAGTCAAGTATAAGCGGTCATAATAGTTCACAATATAGTACCACGAATATAATAATTCGGGATGCTCTTGATGAAACCAAATTAAGTTGGGTGCCACTACCCAAAGTTATGTTGGGTGCCTCTTCCCAAAGATATCTTGGGTGCCTCTTCCCAAAGATATCTTGGGTGCCTCTTCCCAAAGATATCTTGGGTGCCTCTTCCCAAAGATATCTTGGGTGCCTCTAAAGATATACTGGGTGCCTCTTCCCAAAGATACATAGGAGACTTTATAGTGATGCTCGAACATGGGAGACTTTATAGTGATGCTCGAACATGGGAGACTTTATAGTGATGCTCGAACATGGGAGACTTTGGGACAAGGTCATAACATGTACGGTCCAATAAATTCCAACAAGTCATAAATTCATAATTAAGTTCAAGGATTTGATTCGAGTTCACAAGTTCTAGTTAAAAGAGTTCACAAAAGCAAGGATCAATTTAATTCAAGTATGGTTCATGCATTCACCCCAAAATATAGTAAAAGCGGTAAAAGGGATGTGATTACTCACTTGGTGGCGGTGTGATGACAAAAGTGAGTACACCGAGGTATAATGTGATGCTTTAACCGGTCCTATTACGAATGATATGATATGTAATGAGTTGCAATGTAATGTTATGCATGCATTTCGTATGTTATTTATACCATTTGCGAGTTTTGAAAATAATACTTATCGTCGAAAAATACTCTTTTGACGTCTTGACCCTTCAAAATCACTTTACAAGTATTTACGTCAAAATGTCATCCTACAATGGTTTTATAATGATTTATGGTGAAATTTTCACTTTTAAATCAAAAACAATGTCGTCGGAATTTTCATGAAAGTAACAAAATGGCTCAAAAACTAGTCGTAAAATGGTGTCGTCGATCGTTAGAAAACGAACTCGACGGTTTTGGAAAGTTTGTATCGAAATCTAGAAGTTTCGATTCGGGAGTTTTCGTCATAAAGGTCTCGAACATAAAGATAATAAGGGTTAAAGATGGTGATTTTGGCTAATTGTTGGTAAAAAATGAGTTTCGCCAAGTTTAAACATCCATAAATAATTTATTACAACTCCGCTATACAAATGGCTTGTCGTTTTGAAAAATATGCTCGGTGATCTTGATTTTACTAGAAGACATTTCGTTCCAAAAGTTCCACATCATGGTTAAAAACACCTCCAACATGGTCGTTTTAGTTACCGTAACACTTGTCTCGTAAAATAATATAGTTTTTCGAAAAATAATAGTTACGGCAATTTTATGAAAACGTGCATATCTTTGTCGTTTCAAATCCGTTTTCTCGTATAATCGTCCTTAGCCGTATCAAAGTATACTAATATATTTTTGATAAGTCGAAATAATTTGTAAAGCTTAAGGCTCGTTTTGACTCGAATAAAGTAAAAATAGTATCTTGAAATTTTACGAAAAATATATATTTAAATCGTCAAACTTGAAAAATTCATAACTTCTTCGTTATAACTCCGTTTTATCCGTTCAAGCGACCACGGATTCGTTTTAAAGTATATTTTCTAAATATCAAGGCCAAAAGTCGTGCCTACTGTCGGATTTTCCAGAAAATCAAAACAAGGACAGAACACATTTTATACTTATCGAAAATAGTTTTCTCGTACAAAACCTATTCTAATCCCTTCAAATCAACTCCAAAGCTAATCTAATCCTACCATACACCTTCTTAGGGTGTCATGGGTTCCTAAACATCATCAAGACCAAAGTATACCAAGGGGATAATTATAGGATGACCTTATATATATATATATCTAAAATCATGTAAAATGGTATAAACAACACAAATCATGCATGCTTGCTCCAAAAATGAAGAAATAACTATGAAATGAAAAGGAAACATGAAAAATATAAATGATATGCTTACAAGTAAATATGATGAGGTGCAAAGAACAAGGTTAAACCTAAACACTCTTGGTTTTTATTTCAAAACCTAATAAAGAGTGTTATCTAGATTGTGATAACACTTGAGCTTGGAAAAATTTTGTGATCCCTTGGAAAACCTCTATATGGCCGGTTTTGATGAAGAACCAAAGAGAGAAGAAAAGTTTTCTACTAACACTTGTGAATTATGAGATACATGAATGAGTAGATGAATGTGTAGACTTTAAGTATAAGTGTAAATTTCAACAATCAAAGAAACCATACCATCATTTATTACCACCTCCCCTGGGCCGGATTTTAGGGGATTGTAATCTTCCCAAATATTTTTTTTTTTTTTTTTATAATGTATATACTTATATATATTTTGTTAAAAAATGTAAGTAAAATGTGTAGTATAAATATAACTTGTAAGGTAAATGGTAACTTTTAGGTAAAAGTAAATTTTAATAGATCAAAATAGAATGTAATGAGATCATAAAATTGTAAAAATACATTCCTTGTGAAATTTGAGTGATAAAATAATTATCGTGTAGTTTTTAAGAAAAAGCGTCGTAATAATATAACTTTAACGATTTATATACCAAATAAATTTAAAACACTAGGTAAACTCAAAATATAGTTTTATAAACTAAATGTAAGTATAAAAATATATCGGGATCATTTTGAAAGTAACGGATTAAATATTTAAAATAATAACTCACGCGATAACGTTTATTAAATATAAAATTACGCGTTAAATGTGAAATGAAATGCCATGAATGAACTAATATGATGCATATTTAATTTAAGAAATGACCGAATTTGAGAATTGTGACATGGTCATGTGTACTAGCTCCAAGAGCTTAGTCTCACGATTAACACCCTGAAAAGGTTTCTTAATTATTTTGGTCAACATGCAAGTTTTACACTTTTCAGTGTCCATGTCAAATGCTGGGATTAACCCTTCCTTAGACATATTTTGCATTCTTTTATAGTGTACATGGTCAAGTCTAGCATGCCAAAGGGTAGAGTCAGTCAGGTCAGTGGTGGTCATAAAGGCTGAATTATCACATTCATTAACAATATTAAGCCTGAACATTTGGTTACACAAATAGCCAAAACCAATAAACATACCATGCTTAGAAAGAACAAATTTATCAGATTCAATAACTTGTTTATATCATGAACATGAATAACATTAAACAAACTTACAATCTTTTCAGAACTAAACTTAAGATCTACACAACCACGACCATGCACCAAGGCTGTTGACTCATTTTCCATGTGAAGAATAGAACCATCATTCAGTGACTCATAAGTCTTGAACCAGCTTCTATCTTTGCACACATGAACAGTTGCACCAGAGTCAACCTACCACGTAAAATCATCATCCTGCATATAATAAGATTCAGATACATATGTAACATAATAAATCTGAAAAGACTTATTAAACATATTCTGACCTTTCAGTGAGTTTGTAGAACCACTACTCTCTGAACCATTAGTGTCTGATCCATTGACTTTACCACCAACCTTAACACCTTTGCAATCCCTTTTAATGTGACCGGTTTGCCACATTTCTAACAAGTAGGTGTTGCCTTCTTGTTAGGATCTACCCTGTGTTATCATGATGTTTACGTTTGCCTTTGTTGTCATTGTACACGGTGGAGTTGTTATGCTCCACCATATTGACAACAGATGCACCAATAGCATTGCTACTTTTGGCTTGTCATTATCCCGCACCACGAGAGATTCCTCAATGCGCAGATGACTGCCCAACTCAACAAGATTTAACTCCTCCTTCTTATGTTTCAAGGTATGCTTGAAATCTTTCCAAGAAGGGGGAAGTTTATCAATGACACAAGAGACTGAAATAGCCTCATCCATGTGCATATTGTGTTGTGTAAACCTTCCAAGTATACGAAGAAGTTCATTGTATTGTTCCATAACTGGTCTTAAATCATTCATTTTGTAATTTGTGAAATTACTTACAAGGAACTTCTTACTTGATGCATCCTCAGCCATATATTTGGCATCCAAGGAATCCCATAGTTCTTTAGAAGATTCAAAATTCTGATAAATGTCAAAGAGTGAATCAGACATACCATTGAGAATTAAGCCTCTGCAAATGTGGTCATCATTATCCTATTTGCTCCTCCTCCTTATTTGTTCCGTAGTAGCATCTTCCCCATCATCAGGAATAGGTGTAGTCAGAACATAGACCACACTCATGCTTGACAGCAAGAAGTGAATCTTCTTCTGCCATCTCCTAAAGTCCACCCCTTCAAACTTGTCCAGCTTGGCAAAGTTTGAAGCCATGTGTTTCATTGCAGCAGCAGCCATTGATTATCACATAATAGTTTACTTTGATTGTTGGTGGTTATTTCCCAGAACAGGGTAGAAATAATCAGTAGCAATGCAATACCACTAGGTGGTTACCGGATATCACTTGGAATCGTGTTATCATTTACCAAAGTAAACTATTCTACCCTATGCCTGGGCTACACGAATATCTACTTGGGATAAGACCAAATATTTGTTATTGAATTAGGCACAAATCAATAACCCTTGCGCATATAAGTGTTTAAGCTTTTTGTTTGTTTCTCCTGGTATTCACCTTATATCTCTCCATGTTGATGATGTCCATCTCTATTTATGGTAGAGAACACTCACTCCTAGTCAATGGACTTTATGAGTAATTAATGGCCAATTAATCACCTATAATAAGCCTCCATTATCATAGGAATAGTGGTTACATGACCAACTAAACGTGGTCGTAAAGCAGTTATAACAGCCACTTGAATGAGTAAAAGTTGTTACAAATTGGACACTACAACACTACCAGTAAGAACCAATACACTACCAGTAGGAACCATCAGTTACTACACTAGCAGTAGAAACCAACACTACCAGCAGGAACCAATACACTAGCAGTAGGAACAATTAGTCACTACATTAGCAGTAGTAACCAACACTACCAGTACTAATCACTATTGAGTCAGGGTGTTCAGGGACCTCATAGGTATACATTCCGTACCTCCTAACCTAAAATCAGATGTGAACTAATCCCACAAGTGCACTAAATTTTCCAACAAACTTTTGATATATAAATGATCTACTTTTAATTATCTTTTTAGACCCTGTCCCTGTTTCTACTGAATGCTTGACAATAATCCTTGCGACCCGAAAATGGACACCTCTCTTCCACTTGAGTATCATGCTAAACTAAAAAAGGCACAATATTACTCTTGAAGCTCACCACAACAAATATTAATTTCTTCATCCATTTTTATTCCTTATACTTCCATTTTCCCTATTATTGTGCCTTAATACTAGTAAACACGGTATCGTTCTTCTTGTCACATGCAAAAAAGACATTGGGATTTCACACTTTGCAAGAACAAATTAAAAGCATTTGGAACAAAAAACTGTCAAGTACTCGACTTGGTGTGTGTGCGTGGGACATCCCTCTTTCACTTTCAACGCCATTATCTGATACAAGCATGCAGGGGAGGCCCGGAGGGTGTGCAAACCCGATTCCCGCACAGGGCACGTTTTTGAACGGGGCACAATTTTTTAGAAAATTTTTAATATACATTATTACTATATATATTAAAAAGCATTTGAAACGATGTGGATTCACATGGTTTTTCTTGGGCTTCTTTGGTGGCCTGTCTGTTTCGCAATATTTGGCCCAAACAAGTGAACAACAACGGAAGTACCAAACCAAACGTCCAAACCCTTCACATCACTTTGTCTCTCTACCTCAAGATTCTAGAGAGAGAAACATAAGCACAAATTGAAAACACAGACACGAATGAGTAAGTGAACAAGTGCTAAATAAAACCACAAGATCAATTCATCTTTTGTTTTTTGTCATCAAATAACCCACCAAAAGGTATAATCTTTTTTACCTTTTTCCTTTTTTTTCTATTATAAAAAGTTTATTTAAAGATTTCATTTTTCATCATATGTTTTATCGTCAATTATTGTTAGAACATTGATATTTGAGCAATACCCATTTGCTAATTTTGTCTATATTATCTGATTGATTGATTAAAAAAAAAAAACTTTAAAAAAGATTGGCCCTATCCTATCCATCTCCTGCGGTTGTTTTAGATGTTAGGAATGGATGAAATGGTGATTTTAGGCTTTTAGGGCCATTGCTTTTGGCATTTTTGAAACGGCTGTTGTGTTTTTTTGGTTATGAAAGAAGTGGCAGTGAAGATTGGTAGCTTGTTGCCCCTTTTTTATTTTATTTTGTAACTACAAGTTATTGGTGATTGATTATACGAGGTTGTGATAGATGTGAAATTGATTGATTATGTTTGTGGTATGTTTTGTATATATATGCTTTTCTGGTTTAGTACGTACTATTGCCAGTGTGAGGTTTTTATAACTTATTAAAATTGGGTTAGATGTATGAAGTGACACCATTCTTACTTCATCGAGTCATTTCCAGAAATTATGCCTCCTAAACAACCATCCGGCTGTGAAAAACGTAAAAAGAAGAAAAGAGATGAAGATATGAGAAAGTCACAAGCAGGTGCTATGTATAAGTTTATGAAAAAAGCGCCGGTTGAAGAACCAGAAGAGATGGAAGAGCCACAACATGTTGACGAGCAAGAGCATGTACAAGTAGAACCGAAGAGATGGAAGAGCAACAACATGTTGAAGAGCAAGATGACTTACAAGCGAACATGAAGAATCGAGAAGAGCACAGTAGGAATGTTGAGGCTAATATAAATGAGGAGCATGTTAAGCATAATCCTATTGATATATTTGATCCAAGAAGGTGAGGGGGGGACTTAATTCTGATGAAATTAAACTTTTAGTGGAGAAAGGTCCTAAAAGAGATACTACTATTGTATATGGTCCATATGATTCAATACTTCAAGGATTATAGAGAAACAGGGTATTCAAAAGTGATTGAAGAAGCAAAGGAAATTTAGTGAATTGGGTATTGATCCGATATTTCCACAAAAGTGTTTGATTCAAAGAAAAAAACAATTTGGTGAGAGTTCAAGTAGCCAAGAAACTTCATTTACACCTGAAGAGAACTTTAGAGTCAATTATTTCTTATATATTGTTGATCAAGCTCGTTCTTCACTTGAGACAAGATTTGAGCAATTCAAAGAGTACGAGAGATTATTTGGCTTTTTGTTTCCACATAACTTTAGGGGAATTGAAGATAAAGAACTTAAGTTGTCATGTCACCTTCTTGAAAATGCACTCAGGTTTGAAGAAAGATCGGATATTGATGCTGATGAACTTTACATGGAGTTGAAGTTATTTGACACATTACAAACCGATGAACTTAACAGCCCTATAGATGTTTTGAAGCGTTTGAAGGGTTTGGTTATTTTCCAAATGCAACCATTGCATATAGAATATTGTTGACTATTCCAGTCACAGTTGCATCTGCAGAAAGGAGTTTTTCTAAGTTGAAGTTATTGAAATCTTATTTACGATCAACAATGTCCCAATAAAGACTTAGTGGATTGGCCATGATAGCTATCGAGAACGGAATCTTAGAGGATATAAACTGTGAAGAGCTAATCAACCAATTTGCTATGAAGAATGCTAGGAGAGCTTCACGGATCATTGGTTAACTACGATGGTATGTATTTTTAATACTATGATTTGTTATGGATATAACTAATTGTAATAACATTAGTTATCATTTATAAGAAAAAAAAGAAAATTTGCTATAAGTTAGGGGCATTTTTTTCTTGGCTCGCACTGGGTACTCAAATCCTCAGGGCCGCCACTGCAAGCATGAAAGCTGAGGAACAAAGTTCAAGCTAGTAGAGAGGGAGGGAGGTCATATCGGCGGGTTTTTTTTTGTTATTTATTCGATTGGCCTGGAATCCAATACCACATAGAAAGTTGCTCGTCAAAAAATTATCAAGTACTCAGTCGTATTATATTTTGGGCTAAAAGTAGTTTCCTCTAAAGAAGGAAACATAGAAGTATCTCTTGCACATTTTTACTGTAAAAATCATAACCGGTGATCGAGTACAATGGTAATAATCGCTGTACAACTTAAATTATAGTAATCAATTAATTAGTTTGATTTTGACTCTTAAAAGTTGACTTGTTTAAGCATGCAACTCCATAATTCAAAATTTATTTAGAAATTCCTATTTTCTTTAAAAGTCTGGAACTAAGCTCATAAATAAGCACCTAGCTAACCATTGAAACATTTCAAAAGTGCTTGTGTATTTATAAAATAATACACTAGTTGTGTACTTTTGTTGAACTATGTATGTGGTTTTCACATTGATGAGAATGAATCAGTGTCATCAATGTGCCTTAGCCACTATAACCTTTATTACAACGTATTATAGCTACACTCCTAAATATATATACTATATTGTACGTGCCTTTGTTAATGATCATAGGTATATATAGGTCATGTCTATATTTGTTGGTACCTACACTTCAAAGTGAATTGCTCATCATATTTGTGGTTTTATTAGTAAGCATAATAATCAGTTTTGTGGCATACTAGTATATTAACTTGCTAAAGGTCAGCTAAATTATATCATCTGACTTGGGAGGTCAAGTCATGGAAAAGTGCTAATTATAAATTGTCTCAATATTATAATATATAAGCAAGGATATAGCACACACTGAGGACAAACATACTCTTTAAAACACAGATAACACAAAATTAGAATCATAACAAAAGCTTCAACAGATTAGGATTATAACTAGGTCATAAGGATGTATAATATCAATTAATTAATGTATGATCAACATGCATGTCTGATCAACATTACAAACCCATAGCCACACAAATATTATTTATTGTCTTAAAAGTAGGTACGTAGTAAACTAGAGCATAATCGTTCTACTAATAATATGTACACAAACGGGAATGATAAGTTAGGGCTAATTGTCTAGAATGTATTTTACTTAGACAATTTTTGTAATTTTGTGTAGCGTACTAATTTTTTTTCTTTTTGGTATAACATACTTTTAAATTATGTCTTTTCAGTTTATCATAATCTAGTTATGTGTATTATTTTGACTATTTTCCCCTATTCCGATTAATGAGAGTGTGTAAATGGTAGGGGTAAAATGATCAAATAATACACACAACTGTAATATGATACACAAAAAAGACGAAATTTAAAAATATAATACACAAAGAAGAAAAAAATTAGCACATTACACATAATTAAAAAAATTGAAAGTAAAATAAATTCACAAACAATTAGCCCTGTTAAGTTATGCATAAACTAAACCATCAACCAGAGACGATGGCATCCTTTTGATCGGGAGCCACAACTTCATCAGCAGCAACTGCATCCACTCCATTCTCATCACCCATATTGGCCGCAACAACATCCATTTCATTCTGATCATCACCCATATTGGCCCTGTTCCTCTCCTACAAAAATCAAAAAGATGATGATGATGACGTTATATATATTATTTACGATTAGTCAAGTCCACAATCATTATAGAAAACTTATGTTATAGCTTAAGTAAATTTAGAAGTTATCTACAAACACAACACCAGCCACCATCATCCCACCCTCTTAGCAAAGACATCCCATGTTCATAGTTTATTAACTGACAAAAAGGCTTCTTTTTTTTTCAATGTAACTCGATCTTGGCCCAACGATAACTAATAATACGTAGGGCAACGGACATCCGGCATACATGATCGAAAGGTTAAAACTGATATACATGAAAATTTTAGCACTACTAAACTGATTTATACTTAAAGTCCCGTTGAGAAGCGCCAGTATGAACAAAGATTTAACTTTCAGTGTCGCCCATAAAAATTGAAACAACAAAAAGAGTTATGATTTATTTAATTTTTATTTTTTTATTGATAGTTTTATGATTATTTCATGAACACAAAGAGAAGCTGTTTCTCATCAACAAATCTTGATGCTATCGTTTCAGATAAAAAATAAAAACATTTCAAACTTAGTAAGAATCATAAAACAAGACTTACCTTACAATTACGCTCATGAGCCACCATCTTATAGAATATGGACCCTGTCCCCCCTTTGGGAAGTCTATCGCTAGTCATCCCACAGTGCATGCACCTAACATCACCGTCAGCTAATTTCTCCACCATTTTATGTTAGCGAATAGTACACCGGTATGATATACCAAGTATTTAAGTAGCTAGGTGAAAGATAACTGAAATAAAAGGTGAGGGTTGAGATGGAGTTGTGTGTGTTATGGTGGTCATATATATATATAGTGTGGTGACAATGATCGGAAGAAAATGAGATCTCTAACATTGTAGAATTTTTTTGGTATTTCATACGGAGTAGCAATTTTCATAATTGTACGTACATTATACAATGTTGTACTTCTTCTTGATTATTATATATACAATGTTTGTGAGTCTTGCTAGTGGTCTTCCTAGTTAATAACATCCAATTCATTAAAAACTAATGATTTTAAACACGTTTTGTTATTAAAAAATAAAGAAAAAAATCGAGCCGAGCACTGCCAAGCTCGAGCTCGAGCTCGGCTCGAATACTAAAACCCAAACTCGATACTCGATTTAAGCACGGTCGAGCTTTATACTTCGAGCTTGTATATGAGCTTGAAACTCGACTTGAGCACGATTTTTCACATTTCATGCTCGAACTCGATGAATACTAGGATATCATGCTAGCTCGACTCGATTTGTATGAAAATTAAGTAAATTTATGTATATAAAAAGGCCAAAGTGTAATTTAATCAAAACGCGATAAGGCTTGCGAGTTTCACGAGCCGAGTATTTTGGAGGTTGAACTCGACTCGAAATTATACTCGAGTAGCTCGATCTCTAGCTCGACTCGTTTGAATCAAGTTGATTTATAGTAGTTGAGTCGATCTCGAATAATTCGCTAGTTGTGTCGTCTCGGTTACACCTGCTTATTATATACACACGTACGTAAAATAGAATCAACCCTAGGTTCGGTTGATTTTGATTTTAAGCGATTTTTTTCAGTCGAGTAACACCAATCCAAAAGCAAAACCGATAAACACACCCTACCACCTAATATACATGCACAATAATTTCTTTTTTCTTCTTGACATCAACTGTGAAGAAAGTATATATATGTAACCAAAAAAAAGGTTCTAAACTAAACACGTTTCTATGGGAGTCATACTGACGTATAAAAGTCGAGAGTTAATTTGCTAAACCACAGTATGTTAAGACTTATAAGCTGTTATTGTTCATATATTAGCTAGGCATGGCTAAACTGATACGAGAAATAAGTCCTTTGAAATTCTAGCAATGTCGTTCCGGTTTTTCTTTTCGATGTTGTTTGTTCGATATAGGCTTGACAAAAGTAAGTTGATTTTGTAAGAATGTTGGTTGAACTTTTATTAAAAGTAGTTAGCTAAATAATTAGTTAATTTTTTTGTATTGAGATTGCTTGAAGTTTCATAATATTAAACTACCAGTTGGGATCGCTTTGTATTATATATGTATGTATTTTAGCAATATTCTTAATTCTTGTATGAGATAATGTTTCAAATGTTTTACAATCTCTTTATTAAGTCATGAGCATAAAGTTTGTTTTTGCTAATGCAAATATTTTCCCAAAAATTTTTAGTCTGGTATTTTGTTTTCCAAAACTTACTACTCACATATTGTTTCAGACTAGCTTTTATGCTTTAAATATAAAATATTTACGAAGTTACATACATAAAATTCTTTAAATAAAAGGTTAACAATAACTTTTGATGTACGTATAAATATTACTAAAGAAAAGAATAATACTAATTGCACGAGATCATATAGTACTACTGTACTAGTACCACACTATTTTGTAAGCTATAGAAGTCCATCATGAATAGATGTTATCATGCTAATGTTATTGGCATCTCCCAACATCACTATCATTAAAAACATGCATATGATATGAGTATAAAATAACATAAACAAATACACATAAGTATATTAATTTTGATTTTAAAAGGCAAATATTTTATAAAAGTTTTATACTTGTCATCATTTCATTTTCTAGGTATCGAACAAAATATTTTTCTCATACGATATTTTTCTTTCAAATTCGGTCCTTTTTAGGTATTTTGCGAAACTTTTTGACATTATTGCCCCTCTCAGCTAATAGAATTTTTTTTTCGAAAGACAAAAATGTCACAAAGTATTTTAAGAAGTACGAATTTGAAAGAAAAATACTCCCATAAAAGATTTTTGTTCGATACCTAAAAAAATAAATGATAACAATTATAATACGTTTATAAAACATTTGCCCATTTTAAAAACTATCAGTTTTCACAATGTTTTAAAACTATCTAAATGATACATTTAAAATTATTGTACTTAATACAGAAATACGTAAATAATTAGTATTGAAAGCTACAAAAAGATGCATGAACAAAAGTTTTGAAAGGGACAGGAGGGGTGATTGTGTTTATTGTGAAGAAGTAGAGGTATTTGAACTGTAAATCTTACTCCTGCAACGTCACTGAACACGATTTTTTTATTATTATTACAAGTTATCAATCTTTTGTTTCGTTGAATTAGGTTATCGTGGGAGAATACATGTACTAACATAAAAAAAAATGCACTAAAAAACTTCTAAACAAAAAGCTTTTCTGTAAAACTCACATTGAAAAATAAAAATCAAACCTTGAACAATATGTTTACACTTATGTGACGCTAGTATTGCTCATATATAAGGCATGGTTAAACAGATACGAGAATGATAAGTCTTTTCGAAACTCTAGCAACGTTGTTCTGATTCGTCTCTTCAATTTTGTTAGTTTGATACGGTAATTTGATTTTGCAGGTTGAACTTTTATTAAGAGTTGTAAGTTAAATATGTTATTTGTTCATACTAGTTTGATTAAATTACTTTGTACTCAAAAAATGATACTCCGTAGTCCGTAAAAGGCAACTAAAACTTACTACAGTAATATTTTCAAGTTTAATACATAAGTTTCCAAAAAGTTAATATTTGTTAATAATTGTGATTGTTTTAACTTGGTCTTCAACTCGATATTGCGAGTCGATTAATTTTAAGGCGCGGCTATCTTTTTTATAGCCCGAAGTCAGCACAAATAAACTTCCGTGGCCGCAAAAAAATTAATTTTCACCTCATTGAATTCGTACCTTTAACCTCCTTTTAAAAAAAATGGTATTTTTATCGTTGGGTTACCCTTCATGGTTTATCTTAAACTATTATTTTTAAGAGTATTCTTCCATTTATTAATTCTCCCATGTTAACCCGAATGTTCATTTTTAAATTATACATAGTTTATAAAGTGTAATCATTAGGATCACTACACTATGTAACACCAACAACTTTTTTTTTTTTTTTTTTTTTTCTGTGAAGGTTTACTTGCGTTGACTTGAGTTATTCGGAAAAGTAGTCACTTTGAGATTCTTCTACTACGTAATGTCGAAATAACAAAGGCATGTAACTTAAATAAATAAATAAATAAACTTTACTTTTGAAACAAATTTGATCGGTTAAATTTTGAGATAAACGTACAACTATTTTGTCACAGTAGTTTAACAACAACGTGAATATATAAATACTTTACTTTTCACAAAAGTATATTATTTTCAAGCTATCTAAATTGTAAAGTTGAGAATATTGTACGTGGGACAAATGATATTTGCATGAAAGCTACATATATCAACATCTTGAAAAGGATGGGGTGCATGTGATAAGTCATAGTATATATGTACATCAATTGCTTAGACTGTAATTCTATAACTCTATTAAAGTTGTAACATGCAGCATCAACATGTTTAATTTAGACATGGAGTCTTATCAATATATATTTACAAGTCTTAATATAACGCTAACTGATTTGTCTTTATAAAAATCAACTTTGCAAAAAATGTCAACTTAGTAATATTTTCAAGTCTAAGGCATAACTTAGTAATATTTGGATTGACGGTGTCTGATGAACTTCTACAAGATTTACTAGTAATATTTGTTAATAATCGTGAGGTTTCATGTCAACCTCCACAAAAAATGGGCTTTGAGTTAGCACGGTGGTATGTTACGACATGTAAATAAGTAAAAGTCAAAATATTAAAAACCAGTCAACAAAGAACATGAGATTAGACATGCATGAATATTTCATAAAAGTTTACATTGGCGGAGCACTCTCATCTCGGATGTTTTTTCATCGCCCATTGTTCACCTTATGGAATAGTTTAAGAACTCTTTTGGTCTAGTGGGTCTAACCAGAGTGAAAGACGACTCAAGACTCGGACCAGTTTCTTATTCCACAAAAGTCTCTAATACGCTTCATGGGTTTTACTTGGAGGTGACCCATCCAAGCAAATGAAAATGATGTGACTTGAACTTGGGTCACATTGATTCAAAGATGTCTTCCAAACCATTGGTAATACTCCAGTGGTAAAAGAATCTCTTTAAGTCAACCACATGCGCCACGTACATTTGTGTTTGTATATACATGTGTAGAATTATGGCAGTGTGGTATATATTTGTAGCGTGTATAATGGGAGAATGATGCCCTTTAGAAAGACAATAAGATTTTTTTAGTTTATTGCTTCGTATTTTGTATTAAGATCTCTCTAAGAGTTTCATAATACTAAATGATACGTACATCAATTGAGATCACTCTATGTTAGTGATATTATTCATGCATGTATTTTTATCAATATTTTTATTTTCTATGTGACATATTGTTTCACACATTCTAGGCTCTTTGACCTGTTTATTAAGTTACGAGCATAAAGTGTGACGCTAAGGTGTGACCGGAGTCACGAGTTAAGGTAACATTCACGAGTTGACTAAGTTATGTGTGTGTGTATTATCCGTTAGAGGATAATTGCTTGGGCCATTTCACAGAAATGGATAAGTACTTATAGGGATGCACTTAGAGTTGTGAGTAACCCGTAAAGGCGATCCAATGGCCACAGGAGGATCTGCGTGGTTGACATTAAGAGAAGGGACAAGGTTGACACTAAGAGAGGGACACGGTTGACACATGGTGTACCATCCTTAGTTAAGTCGGGTGCATGGAGGGATCCATGCATGGTTGTCGCATTACCTCTTCAAGAATGGGTAGTGACACGTTTCGTTCGTTGTAACGACCCTGACTCAGTTCGCCATGCGTGTCGTTTTCTTGGGCAGGTTTGCCAGGCATGATTGAGATTGAGTGTGGCCTAGGAATTCGTTTGCTCAGGCTTGTGGTCGGGCCTAGCCTTGGTGGGATTTTGTTAAGCCGGCATAGACTGTGTGGGTTTTAGCTAGTTTGGCGAAGCTGCCAAACGCTATCAAGTCCCTCCGGTCCATTAGTGTTATTTGACTGCTTTAGGGAAATACAATGATTGACTCATGTTAAGATAATGAGTCATCCTGGAAGTTTCCTAATATCTCTTCTTGGTGTTCAAGGACACTTACATGTTTAAAAAGTTTTGTTAATTGTGATTGCCGGATTTTAATTTTCAAGACTGTTGCGTTTTTAATGCATGTCCAGTCTTACCAAATGCGATTATCCGGGAAAGATTGAGTGTTTGGTAGATTTTCTTCCCGAGGCCTGCCCCACTCTAAATGTATGCATGGCTTGGGATTCTGCTACAGCCGTAAACAATCTCTTTCCATAATCTTTATTTGCAGTTTAATGATATTTTTTTATTTGTGTCGCTGTTTTTCAGTTAGCCGTTTTTGCCTTAAGTGCCTGACACTTCTCTGGACGTTGCTTTGTGCGTAAAGTTCACGCGTTCAGGCTCTGACCCCTTCAGGTAGGGCAGAGCATCGGGCCTCTCCCGCCCCGTCCCGACCCGATTCCCGATTAGCCGGAGAGCGTAAACCGAATCCCGAACCGACATTCGTCGGTCGGTATCGGGCGGTAGTCGGTCGGAATCGGTATGTCGGTTCCGGTCACCTTCGCTTGTCTTTTCTCGGTTTCTTGCCCGTCCTGACCCGAGTCCCGAGAACACAGAAAAGTAGAACCGACTCCCGACCCGAGTAGCAGTCGGTCTGAATCGGGCGGGGTCGGTTTCCGGCGGTAGTCTGTCGGTAGGCGGTAGTCGGTCGGAAATGCTCACCCTTACCTTCAGGCTCATACACCAATGGGCTCACACGTCAACGGGCTTATAACGTCAACGGGCTAAGACGCCAATGAGCCCAGACACCAACGGGCTCACACGTCATTGAGATCAAACGACATCAACCTCAAACGGCTTAAAATTGGCCTCAAGTGCCTAACAGTAGCCTCAAACGGCTTAACATCGGCCCCAAGTGCTTAACAAAAGCCCAAAATGGCTCAATATCGGCACTTAATGCCTTGCATCAACCTCAAATGGCTTAGTATCGGGCCTAAGTGGCCTAACATCAAACTCAAACGCCATTAGGCTCAACCACCTTTAAGGCTCTAACGGCTTAACATTGATCTCGAGTGCCTAACAATAGCCTCAAATAGCTCAATATCGGCCCCGAGTGCCTTACATTAGCCTCAAACGGCTTAGTCTCGGCCACGAGCGGCCTAATATCAGGCTCAAATGCCATCAGACCCAAACCTCATCCAGGTTCTGATGCCCTTCAGGCTCTGATAGCGTGGGTTCGGGGTCGAAAAGACTTCCTTTTCTGTGATCAAGTTTTAAAACCCTCTAGGCAGTGTACCTAATCGTTGTAGTGTAGTATGGGGTAAGCCCGGGAGGTTGATTCCTTCTCTAGGGGAATATAGATGCTGGGAAGAGATGTATAACGAGAAGGTAAGGTTGAGGGGGATTCTTTTTGGTCTTTTATGTTTATTAGAAAGTAAGGTAAATATCTCGGGGTATAGGAGTGGGGGTGGTACTTCTACTAATTTTAACTACTTTTAATTAAACTAATTAACTAATTAAACTAATGATAGATTATGCTAACGTAGGTGTGCTCTTATGATGATTAAAAATGTGTTTACTTAGATGTTATTACTCCCTAGTTATCTCTTATTGATCGGTTTAATTATCACATCCTTATCTTAATTGGTGCGTTGTATTCCGTTTGGTCATAGAGGGTGCCTAATTCCCTAGTTCTATGAATCGTAACTCTCCTCTAGACTATCCAGGATCACCAAGTACCTAGGTATCTCTCCCGAATACTCTAATATAAACAAGCTACAACTTACACAATAAACACAACGATGGCCTAGGTGCATGCCTAAAGCTTTTTGCTATTTAGGACGTTTAAGCTCGCAACGATTAAAGAAGAAGCTAGTTTTCCTTACTCTAGCGTCTACCAATTAAGACAAGAGACAACCTAACAATAATTAACAACTAGGTTTCATAGATCTAAATAAACACAAGGATAATTTAGCTGCTCATGGTAAACAAGCAAGCATTCACACATACAATTAAACATGGGGTAGACATAATGATAATATGGATGAAAAGAAGGGTATGGAACCCTAAAATATTGTCCAAGTATGACTACAACTGAATTAGGTTTTGCTCTCCAAAGTTTTACTTCCCTAAACGCAGACAAATCAAATTCTATATATAGATTTACAAATGCGACAACGTCACCTTTTACCATCAGGTCGCCGTCATTAGGGTTTCGTTAGGGCCAAGTCATCGTTGGAACGACGTCAATTGATAAGTGTGACGCCATCAGTCTTCATGAGGGACGTCGTCTGAGATTGGTTCTTGGGTGTCTGGTGTAGAAGATAAAGGATACGCCTTCCAGATTTTAGGCGTGACGCAGTCAGTTATTAAATCCAAAAATTGTTCTGAGTCATCATGTGTAATTTGATCAAAACTCTTATATAGGGACAGCGTCGCCCTTTGATTGGGACGCCGTCAAGCTTGAAAATCTGCTTGAGTCTTGACTTTGTCGTTTTCTTCATGTTTTCGCTCATTTTCGTCCAAATATGCTTGATTCCAGCATTTTACTTCCAAAAGACCTAAAATATGAAAATGAACAATTTTAAGTAGTAACGGATATAAAATATGTCGATTTAGGGCTTAAATGACCCCCTAAAAATGTATGTGCTAAATCCTTATCAGGATCTGACGCCATTCAGGCTCCGACGCCTTCAGGCTCACACACCCTTTTATATCATATGTCAGGAATTGGCTATGACCTGCTCAACAAATGTTAGTCTAGAACACCATAATCCATGAATAGGACTGTAAAATGTGTGTTTGGCTATTGGTAAGTTAGGTGAGAAACGTTATGCAATTGAAAAGTTACAGAATTAGGGAAACCATTTATGCTTTGCTAAACTGGGGGACTTACCACATATGTACATATCAACCCAGTCCCAACCAGTGATTATTAGACTACACGAAAGCCATCAACAAAATGGAACATTTCAAGGCATAATAAACCCTTCTCACCATCCTCACCTATGAGATGAGACGAATGTACATGTGCATCCTTTTTCCAATACATGATTCATACATAAGCGGTTGTATCGTCAGGAAGGAGGAAAGCCTACGTTACTTATAAGTCTAGCACATCATGATCCAAGCATCATATTATACTAGACTGGGGAGCTTGATGACCTATGTATACTACACTATATACATTAAGTCCGCAGGCTTAGACAAGCTCATTATTCATATAAGGCCCAGTGGCCCAAATCATGGACAGGCCCAACTGCCTCCATCTCTTATCCTAATTCTCCCCGTATATGCTAGATGGTATAGGGAATTAGTATAAGCTTTTTCACTCGGTAGCCTCCATAAGCTTTTTCACCACATGGAGACCATCTCCATCCTCACCAACCATATAAACTCTTATATTCATCATCTCCTACGAGATAAGAGGAAGGTACCATACAAACCATTTTTTTCATCATCTTTTACGAAATAAGTCGAAGGTACCACATCCTTCTCTCCACCCTCTCTTACGAGGTAATACGAATGTACTCGCTGATTCTAGTGTTACCCGACTACAGAATATCATCCTCTCACGGGTCCTTCTGCTCAACACGAAACTGAGCATCCCACCATCACCTCCCGATTTATACCTGTTTCACACAGGATACTTGAACATATACATTTAAACTAGAATCAATACTAAGTTCGGTTCGGCTTTAGTTTTAAGTTATCTTTTTTCAGTCAAGAACCTAAACAATCCAAAAACCAAACTGATAAACACCCGTACCACCTAATATGCATGCACAATAATATCTTTTTTTCTTCTTGACATCAATTGTGAAGAAAGTATCACTACTACAAAAGAGGCTTTAGACCTCCTTATAAAGACCTCTACCAAAGGCACCGTCTAAAAGCATTTGGGCGGTTATAATAAAAACACGTGCCTAAATAAAAAATACATTTAGGCGGTTACAATCAAACACACCGGCTAAAAAGTTTTAGGTGGGATTTTAGTTCCAATTTTCTTCAAAATTTTCATTTGACCGCTTAAAGAAAAATAAACAATCACAATTCTTTCTCTCCATCTGCAGTACTACCACCAAACCCTAACTAGCTACCATAGCACTAGTCGCCGTCACTTACACCACCACCAGCGCCTCTTCACCTGATCACCCTTGGCAGATCCGTCCCCAAACCCTAACCACTACAGTGACCTGCCAACGCTGCCGTAGCAAACCCCTAAAAGTGAGTAATCTTGATTTCATAATTAAGTTTATATATGTTGCGATTCTGATTTTGTGAGTTGAGTTGTTGATCTTTATTTAATGTCTTTGTTTGATTTTAGAGGAAACATTTGATGGTTATGAATGTGTAAAGTGGTATTTAGGTACACTAGGAATATAATTAAGATGGTTTGTAGATCACTGATTTGTTTCAGTAAGATTTTGCAGAGGCGCCGTCTACTTCTGCCGCTAGCCGTGGCCGGAGATTTGTCATTGATGACGAGGAAGATGAGGTTGAGGATGATGCCATTGATTTGGATGAGTATGAGAGTGATGATTATGAGTTAGGGGTTGGTGGAGAGGAAAAGGATGAGGAGGATGTGGTTGGGAAAGCTTTGGAGAAGTGTTCCAAGATATCGGCTGAGTTACGCTAGGATTTGTATGGGTCGAATGTGGCGAGTGACGCCTGTGATCGTTACGCTGAAGTTGGTGGTTCTTCCATTCGAATTGTTACCCAAGTTAGTTTTTTAGTCGCAGTAATTGTTTTTTATAACTTTGAGTTAACTGTTTATGTATATGTTTAATAGTTGAATGAATATTGTTGAATATAGGATGACATATGTGAAGCATGTCAAGTGGCGAATTTGGGTTTTAAGCCGATGCTCAAACTGTACCAGCTTGTTGGTGTCAATTTTCTCATGCTTTTGTATCGCAAGAAAGTTGCGGAGGTATTATCTATTGCGTGTTCGTATATGATTGGTTTCGATTAGTATGAGCAAAGTGCAATTATTATATGTTAGGCAAAATGGTTTTTTTAGTCGCACAATCATGATTTTGGAGCTTTAATAGTTGGTATCTATTATGGTAAATTGTATCAGGATATTGATATTCATTTCATCCATTACATACCTTCTTTCAAGTTATTCAAGTATTTCTTTTTTTCAATTTACATAGGCTACATAGGGATGTTTGTGATTTTCTGTATTGATTTTAAAAAGGTAGTATTTTGGAGTTATGCTAACAAGTGTTTGCTAATTTCTATCTGCTTGTATAACACTTAAGTATACACTCCTAGACATTCAATTATTAAAATATGTCTAGGTTGGATTATTTGAAATGCTTATTAAACCCTTAAGGAGTTATAGATAAATACTCCCAAACACTAACAACAACCGACCTATATAATTGTATACTGTGATTCTGTTTTGTGTGTTTCACAATGTTGTGCTTATGATGTTATAAGCTGAAAATTGTGCGCTCCTTTTAATTCACTAGTAATTTCTATGGTCTATACAAGCGAATCGTATTGGATGGACCGTAGTCAGTTTATTCGATAGGCTAAGCGTTTAGTATTGGCCGGTAGTTTTATATTTGTTGGGCGTTGTTTTCACAGCAGTATTGTTGCTTTATTTCTCCGCTGTTTTTTTCAGGAACATAGGTCATAATATTGGTTGTGTGCTAGAGGGCTGGAGTATCTACATGACAAAGCTAGTCCACTTGTAATATATCATGATTTAAAATGCTCCAATATATTGCTTGGTGAATCATACCATCTGAAACTATCTGATTTTGGGTTAGCAAAAGTCGGGCCTGTTGGGGATAACACACATGTTTCTATTGAGGAGGCGATCCTCTTTTGAGGAGGTGTTGTATTAATTATGATTTGTTGATTTTAGGGACTTACAATGATACGAGTCCAAATTTTAATGTTTTGGTTTGCTAAAAATGCGTATGAAGAATATAAAGAATGTTGGCATTCGAGTTAGAATATTTTGGTTTGTTATATGATTGCGTCTGAAGATTTATGTATAAGAGATGTTTGAAGTTGCATATAGGGAATGCTTTACTTATTTAAAACTGTTTACAAGGGATATTTGAGATTGCTTCTTGAAAGTACTTGTTAGTGATTGTTTTGAGATCGCTTATAGAAATTGTAGCTTATAAAGGCTGCTTGGGATTGCTTCATTCATTAAACTGCCTATCCAGGAATCGGACTGTTTAAGATTGTTTGTTGAAATTGTTGCTTTTTTTTATCAAGAGGTTGTTGGGGATTGCTTATTGAAACTGCTTATAGCCTTATAAGGGCTTTTATAAGTAGTTTCAATAAACAATCTCAAACAACCCCTTAAAATAAGTAGCAGTTTCAATATTCAGTCCCAAACAGTCTCATTCCTTCTATAAGCAGTTCAATTAAGCAATCTCAAACAGCCAATATTTTTTTTAGGAAAAATTGTATAGAGACCGGTTAGAATGGTATTAACCGGTCTGAATAACTTCCCTTTTAAACCGGTGCTTAAACCGGTCTATATAATGGATTCAACCGGTCTAAATAACACCCTTTTAGACCGGTGCTTCAACCGGTCTAAGTAATAAAAAGCTTTTAGACCTCACCTCATTTAGACCTTTTAGGCAACCGGTCTAAAAGCCTATTGCAACCGGTCTAAAAGGTGGATTTTGTAGTAGTGTATACATGTACCAAAATAAAAAATAAAAGAAAAACAAACAAAAAAATCTAAACTAAATACCTTTCTATGGAAGTCATATTTTTGAATAAAAATCATAAGTTAATTTGTTAAACCATAATCTTTAACAATGTGTTAAGACTTATAAGCTGTTATTCTTCATATATATATTTTAGCTAGGCATGGCTAAACTGATCATTCGAGAATAATAAGTCCTTGGGAAACTCTAGCAATGTCGTTCCGGTTCTTCTTTTCGATGTTGTTTGTTCGATAGGCTTGACAAAAGTATGTTGATTTTGTAGAAATGTCGATTGAACTTTTATCAAACGTAGTTAACAAAGTATACTTGTTCATACGTGTGAGATTATTTATAATGTATATAGTTTGTATATGTTGTATACTTGCATTTTAAGAAAACTTATTTTATCTAATAAACAATATTTTTTCCTCACCTTTCAATTAATTTCTAGATATAACTAAAGGCTACATGGCTAACACATGGCATAGTATTTTCCTCAAGTGAGAGTTTTGGAACCAGCTAATGAATAATGTATTTAAGAGGATGTTGACCACTATTTGGCATGGAAAGTGAGAAGGAAATAAAGTATTAATGTACTAATTAAGAGCACCAGGTATATTGGAGCTATCATGTTGGTATCGTGAGAAAAAATATTGTCAAATTAATACTTTTTCTTGTAACACAAAGATTCACCATAACGCCAAAAACACTCATTCTTTCTGACTTTATTTATAATAAGTGACGGGTAAACCATACCAAATGCAAATAATCTTACACCTCTTTCTATACGTGTTTAATGTCCTTACATGTAGAATGACATTGTTACAAATTTAATGTACACTCCAAGGCATTTCCTCAATTATATGTATCATCATATATGCATTACATATATACGCATTACATTTATGGAAATAGTTTGACTTATATGCGTTCCACGCATTATTCGTTTGTGCATGCATTTCTTATTATTTTGATCTAACCAACCTAATTATAATTTAATGCAGATGAACAAGATACAAACGGATGTTAAAAGTACTTTGGTATCAATGTTCAAATATATTCTGAATGTAGGTGATGTCGTGATTTTGAGTGTATTTAGCACAGCAGCACATTATAAAAGTTTATAAGAGTTTAAAATTATTTTGCTAAAAAAGATATCATTTTACAAAAATAATTTTTGTCTAGGTGACAAATATTGTTGATTATTTTAAGTTTTCAAGAAATAAGTTGCATAAATCAACTTTTAAAAACATGTTAGAGACTATATTTCACAAAATTACCGATTTTTCCTTTTATTTATTATTCCTATTTAATTGGGTTTGTCATTTGTATGTTCAATTATGTCATTGTACACTTTTACTCTACAATTACAACTAGTTTGCCAAACACTAGTAAAAAATATTACAATTTTAACAACACCAGCAACAACAACAATGATTTTTTCCAAAATACCTTAAATATAATATTTACCGAGTTACAAAAGTAAAATTAATTCTTTAAATAAAAGGTTGAATATAACATTTGAAAAACATATAAATATCACTAAAGAAAAGAATAATAAATGTTTAAGATCATATAGTATTAGTACCATGTTATGTGTAAGTAGGGTTGAGCAAATTGACCGAGACCGATCGAATCGAAGGACCAACAGTTCAGTCTCGGACTTAACTTTTTTTTTTATTTCGGTTTTGGTTCGGTCTGGTCCAGCGTACAAACCGATCATTTTGCCTTCTTGAACTGGATCGACCGAAAGACCGGACCAACCCGGAATGAACTGGATCGAACACATTCGATCCAGTCATCGGTCTAAGTTTTTGGCTATTTCGATCTCGGTTTTGACCGATTCAATCCAGTCCGATCCGGTCCGATCTTAGACCAATGCTCACCCTTATGTGTAAGCTAATGCTAATGATATTTTCATCTCTCATCATCATTATCATTAAAAACATGCTTTTAAGTACATGATTTTATTTCGTTGAATTAGGTTATTGTGGGAGAAGTTATGTACCAACAAAAAAAATGCACTAAAAAACTTATAAATAAGAAGCTTTCCTGTGAAACTCATATTGACCAATAAATCAAACCTTTAACGATAGACTTATGCGACGCTGGTATTGCTCATATATTTAGGCATGCATGGCTAAACTCATGAGACGAGAATGATAAGTCGTTTCGAAACTCTAGCAATGTCTTTCTGATTCATCTCTTTAATTTTGTTAGTTTGATACGGTTGACAAAGTTAATTTGATTTTGCAAGTTGAACTTTTATTAAGAGTTATAAGTTAAAATACGTTATTTGTTCATACTAGGTTGATTAAATTACTTTGTACTCAAAGAATGTAAAAGACAACTAATTTTGGCAACTTACTAATATTTTCAAGTTTAAGACATAAGTATGCAAGCAACATAATTTCGATCGACAGTTGTCTGATGAACTTCTACAATTGTTAATAATCGTGCAAATGGGCTTTGAGTTAGCGTGGTGGTGTGTTACGACATGCAAATAAGTAAAAGCCATTAAGCATGCATGTTTATAAATAACTAGCCAGAAAGTTATAATTAACATATAAAATAGGAGGCGTTTGATTTGTTAACGGGAATCACTATGAGTATGGGAATTATTATGGGTTTGTAATTTGTATAGGTTTCATACCTATATCTCAAAATAAAACCCACCAACCAAACAATTATTAAGAATTAAACCTATTATGTCCTTCCCATTACCATAAACCAAACGCACCCTTAAATGTTTCTCTTTAAGCCAATCAATCGTTTGTGCCCTCAAATTTTATCTCACGCGACTTAAGACATGTCTTATAATTTCCAATAAATAAAAGAGGTCTACATTTTTTTTCGTAGAACAAAAAAGAGATTACTTTTTCTTTTTTGAACTTAAAAAAAAATAAATAAATAAAAAATAAATAAATAAATAAATAAATTACATAATTAAGATAAATGGGTAATAAAGCCAATAGAATATCAAACCATATATGGCAAAAATCCCTGGCCCGAATTATGCCAAGTCTCCGAATTAAAAAAACAATTATCAAAGGGTTTGTACTTTGTAACATGACAATGTGATATATTTGTTGAGTGTGAGAGAATAATTTCTTTAAAAAAAAGACAATAAGAATTTTAGTTTATTGCTTCGTATTTTGTAGGGCCGAGCAAAATCAATCGAACAAACGGAATCAATAAACCGAGTCAAAGTGGGTTGAACCGAACCAAACCGACCTTAATCGTTTCGGTTTTATATATTATTGCTTTCGGTTTTACTTTTTCTCGGTTCGAGTAAAAACCAAGAAAAATACATCTAAAAATTGATTTTCGGTTTCGCAAGATTAACTTCGGTTCGGTTTCGGTTTTGGTCTGCTAAGTTAACTTTGGTTCAATTCTCGGTTCACGTTTTCCTCAAAGTTGGTTTTCAGTTCGGAGCGAGTTTAATTGATTCGGTTCGAATTTAACCTGTTACGTTGTTCGGCCCTAATAATTTATTAATTTCTCTAACGGTTTCATAATACTAAAATGACACGTACATGAGTTGGGATCACTTCAACTTAATGATATTATTCATGCATGTGTTTTTTATTTCTACGCTCTTTGACCTATTTATTATATTTTGAAGATTTTCTCAAGCATTGCTAACAATTTTTGATAATTAAGAACTATTCACTCTTTTAACTGTTATGAAATTAATGTAGATATGTTAAGTGATTAGTTGAGAATAGAATAATCTAGAATAAAGCTTTTGAAGTGAAGGGTCTGTTTGGCTTGTAGACGGGATTAGGATTAGGATTAGGATTTAAATTTGGTGTAGGATTAAAAGAAGTTTTCTTTAAATAAAGGTTTTCTCCCCTTACTTTTATAAAACCCTCCTATTTGGTATTTGAAATCCAAATCCATATGGCAAAACTTCAACTAAACAAAGGTTTTCTCTTTCTAAATTCAAAACCCATAAAACAAACGGGCCTTAAAGTTTGAAAAAAAGAAATTTTTTAGAAAAAGTATATCATTAAAAGATGTTTCTTTAAATCATAATTTTAAAGATTTTATGAAAAATGTCACTACAAAAAGTTTAAAAGCTTGATGTATAACAAGGAGTATTTTAGAAGTACTAGTAAACTTATTTTAAATAGCATAAGAAAGAAAATCTAAAAATCATGTTCTCTTATTGCTAAAAGTAGCCAGTAAACTTTGTAACACTCTCCAATTAACATGAGAAATGTGTTTCTATAATAGAACTTTGTTATTTTATCCTTTCACTACAATGTCACAAAACGTGTTTGACCATATGGTTCGGAAACAATAATAAACAAGTGTAGTGGATTTAAAAATACACATAACATAATATTTTTAGGACTGAGTCAAGGGTTCTGAAAGAGATGGTTAATTCCATGTTGTCCTATTCAGATCGAGTCAAGGTTCTGGGGTGAAGCTATGTTAATAACTTGCTATTTATTAAATAGGGTTCCAAACAAAAGAAACAAGGTTACCTCTTATGAACTCGGACTAAAGGAAACCCAACCTTAATTATCTCAAGGTTTGGGGTTGTAGGGTCATTGTAAGACTCTCGATCCAAAGCTAAAGACTTTGGGTGAAAGAGGCATTGATCGCATCTTTGTTGGATATCTTGAGCATTCCAAGGCTTTTAGGTTCTATGTTATTGAACCTAATGAACATGTTTCGATTAACTCAATAATTGAATCAAGGGATGCGATTTTGATAAGAATAGATTCTCATCGTGGTCCCCGATGAGGTTGTGGTTCAACAACTGAACCTGTGCTCGAAAAGAGCAAAAGGGTCGAGACTCCAAAGTCATTTGGACTCGAGTTTCAACTATACTTAGTTGAAGGAACTAGAGATGAGGTCTCGACCAATACTCCTATTGCTTTATTGTTGAGGATGATCCCAAGACATTTGAAAAGCAATGAAGTCCCAAGATATTGCTTTCGGAAAGAAGCAATCAATGATGAGATGGATTCCATCATGGGCAACAACACTGGTTTTGGTTGATCTACCTCCAGTTGCAAACCTCTAGGTTGCAAATGGATTTTCAAAAGGAAAATGAAGGTAGATGGAACTATTGAAAAGTTCAAGGCTAGACTAGTCATTCGTGGCTTTAAACAAAAGTCGAATAGACTATTTTGATACTTATGCCCCGTGGCTCGTGACGCACCATAAGATCGCTAATTGCTATGACATCTATTCACAATCTAGTTATTCATCGATGGATGTGAAAACAGCTTTCTTGAATGGTGAATTGGAAGAGGAGGTTTATATGAACCAACCTCGTGGCTTCATCATGCCAGCAATGAAAACAAGGTGTGTAAACCGATTAAGTCTCTTTATGGACTTAAGCAGCACCTAAGCAATGGCATCAAAAGTTTGATGAAGTGGTTTTGTCTAGTGGTTATGTTCTTAACCAAGATGAGAAATGTATATAGCAAATTTGATGAATCGGTAAAGGAGTCATCATTTGTCTATATGTTGATGACATGTTGATCTTTACCGACCAAAATCGGGTTGACGACAAAGGAATTTTGTCATCAAGGTTCTATATGAAAGACATGGGGAGGCGATGTTATCCTTGGTATAAAGATTAAACATGAAAGTAAAAGAATTTCTATCTCTCGGTCTCATTATATTGAGAAGGTATCGAGGAAATTCAATTACTTTGATTGTACTCCAGTGAGTACACCTATGGATACTGTGAGAAGTCGATGCCTAATCATGGCAAGGTCGTATCTCAACTTGAGTATTCTAGGGTAATTGGTGCTGATGTATGCCATGACTTGTACAAGGCCCGATATTGGTTTTGCGGTGGGAAAATTGAGCGGTATACTAGTAATCCTAGTGCTCATCATCGCAAGCGCTTCGAGGGTACTGAAGTATTTGAAGAGAACTATGGATTATAGTCTCTCATATATCGTTACCCATCGTGTTGGAAGGTTACACCGATGCAAGTTGATAATTAACATCGAAGACAATTCGCCTACCGGTGGTGGGTATTCCTACTTGGTGGAGGTGCAATCTCTGGGCTTCCAAGAAACAAACTTGCATCACCGTTCAACAATGGAATCAATTTGTGGCTTTAGCAATTCTGGTAAAGAAGTCAATGGTTGAAAACTTGCTTCTTGAGATTCCATTGTGGCTAAACCTATAGCACCTATTTCTATCCGGTGTGATAGTGCATTTACATTGGCTAAGGCTTATAGCCGATGTATAATGGTAAGTCTAGACACTTAGGTGTCGGACATAGCATGATTCGTGAGCTTATCATGAATGGGTGGTATCTATAGAGTTTGTGAGATCTCAATGAACTTAGCCGATCACTTGACGAAGGGTGCGGCTAGAGACTTGGTTATAAAGTCTCTAAAGGGATGGGTTTAAGTCCAACTTAGTCATCGAATGCTAGGACACCCAACTCCTCCTAAGGAAACTTGGGAGCCGAGTTCAATGTGGAAAGTCGAACATTCATGGACTGGAGCACATGTTTATTTACATCCCAAGGTTGTGCTCGAACTCTTGAAAGGAGGATGAAGTCTTTACTTAATGGTTAATTTTCTTTGAAAAGTGCTTGGCAGAGCATGACTAAAGAGGAACCACCTATGTAAATGTTGAAGTTTTGCCGCTTGAGAAGCTTTGGACTTTAGCTTTTACAACATTTATGAATTTGGATATGGACACATGGCTTGTATAGTGTCGAGTCGATAAGTGTTTGAAAACTTGTGTATTTTATCTTGGTATTCAAATGGGTTGAAGGGTTCAATTGTTAGAACACCGATTCTCGAATATTTGAACGTGTAATTTACTAAGATGGAAATTCAATCTCGTGACATTTTCGTTTATGCACATGTTTTGATTGATGTTTATTTTTATGCAAATGAAGTGAACTAAATTTGGGGAGGATTGTTGGAAAATTTAGTGCACTTGTGGGATTAGTTCACACCTTGTAATGGGTTAGGAGGTGCGGAGTGTACACCCATAAGGTCCATAAACACCGACTCTAATAGTGGTTTGTATTTGTAGTGCTTGGTGAAAGTCTTCGTTGTGGTTGCCATCGAATATCGGTGTTTCCACCGGCGATTTCCACGGATCGTGTTCCACCGGCGGTGTTTCCAAGGTGGTGTTTCCACCGAAGTGGTGTTTCACCGAGTAGTGTTTACATCAAGCAATGGTGTTTCCACCAAGCAAGATAACCACCGATAGCACTATGAAAGTACCGATGATGGTACCGCTTGTAACGGCTTTGACCTATTCAAGTGGCGCTTTAAAGCGCATTATGACCATGTTTAATTGGTCATGTAACCACTAAACGGCTATAATGGGGATAATTATGAGGCTATTAATGGGCCGATTAATACTCATAATTCCATGGACTAGCCAAGAGTATTTTCCTATAAATAGGAGATCTGTTTTATGCATGAGATACATAGAAAACATAAACACTGATTAGTGAAGGGGTTATAGAATTGTGCCTAATTCTCTAACTGCATTTGGTCTTATCCCAAGTAGATATTCGTGATACCCAGGCATTAGGGTCGAATAGTTTACTTTGGAAAGTGATCACACGATTCCAAGTGATATCCGGTAACCACCTAGTGGTATTACTCTGCATTGATTGTCTTAACCTGCTCGGGACACCGACTCCAACAATCAAAGTAAACTATTTGTGATAATCAATGGCTCTTGCTGCAATGAAACACATGGCTTCAAACTTTGCCAAACTTGACAAGTTTGAAGGGTGGACTTTAGGAGGTGGCGAAGAAGATGCATTTCTTGATGTCAAGCATGAGTGTGGTCTATGTGTCGACTACTCCTATTCCCGATGATGGTGATGATGCTACCGTGGAGCGGATCGAAGGAGGAGCAAATGGGAGAATGATGACTACATATGCAGAGGTCTTATTCTCGAATGGTATGTCGATTCTTTGTTTGATATTTATCGAACTTTGAATCTTCCAAAGAACTGGGATTCCTTGTATGCCAAATATATGGTCGAGGATGCATCAAGTAAGTTCCTTGTTAGTAATTTCACAAATTACAAAATGACCGATTCAAGACCGGTTATGGAACAATACAATGAACTTCTTGGAATACTTGGAAGGTTTATACAACACAATATGCACATGGATGAGGCTATTTCAGTCTCTTGTGTTATTGACAAACTCCTCCTTCTTGAAAAGATTTCAAGCATACCTTGAAACATAAGAAGGAGGAGTTAACTCGTTGAGTTGGGCGATCATCTGCGCATTGAGGAATCTCTCAAAGTGTAGGATAATGACAAGCCAAAGAGTAGCAATGTTATCGGACCATCTCGTTGTCAATATGGTGGAGCATAACAACTCCACCGGTACAATGACAACAAAGGCAAACGCAAATTTCATGATAACACAAGGCGATCCTAACAAGAAGGCAACACCTACTTGTTGGAAATGTGGCAAGACCGGTCACATTAAAAGGGACCGCAAGGGTGTTAAAGTTGGTGGTAAAGCCAATGGATCGTGCACTAATGGTTCGTGGAGTGGTGGTTCACCAACTCACCGAAAGGTCGAATATGTTTAATAAGTCTTTTCGATTTATTATGTTACATATGTATCTCGAATCTTTGTATATGCAGGATGATGATGTTGCGTGGTGGGTTGACTACGTGCAACAGTTCATGTATATAAAGAAGACTTATGAGTCACCGAATGATGGTTCTATTCTTCACATGGGAAATGAGTCAATGACCTTGGTGCATGGTCGTGTGTTGTGTAGATCTTAGGTTTAGTTCTCGAAAGATTGTAACTTTGTTTAATGTTATTCATGTCCCGATATCGGGAAGAACTTGGTTTCAAGTAGTGTTTTGAATAATCATGGATATAAACAAGTTATTGAGTCGATAAATTTGTGCTTTCTAAGCATGGTGTTTTTATTGGTTTTGGTTATTTATGTAATCAAATGTTCGGGCTTAATGTTACAACCGATAGTGTTATTTCGACTTTTGTGACCACATATGACCAGATCGACTCTACCCTTTGGCATGCTAGACTTGGCCATGTTCATTATAAAGGATGCAAGATATGTCTAGGGATGGTTTAATCCACGCTTTTGACATGGACACCGAAAAGTGTAAAACTTGCATGTTGACCAAGATAACCAAGAAACCCTTTCGTGGTGTTAGTCGTGAGACTAAGATCTTGGAGCTTATTCACGATGACACATGTGTGATTTGCATGCCACTCCTTCTTTGGGGAATAAGAAGTACTTTGTGACATTTATTGATGATGCTTCTAGATTTTGTTATGTCTATCTCATTACATACCAAGGATGAAGCATTAGATAAATTCAAAGTGTTTAAACTGAAGTTGAATTACAACTGGGTCCCCGATCAAAAGATTAAGGATCGATAGGGAGGTGAGTACATGGATACTCGTGACTTTCATCTGTTGGAATAATCCATAAACGATCGCCCTTATACTCTCAAAGAAATGGTATTTCGAAAGGAAAAACGGTGTCAAGGAGATGGTTAATTCCATGTTGTCCTATTCAGGATCGAGTCAAGGTTATGGGGTGAAGCTATGTTAACACTTTGCTATTTATTAAATAGGGTTCCAAACAAAGGAACAAGGTTACCCTTATGAACTCGGACTAAAAGGAAACCCAACCTTAATTATCTCAAGGTTTGGGGTTGTAGGGTCGTTGTAAGACTCCACGATCCAAAGCTAAAGACTTTGGGTGAAAGAGGCATCGATCGCATCTTTGTTGGATATGCCGAGCATTCCAAGGCTTTTAGGTTCTATGTTATTGAACCTAATGAACATGTTTCGCTTAACTCAATAATTGAATCAAGGATGCAGATTTTGATGAGAATAGATTCTCATCGGTCCCTAGACCAAGTCGAGGATTCCTAATGGAACTCATGATCTTGGTGTATCATGGGTCCTCGATGGTGAACCATCGGTGGTCCCCGATGAGGTTGTGGTTCAACAACTCGAACACAATGCTCGAGAAAGAGCAAAGGGTCGAGACTCCAAAGTCATTTGGACCCGAGTTTCAACTATACTTAGTTGAAGGAACTAGGGATGAGGTCTCTGACCAATACTCCTATTGCTTTATTGTTGAGGATGATCCCAATACATTTGAAGAAGCAATGAAGTCCCAAGATATTGCTTTCTGGAAAGAAGAAATCAATGATGAGATGGATTCTATCATGGGCAACAACACTTGGGTGTTGGTTGATCTACCTCCTGGTTTCAAACCTCTAGGTTGCAAATGGATTTTCAAAAGGAAAATGAAGGTAGATGGAACTATTGAAAATTTCAAGGCTAGACTAGTCATTCATGGCTTTAAACAAAAGTTAGAATAGACTATTTTGATACTTATGCCCTATGGCTCAGATCGATTACCATAAGATAGCGATTGCTATGGCATCTATTCACGACCGGTTATTCATCGATGGATGTGAAACAGCTTTCTTGAATGGTGAATTGGAAGAGGAGGTTTATATGAACCAACCTCGTGGCTTCATCATGCCGTGCAATGAAAACAAGGTTTGTAAACCGATTAAGTCTCTTTATGGACTTAAGCGAGCACCTAAGCAATGGCATCAAAAGTTTGATGAAGTGGTTTTGTCTAGTGGTTATGTTCTTAACCAAGTCGAGAAATGTGTATATAGCAAATTTGATGAATCGTAAAGGAGTCATCATTTGTCTATATGTTGATGACATGTTGATCTTTGGCACCGACCAAAATCAGTTGACCGACAAAGGAATTTTGTCATCAAGGTTCTCCATGAAAGACATGGGGAGGCCGATGTTATCCTTGGTATAAAGATTAAACATGAAAGTAAAAGAATTTCTATCTCTCGGTCTCATTATATTGAGAAGGTCGAGGAAATTCAATTACTTTGATTGTACTCGATGAGTACACCAATGGATACTGTGAGAAGTCGATGCTAATCATGGCAAGGTCGATCTCAACTTGAGTATTCTAGGTAATTGGTGCCCGATGTATGCCATGACTTGTACAAGGCCCGATATTGGTTTTGCGGTGGGAAAATTGAGCGGTATACTAGTAATCCTAGTGCTCATCAACGCAAGCGTTCGAGGGTATCAAGTATTTGAAGAGAACTATGGATTATAGTCTCTCATATATCGGTTACCCATCGGTGTTGGAAGGTTACACCGATGCAAGTTGGATAATTAACATCAAGACAATTGCCTACCGGTGGCCGGGTATTCTACTTGGTGGAGGTGCAATCTCTGGGCTTCAAGAAACAAACTTGCATCACCGGTTCAACAATGGAATCGAATTTGTGGCTTTAGCAACACGGTAAAGAAGTCGAATGGTTGAAAAACTTGCTTGAGATTCCATTGTGGCCTAAACCTATAGCACCTATTTCTATCCGATGTGATAGTGCAGCTACATTGGCTAAGGCTTATAGCCGATGTATAATGGTAAGTCTAGACATTTAGGTGTCGACATAGCATGATTCGTGAAGTAGTGTTTACATCAAGCAATGGTGTTTCCAATCGGCAAGATAACCACCGATAGCACTATGAAAGTATCGATGATGGTACCGCTTGTAACGGCTTTGACCTATTCAAGTGGCGCTAAAGCGCATTATGACCATGTTTAATTGGTCATGTAACCACTAAACGGCTATAATGGGGATAATTATGAGGCTATTAATGGGCCGATTAATACTCATAATTCCATGGACTAGCCAAGAGTATTTTCCTATAAATTGGAGATCTGTTTTATGCATGAGATACATAGAAAACATAAACATCGATTAGTGAAGGGGTTATAGAATTGTGCCTAATTCTCTAATCGCATTTGGTCTTATCCCAGTAGATATTCGTGATACCCGTGCATTGGGTCGAATAGTTTACTTTGGAAAGTGATCACACGATTCCAAGTGATATCCGGTAACCACCTAGTGGTATTGCTACTGTCATTGATTGTCTTAACCCTTTTCTGGGACACTGACTCCAACATTCATCATCCACAGTTACGAGTTAAAGTGTGTGATTTGTGACTCGTAATCTGAATGTCAAAACCTTGTAGGCAGTAGCAAAGTAGAGACTCTGTGAGCATGTAATCTCGATCTACTGCTCCATTCATCAAGACAAGAAACATGAAGGACCAAAGTTGCTTATTACATTCTTAATAACCGATTAGCGATTATTTACGTAACCATCATGTCGTTTGGACATGCCCTTTAGAAACCTATATAGATGTATCATGTATGATTTCGATAGTTAGACATATTGACAAGTTATTCATTTATTGCAATTTCGTTATAATTTGTTTACTCATATCGGGACCAACATTTGGCATCAAGAGCCTTGCCCATACACTCGTTACATCGATACAACCATCATCTTAAACACAAGATTCCGAACCAGAAAACAGAAACAAATTCTATTGTTAACGAGTACCAAAAAGAAAACCAGAAACACTCTTGAACGAGAAAGAAGGAACCAGAAAAAATTTTAGACGCACTGAAACTTTGTTTCAGGAAGAAGAAGAAGAAAAGACGCAACGTATTATCATTACATACGCTGCCTGGATAACTTGATAACGCAAGGAAAGTAGTGCACGACCGTACTTGTGTAGAAATTGCATTCGACAAGCCACCAAACTGTGGTGACTTGATACTTTTCTGTTGGTTTGATTCTGGACGCAACGAGAACGAGACAAAGGAAACTTTGTTACACTTGTTGGCTTTCAATCATACAACGAGAAAAAAACAACCCTTT